>JBBPDE010000001.1:30492235-30513643 GCA_037974605.1 Nannopetersius ansorgii
TGGCTGCCTATAGATGTTAGAATAATTTACAAAATTCTGCTTCTTACTTTCAAGTGCATCCATAACCTGGCCCCTCCTTACCTGTGTGATCTGATTCACATCGCCACTCTGTCCCGCTCTCTCAGATCTTCGTCTGCCCCTCATCTTATTGTGCCTTCTGCTTGCCTTGTCACTATGGGACACCTTGGGTATTAGAAAGGCACCCACAAATAAAATGTATTATTATTATTATTATTATTATTATTATTATTATTATTTATTATTAAAATTATAGGAGGCGAGGTGAGTTGAGTGATGAGGAACTGGATCGTCTCTGTGTGGGATTTGTGTGAAAAGATGAGGAGTTGAGCAGTGAGTTATGGGACTGGTTGCAATGAGACTGGGGACGACCGTCAATGGCGGTGATTTTGACAGGCCGACTGAGCAGCATCAGCCTGCTCGATAAAATTCCCAACTGCCCCGATTTAACAAAGGCAGTGGTCACAAACTGTTGGTGGCTCAGTTGAAGACTTACCAGGACGGTGAGGCAAGAAATGGTTGGAAGGCAGGAGGTGGCAACCAACGGACCAGGTGAGTTTCTCCCCATATTCACCTGGTCTGACCGTTTTCCGGATGGAGAGGGCGGTTAGCACGATGATGTTCGGGGGAGGCGCAATAGGCACACATGCCTTCACGATAGCGACGTTCTCTCTCCACCACTGACAGGAAGGTGCATCCTATTTGCATGGGTTCCCCGGCTCCTGAGTGGGCCTCTGAGGCAGAAGATGGTGGTGGAGGCCAGGTAGTAGAGGAAGGAGAGGGGTTGATTTCAACAAGCCAGGTCCGCGACGCAGGCTTGGGGAGAGAGCTGAGACGAAGGTCTACATGCAGGCTGAGCTGAATCATTTCCTCGAAGGTCGCTGGCAGTTCACAGCCAGCCAGCTGACTCTTCGGGTGTGGGGAGAGTCCCTTGTAGTACGGGATGCAGAGGGCAGCATCACTCCAGGTGGTTTGTACTCTGAGGGTCCGAAATTCGTCCGCATATTTGCTGACCGGTTGATCCCCCTGGCATAGATGATACAGCTTTGAATCCACCACCACTTTGCTCTCAGGGTGCTGGAAAGCGGCCTTGAGTAGGTTGCTGAAATCAGGATAGGAGAAGACGACCTCGCCATTCGATCTCAGGACAGCTGTAGCCCACTCAGCTGCCTGCCCAGTGAGAAAGGAGGTGAGAAGTGCGATGCGGCTGTGAACCAAGGGATAATGGTGGGTCTGCTTATATTACACTGGTCTCTCTGTTTACATTACTCTGTTTACATAACTCTGCTTGCATTGCTCTGTTTTTACATTGCTATGCTAGTACAGCACAATGCACTTTAATATTCCATTGCACATTGTACACACAGTTGCTACATTTATATAATTACATATTAAACCTCAACTTTTAGCCTATAGCTTACATTTTTATCCTAACTTGGGGTGCTCCTTGTTGAAGTTGTTATTTACTTTTAGATTGTGATTTAGAAGTTTTCAGATTGTGTTTGAACTTTTAAATTGTACTTACATTTAGACTTATTAGATTAGATTAGATACAACTTTATTGTCATTACACATGTACAAGTCCAAGGCAACAAAATGCAGTTTAGGTCTAACCAGAAGTGCAATAAGCAGCAAGTGCAGGATAAAGGTATAAGTTATGAGTTACAAGTTATGAGTATACGAAAGGTGATATGTACAAGAAGAAACTGAATAATATTTACAGATGGATGTACAGTAGTATAAACATAATATACATAATATACAGTACAAATATAGGAAGTATGAATACAGTATAGATATATGAACATAATATACAGTTTGTATTAACTCTAAAATCATATCTACTTACTATCTACATACTGATCTCCTTATTTTATTTTGTGTCTCAGAAAATTCAGTTTTCTTCTATTTAAAATATGAATTTGGAATCTTGAATCTTGTTGGCGTCATGTGACCTGGTGCATGTGACAGCTGTATTCCAGTCATCAGTATTTCATTAACATGTGAACCATGTGGAATCACTGATAAGTATGACCCCTATTTTTAAATAATCTTAATTATACCAATCAGGCTCCTCCCTTCTCAGAAGCTCAAGACCCCACCAGTAACTGGCCGAAGTATACCATGAAATAAATATCAGAGCACTACGCTTAAAGAAGGCTCTAACATAGAATCTTCTATAAGGGATATCTGCTTGCTTGTGTTATCACACACACCACTGACACTCTTCATGGAGGCCTGAACTGCCACTGGGAACTGATATCAACCCCCGGATGGCAGACAGAGTAGTCAGCTACTGGGGGAGCCTACAGTTCATCTGATGGGCCCATCTAATAACCACTCAATCCAACACACTCCTAGTGCCTGCACATCAGAACGGAACTGGGGACCATCCCTTAAAAGCGATAAGGTGCTGGAAAGCAGTCAACACCATCTCGCTCTGGTGCCCTAAAGGCTGAAAAGCAGTCAACACCGTCTCTGGAGTGCCTTAAAGGCAGAATCATCATTAGAGCCAGCGAATGCTTATCAAAATGTACAGATAGTGTGGAGGGGTAGGCCTCTGAAGACGGCTGCTTCTTATATGTGGGTAGCTGTGCCACTGATGCAGGCCAGGAAAGAAATTACAGCCATACATGTGGCTTTTTAAACATGACCTTAAAGAGAAAAATACACCAACCATCAATGGTGTTTATAGGAACTAGACGTCCAAAGCAGTGATGCCCTTAACAGCGACCTCGATCGTCCGAAAATCCTTCTTTGTGACTATTTAGTACTCTGTTAAAACAATAGTTACATTAGACATATTACTGTAAAAATATAACAAATATATAGCAACATTTATAGTATTACTTTATCTGGAAAAAAAGTTAATGGTGATCAGAGAGCTTACATATCATTATTGGCCGTTCACCATGACAAAAAATCGGTGCTTGGTATCGGTGGCAAAAATCCTGATCGGAGCATCCCTAGTATTAAGTGTCATCATTCATGTGTTGTTTACCCGTCTTTAGCCCGTTTTACTGTTCAGAGTTTTGTTTACTTTATATTTTGGCCCACTCACCTTTTTTGTGTTTGTTTTAAAGTTTGTCTCATGGATCTCTGCATCTGCGCTTGCCCCTCTCCCTGGAGCCACAGGCATGTTTAGTAATGGGTTACCAAGAATGGTTTATTTACATGCATTCATTCAAATGGCTTTAACAAATACATGCTTACTGAAGATGTTTGATGGCCCTGGCAACCCTGTAAACTGCAAACTAATGACAAACTGCAAACTAACTGTTGGGATATCACTATTTGCAGAGATTATATCAATCTTTCATGCTTTAACAGATGTAGCCTATAAGCGCAATGTAATTCATATTACATGACCAGAGCCGTTCTGCTCAGCTTGTGCAGCTGGTAAATCTGGCATGGATCACTTTTTTTCAATGATCAGTATGCAAAAGGAACAGAAATTGTAATTGTTTCTGATGATCATTTTTAATAACCAGGAAAGTTTCCTGTCTGAAGCTCCACAGTTATACCAGATATCCCCAAATTTGCATGGAGTAGGCTAGTCATGTTGCTGTGCCTTGACAGCACACTTTAGAAATCTTCATTTCTGTCTTTCAGACCAAAAAAGGGCTAAAGATTACGCTGTACTTTGCACCTATTATTTGACTGATGAGAATTCACAGGTGGTGTGTTAAAGAAAAGCACCGTGTCTCCAAACACGATGGGGGTTCGCAAGAGAAGAAATCACTGCTCCCATTTGCATTCAGAGTGCAAAAGTGTGTCTTTAAGTGATCAGATGTGGTAATAGAGCGCCCCCTCCTGGATGCTGTGATTCAAGCCTCGAATAAAAACCGGTGAACCTCAAAACACACAGAAGTCGGGTTATGAAGAGACACTATATGGACAAAAGTTTTGGGACGCCTGACCATTACACCAACAGGGACTTTAATGGCATTGCATTCAAATACACATACTTTAATATGGAGTTGGTCACCCCTTTGCAGCTATAACAGCTTCCACTCTTCTTGGAAGGCTTCCCATAAGATTTTCTGTGGGGAATTTGTGCCCATTCATTCTATAGAGCATTTATGAGGTCAGATACTGATGCTGGACGAGAAGGCCTGGGTCGCACACCTCCATTCCAGTTCATTACAAAGGTGCTGGATAGAGTTGAGGTCAGGGTTCTGTGCAGGTCAATGAACATTTTCCACACCAAACTCATCCAACCATGCTTATGGAGCTTACTTTGTGCACTGGGGCACAGTCATGCTGGAACAGAAAAGGCCCTTCCCCAAATGGGGTCCAGTTGGAAGCATGGCGTTGTCCAGAAAGTCTTGGTCTGCTGAAGCATTAAGATTGCCCTTCACTGGAAGTAAGGGTGACACCTGAATTCAATGAACAAGATGTGTGTCCCAATACTTTTGTCCATATACCGTATCTGTATCATCCTTTAATTTCCCTTTAAATTGTCAATAATACACAGAAGCCCGTGTTTTATTTTATTATTTAAAGGTGAATAGTATTTAATGCAGTAGTCCGTTATTAAGGCTTGATCAGTTCAAGTACAGTTTATTAAATCAAAACAAGATGACTTTAAGGCAAAGGAAACAAAACACTCTGAGTGTGTGTATATTAATCATTTTCTTTTAAGCACTGCCAGAAAATTGAAAGCCGAACAAACTAGGACACAATGTTCCAGACAGTCACCATGTTGTGCTATTTTTGTGCGTTTTCATTATATTTAACACGCTGGTGGCATAGCCAGAGCCTTTTTCTAAGCCAACACATTAGGGCATGTGGGGAGAAGTATTATAAGAGCTGAATACCTCATTGGCTGTTTGCGATCACGGATGTTAGTGATCATGAATAGATAAAGTCACTGGTAGAAAGGCCCGTAACTGGAACTGAATTGTGTTTTACACACGACTGGCCCGCACTGACCGGTCAGGTCACATTTTTTACACGTGCATTACTTACCTATGGAAGAAGGCAAGGCAGTGGAGGCAGAGTGATGCTCTGGGCAATGTTCTGCTGGGGAACCTGTGGTCCTAACTTTCATGTGGAAGTTGACACATACCACCTACTTATACACAGCTCTGCAAAACCCTACAAGTTCATGGCATTCCCTAATGGAAGTGGTCTCTTTCCACAGGATAATGTACTCTGCCAAATGATTTGAGGAACTAGGTAGCTGGTAGCTGGAGGTTAGGGAGTTGCCCCTGTGATTGAAATGGCTGTGGTTGCCTGCTGCTTCACTTGGTGAATGGGTTAAATGCAGAAAAAATCATCACGCTTATTTATCCAAATATGCCACTGATTTAACTTCTGCCAAGTTTTCACATGCTATTGAATCAGCATTCCAACCCTCACAAGCTCTTTGCCACCTTTTCGTTTCATCTCCACATCTCCGTTTTTACAGCTCTCTCACTAGAAGACTAGTCTTGATGAGAAGATTGATGACATTAAAAGATCCTTCCCACCAATCAGCAAGCCGCCTGCCAGCCAATGCCACCCAGTTTCTCACCTGTATCACTGTCATTGCTCCTGATGTCCAGCAAACCCACTACGTCTCTGCTTGACATTCTCCTGTCAACTATGCTCCAGGTGTCTGGCAATACCTTGATGACCATAGGTACCAGGTAGCATGGCATGGCTCCCAGTCTGCCCCGCAAAGATTGTCCCCTGGTGTTCCATAGGGCTCAGTCTTTGGACCACTTCTCTTTTCTTTATATATTGATTCTCCTGGGGATAGAACACTGCCACTAGTAGAGGTGAGGAAGACTAACCTCGCAGCTGCATTCTGAATCAGCTAAAGGCTCATTATCTTCAGTTGAAGTTCAGCCAGAAGTGTGTTTCACTAGTCCAGTTAAAAGATGACCAGAGACTGGACGAGTGACTGTAGCTTCAGTTGTGAGAAAGTCTCGGATTCTTCTGTTGAAAAAGGTATATGCTTGTCCTGTCTTGTCCTATCACTTTTATGCAGATGACACAGCGTATTCCCTTCTTTCTCTCTCTCTCTCTTGGATGGCAGCCCACCACCTCAAGCTAAATCTCAGCAAAACTAAGCTTCTTTTCATCAAAATCCATCACCAAGCCCTGAACTAACTGTTACTTTAGAAAACTCTCGTTATAATCCCCTCAAAGAAGGGAAGAAATCTTACTAGATGAAGATCTGTCATTTTTGTCGCACACTGACTCACCTCTCTCACCTCTTTTTGAAAGGGTTTGTTAAACTGTGTAAATTAGCTGGTTGTCGCTTAGTTTAAAGCAGATGTTAGTTTAAGTATAGCTTTACAGGCGCGGAGAACAGATGTGGACTACTTAAGCACTGATGTACGTCGCTCTGGATAAGAGCGTCTGCTAAATACTGTAAATGCAAACACTGTTGTGTTCACACATGACAAAATTCCAGATTTCCCAGATCCAAAACCAACAGAGCATCTATGGCATGTACTGGCTGGTACAGGCCACCTCACAACTTACAGAGATGCAAAGATCTGGTGCTTGTGCTGTCTGTCTCGACACCGTCCTGTGACTGATGGATGCGATTCTTTAAACAACCTTTTAAATGGTTCTGCATAACAAAATGTTCTGCTATTTCTAGCACATACTACAATAAACCCATTTTGCTGAGCGCAAAAAGCATATACTTCCAAAAGCATCCCAGGTGGCTCCTCCCGAAGCTGCATGATCGAATCCCAAGAGGTTGTAAAGATGTATCAAAGCAATGGGTTTAAAAATTCCAACTCAAGTTTAGGTAAAGTATCAATTCATTTATTAAAGGCAAAAATTATTTACAGGTAATCAAAGACAGTATCCTGGAAACTGGTAAAAATTGTTTATACATATATATAGATATTTATATATATATTCCTGCAAATGTCTTACTCTCCAAATAAAGAAAAAAAAAACTGTATAAAAAAAATTCCATTCAGAAAAAGTACTCTAGCAGTCTAACATCCAGCACGCACTATTTACAGAAAAATATTTACAGGTTCAAAACAAGCACTCAAAATTCAGACTCAAATTAACTTATCACCAAAAAAACTTGGGTCACTGCAGCTTTACAAATCAGAGAAAATATAAATGGTTCTTTACTCAGTATGGCTCTGCTTTACCAAACGTCTGATAAGAGACAGAAGACACTTAGCTTAGTTTATTTGGGGAGAGGAGGTGGTTGTTCATTTCACCAAGCATTCTAAAGCTGCTCTACATCACCAAGCTGAGATCAAGGTACAGCTTAAGATATTGCCAACAGAGATGGAAAACGCTCACAAAGTACTAATTTTTTTACTTAATTTCACACTAAAGGAAGAAATGCTAACTAATAAAATTGGAAGAAAAATAAAACAGGACCTTTTAGATGAACTCATTTCAAAGACACCTCGATCCGAAATCTTCACAACTGCCAGGACACTTTTTTTTTTGGTATTGCAGCGGGAGCAACAACACCTCAATTCAATTCTTAGCAATATGTACATAAACTCAGAGCAAGTCCTTGCATAAAAAACAAAAACAAAACAATCCACAGTTTAAGCCATCATCGTTCAAATGAAGAAAACCCAGTCCTGCTGATTTGATGCTTATTTAAAGAAAGAAAGAAAGAAAGAAAAAACAAAGATCAAATCAAAACGACTAGCTACGCAACAGACTTTCATTGGTTTCCAAATGTATAGTTTCTACATGATTGTTCTTTTAAACACATCCTTTGGAAGTGATAAAGGTTTGAATAAAGGCAGAGAACGTGTGGTAATGGTGCAGAATCTCTCATCCAAACACTTGGTCTTGATTAGCAACCAAATTTAAGACATACTCCCTGAATTTCACAAGGTGACACTTCAAACTCCAAGCAACAACATGCCAGGAACAGCGATTTTTAAAAATCGGTCAGAGCTGGTATGCCAGATAAGCTTGTATGCCACATTATCTCAACATCACAATATAATCCACAAATGAGCTTCAACCAAGAAAATCACATAATCCAACATGGTCAATAAGTGTGCAGGCCGATCTTTAGCCGCATCACATTAAGGGTTCATTAACGTCTTTTTAATATATTAGAAGATTGGTCATAATTGTAATTGCAGCAATTTAATAGTAATATGGAATTTCTTCTATAGCTTGCAGCCCTTCATTCCATTTGAACTATTCAGTTCCTCTGCAACAATGGCAGAGGACAACAATACTTGAAAAAATATAATGACAAGTGAAAACATCTTTAATCCAATTTATGTAACTGATTTCTCAGCATCAGAGACTTGTGAAGATAACAGTATTCTAGATATTTTGACATGTTTTGGTCATTTGCCAGTAGAATAAGACTACACCAGGTGAAATCACTTAAAACAAGTAAAAACATCTAGAAAGAAGTTAACCTTTTTCATGTTGGAGTACATGATCTCTCTTGACTTTCAGATGAATTCACTTGCCAGTAAAATTTTTGCAATGCATCCATAGTGATTAAATTATAGGACCCGCACCCTTCTCAAAATCCACACTCCACTCCAATTGAGTAATTCATCATCAGCTGTTCACAGTTCGTTATTGTTCTCAAATGCACGTCTTATAGTGATATGACCCGCACTGTTAAGAGTTCATCGTCAAGTTGTATGTGCACATTTTATAATATTTCAAATTAGTCAGTATTGAACAGAACAGTACAAGTTATGGCATTTAATTATAGTGGATCACCTTTAGAAAAGAGTAAAATCCTTGTTTAATTCTCATAAGGGTGCACAGATTTGCTTTAACAGTCTGAGGGAAAGGGGTTATTATTTCCAAATATTCAATGCATATGCACGGATGTGCTCAACTGTGTGTGCGCAGGTGTGAACATGTGAGAGAGAGACAGCATTTGAATAATGCCTGGAAAGACCCGTGAATGAAAGGAGCCCCTGCTGTGAACGCAGCCTCCAGTGGCGGTGACCAGAGCGAAGCTGAACGCCTCCCACCACAGGTCTTTTGTGCCTCCAGTGACGGGCTCCAGCAGGTCCTCTAAAATTCCACTAAACTGCCTCACCTTCGCTAACAGTGCTCCAGGTATTCGATCACCCGTGAGATGGACTTCTGGCCCGTGGTGCCAACAGAACACTAACAATAGGAAAAAGGAAAGAAAAGGGAACAATGTGGATATTTATGACTAATGTATATTAAAGAATAAAATGAAAATATCAGGGAAAAAATCCATGCAACGTAGAACACTAAACTAGCCCAATTTAGCTCCATGAGGGACAAAAAACATCAGTTTATAAGATGCTGTAGTCCAACCTTGTGCATTGTGAATATTAATAATTCAAACTACGTTTTTTGGGAAAGCAACAAGCAGCAAAGAGTATTCCTTGCTTGCTCTGAACTCTAATGCTCATATTTAATCTGATACTGAAAAAAAGTTAGCGTAATCCCCAATACAGCTGGCCTAACCTGAACCATTTATTTCTTTCTTTGTTTATGTATGTATGTATGTATGTATATTGTTCTCATCAGCCTACAAGTTTGCACTTTCCACTGATGATAAAGTTAGTAGTGTTCCACCCTTTACTGTTTTTAAATGAGGCACAATACAGGCCAGTCAATTAGAACACATTCACACTCTTGCAAACACTTTAGTTTAAAAGATATAGGAAGAAAAACAGCTTAACAGCTGCTATAATGAGCCCAATTCATAAACAGCTCTAACAGCTTAAAACACCTTCCATTATTTGCTTATGTAAAACAAACTGATTTCATAATGACTTGCTATTTTGGATTTTATAGGCATGACGTATTTTGCTGGAGACGCCAAGATGGCCACGTGCACATTCTTGCAGACTGCTGCGCCATGTTTAACCTCAATCTACTGTGACTTTTTTTTGCTCTGTTGTATTTTCAGTCCTTACCGTCAGGTTCATGAAGTTGAGGAACTTCTTTAGCATCTCAGTCATAATGGAGAAATCTCCCTTAGGAAGGCTCTCCCTCACTGACTTGACATTCAACTGAAACATACGCAGAGACACACCTTTCCATGTACGTTCAACAAACCATGGCATTCTTTTCACCAACAGAACAAACAGTACATTATTAATACAAAAGTACTGCTTCAACGAGTAGCTAGGCACTAACCGGACTGTCCTGACAGAGGCAGCCCAGCAGCAGGGCAGTGTAAGACGCCACAATACTGTCCTCCATGTGCTTCCCAGCGTGCTGCAGTGCTGCGAAAGGGAATTCAAAGAGGCCACAAATCAGTGAAACTCATTTAAATGGAAAAGGTGGGTTGTATGGTTTGTCATACTAGGTTCTGTCAGACATCCTCCCCGAACGCATTATCTGCATGATGCCTTGGTACCTTTATTGAGGTCCAGCTCCTCATCTTCTTCCTCTTTCTTTTCCTCCTTTTTGTCATTTGTCTCATTGGTTTCCATGGCAACCCACTGAATCTCCCCAGAAGTCTCCTGCCATTCTCCACTCTGGTCAGCCTGGGACTTGGGTGCTTCGCTGATGAGGTCATCGGTCTGAGCCTCAGCCAGCACAGCTGCTCTCTCTCGTTCCAGGAACAGCTGTGTATGGGCACACAGATGCAAACAAACGCACATTGGTACTCTTAGAAAGCATTTTAGGGATGCCAGGGATATTCCACAAAATTCAATCCCTTGGATCACTCAAATTTATTCATTTCTTTTTAAATTCATTTCAGTGGGATTTCGCGTGATGAGTGATCTCGCATCAGTTTATTCCAGGACAAATACAGAGTTGCCAGAGTTGATTTCTGCATGCAGCCCCTCATGCAACACAAATGGATCGCTAAATTTAACATTTCCTCCATTCTGGACATTGCCTGCACCAACTGTAGCTTTAAAAAGCTGCTATAAACTGCAATATTTTCCTCTGCACTTTCAATTTTCTTTTATGAATTCTTTTATCTCGTTCATATTCTGTTTCTGTAAAGCACACTGAACAACTGTGAATGATAATGTGCAACATCAGTATACTTGATTTGACCCCAGTGGCATATAAAAAGCCAGTTGGGCAGGCAAGTGAGACAGCTTGCTAATGCTATGTTAGCCATGTTGCTAACCACAAGTGCACACAGAAGTACGCAACAAACCCACACTGCTGCTGGTTATCTACATTTGTTGCCCACGGTCAGTATAAAGCACTCACACGTTTGTGTGAGATAACAGTAATAAAAGTAAGTACATTTGCTTCATTTTTGTTTTTGGTTAGAAAGTTAGCTAAACTTCTAACTGCACCAACATGGAGGATTTTTGTCTCATCTTTTTAACATGGGGATGTGCACTGCAACTGTCTAGTGTTACTCCAGCTTCAGTAAGAATGGCTAGCTATGGTTTCTTATCATGGCATCGAATGCATGTCTTAGGGTTCAGGCTTTACGTGTCACAGAACTGCAAACATCATTAAAACACACCCAGTTCAAGAACAGCCAAGACACGCTTGGAGTCCAAATTTTGCTTTCTTACTTTAGACCCAAATTTATGCGACTAACTAAATCAATGCCAGGAGTTCATGGCCTTCATGAATTGAAGTAAGTGCTAATCTCCACTGAATTATGGCAGAGAAGGAAGCCAGTCTCTTGAGAAGTATTAAGACATTTGAGAATCCAGAGATGACAAAAGTGTACGGACGCAACAGTCAAATATTTCACAGGTCTATACATACCTCCACCAGCGCAGCAAGAGCATTTAAGGAGTCTAGTGTGCTTAATTTGTTCTCTTCTTCTTCCTTTTTGTTCTCTCCCTCCACCCCATCTTCTGTTTCTTTCTTCACATCCTTCTCTGGCCCTACCAGGCAACTGGTGTCCACCTCCATTTCCACAATACAGTGCCGGTTTCTGGAGCTGTATTCAACCAGGTTTATCAACAGCCCCAGGCCCTGGAATGCAAAACACAAATATACATGTAACAAAGACCATAGGGGTTGTAAACATGTCTTAATATTAATTAAACTTTAAAAAAGTATAAGCATCTAAATTGATCATTTTCAATGAAATATGCAGGCATTGTTGGCCATATGTAAATACAAAACAGGAAGAAAAATCATGATAAATAATAAGTAGTAGTATGTATGCACCCCATATAAAATTAAAGCTTATTAAAAAGCTTTATTTTTATATGTATTATTCCAACCACTTTGGCATACTGGCAACATTCCATCTCTGACACATGCATCCTGATTTGAATCGGCACGCTTGTTTACTGCGGAGGAGTAACAGTGTCCAAGCAGTGGTCATTGAAAGTCTGCGCTCCCTATTAGAAATCTATTATGGAACATTCATATACTGCGGCAAAATCAAATAGACTGGACATCACGAACACAGTTTAAATAGGGTTAATGTGAGTCTCCTGCACAGTCTACACAGACACCACCCTTCACTGAAAACACCCAGAGTATGTCCAGCTCAGAAAATCTCCTGTTGCATGTCCTGCTACGACACTGTTAAGACCTGACTATCCAGACTTTATCTGGAGTACATAAGTGAAGACAGCCGTAGAGAACAGAAGTTCTAATCTCATTCCACTCTCGCTCTACTGCTGTTGAGAATTCACACTTCACCTTTTCTTGCATACATCCTTCTCTAGTATACCCTAAACAGGCTGTTATCTGAATATGGACAGCCAGGTACAGTCTGAGAAGCCTGTCTGTCAGCCTCCAAAGACAGCAAAGCACAGAGCAACTAGAGGCTTAAAAAATTTAAAAACAGCCGTACATCACTTGCAGCCAAGGCCAGGCAGAGCAGTAGACTTTAAAATGCAGACAAGATGAGAAAGCTTTAATGCAAAACCTCTTTGTGCACACAAAGGCTGTTCCGTACTATCAGGCGGCATGGATTGCTAATGCATTTGAACAATATTAAACAAATGAGAATGGAGACAAAGAACCAAGCTACACAAACAGCTGCTTTGGCTCTGCTGTGGTTGCTAGTGAGATTTAATACTTGATCCTTTGTTGCTGCTGTCTCTTAATGGTATACTACCAGACCACACACCAGGGTAGTTTGACTAATTGCAACACGTTTTGAAGACACTCTCTCATTCACACCTGTGATTGGGTCATCCATGTTACACGTTAACGGCGGGAATAGGGCCACTGTAGGGTCAGAAATGTATACCCATGTCCCTCTCAGCTACCGTTACATACTTCATGACGTTATAAGATGTTCATTAATACGCACAAGCACTCTGATGTCGAATCTCTGCTCTTGAGGTAGAAAACGAGGGACTTTGAGGACACAGTTCAGCGCTGTGATGAGTAGCTGATCCTGTTCACCAGTCTTTGTGCTGCCCCACTCTATAGACAGGGAAAGAGAAGGAAAGAACAAAAGAAGAGAGCAAACAAAGAGAAAGTTATTTTCTACCAGGTGGGTGTCGGCCTTCTCTTAGCTATTCAACACAGACATTTTATTGGTTAAAGGTAATCTCCACCTATCAAAGCTACACATACAGCTATTGTGTATTTGAAACAATACACACAAAGTGTTTATTTCATTTGTCAATATTGTAGTTAACATATCCCAAATTGAGTGACAAATGACATAAAAGAGCAAATAAGTGGGGAATAAGTCCGTGGTGGCTGATTGTTTCATAAAAATAAATGTTATTTATATGTAGTGGCCTTGCTAATCATGTAATGTCAACCCAGCTGATACATTTTGGAAGTAATATATTTTGGAAGAATGGATGAAAACCCATCCAGTATGGCTTCAGAGACTTGGCGAATTTGAGCCAAAGCACACTTAAGCTGTTTTCGCAGCTTGTGGTGGTCCAATACTGCAGGCGTTTTATTTTATTTTGCTTTTGGCACTTTTGTCTTTGCCTCCCAGGTTATTTTTACTGGTGCACTGTCAAGAAAAACCAACTGTCCTGGTAAACCGTTGTCCAAACATAAGTTTCAAATTGTACCTTTTTAAGGTACATTTAACACCCAATCTCGTAACAACTGAGTTGGTAGATACATGGTACATTATAATCGCTTTCCCAGGAGAAAGGAGCATAACGGATTACATGAAGTCAATGTAGTGGTACAATGATAATCCCCAAGTATAGGAACTGCCCACACCTTTAATTGCTCTTAAGGGTGCATTTCTGTTCCCTGACAGCATACTACAAATTTATTTTCTTCAGTTATCTACTGACCCCTTTGCCCATTAGAAGGCATTAATGGTTAATGCATGTAAACACTCATGGTTCATTTCTTACCATTGTCATGTGTGAGGTTGAGAAGCACTCCTATCACCGCTCTCATGCAGTCCTCCACGGCCTTGCCTACATTACTATGGCTACAGTGGGGTAGGGCAGTGCCAGAGGACAAGAGGGAGCTGTTGACCTCACGGCTGTAACGCTGAATCATCTCCTCACAATAGCGCAGGCCCCTACACGTACACATACCCAGAATAAACAGCCATACTGTACCATTCTGGAACATGAAAACACACTCGAACACAGTGGAGCTAAAACACTCCTGTATCATCACCGTACACAGACACACCCCTCACCTGGCTGAGGACACTATTAACTGTGAGTCTTTGTAGGCAATCAGGTAAGCTTGGTTCTCAGGGTTATGGACCGTTACCTGAATTTGAGAAAGGAAAAAAAAAAAAAAAGAAAGAAGATGAAATCTCTCACCTGATCATGCACACTTACTTTCAGTCTATACACTGGCATATACTCACACTCTCTAGAACCCGTAAGCATCGCTCCGCCCCCCATAACGAGGCCACCAGCATCTCCTTATCCTCCTCTTGATCCAAGTTCTCCACACATTCTTTAACTGAGAGATAGAGAAATGGGAAGAGAGAAAATATCACACTCATATAATGAATGCTCTGGTGTAGAACACAGAAAAACAAACTCGTCACTATCTCACGGAGTTTTTCCTTGCCACTGTCGCAGTCACTCTTGGCTTGCTCATCAGAGGCATTTCATTCACACACATTTATTTCATTTTGTGAAGCTGCTTTGTGACAATGACCATTGTTAAAAGCGCTATATAAATAAAATTGAATTGAATTAAAGAAAAAAACTTCCTGTCAAAATATCAGTACATATGGTAATCATGATTGGCAATGTGCCATGATTTAAGACTTCATTGTGAGCAAAATTACATAAACTTGATACTGATCAAAATTACTTACATGTAGATCAATGCCTTGATTCATCAAAAATGAAAAAAAAAAGAGTCTTAGATTCAGCTTTAAACAATGAATTACTTTAAAACTCTTTTGCATATTGCAGCCTTCTGCCTTAATGGGATTATAATATTGCTAATGCATGACTCGGGGGAGGGAGAGCCAGACAAGGAGGGCGAAGCCAATAATGTGCTCGTGAGGTCCCAGACACAGATGGCTGGGAATCACCAGGGATGTAATTCATGACACGCTATTCTTTAATATAACAATAATCTCGGTTACATCTGTCACATACAGTAACAGTCAGCATTTCAGGCATTAGTCGTGTGTAATGGCAGTTCTGAGGCTATTACAAAGTAATCCACACTACCTTTATCTACAATGTGATCCAGTCCACCCAATAACCGCAGCTCCTCTTTAAACCAGTCCCCTGCTCTCTTAGATGTGAGAGACAGAAGGGTCTCCATCGCTAGGTGACCAGTCTGAAAAGACAGACATGTTGTAGTTAAAAAAAAAATATCCTATTTCAATTATTTAGACAATTGTTTCTTTATACCGTATACAATATGCCAAAAGTTACCAATTATTAAATTTGTTATTTAATTAACAGTAATGTATCAAGCAGCACCAACCTTTTCTGCCAATGGGCCAATGTGGCCATAGGTTTTTCACTAAAATGAAGCAGAAGTTTACCCGATTCCACTTTTTTTTTATCTGGTCTCAAAACTACTGATTAGTTACTGAACTTCTGCTTGGTTTGAACAAAAAACTGGCTCTTTAATTAGTATGAGGCATAAAATATGGTATCAATTTGTACAACTCACAGTGATATTCTCCAGGTCCAGATGTTTATTGTGCACTGTTTCGCAGAGTTTGCGGATCTTCTCTTTGACCTTGTTGATCTCTTTAGCTGTGAGCTGGTCGGGCACTGAATCGTCCTGCTCCATTTCCAGCAGCCGGATCATCAGCTCTAAGCAGGCCCGGTCCAAGTCCATATTCAGCCGATCCCGACTCAGAATATACATCAGGGAGGCGGTGCACAAGGCCAAATTCTGACAAAAGACAATGAAGTACAGAGTAATAATTAGTAATTATATTTTTTTTTAACTACATTTTTAACATTCTCCAGCCTTTCATCAGTGGTTCTGCTGACTGAATTCTTTGGTGAACTACTCAACTCAGTAGTGAGGTGTTTTAAAATCCCCTGCGACACTGTTGTACCTTATACATTTGAGAATAAAAAAAGACGAACATGCTCTTAGTGAAAAGTGGATCATAGATTGGCATGTATGAGTCCTCACCGGATGCTGTGGAGCGTCACTGAGCATCTTAAAAACCTGGGCCACCTTTCCCCGAGCCCTCAGGTGCATGCGGAAGCCTGGCATGGCGCAGCGCGTGGCCAGACTAATTATACTATAAGGCAAGAGAAGGACACAGTCAGATAAAACACTCAATGCTCAAAGAACAGTAAGCATAAAGCAGAATGAGTAAGCCTGAAGTAAATGCACCTGAAGATCAACCTGAAGGTGGCGATTCAACCACACATTAATCGTGGTAACATTTAATAATGTACATGCATAACATACCATTAGCAACCATTTGTGAAAGACACACAACTGTTCATTTAAGAAAAAATGTGAGTATAACCCCCTAATTTAAAGTGTACGAGTAATATTTCTGATGATATGTTGTGTAATTGAGGTCCTTGAAAGCTCTGCAGTGAGCATAAATCTCCAGTGTGTATCTGAGTATTACCTAAGGCATCGTGTGTTGAGAGGTTGAGTGCTCTTCAGGCCAGTCTCCAGATACTCGAAATCATCAGTGAACTCTTGATTCTCCCCGAACTCCACCACATCATTAAAGTGCTTCACATGCTGAACTACTGTATACAGCTACACACACACACACACACACACACACACAAACATGAACACATTTTAGGTTTTACAACAAAATGAAGAAACAATCTGGGGAAAAAGCACAGTTCTATGGAGTATTTCTTTAACTGTCTGATCAATCATTCTGTGTTTAATGAAATAAAAGTATCAGATATTTTGATCATCTTTTCAGGGTGTATGTCTCACCTCCTTGTGCTCCTTGTTGCACTTGAGCGAAGTGACAATGTCCTGATAGGGCTCAGTTGGGACAGTCACCGTTTTGGTGACTTTCGGAGGAGGAGGAGGGGCTTTGAACACTCCATCATCTTTGTAGGAATTTGCTTCTTTACTTGCACTTGACACACTGGGCTTCTAGGAACAAAACGGGTATTTATGGTGAATTTATCAAGAATAGCAACATGTACAATAATCTAAAAAAAAAAAAAAAGTTACTGAAAAAGCAACAAATCATATGTTGATCAGTCATTTCAAGAAGAGGTCATAGGTTTCGATGTTTAAATGATAGCTAAAAGTGGTGGTGCATAAAGGGTTTTGTTCAAAATTTATGTTTTAGAGCAGGGATGTCAAACTGGGTTAAACATGGGTCACAGCTCTATAGAGATCCATTTTCTGATTTCAGCTCATGATTGTATTGCTAATTAGCTAAAGAATTAAATCAGGCAACTTCAATGAGGCAGAAAGTCCACCATGACACGCAATTAAGCAATTTATACAGATCAATAGTAATAAAGTAAAATAAAAGTGATATGTAAGAAATATATAGGTCAGTACGTACAGGTGCAACAACCGTGCGAGAAGGTGCAGGCGCGGGCACATCCTCCTGTTCAGGCTGGTTCCAATGACGAGCGTTATAAACAGCCTTAGCAGGAGACTGACACACACACAGACACAAACAGAGACTATAATACTGCAGCAAATTAAACCATCAAATAAGATGGGATTCTGAAGCATCTCATTACTGAATTTCCATACTAACTGAAGTAAGGTAATAAAAATGAAAAATATAGATAATTAAAATGAAAAATGATTGTAATTGTGAAGAAACCCTTTCATTTGAAATGAAGTGGCAGGTAATATTTTACAACCAGGTATAAACAAATCATTTTGCAGTCCAGAAATGAAGCCGAGAAATTTCACTTGGCATCCATTAATACTCAAAGAGCCATTTGGACCCGGGTTCCACAAGAGAGAGCAGGAGCCGCAAATCCTTTTTAACATCTAAAATTAAGAGAACACTGCATATATTGATTTTTTTACTTTTATACTAGGTATAAAAACTACGCTAGTGTGTTGCTTGTGCAATTTTATTTATTCAAAGAAATCATTTTAAACATTTAGAACTCTAAAAAACACAATTAAAGAATTTTAATGTTACAAGATCGCAATAATGAAATTTCAAACTACAATATAATAAAATATATGCATTAATACAATGAATAAAAATAAAATACACTTAACACCTATAACGGCTGACAGCATAAACTGACGTAATTTCATCAGATTTGCATCTATTGGCCTATTGTAGCAGTAGCAGCTCTGTAAGAGAATATGGCTGTGGTGTAGGCACATCTACACACGTAATCTTACATATTGGTGTTCTATACTGTTGTGCTTGAGAGACACCATCGACCGGAATTAAATTCCTTGTATGTGTCGCTCACACACTCGGCTAATAAACGCGATTCTGATTCGTGCTGAGGACTCCAAAGTCCAAAGTCCACTGGGCACTTGCTGTATCTGCTGACTGCAGCTTGCGTGGATGCCGGTAGGCTGCAGGACTAAACGCCCGAACAAACTGCAGCCACGTCGAATCAGGAAGCGCCTTGTGCGATTGATGCAAGCAGCCGTTGTAGCTATAGCCAGTTAGCTGCCATTCAAGTGCTAAATTATTATTTATTATCCAAAGCCACAGGGAGCCACAACATAAGGACGAAAGAGCCACATGCGGCTCCAGAGCCCTGAGGTAACGTATGCAACCATAAAACATTACATTATAAATTATGAAGTATATAAATCAGTGATGAGAACATGCTTGCATGATTATACATTCATGAAAGTACAAGCTAATTTTATTTGGTTCTATTTTAGTGTTAGTAACCTACCATTTAATTAAACTTTAATTTCTTCTTTTGATGTGGAACTTTGGGGTACCAGCCTTGGGTTTACATTATCCTATAAATGCAATACAGGGATCTTCGGGTTACAACATTCAACACACGACGTTTCGAGTTTACGACGCTCACTCCTACTCCCACTGTTAGACTATATGGGCGAACTAGTTTGGTTGTACACGGCGGAAGAATACACAGTATGAATGAGGGAGTTTTCCTTTTGCTGTGGCTTAGTTGTTTCCTTTCACTGTGTTAGGTTATGTAAGTGACTTAGGACTAGGGATGCACCATTTGCAATATTCTCGGCCGATATCGATTTTTCTGATACCTATTTTTTCCCCAGATAACACAAAATTAGAGCTGCTGGGTTTCAACATTTTTTAATGTAACATGGTAGTTGCTTTCCCCGTTTACTGGTTACTTTTATAATAGTGACATATGATAGTGGCAAGCCTACAGCAAATACAAACAAAAATCTAATTTTCTTTAATATAAAGCTTTTTTTCATAAAATTTCTTTACAAATTTAAGGAAATAAAATGTAGTACATAAATAAATAAATAAACCCCCCAAAAAAGATTGGCTTGAAATCTGCAATACATGCGAGTGATTGGCCGATCACCGATCAGGCCAAAAACCATCCGTTTCCGATCACTGGCCGATCAATCGGTGCATCCCTACTTGGGACGTGTTTTAACGAACACCAAACAAACAGAAGGTTAGTATCAGTTGTTTGAGACCAGATTTTAAAAAGTGGAATCAGGTAACGGATGTGTCGTTACTTAAGGACTCTCTGAATAAACTAAACTCATGTTCTCTTGTGTGCGTTATGTGGCCATACCCTTTTAGGTCCGCTGAAGATTTTGCGACTGATTTCTTTCGATTTGGTCTGTTTCCCGGTTTGCTCTTTCTGCGAGTTTGAGCCCATGGAGCTGGACTCCTCTAACCACTCCTGAGAATCTGAAAAAAGGGAAAAGGAGTCAAGTATGAACCTCCTGATCAACTCTCCACCTTAAAGGAATATGTAGCTTATCAGACAAGGTATGCTTGCCCTCAAATCTGGTTTTGTGCAAGAGCTACTAAACTAATAGACACCATCCATAACAACATAACCAATCTTCATACATCTTCCTGCATATGCTCCTTTCGGTTATATTACAGTCCACAAGTATGCAAATATTTTCCATTACTCTCGAGTACATGCATACCTGCGTTAGTGCTTGTCTGGCTCTCCTGTGAGTCACTTGTCTGAGGGCTGTCCACTCCAGTTGTCCCGGCCTCCGAAAGAGCTTTCTTGGCCTTTTTCCTCCCCTTAGCTGCCGCGTCATCCTCGTCTTCACTGTCGCTCTCACTCAGGTCGTCGAAACCAAAGTATTTGATCTTGTAGCTGGTGCTGCCAGAGGCAACAGGCTCCCCATCTGCTTCCTGACCCTCATTCTCTTCAAATCCAAAAAACTCCAGTTTAGTCTCCTTCTTACTCTTTGTTTGAGTGGGCCGAAACCTGAGAAAGAAAGAGAAAGAGAGATACATGAGACAACCTGTAGTTAAACTATTGCTAAAATGTGTGAGTATTGTGGTTGTACATTTAACCATATCAACTGAAAAGTCACTGCTTCACCTACTTTTTATGTACATTCCTATTATCAGCTCATCTTACCCCTGCCACTTATTAAGCAACTCAGTTTCGCTGCTGGCATAGGAACAGTCCTTGTGCCCAGAAAATGAACACTAATGAAAGACTAGAGATCTACAAAAACTCTGAAGCATCGGAATAACTATCAATAACTTTACATCTGCAAGGTAGACTCTTCGGTTCAAGGTGTCCAACAGAGTGGACAGTGTTTAAAGAACCAAGTATTGTGTCACTACTATGCTGAGAATAATGAACAGCCCAAATAACAGCTGCTCACTGGTTGTCCTGTAGATCAGTGAAGGGGGCTATAAAATGAGGCAGAGTAACAGAAAAACTACAGTCTTTAACTGTAAACTATACAGTGAACCGATATGACTAAGCACAGGGTAAGATTTTGTCAGTGTATATTTAGGTTATGTTGAGATCAGAACAAAGCAGAAAATGACATTTTAGAGAAAAAAAGTCACAACCTATCAGTCATTTCATGACCTACAAATAGATCCACCAAAGCAGTCCAGTTTAAAAACACTTCTGGGTTTTCTGATACTCAAGAAGATAAAAAGTGAAGTGAAAGTGATCATTCGGTCATACGTGAACACACCACTGCACACAGTGTGAACAGCACGAAATTCAACCT
>JBBPDE010000001.1:30513743-30528372 GCA_037974605.1 Nannopetersius ansorgii
CACACACACACACACACAAACACACACACACACACACACACACACACACACACACACACACACACACACACACACCTTCTCTCTCTCTGTCTTTCAAAGCGCAACAATAACAACAAACACGAAAGAGGCGCGCGCTGCCTGGCCGGACTGGATGATGAGGAGGGGTCTCTCATTGACGTAGCCTCAACAGCACCGCCCGCCCAACGAGCACACAGACACTAAAACATGTAAAATCATGGACTAGTTTAAATTATTTATCTGTATTTATTTGATACAAACATTCTAGTAGATTGTGTTGGCTTTCTATGCTGGGTTACTGAGGGAAGAACCCCCCAGCTAGTCCCCCTCTACTCATGTTTACTCTTCTGATCAAATGTAATCTGGGCAAATGTAATTCACTGAATGGCTGGGGTGTATACTTTTCTTCTTTTTCTTTTTATTCTTTTTTTTCTGTTTGCAGCTTTCACTATTCTAACACCAGACTGTTCAGTCTGGATGGGAATAGGAATCTATTCAATGGTCATGAAGTTTCCATGTCTGTTTGTTATGTTTTGTTTTGTTTTTCCCAAATGAATTAATTGTGCACCCTACTTATATCAAAGGTACACAAATACACCACCAATACCTTATCAATAATGTGGAATTCCATAGCATCAACCTAACAAAACCCTAACAATCACCTGGAACACCGCCCTGCAACATCCTAGTCACAGTTAGACAAGACAAGACAGCATTCCGTGCAATCAACAGTAGCCACAGTCTGGATGAAGGCAGGTGCTGTATTCTAGCAGCGAGAGTTTGGTGTGCAAAAATGCAGAAGTTGTTACATGTGCAAAAATGCAGAACAGAGTTAAACAGCAATAAATGTGCATATATAGAAGCAAAAGGACAGAAAATGTGCAGTGTAATAAACAGATGCATATTTACATAAGTATCTAAAAAGCCTGAGAACTGTGTGTGTGTGTGTGTGTGTGTGTGTGTGTGTGTGTGTGTGTGTGTGTGTGTGTGTGTGAGTGTGCTGGGGGACTGTTCCCCATTCTGGCCGTGGAGGCCCGTAATCCAAGTGAGTGTCAGAGATACCATAGCAACCAGTTAGTGACATCTTAGCAACCAGTGAATTGCTGTAGGTACAGGTTTTCTGGTTAATTTTGAAACTATAATTTTTAACAGCTAAATAAACATCCAGTACCTAGAAAGAATCACCATAATTAAGTCTCCACACATCTTACTGACCTGCATAGAGTGAGATGAATTTGCACCTGGAAACACTCATCGGTAACATCCCTAGTGGTTATGAACTGTTTTTAACCTATGTGGGTCAGAGCATCCACTGTGGAAATGTAGGGGGCAGTGTGGGGACGATATCTTGCTCAAGGGTACCACAAAGGCACCACAAAGGCACTAACAGTTCTGGGATTCAAACCCATGGCCTTCTGATCTCTCTCTCTCTCTCTCTCTCTAGTTTAAAGTATTTCATCTAACTGTGTTAGTTTATTAATCTGTTAATTGTCCATAATGTCTGTGTTCTATTGTTATATTGCTTGATTACAGTATTTGACCTAAAATGTTGTTTGACTAAAAAAACGTGACCATCTGCATATCACGTTGTGTTGACTTACCAGGTCTAATCCATTTCAAGGAAGTTGATATCATACGGTGTAATTTGGCTAGTACAAGTCAAGATGTTTTATATCCGGGCAAAAGACAATTTATCTTGTTTTAAGAACATGCCATATCTAGTATTGAGACAAGCGTATCTTCCAAAAGCTTATATATATAAACCGGGCACTTGTGCATTTTTAGTGCGTGATTTTAGGGCGTAGTGCACTCACACTGAAAACCGAGCACTGAAAGAACCCGGATGCTGCACTGAAATCGACCAGAAAATGCCATGCAGAACGATGGACACTCTGCACTAAACGGGCGCCATTTTGACCACGTAGCGGAGGGGGCGGGGCTTTCTGCATGTTTTCGAGTTGGATAACGGCGGCAAACAGTGAAATACAAGCCCAAGCGGAGGCAGCTGGTTGGTATAAATGTGAGTAATGTTAATAAAGTTATTGTACTGATGGACACTGCGGTAAAACCAGCAGATATTCTGCCGACTGGAGAATCGTGAGCAAATGTGAGTCCGTCACTTCCGCTAAGAGCAAAACGTTAGTGTTCCGTTTAGGACAGCACTGACCCACAGCAGTGTGACTACAGAAGGCAGTGCGCACTACACACTAAATCTCAGTACACTGACGGTAGTGGGTGATTTCGGACACACCCGATGTCTTATATTAAGAAATTTATCAAGTTTGTTTTCACTAGTTCCACTGCCAGATTTTTTCCCTAATTACAAGCAAATAAGGCTTGAATTGATCAATTGGTCCTTATTTTTGAAGGCCAATTTTTTGCAGTGTAGCCCACAAGACCTGCTGCCCTGGAGGGGCTCTGACTCAGTTTTACTGACCACCCAAAAAACAACAAACTAACAACTGACAAAGTACAAGCACTACTCTCCGTTTGGGCTGAGGATAACTTTCAGTGAAAGTTTCAGTTTCAGTTTCCTTTGATGCTGACAAATGTATCTCTAACGCTGAGAAACACAAAAGTGTATCAGGACATCGCTAAGTTAGCTAGATTAGGTTTTCATCACACGGCTGAAGAAAGCCAAGAAACTCAAACAAACTCAAACTATACTATAAATAACAAAAGACCAAAATAAAAAAAGCAGCTTTGACACAATCTATTTCACATGCATCATAATAAGCATTTCGTATGTGTCAATTTCACCTATATCTGTATGAGAATTTCATGTGTGTGTGTGTGTGTGTGTATGAGTGAAAATACATTTCATATGTACATGGATTAAAGCATACGGTGGGGGGGGCTTGAGCGGTGTAGTTTAGGTGAGCGTACTACACTGATTCACTTCCTTAAGTGATTCGGTTCAGTACGTTCACTTAAAAGATCGCGAACAACACAACACTACTCCCCACTGCCACTCCTCTGTTAACAGCAAGAAAACAGACTCCAGAACTGCTGTTTTTTATTTATTTTTAACGGAGCATTAGCTCTCACAGCACTCGCGACACCGGAGCCACTGTCCTGAAGACCGAGTTTCGGAGTTTAGGCTCCGCCGAGAAACAGCTCACAGCCAGTAGCTACTCCGCAGCCGTCAAAAGAGAACTGCCGAAACAATCATGTTTATTTTTATTTTTAGGAAAAATAAATCGTAATTAAACCAAAGAAAAAGAGCCTTTACAGAACTTTGTCTGCTGGAGCTTGTTCTGCTCCAGCCCTCATTCCCCATATTTTTTCCTTGAGATCGGCATCAATCTCATTATTAACCTTTAGTGCCCTCAGTTCATGGAAATCCATCATAGCGACGGAGAACTTATGCATGTATCTGTATAAGCATTTCATATGTGTGTGTGAGTCCTTTTCATCTGTATGTGCTTCATATACACTACTCACAGTAAGTTAGGGATATTGTTATTTACATGAGTGCTTGTCCTATTTGCTCTGAATTGTAATGAGATAAGTAAAAGTTCCCTTTGATATTACTAATAATGTATGAGAAGAAACACCATTTTCATTAGTTTAATATTACTCCAAAAATTTAGACAATAACTGGGACAACCCCAAATAGCAAAAATTGACGATGTCAGTTGCAGGTGTTTCTGCCATTTGCCGCAATGACAGCTTGACAGCGACGTCTCATCCGTTAAGTGACGTTGTGTTCATGGCTGTTTGTATGCTGAACTTGGAATGACTTACTGACAATACCAGCTTTTTATAGCCACAGCGTGTTGAAATTGATGCCACATTGAAAACGGTTGTCTTTTGGTTTTGGCCCCAATATAAGGCACACCTGTACACAATGAGACCATCAAATGGAAAACACAAAATGAGGTGTGTCTGTCACCCCAATACAATTGCCTCCCTATCCCAAACATCCACTAACTCTCTCACGATATCCCTAACTTATTGCGAGTAGTGTATGTGTGTCTGAATTTTCAGTCGTATGGATGCATCCATGACAGTTTCATATGTGAATGTGTTTGTGTTTCAAAAGTCTGAACTATTTCCTAAACGGCCCCTCATAGCCCAGGGCGCACGGCGAGGTACAGAGTTGGGGATGAAGGGCGGTTTGTTTCACCAGAAATATTGACCAGGAGCCGCCACGTGTGTCCATTTAGAGCAGAAAGAAGCAGGACAACATAAAACCCAAAACACTCAAGAAGATATATGTCTTTAGTGAGCAATAATAAGTTAGACACACACCAACCATTGTTATGAAAGAGCCCATGTGAGGACTGGGCTGGGATTTTGAGGCAGTATTTATGAGAGCGCTGGGTATAGGAGAGGTCTTTAACGGAGGACTGAGGCTGGAATATTGCTTTGATTGGGTGAAATATGACTTAAAGGAACAGTTCGCTGAAAAGTCAACTCTCCCATTTTTTCCCAGACTGGGCGACTGGAAACACATTTGGTGTCTGAAGTTTGCTGCTTTAGTTTTGCAGCGGAGATACCAGAGTCATTTAATAGATGTCCATATTAGCCTCAGAAATGTACAGCAAATATAGACAACGGTATTGAGACACCCAAACAATCCAGACTTTAATGACATTCGAATTCATATTCACTTTACTGTGGAGTTGGTCGGCCCTTGCAGCTAGAACAGCTTCCACTCTTCGAGGTAAGATAACATTTATATTTTAAGGATTGGTGTGGAATTGCTTTATGATTTCAAAAGTTAATTCATCATTTTCTCGGAATTTCATAGTAAAGTGGTTTACATATTTCACTGTCAGAAAAATATACCTTATATCTGTTTTTTTTTCTATGATAATTGGACCAAAATCACTGGGACAATTAATAATGAATTGTTTTGTTTACATTCAGTGTATAAGAAGAATGCGTTCCCCTCACCACAAATATAAACCAAGACATGTTTTGCTTCAATTGCTTCAACCCATTGGCTTCTATTATTATTTAATTCTGAAGTCTAAGGGTTTCTAATTTTTGAGTACAGTAAACTCAATCAAAGCTGTTGCTACAGATATCTCAGAAAAGGGTTAGGTTGAAAACTACGTCTCCAAGCAGAGCAGACCACACAGGATCAGGCCAAAGGCCACTGGCTTTTCCCACTTCACCCATAATGAAGCCGGTACCGACCTTATACCAGCCATAACACCAATAATGATGAGTTCTGCCCCAAAACAACTAATACAGCAGCTTTGCAATGTAATGAAGTTGCACTGCTCCCGAATGCACTGAATCCTTTTCTCAGGGTATCTTAAATTGCAGTAGCAAACCACTACCACTGGAGGGCAGCAGGGTCTTTTTCATTACAGTATTCTCTAAACCAGTGGTCCCCAACCTTTTTCTCGTCACGGACCGGTTTAATAGCAGAAACTATTTTCACGGCCCGGCCTTTAAGGAGCGGCAGATAAATATACGTATATTATACAAATAAATGATACGCATAAAAATGGGGATATTTTAAAAACATAATAATGGGGTATCTTTAAAATACAATAATAAACGTAAATCTAGTGTGTACTCGCAGCTTTATTAACAGCATTTTCATAACAACGAGCCAAAAACAGAACACGGGGAACATCCACGGTTTTTTTTTTGTGTACAGCCCGCGGACCGGTACCACATGACCCACGGCCTGGTACCGGTCTGCGGCCCGGGGTCTGGGGACCACTGCTCTAAACGACGTTTTCTTGTGCACCAACATACAGCTCCGGGGGGAAAAAAACAAGAGACCACTGCAACAACGTTCAGCTTCTTAGGTTTTAATCTTTTATAGGTGCAAGTATTGAACTGATCAGCTTTGCCTTAGTTTTAAAGGACTACTCACAATAGTTCACCTTATTTCCCAATAAAAACATTGTTCTTTAAAGCATACTTTTACAGGAAATGACTTTCAAAATAAGAGTAATGATGCAATGCTTACAAAACAATTAAAAGAAATTACTTAAACATAACGGCAATACTTACCAACTGGTCACGTTGTGAGAGGAGAATGTTGATTACAGCAGTGTTTTATACTTTTCCCCATTAAATAAGAGGTGTTTCGGGTGATCAGTACCTAATAAAGCAGAACGAGGTGTTTGTGTAGAAATTTAACAGACACGGAATGGAAGTTGTCCCACTCAGAGACGCTGATTTCAGATTGAACTGCAGTGGTCCGGACCTCATGGAGAATCCACCCACATGCAAAAGGAAACGATATGAAATGGTTTTTAACTGATTTTTTAACTGAAAAAAAAAAAAAAATCGCTGTGCTGCTGTCACTCTTGATATTCGGTTTATCCTTTTAAAAAAAAACTATTCAGCCAAACCAAATTTTGAACTTTTATTTACATGTCTGCATAATAAATAATACAAAAATAGGAGATATCAACAGTTACAGTCACGAAACAAGACAAAAAAGTGTTAATACAGAACATTACACAGGCACCCTTGGAGGACCTGGTAGGGCCTGAATAGCAGGAAATGTGACTCCAGTTTTATGGACCCACTGCCCTGGATGTTCGCATTTTTCTTCCATAATGCACTTCGATGACTGGGGAAGAAACGGGCCAATTATGCTCTTCCAGCCACAGACAGCTGTGGCCTCAATGGAGATCAAACGTCGTCTTTTAATAATAGCGAGTTAGGTGGTCCTGCTTAAACCGCTCGGGAGCCCAGGGGTCCGTATCTTTGTACACTTGCGATGAATCGAGACACTCAAATTATAAAATAAATGTATATTTTCTATAAAAACAAATAAATAATTAAATAAAACGAAGCAGGACACCTCTTTAACTGGGCGATCAAGCGCTCACCGGTGTGATTTTAAAAACATCGCGTGCCCAGAGATTATGTTTTGTCCTGATCCTGCAGCCCCAGCTGGTAATGAAAACACTAAACTGTCCTGGCAGTGTGTCCAGAAGACAAGAGTCTAAAAAACCTTGCTAAACAATGAAGAACTGTAGTAGCAATCACATTGCGAAGAGATTTTGTTTCATACAAACAGGCACAGCAGTTATCTAAAGGACATCTGCTAAGTACAGACCACAAGTCAATATGAGCATGTGTAAGTACAAAGACACACACACACACACACACACACACACACACACACACACACACACACACACACAGCAGTCTCATCTCAAGCAGGAACAGAAACAGTACGTTGTGATTGATGGTTTGAGGGCAGGGATGATGTTAAAGCAGCGTTCCTGGGCCTAACGTCTGTCTGTCTGATGCGTATCTAGTGTAGTGTAGTGTAGGTTTCCACAGACAATCATTTTAACACGCTTCCCTGAACTTAACATAGAACAGAAGACTGACTCGAAACTCATTTAGAACAGAAGTTGCTGATTCCGTCTAGGCTGAACAGTTTTGTGGAACACCTTTTTGAATTCAAACATTCAAAGGCATTCACGAAAGTTGTAACTTTGTATAATGCACTCCCTCAGAGATGGGGCTTTTTTAGAGGGAAGAATTTGTGGTAAAGTGGCCCCTTGTAGTTTGAACAGTAGCACAGAACAGTAGCACAGAACAGTGTGAACATTGAGAAATTCTTGCTCTCAACCCATTCACCAAGTGAAGGAGTGAGCTGCCCAGGTGCCCAGAGAGCAGTTTGTGGGAACGGTACCTTGCTCAAGGGTACCTAAGTGATGACACTAGCAGTTGGGATTCAAACCCACAACATTCTGATTATAGGGGCAACACCCTAAACACTAGGGCACCCAAGGTGCCCCAACGCTCGCACATGGATATTAGGAAACCTTGGGAGAGCGAAAGTAACCAACTACGTTTTTAACTGCTCCAGTGTTTCTAAGTGGAAAAAACACTGAATTCTGCAACTGTCCCTATAGCGTCTATTATAAGTGATTTTCAGGTAAACAGGATTTCTGTTCTAAGTACAGGTTAATGTGACAAAATTACTGTTCATTTTAACAAGAAAGCTCCACAAGTTACATATTAGACTGAAAAACAACTCTCAATGGTTTGTAACACTGCACACAATTGGGCTAAAGGGACCATAATCAAAGTTCTTGTATTTTATTTCTGTTTGCTCTACTGTGCCTTTAAGACTGGTGTGTGTAAATAAGCTCTGTTCTGATTGGCTGCCTCGTATTGTGCTTTATTCAAAAACCTGCCAGGGTGAAAGGATCCTTTGAACTTCAACATGAATGGGCGGGGCTGCTGCTGTAGGCGGAATAAACTGATATGTAAATGCGTTGGTTTTCATGGCATTGCAAATTCAAAGCTGTCATTTAAAACTTTTCTGCTTGATTTGAACAAATCAATAAATTCCAGATGCTAAAATTATTGAAGCAGCTTCTAGTACCAGTGTTGACCTGCTGTCTATAGCTGTCCGCAATTCACAGTTCAACTCCCACATAGACTGTTCTCTGTAGTGCTACACATAGGATCACAAAAATCTCAGTAGGAGGTCCTAGATGAGTAAAGCACAAAAGAAGGTGATCCACATAAAGTTTCAGCCTAAATTGCTACAAAGTTTGATACCCATTCATGTTCACCATGCTTTCTGGGTCTGTGTCCAAAAAGTAATATCCACTCTGTTACACCTACACTATCCACTCTGTCGTCTACACTCTGATCCGTTTTCTACCACTCGAGACAAAGTCATCAAAACAAACTGCTGAGGAGAGGGGCCGAACAAAAAAACGTTATAAATATAGGTACCCTAAAGCAAATTATCCTGTGAGTCAAGCACAAAACATCAGAGGTCAATAAATGAGCTCTAGTTAGTAGGGAGCTTCCTCCCTCCAGTGGTTAGCGTAGTTATGTCATCACCCAAACACGCAGACACGAGCACGTGAACGCAAGTCCTCTGCCAGCGCTCCGCTTAGTGTACATCCGTCCAAGTGAATGAAACTGTGCAGCCAACAATTAGCGTTCTGCCAGTGACAACATGCTAAGTGGCTAATAGCTTCAACACTACCAATGTCATTCAACATTAGTCACGTTAGCGTGTGTTGTCGAGTTATTCCTAAAATTATAAAAAAAAAAACAAATTAGAAATTAACAGGCAATGAAACAAATGTTCTGCTTTTTCAGGATTCATCTTCTACTCTCCCAACATCGCATTCAAGGATTAAAATGGAAAAACTGCAAGGAACCTGTAGTAATGGCACTACTCCATTCATAAAAATATATATGTATATATGTTTTATACATACATATGGTCCCACACTCTATATGGAGAGGACAAAAGTTGGCAAATGGTCATTTTCCCAATCCTTCATCCATTTCCTCTCGGACACAATCCTCTATGATTGACTTCTGCAAACCGGACTCTTACAGGGCTCGTTTTTAAGGGTCTGAGATGCGCTTCGAAAGCTAGACCTCACTAACGGGTAGCTCGCCGCTGTCCACGTCGGGAGGAGGAGATGGAGCGTCGCACATCCCGAAACTGCTGCGCCGTCGCCATGGAGACTCGTGAGTCACTTGGACAGGTGGGTCTCTTGCAGTGACAGGCGAGCGTGTTGCCGGGGCAGTGGTAGTAGACTCATGAAGTGCTCGCTGTCCCACGCCAGGCCGCGGGGCACTACGGCACTCTGGATAGGCTGGCACGGCAGAGCTGGCCTTCCAGGGGAATGGGCCAAGCGAGGGTGGGCAGTAGAATGAGGAGGAGCCAACAGTGTGCCCCTGGAGAGATAGTGAGAGATTGAGAGAGACAGAATAAGAGAATGGGAGAGAGTGAGACAGAGAGCAAATCACCCGTCACATGTCACACCATAGCATTACTGTAGCAAAGACATCAGTATAATGTCTAAGGGGGAAAAGAGGTGTGCAAGCATAAACTTGAATTCATGCAGCAAAGACTAAAACCCTGGATTAGTTTGACTTGGGGAGACACAGCAATATAAATGGGCTGCTAAAGGAACCTTTGAATACATTGCCAATGAATTCCACGAATTGCAAGAAAACCCAAACCCCGTCTAATGTGGCCTAGAAGGCAATTATGAATCCGTGCTAATCCTAATTCCTCATGAATCGAAATATTGTATCTCTTACAAATCAAAGTTAAATCAAATCATACGAAGTCTCCCCTTGTAAACACAACCCAGCTCTTGACAGTTGATGTTATTTTTCTAACATGTCACAAGTTGCACTGGCAGCAGTAGTGTTTTGGACGAGTATAAGCAGAGAAAGTGAGTGAGTACCAGACCCAGAGTGAGCAGTGCATCAGCTGAGGAATGTTAGCATGTCATAGCACCCATTGACTCCCTTTACTGCCCAGACAACATGGAAAGAGGAGAGATGTGATAGAAGCTGGAGGCAGATTAAGAACAGTCCATGTTAATACATAAATGAACACAGCATGTCACAATCTTCAGTATTTATGGAAAACAGTGGGAAAAAAGACCTTATAGAAGGTTGTTCTTCTTAAAAAAAAAAAAAAGCACTCATGGCAATGTTAGGTATTAATTAACAGGGCTTTAACTAACAAGATTTTCTTTAGTTAGTTTAATTTAAAGCTTTTTGACAACTCCTTCAGTTCTGAAGTTGCCTTACAGCAGAAAAAACTGCTTACTAAAATGAACAAAACATTCGAGGCGCAAAATCAGCAGATGAATTGTAGCGAGACTTTACTAAGGGTGCCAAGGTGGAAAACTCAAAATCGGTCCTTTCTTATAGAGCTTAAAGAAACTGCTCAAATTGTACTAATGCGAAACACACCAGTCACTTTTGGTAGAATACAAGTTTGTTTTAAAATGAATGGACTTGACATTTTGCTTGTTATGACACTTAGCTTTTTTTAAGTATAAGGTATAGGTCCAAATATATATTCTATATATTTTATATACTAATACTTTTGAACCTTACCTGGCCTATTGTGTTTTTAAAGCAAAAAGCACATTCCACTTTCTTGGAGTCATCTTTGTGCACCCACAAAGAATTTTTGGGTGAAATAACATTTTACTCAATAATTGAACACTAGGACTGATTTGTTCGTTTCTGAGATATATAACCACTTTTGTTTTTTTAATGGGTAACCACATTAAATCCAAAATTCCATATAGGTCTAAACCAACTGCTTATTCCAAGAACACCACAGCTACATATTTGTCTAACTTGTCGGAATGTTTGAAGATTTAAGATTTAAGCAACCCCTGTATTATACAAACTCTATAAAACACATTTGTGCTCGTATTATTGTGACACTAGCTCTGTGTCCATGCTTCCACTGACTGTACTTTTACACTTTATGCAATGTTTAATCTTAAGCCAAAACGTCAATAATATCAATCTTCAAACTTAAAACTAATATGAATGTCCGCAACACGTTCAGAAAACAATGTACACGTATTGTCATAAAATCTATAACCAAATGCATCATCTCAACCCATTAATAATTTATTGATTTTGAATACCAACAGTTAAAAACGTATCCCTTGGTCCTTAAACTCGAACGTCCTCTTTGGTTAAAGCGCTTTTAAACGAAATGGGGCATGACAGAGGGGAATAGGAAATGACTGCAGTGGTCTGGGAGCAAAGCTGACACGTAAAAACGAATGATTAAGTTGACATTAATCATAATTAATAATTCAAGATATTAATAATTTAAATAAGAAAACCTGTTGAGGAGCCACTTGGCAGCGAAGGCAGAAGGAGAGGGAGGACAGAACTTAGCTTAAAACGTAGCTTTCAAGCTTATAATGTTCTGTGTATGTTGGTTATTTGGTTAAACCATGGATATAGTGAGACATGGGTGAAGTTGTGTATTAGGGCTGCACGATATGGATAATATACTAGCTAATAAAGCCTATATTTCTATTTGCTATGATTGTGTTATATTAGAATACATTGCTAAATCAAATACATCATCAGTAATATGACATGGTTAAAACTGGCCTGACCAAATGTAATAATGTAATCTTATCTTATACTGGCTTATCAAAACACCCACAGAAACACTCATCTGACGCTGTGATTGTCAGGTTACTCATACCCCTTTTCCACTGCACTGGTTCCCGTGCCGGTTCCCAATTTTGGAATCGGTGCCTAAACTCTGCTGGTCTCGTTGCGAAAACATGTGACGTCGCGAGCGGTGGGCGGAGTCTTGCACGTAATCATTGTCTATGTCGATATCTTTCAACAGTAATAACCTGCTGAATAAGCTACATTTGGACATTGAAATAAATCCTCAAAGATTGGAGTTCGGCCATGTTTGTTTCTGTTTAGTGGGCGTGGCCTGTCCCGTATTCTCCTGCGGCTCCCGCTGAGCTCCTGTCTGGTGTAAATGTGGGCCGGTTCTCGGCTGGTGCTGAACTGGGAACCAGAACCGGCTCCTGGCATCAGCACCAGTGTAGTGGAAATGGGGTAGAACAGTACACACCGTGATTGGTTAGAAAGCTCATTTGCATATTGCCTTCTCTTCAATAAAATGATATATTGTGCAGCCCTAGTGTGCAGCAGGTGCATATGCGCATGTGCTTGAGCAGCTTCTCTTAAGCAAGACAGGGGTATAGGAAAGGGCTGGGGCAAAGGGGGGTGGAGCTCACATACGTGCTGCCTTGAGTGACACGTGGTGTGTACCTCTGAATACATGGGTTCGAATGCCTTCTGGCCTGACGCATCTGTAACAACACAGTGCACTCCATTAGAGAAAATGAGAGGGGGAGAGAACACAGAGAAAGAGACAGAGATGGAGAGAGGGACAAGAAGAGAATATGAGCGAATCTGACACCATGAAATATGTCTGTGGGCCCAAATCAAGTCAAAAATATCCATCTGATCCACTATTCAGTCCAAACCACTGCAGTCAGTTTGACATCCATCCCTGGGTGTGTCTGTGTGCTCTGTATGCTCCTTACCTGATCTGAAACCAGTACCTCTCCGATAAGTGCAAACATAAAAAAGGAATAGTTTGGTGAAACAAAAATAATCAAATATACAATGTTTTCGCCCTCATCTCAAATGCAGTCAATTAGCCAAGACACACCTGGTGCCTGAGGTTTGCTTCTCTACGTTTCCACTAGAATTAAAAGCCTAATGTAGCTAAAAAGAACAAAGTCGATTTCCCATACAATTAGTATCGCACATCAAACTGTGTGCCTAAATCATAAAGCACACACAAGTTATATAATCTCAAACAGACTTGCTTATGTGGGCTCGGACACTGCATGACAAATGTTACACACCTAAATAGACAAAAGTACACTGCATAGCTAACAGTAGTAATCATCTTTAGGCCTGAATTCTTAATTAATTTTTTTTTTTTATTTCAGAAACGCGCAACAAAACATGAACAGATTTCCCTAACATTAGCTATTGAACACACTTCACCGATGATCTCGCTCGCGGATAACCGGTTCTCTCCGCCCGACCCTGGCTGGATCAGCAGGTTGCAGGATGTGTGGCGCGTTCTACACAAGTGTTGCCAACAGGGACGGTGTAGTGTGCCCTCTGGTGGACAAACTATATGACGCCAACACTCATGACATGGTTGAAGGGTGTTTCGTCCGTTTTTATTTTATTTTCGAAATATTCAATTATCAGCCATTAGAAACGCTGATACCGATAGTTTGGAAAATGCCTAATATCGGCCGATAATATCGACCTGCTGATAAATCGGTCGGGCTCTATAATAGATCCAGCGTAAGACTAAAAAACAAAACATCAGATTCCAAACACACCGCGGCTAATCAAGCACATTAAGGATGAAGGAAAAATCATGTAAACTTGATTTTTTGCCCAATTATTCCTTGAACTGAAGAAAACATGCATTGCAGAAGTCGCGGTGGTGCCGACAGCCCACATCATGCATCGATTAAAGCATCCCAAAGTCATCAAATGTCACTGCAAAAATGTCTTGGCAAGTTAAAAAAAGATCTTTAATTCAGCCAATATATCTAAACATGTCTCACTTTGAGATTGTTATAAGAATGTCATCAGATAATTCCATTTATTTTAAAGGTAATTTATCTGGGGATGTTGGCAGAAATCAAATTTCATCTTCCCAATAGGAGGTTCACTAGACAAACTGACAAGTAACAATCTTAAAATGAACTAGAGATGATTTTCCCTTGTCAAGATCATTTTTTGCACTGTAGAATTAATAGTGCACCAATAGGCACAAACAGTAAATTCCTGAGTGCCAATATAATGCTATGCAGGTTAAGTTTGTGGAGATGTATGCATGTATGTTTGTGGATACATACAGATGCAGCAGATCTCCCAGGGCCCCTTTGTGCCACGATGGCTCCTGAGATTGCTTTAATCCAGCTGTGCATCTCCTCAGGACTGTCCGCCTGAGACGGATGAGAAGAAAAACAAGGGAGGTGGGGCAGAAGAGAAACACGGAGAAGCAAAATCATTTAATAGCATTATTCACATGTTGTTTAAAAACTGGTATGACCAAACATCCTAAAAGCATGATCATGTACCTGAACATAGAATGTTCTTGATGTGGTGACCACTTCAAACAGATTGTCTCTCATCAAAATATCACTAGGAAACAAAAAGAAAAACATACTATTCAAACATACAAAACAGAAGGAATCAGCCAAGTCTTCCAAACACATGTGAAGCTGTATTCAGACTGAATTCATTTAGGGTGGGGGGGGTGGGGGGGGGGGGGGGGGTGGGCTGATCCACA
>JBBPDE010000001.1:30653011-30665101 GCA_037974605.1 Nannopetersius ansorgii
GAGAGAGAGAGAGAGAGAGAGAGAGAGAGAGAGAGAGAGAGAGAGAGAGAGAGAGAGAGAGAGAGAGAGAGAGTATAGGCACTAGAAGAACATCTGAGGCACTCTTTTGTCAATTGCATTATATTCCTGTTACAATTGTGGTATATTATGCCAATGCCACTTGACTCTTGGATTTGCTGCTGTCTTCCCTTATGTTCCCTAATGTGTACGATATAAAAATGCTCACTAAGATCTACATCAAATCTCCTAAACCATTTACAGTAATCATCAATGGCCTCATAACTCCAGACCACGAAGACCAAACAAGGCCATAGAAGAATCATTTTAGTTCCGTTTTAGTTTAGTATCATTTCGTTTTTTGCAAATGAAATATATAAGTGTGTGGAGAATAAAATATTTTTAAAAAATCTTTACTGGTATGGCATCTTCCAAAATACAGACACTATGTGGAGGCTCTATCATCAAAAGTTCTTCACGCTCACACCTCATTTAAAAAATGTGTTTTTTAAGAACCATGGATCGAAAGGTTATTCGGGAACCAAAAATGGTTCTGCTATGCAAAGGACCTTTTATGGCACCTGTATATTTGCACTAAATCTGCAATGCTACAACTAAAAGCAATAGAAGTGTATTGCTCCACCTGTTTGCAGGCCTCAAACTAGAATGTTGAATAATATCTAATAGATGCTAAAAAAATACAGACCCAATTCAGACACAATGCCGTGTTCTTTAGCCCATTTTATAGATAACTACATATCATACTGTGTCAGAAACCACATAAGCGAGCCTGTTTCAGATGACTTAACAAGACAGGCGTGTTAGCGTGGTATGATTGAGGCTGTTTTGATGATATACGGGATGATGGAGCCGTTGTAAACTATGTGATCTTTTCACCAAACGATCCCTTTAATCAAACCATACCACCAGCCATCACCATATATACCACATTCAGATAAACCACATACAAACCGACGCCAAAGCTGAAAACAAAGGCACCCCCACCCTTTCTTCCATTTCTGTTTTTCTCCATTCCTGTTTCTTCTGGCCCCACCAGGAGGGAGGCACTCAGAGGTCTTTTCATTTGCTTTGTTATCACGGCCCCTGTTATCGTGGCTCATTTTTCACCCAGCTTGCATTAAGTATTGATATTGATTTCTTGTAGATGCTGCTGGAATGGATGGACCGCACTTTTTTTTTCTTTTTGTTATTGTTCTGCGGTACTTGTGGGTAATTCATATCGGCTGCAGCACGGCCTGGTCCTCCAGGCCAGGGGGGTCCCGACTCCTCAACGAACGTGGCCATTCAATTTCGACTCTCGAAGCAAAAAAAAAACAAAAACAAAAAAGATTCAGAACATATAATCTCAAATGTAACAGCAATTCCTTTCTATTACATTCATTAATTTTTGGTAAAGGTCAGAAATACTGAATACACAGTTTTAGATTTGACATATTTCTACATTTGCATTAGTGATAAATAGACAATTAAACACAAAGATTTTGGGGAGCTTTTGTAGAATTTTTGCGGCTAAAAACATTTTTAAAAAATTACGTTTGGCCAAAAACAGAATACATGTTCTATTAAATATTATTATACATATACACGTATAATTTTATTACAGTGTTCTTGTCTGAATTGGCACCTTCATATATGCATTTCTCTACCCTTGAAACACATGCACTTTAAGACATACCCTTATTTTAACAAGCCGCTGTGAAACTTCAGCACTTCAAGGCCCTTCGAAAACACACAGCAGTAAATGTTTCAGGCAGCAGCTCTAAATAACACTCTGCTTTTTGTCTGACCAAAGTGTGTTTATCTCTTTGACATCCTTTTATCTACTTCTCTGTCAGAGAAAAAGATAAAAGCATTTATTTCATGTGTTTTTCTATCCTTTTTATGGTAGGCTCTTGGGTTGCACAACATGGACGAAATACTGGTATCACCATTATATTGCTGCTGTAGTAGGAAATCTGGCTAAAGCCTCAGCCTGCGTTATTTTGGCCTTTATAATTCACAAAATGTGGCAAACGTACTGGGACATCATGGAAGAAAAAATGAATAGAGTGATGTACCAGGAGATGCTGGAAGACAATCTAATCCAATTTACAAATCAAGTGAATTTGGGGAGAAGATGAATCCACAACAACAACCTCAAACCCAAAGCCAAACCAACTCAAGGTACTGAAGGTGCTTGCATGGCTTTGTCCAGTGGACTGGAGACCTTCCTGCTCAGAACCAGGGTCTCCTGACTTGAATCCACAAGAAAACGTACATTTTTGAAAGGTAAAGTCCATCACAAGGTCCCTAACATGACTTTCGAGAGACAGTTTAGAAGAATGGGCCAAAACTGAATATAAAATTCGCAATACTGCTAATTGTGTCTTACAGCAGATTTCTCGAAGCGGTACATATCTGCCCACATGGAGCAAAGTACTCATTGTATAATTTTTGCAAATTTTTTATACTTATAGATTTATAATTCATAAGAACAAAGTCAACAGACATTATGTGTGTAGATTGTATCTGATTATATGCCTTAAGTAAACTGAACTTAAATCAAGGGTACCTCAGTGGTGCCACTGACAGCCCTGGGTTTCAAACTCATGGCCTTCTCATCGGAAGGGCAACTCCCAAAAATCAACAGAGCACCAGCTGCCACCACCAAAAGTCTCTGAACACTTGTGTCTCCTCGCTGTAGATGTGGCCAGAATGTCTGCATGCCCATTGGTTGAGGACAATTTGTGCTAAAGTCGCGCTTGTTTTGAATCAGACCACCTTTCACTCCTCACACACATCAGTGACCCTGTCACTGGTTCACTGGTTGTCCTTCCTTGGGCACCAACCACTGTATACCAGAAAATCCCCATAAGGCCTGCTGTTTTGGAGATGCTCAGAACCAGTCGTCTAGCCATTATAATTTGACATTTGTCAAAGTCCCCCTGCTTCCAACACATCAACTTCAAGAACTCACTTGTTTACTTGCTGCTTAATATATCCCACCTCTTTACAGGGGGCTGTTGCAACAAGATAATCAATGTTATTTACTTCCCCTGGCAGTAGTTTAAATGTTATGTCTGATTGGTGTATAATGATCTGAATTCATTTATATTCAAATTACTTTTCTTAAAGCCTCATATTTCAAAGATCAAGGCCCTGTAAGTAATTACAGTATATTATGTAACAATGAATACCTTAGTGATGTTCTCAAAGTATTTAAATACTGAAGGCCTGTTTAAAAATATTGCTTGCTAGTTTAACTCAGATTACAACGTTATTCCTGTATATAACCTAAAATACATGAAAACTGATTACAGTCTTGTGCATGAATTCTCGAAAACGTCCGGCACTGTGATTGGTCAGAGCGATTCCAGCATTGTGATTGGTTAGAGAGCTCATTTGCATACTGCAGCCTTCTGCGATATCAGCATTGTTGAGGCCAGTATTGTGACTAACTATATATTGTGCAGGCCTATAGTCCCAAACTTTACATTTACATTGACGCTGTTATGTTAATCCATTGTTAGTAAAAAGGCCACATTTGCTTCTCAGGAAACACTATTTACCTCCAAAGCTCATGCAAATCACAGAGCTCGCATGTCCGCCTCTGAGGAGACGGCGCTCTGAACTCTTTTTGACATGAACATGATTTAATTTGTCTCCTGTAAGCAAATGAGTGTCAGCTAATGTCATCTGAATAAGCCATGAGGGGATTCCGGGCCTGAATTACAACACGGATCCCATCTGGTGGGCCTGGAAGCCCATCCCAGCGCAAGCTTCGCACAGCCAGTGGCGGCCGTAGAGTCTGTGCAGAAATAGAATGGCCCGAGGCTAGATTTGATATCAGCCGTAATCTGTTCAGCTGAGGTTGCCGGGTGGGGACGGGGTCATGGGTTTGAAGGATGAATTACAGACGGCTGTGGTAGTGGTGGTGGTTTTAGGCCCTTATCTTAATCCTAAACCATCTCAGAGGCTCTAAAAATGACATCTGCAGTGTAAGACTGGACACTCGCCCAACACTGTGGGCATTAAAAAGAAATTCCACTGTTTTGACTTTAATACAGTACATTCAACAGATCAAAATTCAGCATATTAGAATGATTTATTATTCTGTCAATATACAGCCAATAATTATCCCCTATCTATGCTCTCTCTCTCTCTCTCTCTATCTCTCTCTCTCTCTCGCTCTCTCTGGTTCTCCTTCTCTCTCTCTCTTTAAAAGAGCCCTATCTCAGCCATAATAGGCCAAGCCCATTGAAGTTTGCGGCGAAGGCCATTTTATGATAAGCAGTCATTAGATCTGTTCGCTCTCATTGCCAAAGTGTTGGCTTGATCCCGCCAATCAGCTCTCTCAGCCTGTAGTAGCTTATGTAACCTTGGGCACCATCCAGCTCTCTCCAGCTGCCCGCATTAGCTAGCGCCTCTTCAGCCGCTTTGTCCTCACGCCGGCTCGCTAAGATCTTTTCTTTTTTTTTCCATCCTCCCTCTCCTCCTCTCTTCCCTCATCCGCCACTCCACTCGTCCCCCTCCCTCGGGCTCGGACAGCTGTGTTTGGGGCCACTCGTTGCTCCTCAGCTGCCGGTAATTTTGGATCTAGTAGGAGAAGGTGGGGTGGTGGTGGTGGTGATGGTGGTGGTGGGAGGGGGAGTGATTGAGGTTGCCAAGTGACGTTTATGACGTTTGTGTGGAGGAAAATAGAAAGAGAGAGAGATAAAGTGAGCTCTTCTCTTCAGTCTCTGTCTCTCTCTCTCTCTCTCTCTCTCTCTCTCCCTCTCTCCCTCTCGCTCTCTCTCGGGTAACACAGGGCTTGATTTAATTTGCGCCAGGCGAACATCGACGCACTTACACACAATATGGCAGTTTAACCAGCACTAGAATGCAAAAGTACTACTCAACTCTCCCTGACAGGTGCGATCAGTCAGAAACAGATATCAGTGTTTTCCACAGGAGGAAACTGCCTATTATGGCTCGTGCCACTACTCATTGAAAAAGCAGCTCACAATGACTCCGTGCCAGTGCTGCAGCAGGGCTACTTTATTGTATTGTATAATCAAACAGCAGCCTCATAATAAAGCCAGATTCCATCACAAGGTCTTTATACACAAGAAGGAATGGACCCCTGTTGATATGTCTCAAGCCCGAATGATGGTTTGACAGATGTTCACAGATTCGACTTTGACGTGAACATTTGCACCAAAATATGCAGAAAATTAAGAGTTTTTTCCTCCTCTCCTTTCTTTAATGTCCTTTTTGAAGAGTGTTTGCAATGTCATCTCCACTTCTATCATCTCGTTCCCACACCTTTGCTAAGTAATGGCCAAGCATTAGAAAAATGTTCTGACATCTATGGCCAGGACTCAATAGCCACAACTTAATTATCTAGTTCCAATACTTTACTAAGTCATGGCCACACTTTAGGATCCGGTTCCCACTCCTTACTAAGTATCACTTACTTTGGGAGGTCACCATCCGATCTTCAAGTTGCTAAATTTGATTTAAACTAATTCTGTATTGCTATTCCAACATTACAAAATAGTCACTTGGTTGACACACAGCTCTATTGTAGGATCAAATGACACTTAATCATGTCTTTTTGTGGATATGTTCATAGGTGACTGAATGGATGAAGTCATAACAGAGAGGTGGGAACAACTTTGAAGTCTAGAGATTTAACTCCTAAGTCAAAGCCCAAGCAGGGAAGTCTTAAGTCACAAGTCAGTATAAGCAAGTCTGAAGTCCAATCTTAAGTCAGTTTAAGCAAGTCTTGTGTCTAGTCTTAAGTCAGTATGAGCAAGTCTCAAGTCCAGGCTTAAGTCAGCATAAGCAAGTCTTATGTCTAGTCTTAAGTCAGTATGAGCAAGTCTCAAGTCCAGGCTTAAGTCAGTTTAAGCAAGTCTTATGTCTAGTCTTAAGTCAGCATAAGCAAGTCTCAAGTCCAGGCTTAAGTCAGCATAAGCAAGTCTCAAGTCCAGGCTTAAGTCAGCATAAGCAAGTCTCAAGTCCAGGCTTAAGTCAGTTTAAGCAAGTCTTATGTCCAGTCTTAAGTCAGTATGAGCAAGTCTTATGTTCACTCTTAAATGAACATAAGCAATGAAAATTTTGTAAATTATCTCTGAATCTTTAAATAAAGAAAACAGAGCAAAATGAGGGTGAAACTTGTTTTAACTACAATAAGTGGTTAAAACCCTTGCAATCGAGCAGCCTCTGGTTTTGTTTAACTATCATGAGGGCCAGGTAGAGACTTGGGATGGGGCTTAAATGGGGTTTAGGAGTCTAGAAGTGTTTTATTTGACCATAGGAAATTATTAGTTCATGTTTTTCCTTGTAAATCAAAACACATGACAAAAGATCATTACATTTTTATTGGAAAAAAAATGAATTTTGTCTTTTAAATTCAGATTAGCTTGGATAAAATTTGAGCATAAACAAGTTAAGAATCCATTTAGATTTCAGGCTCGACTAATTATTTTCCCAAAACCATATTAATCTCTCGAAATAATATTTGAAACAGTGATTCAGCAGAGACATGATGCTTTTTTCCATCACGCAAAACCAAGCATACACACCACAGAAACGCACAAACACAGACACAAAAATACACACCTAATAAACTATCAAACTGCTCTGAAACACATAAGCCCTATTGCATTTCCCTAACGCTGCTGCCAATGGAAATAATGCATCGAGGGAGCAAAAGCAATGCAATTTTACCTCCTCTTAAGTCTTTTTGTACCGACTGAAAAACAGGAACGATTTCCAGCGCCTTCGAATTTCTCAGAGAGGCGAGAAAAGCGTATCAAATATGCATGAGGTGCTCAGCAAACAATGCCCAATAGTCTTATTCCTCTTAAATAAAACTACTTCCACGGTCTGGGTGGGAGCTTTAATATTGCCTTAAATATTAAAAGAGGGAGAAGAGAGAAAGAGAGAGAGAGAGAGAGAGAGAGAGAGAGAGAGGGAAAACTGAGACCTCATCTATTTTTCATTTATTGGGTACAAATGTAAGAAGTCATCAATCTTAAATAAATTACTGACATTTTCATCTCAAATAAAAAAGGGTACACTTTATTCAGAGGGGAGGAAATGGATTGCCTATCGAATGCAGCGACGCTGGCAAAAGGCGTACGGGGTGTTCGAGAGCACAGGAGAGTTTTATTTCAAAACAACGGCGTGATTTTGAGCATTTAAAAGTGGGGGGAGAATGTTGGAAGCAGGCAGTGTAATAACAGGCCGTTCAGTGATGATTGCATGATGCGAATGTGGCTTTCGGCTATAATGCGAAGCTTTTGTGGAGAGGCCTTTACTCGCCACCAATCTTCAAAATGGATAAATGCATAAGGGAGCCTGAATGATTGAATTTATAGAGCCAAATCACTGCGCTGTGCCTTAAACCCCCCCCCACACACACACACACACACCACCCCTGAATAAATAATTAAGAATTAAGCAAAGAATTTCACTCAGTGCACCTTTATTGCGCGAGCTGTTGTTGGCTAAAGCAAAAATCGATCCCTTCGCTTCCTGCCAGGAGGAATAAATGTGGGAGGAATTACCGCAGAAATATTTACAAATGACAACCGAGAATGGAAATCGGTGCAGGGCGCCTTCATTACTCATTTAATACAGCCATAATTATATTGTGTTTGAATCGTATATTTCTGAAAGGTGAGATCGGTCACTGTATGCCTCGGGGCTCGAGGCCGTGTAATTACAGCCTGGTATACAAATGGGCTCTGTAATGGGGGCACAGTAGCAGCAGCAGTAGCGCCAGCAGCCCACGGCCCTAAATGACCCCACCAGAGGATTACTGTACAGTAGGGGGGTACCCCGCTTTCAAAAAAAAAATCCTTTCAATTCTAAATGCTAAGCAGCTAGTCTTGATAGCAGCAGACAGCTATCCCTTCTCTTAGCAAATCACTGACAACTAGCCCTTGTTTCAACATTTCAATGATAACTAGCAAAGCACTGACAACTAAGTCTCTTTTTGTCTATTACTGACAACTAAGTCTCTCTTAGCATATCACTGGCAACTAGTCTACTCTTTGTAACTTACTGAGAACTTGTCATTCTATTAGCAAGTCAGTGACAACTAGCTCTTTCTTTGGCATTTCACTGATATCTAGCCCTCTCTTAGCATAGCAATAACTACCCAAATATTAGCACATCTCTGGCAACCAATCCACCCTCAAACCACTGACAACTAGCCCGTCTTTTAGCACATCACTGATAAGTACCCCTCTCTTGGCTTATTACTGATAATTAACCATCTCATAGCATATTACTGATAACCAGCTCCTTTAGCATATAACTGACAACTAGCCGTCTCTTACCACATCACTGAGTACTAGCCCTGTCATAACATGTGTGCAAGGAGCACATTGTATATGTTATAAGCATGGCCTGTAAAACAGTTCCTAAAAAATTAAGGAATAACATTAGCTGTTTTGCTAACTAGCTTGTTTTACACAGACTTGTACATTTAGGCCAGTATTATTCTGCTTTATCCCCTTTAAGTTGTGGAGTGTGGCAGGGTTCTATTTTACTCCCCATCCTGTTCTCATTATATCAACTACCATTAGGTATTCGATATTCAGGAAATACATCATCTCCTTTCATTGCTTTGCTGAAGATTTACAGATCTATTTACCCGTTTAGGCAAATAGTTCTTCAGTAGACACTACAGAATCTGTACTTGGATGGAGGTTAAGTTCTTTAACTTAATAAAACTGAAGTAATTGTATTTGGGCAACTCTCTCTGCTGGATGGCGATACAGTGTGATTGGCCCACTAGCTTCAAGAAACCTTGGTTTTATATGTGATGAAGATGTTGGCTAAGGTGAAGGCATACTTACCACGGCAAGATTTTGAGAAGGAAAATGCTGCTGTTTGTCTTTTAACCAGAGTCACACTGGTTCTGGTCAAGCTGCATTGATTTCCTGTACATTTTAGAATTCAGTACAAAATTGTTTTGCTGTTTTTTAAAAGCCTGCATGGATTGGTATCTTCTTATCTGACCGATCTCTTAATACTTCACATTCCAACTAGAATGTTGGGATTATCTAACCATCGCTTCATGTTCCTAGGTCTAGGTTAAAGACTAAAGAAGCTGGCATTTTCGGTTACAGGCCCGAAGCTCCGGTGCAGCCTTCCAGTGCATTTTAAATCAGCAACAGATTATGATTATTTTAAGAAATTTCTCAAAACACATCTTTTTACTCAGGCTTTTAACTCTTGATTGATTGTAATCTGTCTATATTTTGCTGTATTCCGTCTAAATGTTTATATAGGCACTGAATGTAAAGCACTTTGGTCAACTGGGTTTGTTTTAAAGCGATAGAAGTAGAACTGTACTCACTCACTTACTTACTTACCTTCTTATTTTACACATTCTTCTGTTACGTCCAGCAATCCAGCACCAAAACTTAAACATTGTTTTCCCCTTTTGTACTTTCCTGTCAGGCCCTTTGTGACCTCCCTTGATCCTAAGTAAACGTAGTCCTTCAGACAGCTAGCGCCCAAGAGTAAGTAAGTTAGCCCTCCTGGCATTAGAAAGCTAGCTTGATAGAGTGTTGGTAGTAAATCAAGCTACTGGACATGAGTCTGATTTACTACAAGACAATTCAGTGACCTGGATGAAAGGGAAGTATAGTGCACTAAGGCAACATCGAGCCTTCCTATCATGAACCACAAGACTTAGTGTTCCCAGTGTAAGACAGGTAGCCCCCTCTGTGCTTCAGCTGCTTATCCATCATCGGCCAGGTACACACATTGTGCAAATGAGTGTGGCACTTGGCATGGGGATTTATAACAAAGACCATGCCATGCGATGCTAATTCACCTTGACGATGCTGACAAAGCACTACCATCCACATCCACATACATTATTCACACACACACACACACACACACACACACATTCACACTCACACACAAACACAAAACACATTTGGCAGTGGCCTCCACACCAAGTCTGTTCCACCCATCAGTAGGCACAATGGATGCATATTTGATTATCATTCTCTGCCCCGACCAACTCACATGTGCCTCATTTGCCTAGGTAGATTAAGATGCAGTGTGGTAATGAGTAGTGGGGTGGAAGGGGAACATGGGTGTTATAGTTGATGGATAGCTCTGCTCTGTTAGGGCCTGGCCTTCTGTAAATATTTGATCAGTTGGCCTTGGATTACTGTTAGATTATGGGGTTAGATCTTGTGGGCAAAGCTTTTCCCTGGCACTGGCCAGGGTATTTCCCCGGTGGGCACTGAGTGATCGTGTCCCCCTCTGGTTCTTATTGCAGATGCTGTGAATTAAACAAAGTTCGCTGTGCTTGTTTGGTCCAGCAAGGTTAGGAACTGGCTATGTGCTTGTGGAGAGCGAGATCTCCTGGTGGGGTTGGTATAGTTTTTGCCCAAAGTACAGTCTTCAGACTCTAAAGTATCTCCATTAATCTCTTGGCTGCTCCAATCTGGGTTGGAAAAAGACAGGTAATTATATGGGTTAAGAGACTCTTTTCCAATTGAAGTGCCACTAGCTTCTTATCTCATTCCAACTCTGTCTCTTCCTCTTCTGCTATTCCATCTACACTATGTCTTCTTCGTGCCATTTCTCTTTCTCTTTCCTACGTCTTCCTTCTTTTTTCCCACCCGAGTGTCCGTGAGTGTGATAGATAAAGACAGATAAAAAAAGGATTTGCTAGGATGTGTTCATCGGGTTGGTTGCACTTCCCCAGAAGGAATGAAGGGGTTTGTGCGTTGCTGTTTATTTCTATGGGCTTTCAAACAGGTCACAATTGAAGTATAAATGGAGTATGCACATATGTGTGCTGGTCTGTGGTAACCCATCAGGCTTGTATTTTTCAGAAAAACCACAAATGAAAAAAGTGGTTTAACAGCAGTTTGTGCAACGCTTGTAACAGTATTCATTATTTGTTGAAACATTCTTTTAAACTAATGACTAGTGCGTGTGTGTGTGTGTCTGTGTGTGTGTGTGTGTGTGTGTGTGTGTGTGTATCTTTACAGGCCGCCCCAGCATAAGCTAACTTACCTTACAGATACATACACTATAAAACACTCATGACCGCTGGTTCAATTAGCTATTGACAGCAATTCAAGAGGTTCAAAAACCGAAACCGAAAGAGTGAATCAAAAGATGTTGTCCCTGTTACACTCCTGACTAACTATTATAGCCTTTCCCAGCACTCATAAGAATAATAATAATAATTTAAAAAAATTAAATAAATATAATTTAAATAAATTAAATTTTTATATTACTATTGTTTTTATTATTATTATTATTATTATTATTATTATTATTATTATTATTATTATTATTATTATTATTATTTCTGATTAAGATTTAAAATGAATTCCAAAAGTATTACATCAAATGTGAGGGATTAAAAAAATATATACTATTAAATGCCCAAAAGTCCTGTTCAAGGGTTTCTGCAGGTGATCTTTGCATTCCTGTTATTTACACTGCACTGTAAAAAAAAACAGGAACGTAAAGCTAGACCTCCCCCTCATCCATGTCCCTCTGCCCTGTCTGTTTGGCTTCCAGCTGTGACCTTTCTCCGAGTGAGATGTATTGGTGAGGCAGAGTGTGTTAGAGCAGGGCATTAACCAGAGCACGTTGACAACCACAGGATTCCTGGCTAATGGCTACAAGCGCATAGAAACTTCACTCATGAATTAGAGGCCTCAATTACAGAGAGGACGTCGAATGATGTATTGGGTGGCCAATCCTAATGTATATGTTATAGTGGCTTTCAGCAGTTTCATTAAAACAGTACATTCTGAAACATCATGTAACTTTAAAGGGATCCTCCTGCCAAAATGAAAGAATTAAACCATTGCTACATCAGCCTCCTCAACTCCTACAGTTCTCCCACAATAATCCGGAGGGTGTGATTAACCTGTTCAAAGACTAGGATATTTCTGATGATGTATCTTTAAGGTGGGAAAAACAACAAGCAATTTAGGCTGGATATAATTCCCTTTGCTAGGTGACTAATACTTAGTCTCGCGTAGCCAGACCTTCAGACTGACGGCTGAAGGTCTGGAATTCATAGCCGCTTTCTTTGGCCAAGGC
>JBBPDE010000001.1:30834338-30851909 GCA_037974605.1 Nannopetersius ansorgii
AGCTGATACAATACATACATCAAAAATAATAAAACACAAAAAGAATTGTTAGTATATATATATATATATATATATATATATATATATTTTTTTTTTTTACAAATGTGCTAGCTCATCCAGTACATGTTTGGGTTTAATTTATTCACTTTTTTTTCTGTAACTGCTTATTCCTTACTAAGGTACATTTTTGGGTTTGAAAATCACAAATTTCAGTAACTGTACAAAGTGTACACAATATTGCTTCTGTAGTACAAATTATGAATTTTAACTTAAACTATCAATTTGTAGGCTTAAAAGTTAATATTTCTCAGTACTATTTTTTAAAATGTAGTTGTTTTGTTACATATCTTCTCTGAAAACTTATCTGAGTAAAATATCAGTTTATTCAAAAATAAGAACAGTTGCCCAAATTATTTTTATGTACTGATACAATTTAAAGCACATTCGATTATTTGGTATCTGCTATGGGGGTAATATGGAAGAGATGAAGATAGAAAAGAGGAACTCAGGTGTGGGTCCACATATGGGCCTTTGGAGTTAATAAAACACTCCACAAGCAAATCAAATCACAATGGCCTACTTTACAATGAGACAACATTTTTTTTAATAACTGGTCTCTTATACTTAAACCCTGAGTAGCTAAACAAACACTTTAATTGCTTCTCAAGTCTTGTTAAAAGTCACCAAACATGGAACAAATAGCTGAGCTGGGGGGAAAGAGAGAAGAAAAGAGTCAGATGTTTAGAGTTTTCTTTCCTTGGCCTTGATGGTTGTTAAATTGTAAACAACTTTTCCTATTAGCCCAGAAAGTCTTTCTTTGACCCCCCTCCTCCTTCCATCTCCCATGGCCTCAGAACAGCACAGCAGTATAGTTTTTCCCACACTGAGACGACTGACGTTGAATATCTGACTTATAATTTTATGAATGTGAAATGACAAGGTGCCCTAACAGACATTTGAGAAGCCCCAAAGGTTTAAAAACACATTTTACAATTCTTGCTGATTATATATAATTGTTTGCAGACATTTGGGCACCCCTGGTCAAGTTACATAATATTCTATCAGAAAAAGAAGTTAGATTATTTATATTTAGTCCTTTAGAAGATGCTCTCTCTCCAGGGTATAACAATATTCAATATGTCATTTTTTCTCTCCAACTTTCTCTTCCTTTGCAGAGTTTAAGGTAGAAAGCTATGCCAGAACTTTTGCACAGGCCACGTTTGACATTCGTCATTGTGTTCAATTTAGCCGATAAACAGTAACCATGCATTAAAAAGTCTGGAAGTGTTTCTCTATAGAGGTTGTTAACTATTTCTTCTCACTGAAAATCAACTATACATATCACTTCACCTGGAGTGTCAAAACTTTTGCACACAACTGAAGAGTAATGCAGTAAACCGATAAACCGATGAGTGATTTACGTGCGCACTCACACACACACACACACATGCTTCATTACAATTCCAGTCGTGCACCTTGGGTTTGGAGGCCATGGCTGAAGTGGCCACACTCACACCACAGGCCTTCGCACACTTGCGTCACACACGTCAGCACTCCCTCAGAAAGCAAACACACACTGCCACGTCTGAGGTGTGTGTGCGTGGGTCTGCGACAGTGCAGCGGAGCAACAACCGCACATCATTCTCATAAAAAAAGAGCAAAAGAAAAGGACCAATTATGCTCTGGCAGAGGCCCTCAGGGCTTGATTTATGGGTTCAGAATAGATATTAGAAGACGCCAACCCGCTCTGTGCTCTTCATTTCTATGCAAATCTGAACTGCTGTTGCATGCTGGGAAAAAAAACCTCCAGCGTTTTTCATTTTTCATGGAATAAACTAACTTGGCTGCCACAGTGCTTCTGCTCCATAGGGCATTAGTCATCCTTACTCTGCGTCCATGTATAAATCAGTGTGGAATGTTGTAAGACGGTTGAGGCAAGGATGAGTTTTTCTCTGCTGACCAAACCTTAATCTTAACCAAATTAACCTTTATATCATTTGTTCCATCGTTCTTATCAGCATGAAAAAGTCTCGTAGTCTCCAGTCGTCGCGAACGGCAAATGTCATCGCATTAAAAAGTAATGAAATTATCACGCAAGATGTTCTCCCCCAGCACTGTAGCTGCTCCACCACTCCGCCTGACGTGTGACGCATTGTTTTTTTGACTTAGAACAACACAACACACCCCTGTTTGCCAAAAAAACGCCATTATGAAAGCTGTGCAAACACTCATCTGAAGCTTTTCTGTCTGTACCCCCCTTTCTGTCCATCAACTCCACTGACCTGGAGTTGATTTGAGTTGTTTTATGAGTGAAATGAGCTTCTCAAATATTGCAACAATGACCAAGAGAATGTCCCAAACACCAGCGCGTGATATATGAGAGCAGATTTCCGCAGCAGGCCGCTCACATAACTGGATAAGTGTTTTCACAGTGATAAAGCAGCAGGAGGTCTGATCCGAGCCTCTCGGGTGACATAATGTCCAGAGGGCCAGCGTTATCATGTTTATGCAGATAGATCAATGTTATTTCAAATGGTGGGTAATGCCCTATGGCCTCACTGCTGCACCAGTTCATCATTTATGGCCAAAGAAGGCAAAGGAGTGTACTGTGCAAAAGAATTACAGCACAAAAAATGCATACAAAATCTGAACCACTACTGAAGACAAGCCAGTATCTATAGTGCCTCGTTCTGTTAATCCATCCTTCATCAAATCATATTTCACTAAGTTAAATACATAAAGTGTTGTATATTTGACACTTTTATCACTGGTCTATGTAAATGGCTGGCTTTGATTGGCTCTTTATTTTGCCACATTACTTCACTATAAACAGCTTGGGCTAATAGGTATATGTGATGTGCTGAATCCGTACTTGTGAATGTGTTGGATATTTCACTATACAAATCAAACCTCAAAAACATTGAATTTAACACAGGCTGTTTTTTGCAGCTTAGTTTTCAGATATAGACCTGAGTGAAGACAGTATGTCATTCTTAGCACCACACACTTTCTACACCAAACACTTTCATTCTAAAAAGGTAGGGAAAAAAATCAGCAGTTTATAACAAGGCCTTAACATTCACTCTTAATAAATAAGTTAATTTGAATTGTTTTTCATGTAGTTAACAGAAAGAGGCACTGGGTGGTGACTATAGATACTGGCTTGTCTTCAGTAGAGGTTCGGAAGTGGTTGAGCAATCAGAAATGAAGTCACAGATTTTTGTATGAATGCATTTTTGGTGCTATAAGTTGTTTACCCAGTACATTACTTCACTTTCTATGGAAATAAACAATAAACAAGGTGAGGGCAGTCCTGGCCTGGTGCATGCTAATCTTCTAATTATAGTGATTATTAATTTGTTTTTTATTACACAGAGATAAACAGTGTTTTTTATTAGTTATTTTTAACAAGTAACAACATGTGTATGGCACAAACAATCTTCCTGTCTAACTTAATACATCTGCAAAGCGTGAAACTACAAAGTATGTGTAGAACGCATGTCTTCTGTATAAACTGACTGACTGACATGGCCTCAAGTTGTTATTCAGTGGAACTGACACAGTGCCTGTTCCTCATGCCACACACTGACATCCAAAACCGGTTATTAAGAATAACAGTAGAGCATCCGAACTTCCTGAAGAGAGACTGACGAATGTTGATCTTCTACAAAAGTCTGGCTTTCTGTATCTGTTATCTGCTTCATAACTAGTGCTGAGGGCTGCTGAAAGACGGATACAGAATCTCTTTGTGGAGACAGAGGACGGAAACAAGATATTTTCCCTGCTTTCAGCACCTTGAGAAAATATGGTGTTTGGTTAAATTGCACTATCCAGTAATGTTGCCATGCACATGTACAGCAAAATCATGCTCTTAGCCAGTAATAGGAAGGTGAACTGGAAGCCCTTAGTGCTCATGACAGGTTTTCATCATGATAAGCCAGTCTTATGGAAGTCTGGCCCAACATCAACAGCCTCTGTTCCCGTGCTCCGAGAATCAGTGAGAAAATGATTTCACTCTCCTCAGTCTAATAAAAGAGAACAGAAGAGTCGCTCGCTTAATTTCGGCCCCTCACTAACGATCAGTGGATTTGGCTGGAGAATCGCTGATCACTGGGTTTTGTTTTTTGTTCCTCTTGGGTTTTCGCTGCTAGTGTTTTTCTCTGAGGGTTTGGCTCGATCATTTGACCAATAATGTCCGCCTCATAATTCTACTGGTTCCTTTCAAAGGAGGACAATCTACTCCACGTCGACAATGTTATTTTCAGTGTTTATATCGGTTCACCAGTAGTCAAGAACCACTTTTTTTACGCTTTTAATCCTTGCACTATTATTGTGCTTCGAGTTTGCTTCCTTTAAGAGGTCTGCGTGTTTATTGTTGCTGAATTATTCGGTTGTGCCAAACTTTAAGGAGATAGAGAAAGTACCCTTTCATCTGCTGGCAATAAAGATATTCTTACTGCCATGACTGATGGCAACAGTTCTGCGTTAAACTCATGGATCGGCAAAACTTTGGGAAAAGATATGGTGGGAAGGGGAGATTTGGAAGGATCGTAACACTTTTTATCTTAACCTCTATAACCTCTGTTTATGCTTCACTTGTTCAATTCAAGGAAATATTTTTCTGGTACAGAAAGTAAAACTAGCTTTTTTAAATCTAAGCTTCACTTTTGTGTATAACCTGTGTACCACCAAAGCAGCTCTAGCTGGCCAAGGCAAGGGCTCCCCAAGACCTCTGAAGGTGCGCTGTGGTATCTGCACCAAGCTGTTAGCAGCAGAACTTCAAAGTCATGTAAAACACTTGGATTTAACATTTTTATCCAGCACACCCCACATATACTCAATTGAATTGAGATCTGAGGAATTTGGAGGCCGAGTCAAAAGCTCTTGGTCACATTTCTTAACAATTTGTGTAGTGTTGCAGGGTGCATTATTCTACTGAAAGAGGCCATTACCGTAAGGGAATGACATTTACATGAAGGTGTGTACTATGTTCAGGTATTTGGTACATATCAGTATTGTGAATAGGAGAACCCAAGGTTTCCACGTAGGTCCCTGCCCAGAGCATCACAGTGCCACCATTGTTTTGCCTTCTTCCAATAGTGCCTCCTGATGCCAACTTCTCCCCATTCACATAATTCATCCTAAAATGCCACCTTCTTCTATGCTCCATAGTCCAGTTCTGAAGCGCACATGTCCATTGTAGGCACTTTTGGCAGTTAGTATGTGACCCTTGTGTCGCAAGCTATGAGGGACTGGGTGCTCTGATGCCTTACAATCTGATCCAGCACTTTTTCAGCAGCTTATGCTACAGTAGCTCTTCTGTGGGATTGAAACAGACAGACTAGCCTTCATTTCCATACACATCAGTGACCCTTGTTTGCCTATGACTCTGTCATCAGTTCAGCGACTTTTCTTCTTTAGATCACTTCTGGTAAGTACTGACCACTGCATGCCAGTAACACACCACAAGACGTGCGACCTCAGAAACATTCAGGAAACATTCAGGAAGTCATTCAGATCTTTACACACATCAACTTCAAGAACTGATTGTTCACTTACAGCCTGAAATATGCAACCCTCTAACAGGTGTCACTGTAACAAGATAGTCCGTACTACTGTAAACCCCAGACAATCACAGAAGTTACATTACAAGAGCACCCGCAAATTTGTGAGTCGGTAAAAAAAATGCCTATTTTTGTAGTGCAAACCCTAAATATGCGGCCAAATTTATTTTCAAACTCAGCTTAATACATTTCACTTAAAGAAAGTGTAAAGGTAAGCCCATATCCATACTGTACAGTTTACACTGAATTGCTGTCTCCCAGTGTAAAATGCCAATGTTACCACTATATATACTGTACTGTAATTCATGCAAGCATGTTTTTTTTGGTATGTGCTGTTGCTTTCTTTGGTATAAGCAGGGCAATAAATTAATTTAATTTACACTAATAAAAATACAGGGCTTTAAGAAGAACTTAACAAAAAACACGAGAACACTCAAGATGCTCCAAGGCGGAAACTGTTCTGAAGCCAGAATGCTGGACTGCAGCTGCCAGAGATGCATTACAGGGCAGCAGCTAAACAAATAGCGTTCTCAGATTCGCTACTTTCAAACAGATGTTTCCACAAACAATTATTAGTTCAGCTCTAAGAAAACAATATCTGTAAATGTTTTTATCCATTAATTCTGAAGCTGACGCTGAATTAGCAGGGTTTACTGTCTTCACTTTACCTGTCAGCGGTTTTAATCAGTGAATGTGTGAGTTAGTTCATGTACATTTACGGCATTTAGCAGGCGCTTTTTATCCAAAGCAACTTCCCTAACCAGAGGGGGCAGTCTCCCTGGAGTAACCCAGTAGTGGGCTTACCTAGAAGGTAAGATTGGAACCCATGACCTATTGGTCCAGAGGCAAGTGTCCTACTCTCTAGGCCACCATTAGAATGTCTAATTTTCGAAGACAGTGAAGGTTTTCTTACTTGTATGAGCTCATGTGAGATTTGAGTGGACCTATTATTCATAATGCTCAATCTCTCAACCTAGTTGTGTTTTATAATCTGTCCCATCCGGCTCAGTCAGGAATTTGCTATTTTTTGCAACATTCCATGCATACAAATCAAACTGGAGAAACTGCAGATTCAGAATATTTACTACGAGTGCTAACCACACTATAAACCAAAAGGAACTTTCTTCTTACCCCAGAATCAGATTGTGTTACATAAATTCCTCTCCTGCCAGCTGAGGAGGGCAGTGCTGAGGAGTGGTGATACCCCTGTAACTTATTAACAAATGATGAAATTGGATATTTCAAACTCCCACCCCCAAAAAATCAAGTCAGTGTGAAAGCAGCATGATCTGTAAAGAGTTGACACTTTTTTGCTAGTCTTAGCATGCAAATGTCTTTCCTCTCAGTAATGAAAACAATATAAATATGTAAATATAAAATCCAACAAAAACTCAAAATACTCAATATGAAATACACTGCTCTGTACACAAATGCAGGGTATTAATACACATAGTGGTGAGGAGTCTGTTATTGCTGTAATAGAGAGTAGTAGACCTGTAATGTTGTGATATTTCACATGGTAAGACCTAATAAAAAGAAAAAAGGGTTAAGGAAGTAATAATTTTGATCATGCTAAGAATGACAAAAAGCTGCCATTTCTCCTGTCATCCTTCTTCAACCCTCAGTGTCAGGGGTTCTGTCATTACTATTGACAATCCACCCCCCCCACACACACACACACACACACACACACACACACACACACACACACACACACACACACACACACACAAAAGAAGGGTAATAAGGACCACATGGCAATCGTGAGTGCAGGAATGCGCGTGAGTGTGTGTGGTGTCTGACAGCGGCAGAACTCATAGCTGGCAGCAACTTGGTCAGAATTTTACAATTCCACAAATGAATCCTACAGAATTTCTTTACATGTGGACTTCATGAATGTGTGACGTGCTGCAGGTCACACCCACCCTGCAAAATGGAGGAAGTCAAATGTGAAATGAAAATATGCTAAACTTGTTTAAGAGCAGTTTCTGGAAGTTCTTTGCATCATCGGTAATTGTCCCCAAAATATAGCGACTTCTTAACCTGAGTGTGCAACTAAATACTTCCCATAAAGTCTACCGCCACACCAGTGCGTTTTGGAATGTTCAACAACAAACATTCCAACGCTTCTAGCTGCTGACGTAACACTGCAGGTTGATGGAGATTCAAGATTACAGCTAATATGCCTTTATCTTTATGCTTAGAGCTTAAGATTTTCATTTTTATACATTACACTGTAGGTTCATGACAATCAAAGTAAACTTGGGTTGCATCTGTATAGCTGACGGACCAAACTGATGGACAGAGCACCGTGCAGGACACTCAAAAGCAAAACAAACACAATGAAAAAACAGACTCACTGTTTGACAAGCAACGCTGTATTAAAAATCTTGTTTTGCGCAACTAGTGTGCATAATTGACGTGTCACAGTAATACTGGCATATAACACTGTTGTGTTTGTTACGAGCCTTTATAAACAATAGGAACCATAGCTTGTGCTGTTGTATAGCATATATATATATATTCAATCACGACTCATTAGTCAAAATTAAATGAATGACACTAGCATGCAAGCTAACGTCACCTCACTAATAAGGAGATGTTTAGAACATTAACATCTTTAGTTAAAAAAATGATGTAAAACACTGAAGAGATTTTAAACACTCTATATCAGCACTGGCCTGCTTGAAAACTGAGGCTCTGCATTAGAAGAACAATTTAAAACACAAAGTAACTGACTGTCGCAGTTGGTAGCCTAGTGGTTAAGGCATTCGCCCTGTGATCAGGAAGTCGTGGGTTCGATTCCCAAGACCGCAGGCACCTCTGAGGTACCCTGAGCAAGGTACCGTCCCTACAAACTGCTCCCCGGGCGCTGTGTTTGTAGCTGCCCCCTGCTTCACTATGGGGTGGTGGTGGCGATGTGGGTAGGATACTTGCCTCTAGACCAAGAGATCATGGGTTCAAATCCTACCTTCAGCACCACCACTGGATTCCTGAGCAAGACCCTTAACCCCAAGTTGCTCCAGGGAGAGACTGTCCCCGGTAGTTAGGGAATGGAAGTCGCTTTGGATGTCTAATGTCTAATTTTAGTGCTGGGTGGTGCACAAGCACAAAAACATACACAGTAAATACATTACAATAAATACATGAAGGCATTTGCGTATGATCTTTAAAATGTCTAAGAACAGAATCCTGTTTTCACTTCATTACAATGGAGGAAAATGTATATGTATATGTATACCAGCGTGAAACATTACAACACATTTGCTTTCACTGCATTAGCCTCTGGAAACCCCCCTAAGTGCAGTAGAAGGTAAATGGAGATGGTCAAATCTCTGACATGCCTCATTCAGTATGATAGTCAGTGATGATGATGATGATGCTGCAGCTGCTGAGAATGACAAGGAATAAATTAAAAGAGAAAAACTGACTTGCTCTTCCATTCACCACTAAGAAGGAACAATTTAAGAGATGACTAACCCTCACATTACAGAGTGAAATTAAGAAAAGGTGGAATGTCTTTTTTTGAGGCTGACAGAAGGGCCTGGATGATATAGACTGAATGATGAACAGTAAGAGTAAATAAATGGATGATCGAGAGAGAGGGAGGGAAGGAGGAGTGAAAGAAGAGATGGAAAACACTTCTTTTAAAAAAGCACTAGAATGTTTCTTTTCATTCTTTATAACTAAAGGGAGGGGTTGGGGGAGTTCTGACCAAAGGATTATGCCAATGGATTTTACAAATATAAAATGATGTTACATGACGTTTTTATCAGTTTTAAGCCATTCAGAAGTTAATTCAGCATTGAAGCATAAAAGTCACCCATTTTTATCCACTTCACAGTTTGGCTCCTAAATGCAAAATTCTCTCCTCTGCAACATATTCCACACTATAATACTTTCAGAATCAATACAATTTTCCACCTGCAGACAATGTTTGGGCCCCATGCTACCTAACTCAGCAACAAATAGCTGCGAATGGTTGTATACTTTAATGTCAAGCATGACTGAATTTCTCTGTGATCAACTGCTGAGGAGTCTGAGAAAATCTCTGGGAGTGAATTGCTAAATGCTGAACAACTAAAACTATAACAAACGTTTTGAAATCTGGAAATATTGACTGAAATTTAGGGATGCACTGAATATTCGGCCACTGGAAATTTTTGGCTGAAAATGGCAAAAAATGCATTCGGTTTCTAACGATTTTTTTTTATGCGACTGAAACAGTGATGACGCAAGCAACAACCGCAACCTGCACATACCAGACTAGATTAGAGTCAACATGTCTGCCGTGTGGGCGCATTTCCATATATCTAATAAAGACATGCGGAAAGTCGATTGTAAAGCGTGCAATGCCGCAATTTCTAGAGGGGGTGCATCCACAAAGACAATGGGATTAAGTTATCATATAAAATCAAAACATCCCGATCGAGCCCAGAAGAGGCGAGACCCTTCGAGCACACCCACTCCGTCTGTGTTTCTGAAAAGGCAGGAAGGTTTTCCAATGATTCCAGTTAATACATGGGCTGCCAGTCTCTGTTTTAATACACTATTTTGTTAAAGGCCTACAGAGAATATTGTTATATCTTTCAACACCACTCATTCTGAATGCACTTTGTTCATGTACTTCGTTCAGAATATTAAAATGCACTTGAATTTGCTGGTTTTATGAGAGAAGATATTAAATTGTATAATATTTCAGCTATCTTGCTTTTAGGCTATTCATGAGTGCGGCCATGTAACATATTTTCTTTTAAATTTTATTTCATACTGTGCATTGTTTGAATGCTTAATAAATATTTTCATAGTTTTGTAACAGGTTTATTCTTTTACTAATTTAATAATAATAATTTCTTTCAGTGTTTCCGTTTTTGGCCAAGTGTTTCCTCATTTTCGGTTTTGGCCAAAAAAAACTAAACAAAATTAATTTCGGTGCATCCCTATGGAAAATATTACTTTCTTCTCTTTGCAAGAAATGGTTGGACCCATAGGATGGGCTACACACAGGTAAACAGAAAAATCATGGATTTTTGTTAAAGACTGATAATTTTTTTTCCTGTTCTCTGTATAAATGAACGCAAAAACATCATCAACAAAAAGGTTCCACATCTCTAGTTTTACAGATAGTTCTCTGTAAGGCAGTGGGGTTTTGCATGCTAACAAACAACAGGTCATGAACAATAAATATTGAGGTTTTTTATAGTTGTTCAGTGTCAAGTAAGCATGATAAAGTTAAGATGAAAGGTCCAGAACACCTGCTAGCAATTCATCCTTTCAAAAGACCACCTCAGTGTTTTATTTTAGATTGAATTATAAGGCCCTTTCTGAGTCTTCCCCACTGAAGGGGCTGGATTTTTTCAGTAGAAACAGATATCTATTCATTTGTTTAACCAATCACCCATTGATCCATTCATTTTTCCACCCCTCCATCCACTCATTCATCCCTAACAAGGCCCAGATGAGTTTAGACATGTTGGTCATTTCCTTAAGACCTAATGGAGTTTTCCACAGATCAAGCTCTGGCATCAGAAGAGAACAAAAGGTTAAGAGCTGATGAATATCTGAGAGTCATGGAGAAAACAAAAACCCACAGATTGGAACTGAGGTCCCAATTACGCTGCGGAAAGCTTCGGCAGCGAAGGAGCACTGAGCTCTGACCTTTTTAACGTTTTGATTTCGTGTGTCCGTTCATAATTGAAGGAAAGCCACAGCGGAGTCTAGCATAAAAGAAGCCTGTGAAAGCAAGGAGGTGGGGAAAGAGTGAGAATGTGGCAAAAGGGGGAATGAAGGTGAGAGAACAATCTAAGATTGAGCAAGCTCTTCTCCCAGCCCTTGCCCCCCCAACCTATGTAGCAAAGCTAATCAGAGAAAGCAATGAAACAAGAGCAAACACAGTTTGCTTGGTGATAAGAACAGCTCCAGAGCCCGTGAGAGCGCTCAGCAGTAGCATTATGACTCCGCCCTGGAGGCCAGCTAGACCCAACACTTCACACATCTAAACGCTGCTGTGCTATTTAGAGCATCGCATCCGAGCAGAATGGATTCCTTCGACTTAATTGCACTGAATTAGGACGGCATGCTTCTCTCAAAAGATTAAGATGTTGTTCGCTTACTTGTTGACATGCACTCCTCCTCATTTTGATGATCACGTTTTCGTTTATCATGCAGTGCAGTGTTTTAATGATTTTCCAAAGAAGTCTAAATGTTTAGTTTTTTTGTTGTTTTTTTCGCTTTGTAAGAGACAGAGAATTACAATTGAAAATGTCATTGTCGTGCTCTCTTGGGTGAGTACGCTTTCAGTACGCTTTAAAAAATAAAGGGCACACCTGAATACACTACAAAACAGTAAAATAAACGAATCATTAAAACAACTGACTCAGAAAATGGCTCGGATTGCTATTGTTATTTGATTGCTATTTGTTTTTGTTTGTATCTGCTGATCAACCAAGTATGTGCCGGTACCTTCTTTATAACAGGAGAATTTCTCAATACTGACATCATTCAGATGCCACTTAAGACTGGACTACTGGAAATCACTCCTGGCTGGTCTTCCTCTAAGAAACACGAGAGCGCCAGTCCTCTACAGATGATCAAGAATGCAACAGCATGACTGGTTTTCAATACATCAAAATTCCCACACACTATTTCACCACTGTGAAACCACTGTCTTCCTAGGGTGCTACATTATACTCTAACACTCGCCTGCAAAGCCAAAAACTTCCACTAACCATCAGAACTTGAGTCTTTTGACTGAGCACTTAGGGTAAAAACTACACGTTCATGTCCTAAACTAACAAACTTTACAACTAACAAAAAATGACCTTTTATCTATGTATTTTCTGTTTGAACTGACAGGGCCCTGGTGGAGTACTATCCTCATCTCTGATAGAATCTAAGTGTGCTAGCAGCTCTTGATTTAAATCTGGGATTAAAAGTATGAGTGCTTTTGGATAAGAATGTCAGCCAAATGCCACGAATGTAACTGTGCTTCTTGTGTTACGAGTGCAATGGTTGTTCTGATACAGTACTGCTCAAAAGTCTTGCACCTGTGCAAATTGCTTGAAGTCATTTATAGCAGCAGTGAGTTTCTTTCGTCCCAGCAAAAACACAAGTTGGCCAGGTTTGGTTTGGTTTGATATTTGATATTCTGTTCTATGCCTCTAGTCAAATGAAGTAATTGAGCCAAACCAGGTACTTGATGGAACCTATAAGTAGTACAGGGCTTCCATGATGAAAGAGGTCTGAAACTGGTTATGATCGCTTATATAAAAGCACCATGTACTGTATTAATATTACTTGTTTTATCACTAATGTAGCAAAAAGCTATAGCATAACTTTCTTTTGCATAGTACTGTACATGCTAAGACTCCATTCACTCCTGGTCATTTCATTCAACTAGTATCTGGATTTTAACTGCATGTACCTAGTATTCAAATGTGACTCAAGCTGAAATCCGATTACTATATGGGAAGTAATGTGCAAATCAGCTTATATGCAAGAACCAATTGCCTGTTCTGCTTCACGGTCAGTTAATATTCTTAGTGCCACCAACAGTGGTCATGCTTATCGATATAATGAACACTCAGCTTACATGTAATTTATGGTACTTTCCTAAACTGCAGCATTAAAAGAAGCCTGTTACAATGAAAGTATGTGTTATTAAAGCCAGTGGCTATAGGGTGAGATGGACCACAGTGACATCTCTCTCAGGAGAATGAGAGAGAATGAGGCTCATCTATAATTCATCCCGTAGGGTGCAGGGGAAGACACAGAGCCATGCGCTAAAGACCAGGGGACCAGCAACCCGCTGCACCAGAGACATCTGCGGAATGAATTACTAATGACACACATGCAGCTTGCCTCCACACACACACACACGCACGCACGCACGCACGCACGCACGCACGCATGCAAACACACTTTTAAAGCAACAAAAATACTTTTCCTCTTTGTAACACACACACTTTCACACTACTGCTTACATATACTATAAAGCCGTTTATAGTGTAACATGATGCAGAATGGAATAACCAGTCATGAGAAAGTACAAAACCAGAAGTATGTCCGTAATTCAACATTGCACTGACCATTCCCTCCACAGCACCGAGCAAAAGGCATGTGAGGAAATCGTATTTAAAAGCTGATTACGACTGGCCAGGAGTGTTAAGTTAATGCTAAACTACTAATATCACAATAAATACAGATAACATTAATACAGTAAAAAGCGGTTTCATGTATAGCAAATGTGTTCCAGACCTAGCAATGTGTTCCCGACCTCATTCCTCATGGAAGTCCAATATTATTCGTAGCTTCCATCAAATAACTAGTTTGGCTCGTTTTACTTTATTAGGTTAAATTAGGTGTGTTGCTTATGGAATTTTATAAATCTACACAATGAATGGAGGAATAATCTGGAACCAAATCTGCATTTTTCTAACCAGCTCACAAAATTTCAATCACTTTTTTTTTTAAGAAAAAAAGAAGAAATCTTGATATTTTTTACTTTCTGTTTGCATTTTTTTAATACTCACCCAGAGCTGATACAAACAATGTGCATAGGTACGTAAGACTTTTGCACAGAACTGTACAAGGGAGCTTTAGGAGTATTGCACTCCTTCTCACCTCCACGTCTTTGTACTTGTCCTTCAGGTCCATAAGGCGGTGGTAGGCCCGGATGGCCTCAGAGAACTCGCCCACGTCGATACATACGGCAATAAAGTTCTCCCAAATCTGCCAGCGCTCAAAGTTGCACTTCAGGGCTTCCTGCAGGGTACGGAAGGCCTTTTCCCTGTCAGAGACACAACACTACATCACACACAAAGACAAACAACCATTCATTCATGCTATCAGAGTTCAGAAAAAGAGAACCTTAGTGCATTATCAATACAATCTTCACTGCTGCAGGAACACCATGGCCTTGTAGCCTTTGAGTTTAATCAAGCAGCAGCAAGTACAGTACAAACACCCACACCCACACCCACTTCTGAGTGGTCCCCAGCTGACTGAGCAGCATTAACTAAGTTTTAATAGAACATTCTGGAGTCTCATCTTAGGGATGAGTGCACAGGCCTGATTGGCCTAGGGACCTAGGTGTGTGTGGGGGGAGGGGAGGTTCCCAGAAACCCTCAGCTGCACATTGTTCCACAAGGCTGCCAGGAAGACCCTCTTAGCTCCCAGGAAATCAGCAAAGCTGCCGGTCATCACAGGTGGAGAATGGTCTGACTTTTAATTGGCAAATCTGGTCAACACTTCCGTGTATGTGGGTGCAGAGGGGTCCGGAGGTAGAAGAATGAGAAGCTGGGAAAATGTATGTTTGCAGTTACACTTTTCCAAGTTGTTCAGACTGAAATTGAGGCACAGGACTGCAGGGTGCAGAAAACATCACATTCATCCGAACTGAATGGGGTTTTCTACTGTTAGGATGATGTGGAAACTTTGGTGGGAGATAAGTACTGTATACCACCCACTTTAACAACTTAGTACACTGTCATGCTCACAGTAATCCAACTGTGTCACATGAGGGGGAATAAATCTGTGTTATTGACTTGAGGACGAATGAATGCAGCCTCAGTATGTGCACCCATTTAGTTTCTGTCATTTGTCCAGAGACTGAGCTTCTGCAAAATCCAGACACTGAGCACAAACTTTTACCTCCTTTCCTTTATTTCTCTGAATCTCATTCTAGCTCCCACTTACTTCAACCTCAGTTTGATGTAGGCCGTGGAGAGATTGTTCCAGGCTTCAGAGTTCTGGAAACACAAACAGAAAGGGACAGTGTGTTATACTGTTTCAACATCTAAAGATACCCTAAAGATTATTACTGAGCAATTAGGTGGAAGTGTAACCTTAAGTCATTCTTAAGTCTAGCCAATCACAGGCTGTTTTTGCAAATCTTTTGGGTTCTTTCTTTGTGGAGTTTGCATGTTCTCTAGTGCAGGTCTTTCGTTGTGGAGTTTACATGTTCTCTGTCAGGTACTCTGGTTTCCTCCCACAGTCCAAAGACAAACTGGATGTTACAGTGGCCCCAAGCTGTGTGTGTCTGCATGCTTTGTCTGTGCCTGTTACAAAACCTTAACTAGTTCACAGATGCTCAATTTCCAAGATCTGTGTCTAGTCTGGTTATTTGATTTGATACAAGAAAATGAACGAGTGTTATCCAACCCCAAAGTCCACCAAACTGAGGGTATCTTCGTATTTATCAGCACATTTTTTTTCATGTGACTTACATCTGGTTCCAGCCCCACGCATCTCTGGAAGGCTTTAGCTGCCCCTTCAAAGCCCTCCAATGCAAAGTAGGCACAGCCGAGAGAAAACCATACACCCAACTGCAACAGAGACCAAGTTAGTGGATGCATTATAAATTATTCATCGAGCCTCACTGAAATTCATTTATCAAACTGGTCATACTACCTATGGTTATACTACAGTTGATGTGATGTCAGTTATGCACTGTATTTTCTCACATGACAATTTCTCATAAAAATCAACATTTACTTGATCTCTTGTTCTCTTCAACCCAGTCATCTCTGTCTGCTTCTTCTGCAATACTTTTTCAATTAATATTTTCAATTACTACGACTGTCTCTCTGCATCAAGTGATCATCACTTGAAGCTCTCTCCCTCCATTCTTCAATCTCTCCCTTCTCTTTTCTCCCATTCTCTCTCTCTCTATATCCATCTCCTCTGCTCTCCTCCACACATTTTATTCCCTCTCTTTTGCGAGGAGAGCTGCCTAAGTGCTGCGTGTCCCTGAGGGGTGCCTGGACGTGGTGTGAAGGATCACACAGGGGTCATTACAGTCGAGCTCAGGAAAATTACACCAGCTTATTGCGGCCCAAGTCCCACGCTGCATTATGGATCTAAAGGATGAAAAAGCAAAACAGAGGAAATGATTTTCCCTCCGCTGTTCCCCCGAGGCTGGCTGAGGGAATCTGACACCACTCGCCCCTCCCTTGCTTCACACTCATTTCTTGTATGCTACACTTCTTTCTTGCTTAGTGTTATCCTTATTCTATCACTCCGTCCATGAACCTTAGCTTCCATTTTTAAAGCCATCTGCCATGATGTTGAAATCCATGATGTTGAGTATACTGGGGGCAGCTGCTGGCCTGGTGATTAGGGATCTGGTCTTGTGATCGGAGTTTCATGGATTTACTACCAGTGGCATCTTTCAGTTGCCCTTTAGCAAGATACTGTCCCCACACACTGCTCTCTGGGCTTCACTGTGGAATCAAGATGTGCATGGGTTGTGTGTGAATAGGATGTATCACGCTAAATGTTCAGGTGTGTAAGTGTTGCACCTGCATTGGATTGATCCGCAGTGAGCGCTCAAAGCACTCCACACATTCTTTGAACTCTTTGTTACGGAGGTGGTAGAGGGCCCTGGACCTTTGGGCACGAGCACTGCGGTGTTTGGAGAGCTCCCAGGCCCGATCATAGTACTGAGGGTCCTTTAACACATCTCCCAGCAGACAGTATAGAGATGGCGTCTCCTTCTTCTCCAGCTCCCGCCTCAAGATTTCTTCTGCCTGAAAAAGAGAGAACCAAAAGCTTCAACGTGTCTCAGATCCTCACTTGTTTAACTACAGCACTATTTAAATAGTTTAAACCTGTGTTTTTCAGTGTGTGTTTAAGTGTCTGATTAAATGCTAACGCACAAAGCAGTAAAAAGTATCAAGGTTAGTTTTTTTTTTGGTGTGGTAAGGAGAACACAGGTTCAGTTCCAGATTCCTCCTCGGTTTCTCCAGCCGTTGTTTGGATTTGTGAGCAGCTTCTGTTTAATGAAGGGCTGATTGAGTCAAACCACTAATACTGGGCTTTATCAACCTGGAGGAGTACACCGCGTCGGTCACTGGCTATACCAGTAAGTGCACTGATGACGTCCCTGTCTCCAGTAGGTTGGGGTCTAGTGGTTAGGGCATTCGCCCTGAGATCAGAAAGTCCGGGTTTGATTCCCAAGACCGCTAGGCACCGCTGAGGTACCCTGAGCAAGGTACCGTCCCACACA
>JBBPDE010000001.1:30962558-30975796 GCA_037974605.1 Nannopetersius ansorgii
CGGTTCAGGATACATTTCACTGTGTGTTGTACTTGTATGACTGCATGTGACAAATAAAGTATCTTGAATCTTGAAATGTCGAGCACGGAGACCTCAAACACTGAGAGCACTGAGCAACTCGTCAGTGAGGGTAAATAAATGAATAAAATATGCGTTCATTAATTGTGATAGAGTAAAAATGTTCAATTAATCGAGATTTTGATTTTAGGCCAAATCGCCCCCAGCCCTACTTTGAAAATAATAAGAACATCACCAACCCTGACTAAAAAACCCAAGACAGCTGCTCTGTTCTTTAACAGTACTAGACAGCTGGTGGCCTGGTAGTACGGGAGTAGCCCCTGTCCGCTTGGTGAATGGGTTAAATACAGAGAGAGTATTTCACCATTCACTCGCGCCTGTAAGTGGCCTCTTAACTTTAACTACAGCTTTCATCAGCACTTCTGTCTTATTTGTGCCTCATTAAAACACTCATCCACAGTATACTTCAGCTCCTATCTGTGGCCGCGTAAAAGATCACATAATGCGCTGCTGTCAACCGCCACTGCTAACCGGCTTTCTGACTTAAAATTCGGGATTGAAGTCGATTCCGACTCGTCACTTCCAAGGTAAATAGCACACAGTATTAACTGTATTCGTATTTAAACATACAGCTATCCATTGCGTTTATAAAACACCTCCACAACACTCACTAGGTTTAATATCTCGTTTATGGGATAAATGAACTCAGCATCTCGTTAGAGCTCAGTCACACCCTACTTTCATTTCAGCCGTCTCTGAAACACTGGGAATTTGTTCCTCGGCTAACTCCGCACCCCTGACCTGGGGTTTATTTCACAGGAGCGGTGCAGATCTGGAGGCTTTGAAGAGAGAGCAGATGGCAGGACAGTTCTTCTTTGAGATATTTGATGAGCCCTAGGCCTACATAGACGGGGAGTGGCAAGCACTGCCGGTACATCCACCGAATGTGTGCTGAGCCGCAGCCAACCAGTTTGTCGACATTGCACAGGAGCTCTGTTGTTTGAGTGTTACGTGATCAGTAGATTTAATCTACATTTTCTAACTCAATTTCACCCGCTCAAGTCATTTACATTCTAAAGAGAAACGCGGCGGCAACCACGGTCAACTGCTGAATGCCTACCTCATTTACAAAACATCACTGTGCAGGTGATAAAACGAAATGAATCCCAAACTGACCTCTGGGCGCAATGAAACAACAGGGAGCAGCCCATCTCTGTTCACACTCGTGTTCGTTTTGAACTTTGAAATGGGAAAAGTACTCCTTCGTTTGAATTTCATTTACTCATGGTGGAATGGAACAGACACCCAAGACACTCCTAGAGATACAATAATATTATACCTAGGTGGAGGTAGCTCAGTGGGTAGGATACTAGCCTCCGGACCAAGAGGTCATGGGTTTGAATCCTACCTTCAGCACCACCACTGGGTCCCTGAGCAAGACTCTTAACCCTAAGTTGCTTTAGGGAGAGTTTGCCCCCTGTAGGTAGGGAATGGAAGTTGCTTTGGATAAAAGCGTCTGATAAATGCCGTAAATGTATATGTAATCCAATCGAAGATTTCAACTATATTCGGATTCAACTCAAATATTTTCAATGTTGAAAATTAAATTAAAAACTCGTGTGAAACAGCATTTAGGACTAGGATGAAAAGCGTTTGGTGAAATGTTAATCCATGTGTCTAGGACTTGGGATATTTTTCTAAATATACTCTCATTTAAAACAAACCCCTCACTGATCTCAAACCCCAAATCCCCAGAGACATTTCAAAGGTTAATAAAAAATGTATGGGGCGGTTCATTTGTTCTGTTACGGCAAAGCAGGGAAAGATCCAAGTATTGCAGCATAAAGTAAATACGAAATACATTTTATTCTTAGAACAATCATTTTGCCTGTAAAAACCACAGGAAAACATTTTAGTATTCATTTGTTTCAATATGAAGTTTTGTAAATGTATGAAATTACAAAATTCCATTGATCTTCAGACACTGATTCTCCCCAGTGGGATGAAAGTGGTCCTTGTTGAACCTGCGCAAGTACACATACTCGCCTGTGGCTGATGACTGCTATTATTCATAAAATATTTTTTAAAAGAAGGTCCATAAGGTCCATTTAACTAAGTGCCAATATGCAAATTAACTCTTCTGCTCACTTTCATATGCCACTTTTTCTCTTCACCTTTATTTAACCTTTGTGCAATCATTTTTCTCTGGGGTTAGTTCAAAGATATATACAGTAGAAAATACTGCACTTAATTATAGGCAACACAAAACAGATCATCTAGTTAAATACAAACATGCCTAGTTTAAATGGCACTTAGAATTATTTAATGCAGATTTTCAGTATGCCACAGAATCCCAGGAAACAAACTTCAGGACAAGAGAGCTACTCTGTGGTGAAGATTAAAGGGGACAAGGTTGTGTTAGTCAGTATTTTGGTTTTCTATCGTTATCATAAGGACCCTGTCTTTTATCAATACTCACAATATGACACACAACAGCACACATTTAAAATGTGCTTTAAAATCAAACGACAGATTCTTAGTGTCATTGGCAAATGGCAGTATATGCTGACAATGTGATTCACTGGGTAACATTGAGGACTATTTCCGGTCAGGACTGTAGCCGAGACCCCTGAGAGCAGCGACCTCTACCAAGAGTCTAGAAGCTGCTGCGGAATAAAGTGGAGCACAGAAGTCACTAATGTACCGCCATAAAAATAGCACATTCTGCACTGTATCGGTCACCGCGAACATACCATGCATATCGGACAGTGTTTAATGCGAAAACTTTTACCTTTGTATTTTAATAAAGAGCAATGCTAATTTGTGCTATCAGGGTTTTCTATTATTGATTAGCATTTAGCTAACGGCTCTGGACACTACCCCTGTACTTCATACATAGTGCTGCTCCGATCGATCGGCCGAAGATCGGTATCGGCCGATAATCACATTTTACGACTCGATCGGTTCTCGTTAAACTTGGCCGATCTTAGGAACCGATCACAACTGATGACGTTAATGCGTGAGGGGCGTACACGGCGAGTTTTGGCGCCGCAGTCGTGTCATCGCCGGTGTGGAATTACTACGACGTTTCGAGAAACAATGAAAAATTCGCTATTCTCCGTTTATGTTCCCAAGAAATCTGACGTGGAGCCGCATTGTCCAAAACATTTAATACAACATTTAATTCAGTATTACTTTATCTGAAAACAAGTTAATGGTGATCAGAGAGCTTACATATCAGTTATATAAACTTGAAGCATCAGAATCGGCGTTGCTATCGGCCGATCACCGTGACAAAAAATCGGTACTTGGTATCAGTGGCAAATATCCTGATCGGAGCATCACTAATACATACATAGTCTACACATGGAACGTGGGCAAGCAACACTTGTATCAGACAGCTTTTAATACTTCATTTGACACACAAGGTTTTGAAAAGAGGCTACAAGCTAAACATAGCAAAGACAATATAGCCTCAGCCAACAATAACAACCCAAAACAACTGCCACCCTACACTAGAAGTTAACCTGTGACGCAGTGGGTATTAACGCTGTTGGAGCAGTAACAGAGCAGTGAAGAGTGACCTTCCAGTCATTTATAACTGAATTAGGGCTGCGCAATATACTGCAAATTTACCGTCATTGCGATATCAACATGCGCAATATCCATATCGCCAAAGACTGACTGAACTGCAGTAAATGGTGTTTTTCCAAAACTCTTCACCCAGAGCCACAGAGAAGAGGGCAATAACATCACTGGGGCAATTTCTTCATCTTCTGTGCTGCTTCCTTTTGCTATTTTTTTTTTTGGCTAAGAACTTACTATCATTTAAATTACGTTTACATTTTTTTAAGATTTTAAATTATTTTTTCAACAGGGTTCAATTGTTCAAATGTTTTATGGGAGGCATTAAATGCTCTGTTTAAGTGAATTCTTTAAAAAAAACATGTTGGAATGGAAATTTGTTTCTGCATAGACTAGTCAGAGTCTGGAGTCTGTTACCAGCAAACCCAAAGCAGAAAAACATTAACACTATAAAGGCTAAGCTTTTACTCACTTATCGCATGTGATAGCCATCACAACACTCAACTACATTATCGCATGTTTTCCTAATATCGTGCAGCCCTAAACTGAAGGCAGTACTCACTCATTGCCATTTGAGGTTTTAGTTTTTAGCATGAAATTAATATGCGGTCCTTGAAGCTACATGGTGCAGACGACATCATTTCATTAAAAATCACAGAACAAATGTTATAATGATGCTCAAAGCACAAAGATTAAGGTTTAATTGTTAACAAACTGCTTAAACAGACAATTTGCTTAATCACAGAACTCTGGTATTTGGACACAACTGACAAAAAATCTTTAGTGTACAAATTCCCCAATATACATATTAAAGCTTGTGGAAATCCTCAGCTCACACACATTAGTATTATAATAAAAGATATTGTAATGTTGTAGATATTGTAAAAGGCATGGTTTAGAAATTGAGCTATGTACAAATATTTACAATTGCAAGAAGGTCTGTCCTAGGTGGAGTTTTTGAATGTACTGTGAGAACAGTCAAAAGCCCCACCCTGACACACCCCACCCTCCCGCACACACCCTCGTCTCTCTCGTGCACACGCTCACACACACAGTGCTTTCTCAGCTTTATTGCAATCAGAATTCTTTTTTTTTTTTAATTTTGACATTTAAACAGCATGGCACCATCATTAAACTTCCTAAAACTGTCAGGTGCGATTCCACATGACTTGTGTGATTGTGATTACTGTGACGTATGAAGCCTCCTCTGTCCATTAAGGACGTACTTTTAAATACGACATTTTAGCAGCGGTGAGCTTCTGACACACTGGTTCTGAGGTTTCAACTCTAAGGGCCTGTATGTGGGCCCACACTGCTGTATCTCATAGATAAGTCAATACGTTGAGTAATAAGCCTATTACAAAACACTATACTGTGCAATATAGTCTTTCTGAAGAAACACTAAAGGCAGGCTTTGATCTTCCAGCGCATCTCTGACCTGTAACAGTGTTGTACCAAAACAGTATCCATGGAGTCGAACCAGCAGAAAGATTATTCTTTCAGAGCTACTTTTCCTACTGGGGTCTTTTACTACTCATAGTTTTTTTTTTTCTTCATTCATTAGAAAACCTAACCCAGCTAACTTATTAGTGATGTCCTGGTACATCTTTGCATTTAATCGTCATAGAAAACTCCCACTGAAATTTAACTTCACCCTAAACAAACAGTAGTGCTTGTTTTTCGTCAACCTCACAGTTGTTAGTCTGTGTCTCCGTACGTCTGTTATTTGCACTACTAAAAAAAATCAATGGCTTTCTTCCAAGCTGTGGTGGCATTTTGACCAATCAGAAAGCAGTGATGCAGTCAGTCAGTCAGTTCAGCTGCAGCCAGCTTTCGGCCCTGCCTTCGAGCAAAGCCGTGACAGCACAGGCGTTTTTTTTTTTTTATGGAAAAACAATTTTGTTCGCGGTTCCTTGTGCCAGGGGAAATGTGCCATGACAACTCAGAACCATGTTGTGAAGCTTGTGGGTCTCCTACCTCTGTGACTGGTAACTCCAGCTGGACCATGTCCTCCGGTTTAGAAACAGGGGCCTGGAGAGCTGTGTCCAACAGGAGGATTCCGTTCAGGTCCTTCCTGCAGCCTACTGCATAGTCATCCACGAACAGCACCTTGTCCACTGCTGGAAAGTATTGACACCTCACACGGCCTCCAGGCTTAGCTGCAACACACACAGGGCAACGGAGATAAGCAAACAAGTGAGCAGACAAAGTCAGTTTTGTACTAATACTATTCATTTGTAGTGAAGATGTTAACTCCTGAAGTACAATTGTACTAATGAGTAAGAAACCAGGGATTATGTTTTTTTTTTTATTATGAATATATTAGGGCTGCACAATATATCGCAAATTTACTGTCATCGCAATATCAACATGCGCAATATCCATATCGCCAAAGAATATACATATCGCATTTATTGACTGAACTGCAGTAAATGGTGTTTTTCCAAAACTCTTCACCCAGAGCCACAGAGAAGAGGGCAGAAACATCACTGGGTCAGTTTCTTCATCTTCTGTGCTGCTGTTATAGATTCTTCCTTTTGCAATTTTTTTTGGCTAAGAACATACTATCATTTAAATTATGTTTACATTTATTTAAGATTTACAATTATTTAAAAAATATTTTTTTTCTGCATAGACTAGTCAGAGTCTGGAGTCTCTGTTACCAGCAAATCCAAAGCATAAAAACATTAACACTATAAAGGCTAAGTTTTTACTCACTTATCGCATGTGATATCGCCATAGCAACACTCAAAAACATTATCGCATATCGCACGTTTTCCTAATATCGTGCAGCCCTTGTATATATGGTGCTTCCTGCACCAAGTTTGGCAGCCAGGCTTATATAATATCATAAACCTTAAATATCATATCTTTACCTTATAGAGGCTAAAACAACACCCCAAAATCGTATGCAAAATTGTCATATGTAGGCCAACACGTTTCTAAGCTCATGTATCATTTTATTTTTTGTTCTAAGCATAAAAAATAAAATGAAAGTCAAGCGTTGATGCCATCACGTGGTGTGGATCTCAGTTTTACAGCTGTATGCGTCAGTCCTAGATCAAATTTCAGAGACAACAATCACCAGTGACCTGCTGAATGTTGTGCATAGCATTACGTGCTGAGGAGGACACCGCGTTAACAATCTTTTCAGGAGAGGCGTCAAGTACGGCGCTTACCAACAGCGCGTTCAGCAAGTATCTTATGGTTTATGAGGTCTGCAGAGGACATTACTCAGCTTTAAAGCAATCTTATTCTCATACGGACCAAGCAGGGCACACTGCTAGCCGCCTGTAATGAGAGGATGCAATTAATTTCCAGAAAAATGCATTCATATCCATGTCCCCAAGCGAATTCAGGTTCAGAGATAACCTCAAGGCCATGAGAGGAAAACAAGTAACACGAGCAGGGCAATAAACGGCAATAAAACAACGGCAAATTTAACGGCTTCGGGTCAATAAGAAAGTAAAACACTTGCAGAAAACATCGGCACCACTCATTCCTGATTAAAAGACTGGCGGGTTCGTGGAAGACAGTGTTCCATACAATAATAAGCATTTTGAGTAGCGAGTACAAAAGTCCACACAGATATTTGTTCATGCAAAACATGACGCTTCTTAATTTTACTTTCACTTTTGATCACATTTGCTTAACACCGCAACAAAAGGGAAAAGTACTAAATGCAAAATAACATTTAAAAATTAAATGTCAATTAAATTAAAAGGGGTTTATGAGAACAAGCATGTTATGAGATATTTGTGGAACAGAGGTAAGGAGTGAAAAAGTGTAGATGGAGCATCTAATCAGCTACAGAACCCACAGTGGCAAAATTGCTCTGTTTGTTTTGGTTTGCATATCGATCAATATGCAACAACTAAAAAACCCAATTCCAATCGTGAAAGGAGTTTGGTTCGTGTTAATTAACATCTGCAGCAGGTGCTAAACGTTCTCTAAATAAAGGCTTTTTCTTCTATGATGATACTCATGTCTGAGAAAAACGTAGTGTCAGTCTCCAGCTGATGATATCTCCTGATGTTAGGTGAGGTGGGTGGACAGGGAAGTCAAATAATGTATTACTGTTTAATATTACCTTGTGCATTTTATTATTTACATCTATTTAACGATATTATTGATCGTGCTTAATATGACCTCGACATGGTTAGTTTCGATTGTAACTTGCATATGGCATCAGTCAGGAGCAAAATCTCACTCCTTGGACTCTCTGAGACTCTAAATATGAAAGCTACGGTATAAACCAAGTCACATAGGGAGATACCAACTGTAGAACTGTAGTAGCTAAACAACTACATCCTAATTTGGCTAACAGGGGTTTAAAAAAAAAAAAAAAAGTAACGAAGACGCCATGCCTCACCCAATTCAAACGTATTCATAGAAACGCAATTCATTTGAGCTCCTATTGAAAAATGTAATACAAAATAAGTAAATCATTTTCACTTATACTACTATGGTACTGGCCTGACGAGGAGCGCAGAACTAGGGTTAGATGTCCCAGAAAAAAAACAAAACCCAACTTCCATGATATGCAATGTTATTTATATTCCTGTCATGTGACACGTTTGAAGAGATAAAGAAGCAGAGCATAAATAATTTTGTTCAGCATCACACACTGTGCTGCACTAACCCCACTTAAACTCATGCAGTGAGCCCCTGTTAAGTACTGAAGATATACTGATGTGCTCAGTAAAGCAAACGCCCAGCTCTAGCATCCAGATATACATCTCTGCAAAACACACGTGACCACGCTGAAGGTTCTGATTTCATCTGATACACAACACGAATCAAAATGTGACTCTTCCTGATGGCTGTGACCGGCATGACGAGTCATGTTCAGTCAAAAAGGCTTCAATTTCAACTACGACATGGTTAAGCTGACGAGTCAGGAAGTGTCACACAGACTGTCACGATAGACTACACTCTCAAATCCACTCCCCTTTACACATTTTCACCAAACTCCTGCTCCTACAGGGATTCCGCTGATCATGTGATTACCAGACCATTTAAAAGTGCAGAATGAGACCGGCAACCCCTGATGTTACAAACAACATTAATGCAAAATAAACACTGAATCAACACCATGCTGTCTGAAATCGTTCCTACCTTCTCAGATCAGGGGAGCTGACCTAAGATTGGAACCTTCTCTTACTTATGGCGGCCTTACTGATAGAATCAGATCAGAACTCTTTATGTGAACTTTATGAATACAGTCCATGGTTCCCACATAACTGCCACGAATATTTTTCTTCTGATACGATCACTCTCAAGCAGATGTGATGCACCAGAGATGAGATTCTGGATAAGACTTTGACTTCCAGCAGATGGTGAGGCTGGAGCACGACAGCAAAAACGTCGCAATGTCATTCATGATTCAGAAACAATGTGCATTTTTATCTCAGCATCTCATAAGTTGTGTTTCAGATGCTGCACAGAACTAAAACCAATTAAAGAGTAAGGGTGTAGTGATCATTAATTTTAACAGGGCTCATAATGTCTGCAACGCAAACCTAACGCAAAGTCAGGGGAGTCTACATACGTTTTATATGTTGATAATGGTAAAATAACAGTAAACTTTAACATTTCTGGGAACACCTTGTTTGGGCCTTGTGGTTTATTACACCCACATTATAATCAAGGCAAGACTGAAAACAATTCAATCTTCTCACCGTATCTAGAATGAAATCTGAAGGGAGAAAAATGATGAACACTGAGACGCACAATTTACTAATGAAATTTGTGCTGGGTGATATATGACATGAATGTGCTGGACTGGGCTATTGGGTGGTCTTGGTTTAACACTATAAACAATGCAGTGACATCAATTATTATAATTAATAGAATGCACTGCAATACATCCATGAGGCACATTTCTGCTCACCAAATCCATGAATGTTACACCAAAAACATGGATAATTGAGGCCTTTTCAAACAAAACAGGCAGTTGGTCAATGTTCTTTCAGTACTGACCATACAAAGGTGTACTCGGAGATCCATACTGTGAACTATACTACACAGCTCTATTCATCAGAATCAAAACCTTTACTGATCTCAGGGGAGATAGTTTAGCTCATTCCTCAAAACCAGACACAGAAAAATACAAATACAAACAAGCAAACAGCAAAGGCAGCAATAGAGCGGCCCCCTAACCCTGCTACCCTGACTCAACAAGAAGAGACAATTTAAGTCTCGTCTGAAACGTGACAGCAAGTAGTACACCTGTGATTGAGTGTTTTCTAGCCAAGCAAGTAAACACGACAGATACCCAGAGTTTCTAACCAATTCCATGACGTGTCCGACTGCAGAAACGCAGCTGACAAACTCAAACAGCCGGGCGGAGGGGCTGCAGCCCGGGCAGAGAGACCCCCAGAAACAAACAAACAAAATCTCATCAACATAGGCACATAACGGACCAAGTAGGGTGCGCAAACTTCCCTGCACCCACTGGGATCATAAACAAACCCCTAAACATCTCTTCAAAGCATTAACAGCAGCGTTTGAGCCATTGTTAACCCAGATAAGCAAAATGACAGAGACCTCCAATACCACACCAGCTCATCAACACGGGCACATGACGGAAAAACTAAGGTCCACACACCTCCCTGCTCCCACTTGGATAATAAAACAACCCCTAAACCATTCACCAAAGCATTAACAGCTGCGTTAATGGCATTTAAACCCATATAAGCCAAAAACTCTGAGAACGATCCCGCGAACACAAACAGCTAAAACGGCTACCTACCTGGCTAATACCAAACTCCACAATTTACTGTATTTTAAGACTTTAGAAACACACATGGGCCATAATTGTCAAGTAAAGTGTTCCTATGTTGCAACAAATGCTGACTGAAACTGGGATGTAACCCGTAGAGGGTACAGAAAGCACATTAAGGCGTGTTAGCTTTAGCGTAAACACAACACAAGCTAACGGCTAAACGGCTAAACGAGTGAGCAGAAGCCGGGCGATAGTAAACAAGCACTGCTGTCCGGCTTGTTGAGGTTTGACAGACTAGTTATGGGTTTAACTCGTTATGAGGACATAGTATGGATTTTGTAGACTTATTTATGAGTTGGAGTTTGTTCGTTTTGAGCTTGGAAGTGTAAAAGACTGTCAGACAGTAAGGTGTTCCCACCGGTCAGAACCTAGACAACAGAAATGAGCACAGAGAGGTGAGCTAGAGGGCTGTAACTCCGAGATAAAGGCCCTGGTAAACTCTACACCCGGTCCTGGTACTTTTTAAGGCGGTTCTGGCTCTGGGAGCCGGGGCCCGGAGCTCACCGTGCAGCGCGGAGGCCTGCAGGATGGCCCCCGAGGTGCCGTCGATGACTTTGATGCTGCCCCGGCTGGTGACGGCCAGGATGGCGTTGAGGGCCGGGTGGTAGGAGAGGCTCCGCAGGCCCTCCTCGTCGCAGCGTAGGCAGCCGTCCCTCAACACCGCCCAGTCCGGGGAGCCGGCCGAGCCGGAGCCCGGCGAGGCCGAGGCCGCGGCCGCCATCTTTCCAGAGAGGGGGCTCTCTTTTCTGCTCTAAACTCGCCTCCCCCCGCTCCGCGTCGCTCCGGGGGGTTCTCTCGATGCGGCTCTATGTGTGGGAGAAAAAAGGAGGGCGAGTAAAAAATAAAAAAATGATCCGAAGTCCGAACTAGCTCTCCTGTGGCTCTGCCTCCTGCTCCGCTCCTGCTCCTTTCCTCCGGAGGAACCGCCACTGCTGCCATTCACCAAGCCTGCTGCGTCAACGGCGCATCCTCTCACTGCGCTCTCCGCGGGGAGTAACGCCAACCACGTAGTCGCTACGCTCAGTCCGCCCGCCACATCGCTAGGGGCGCCACAGTGACACACACGGGAAATCGAGTGTTCATTGAGCTTTATAAACATTTCGACTTACAGAGACACAACGTTCAACCCATTTTTTACACCTACAATCACAACTGAAAACCTAAGAATAGCCGCTATCCCACTCTGGCTGCTGCTGATGTCTATGTCACAATTCTCGCACGTAGTAACAGAAGGTTATAGTTTAGTGAGGTAGCCCGTATACACTTTGTAGGACATAGGGTATCAATGTGGGTTTTAGGAACGCACCCATGCATCTTCTGCGAGTTCTAAATTGTTAGGCTGTCTTGTCACTATATGAACAAAAGTATCCCAACACGCATTTTAATTATTGAATTCAGGTGGCCAGTGGAGGGATATCTTACTGCTTCAGCAGACCCAGACATTTTGGATAACGCCATGCTTCCAACTTTGTGGACACAGTTTGAGGAAGGACCCTTTTCTATTGCAGCATGACTGTGTCCCAGAGCACAAAACGAGCTCCATAAAGACACGACTGGATTAGTTTGGCGTGGAAGAACGTTACTGGCTCACGCAGAATCCTCACATCTTTGGGATGAACTGGAACAGAGATTGTGATCCAGGAGTGTGAATGCAATGTCATTAATGTTTATGAGTGAATTTAAATAAGAATTCATCATGATATAATGCATCATGGGCAGGGACAATGGACAAGGATTTTTTTAAAAAAACATCCAGAGGAATACATTTTCTTGAAGCTATTCTGTACTTCCACATCTGTATAACAAGTTACTAAATAAGCTTCAGTTTGCGTGATATGATAAACTGGCATTCCTCCAGTGTGCGCAACGAAAATAACATATACTACTTTAAATTTGATCCCAATACAGTATATGTAAAATATGTTTATGCACCAATTCTCCAAATGAAATGTAGGTCAGCATTCAGAGCGGAATGATGTAAAATGCACTGTTACATAGTGGCTACAAAGGAAGCTATATTGGCATAGTAACCCTTATCCATTTAAAAAAGAATGCACACTATCTAGGGTGTAGGGAGCAGTGTGGGTTTCAGAGACTGACCCAGGCTGTCCTGTCAATCATTCTGATTACAGCAGAGGGAATACATATTTCAACCAACAATTGGGAGCGAATTTAAACTAGAATTAAATTAGATCTACTGCAGGTTGAGTGAATAGTCAGTCCCATTAGGTGTGCAGGCCCATTAGGTGTCCAGGTCAGTGTGTGTGATCTGATTAGCTGACCGTCTAAAAAACGGCTGCATTAAAAATAACTACTGCATTAAATATTTCGGTCCAGTAGATATTTTAAAATGGAATTCCACCAATTTTCCGAATGCATGGAGATATAACCATTTCACTGTCAGCGTTTAGAGAAATGCTCCTTTTTAGAGAACCCAAGCAATTAAAGTGACACATGGAACCAAGTCTTTAAAGGCACAGTTTGGTCAATAATGCTAACATTGCTAACAGTCAATGGAAGCCAATAGTCACCCATTAGCATATTTTCCCCAATGAAATCAGTCTCTCTTACTGAAGGTTTTTACATGGAGCAATTACGAATGCACTGATGCCCACGTTGTTTCGAGAAGACTGTTCATGACAGAGAGATCCATTCAGTGTTTTCTTTGGCAAAGACGTCTGCAATGAAAGCATCATTTTTCTAAATGCACCCCTAGTTTACCATGATCAACATTAGTGAAAGTGAAAGTGGCAGTCTGGTCATACGTGAACACACCACAGCACACAGTGTGAACAGCAAGAAATACTTCCTCTGCATTTAACCCATTCACCAAGTGAAGCAGGGGGCA
>JBBPDE010000001.1:31071681-31081711 GCA_037974605.1 Nannopetersius ansorgii
ATGAAAAATATATCTCTCACTCTAAATGTGAGACTCCACAGTTAGATGGGGCTCGGTGACCCCTTTCCAACAACCCCGCGAAAAACCACTATTAGCTGAAAACCGTTCATACTGTTCAAGCCGTTCCAGCCGTTCAAAAGTAATGGGACACCGGGGCGAGGTAAACGGTTTTCGGGTCGTTGGAAAGAGTGCGAGATACAAATAAATAATTCCATGAAATGAACATGGTTTATGAGTTTTGACTCACGAGTCACAGCACCCGAGTCCGAGTCAATTCTCGAGTCACTGAGGGTGAGTCTAAAGTCAAGTCACAAGTCTTTCTTTGTGCGACTTAAGTAAGACTCGAGTCCCCATCTGTGTATACAACATACAGTGATAGTACTACTATGGGCCAGCACTGGGATTACATTGATACATATTGTGATACATCTTATATATTAAAAAGCATGTCATCAATAACATATAATTTTTAAAAACTGGCCAGAATTATGTTACCCAGAAATAATTTATTTTTGTTGCCCACAGACACTGTGTTCCTGGAACTTTGATTGGTCAGGATGCTCACAACTTATAGTGCAACACACTGTGACTGGTTAGAGAGCTCATTTGCAAATTGCAGCCTTCTGCCAAAAGCCACATTAACAAACAATATATTGTGCAGCCTCTACAGAGGAGTCCTGAGTAGCACAGAACAATGGGAAACCAAGCACTGAGACCTGGAAATGCTTATAAACCAAAGCATTGAACTAGAAAATGCTTCCTAACCCATCAAGCAGGACCATCAAACACAGCGTGACAGAGAGAAACAGAGGAGGGGAAGGGACAGGGCTCTCAGTTCACAAAGGAGAAGGCGTGCTTTTGTTCACGGCCGACCTGGAATCCAGCTCTGAAGCCTTTAACTCCCACTGATCTACTTCTGTAGCTGTGGACCAGCCTCCACACACCCCTGTCCTATATGTGTCACTGGGTGTGACACACAGGGCACAGGGATTCCCCGTTATTTCATATCAAATCATTTCCTTCTACTTAACTCCTGCTGGAGTGCTGATGGTACACTGTGCTGCAGAAAGTGGCGTGTTCTCCATGAATTGCTGCAGGCTACCAAGTGGAACCACTGTCATTCAAAGTGTGTGTAATGAGACCCACTCTAGTGACCACACAGAATAGCATCTTCATGGCCAAACTTTTCTACCGCTATAAATGTTAAAAGCCTCATTTCCTCCATTTTTCTTGGTTCTTTAATGATTTTTTTATCTACCAAAACCAACCATATTTCATTTTTACACTGCCATTTTCCAAATCTATAACGTATATTTAAGAGATTTAGGGATGTTTTGCCATTTAGCCCTTAATATTTTCATATAACACCGAACTAGTAATAGGCATGTTCCGATTTGTGTTTTTGCACCCGATTTAATATTTACTGATCTTCTATCTATCTGTTTTCATAGACAATACAGCCATATAATAAAAAAGATATGCGTTTGATACTGCAGTAAACGTACAGTAATCCCCCACCTTTAGCAGGGGCGACTTTTTTCTCTATGTTTAGACAGAGCACAGCTTACTAATACTATATAAACTGAGATAACTGTTGAAAATTATGGGGGAGTATAAAACACTAAAATACAAGGACAAGACACGGAGCAGTCATGCTACATGCTGCAGCAGCTTCTTCTTCTTCTTTATGGCAACTTTTCAGTGTATTACTGCCACCGCTGGACTGGTGGCGGTAACATAGATCGGTTCTCAGAAAAATCTGTTAGACAGAATCTAAGAATGCTGATCTGCATAAGACTGAGGAATTCCTGTACTTACGTGCATAATGTGACACATTATGTCCGTGTTTCTAAAAGCAGTTTAAAACCCGAAGTGACGTTTCCATAGAATGTTTCAAGCATAGCTTCAGTTTGCAACCTAGTTGCAACCTGTGAGTGAAAAACATTGCTAGAGTGTATTTCTTACATGCCTCTGGTGGCATGTCTCTCACTGTCAGTTGGTTAGTTTAAAGGATAGCAGCATGCTATTCTACACTATAAGCTCAGTCAAAACACTGCCAGACATTTGCTAGGACTCAAAGATTTGTAAAGGCTATAAAAAAACATCTTATCCATAAAATGTTAGGCTTCTCTTAATGACTGGTCTGAAGTGATGGTCATGACTGAAAATTTGAACAAAAACATATAATTTATTTAAATTAAAAAAAAAACTTTGTCACAAAGCAGCTCAGGAAGAATCCAAGTTGAGACACATTTTAACAAGCTAATGGCAACAGTGGCAGGAAAACTCCCCAAGAGCATGAGGAAAAAACAGTGAAAGGAACTAAAACCTCCCCTAGGCTGCCCTGAACAGTGGGATAAAGACACAAACAGTGCATGTTTACAAGTTTACAACTTGCATAGAAAAGCATGTTAAACTCTAAAGGCCTGTAAGAGGGACCACACTTCTATCCTCGTTCTCATAATTATTAGCTAGATAATAGTAATTATTTGTTGCTATGCAATAACGGTTAAGATGCTGAATTGCTTTTTGGAGCTAGTGGGACACTTCTAAATGGTCATTTGAAGACCTAGAAGGAAAAGTTTGGCATGTGTGTTGAATTTGAGGCACTGAGTATATTTCCATGCATGCAAGTAACATTGTTATTATTGTACTCAAGTGGTCTGATTTCTATAATCAGTTTAGAGCTGATATTAGATTTTGATGATAAAGACGTGAATTTTATACATTACTGTGTTTTCCAGTGGATGTAAATTCAGTGTTTTGCTGCTAATATTTCTTTGTTGCAGCCCACCATGCCTAAACCTTTGCTACCCCAGAGTACAAAAAGTTACTCAACCCCCAACCCTAGTTGACAAATGAAAATCACTCCTCCAGACCCCACCCCTGAAAACAAAACCGTTCATTTATTTGTTCAATCTATATTTATAAATAAATATATTTTAATATGAAAACTACAGGCAAGTTTGCTAAGCAATGGTACAGATGCATGTTGTCTATTGAGAAAGAAGTTAACTGAGAGACTCAGGTAGACTCAGAATTTCTCATCACCAGATAACTAAGGTGCTTGTAAATGTGTTGAACAGAATATTGTCAGAATATTATGTGCTTGCAAACCCATTCTGGGTGCCCTCCTGCTTATGTCTTACAATTTGCTGTAAAGGCTTTACCTCAGCATGGCCTCCAGGAGACAGAATCTTATTACAGCGTTCACATTTCAGACAGAATCGGTGCCAGTTCTTCCCCAGAGAGCTCACCTTCTCCGCTAAAACAGAGGAAGAGAGAGAGAGAGAGAGGGGGATAAATAGGAGAGAGAGTGAGAGGAAGAGGGGGTGAAATTCAAAGAGGAGAAAGAGAGATCGAGATAGAGAACATAAAGAAGAGAAAGAGACAGGAAGCGAGGGACAAGGGGGAAGAGAGAGAATGTGAGGCAGCGTATCACTTGATCGGTGCTGTGTGAGTGTAGGCAGTGCTGAAATATACAGGAGTGAAAGGAAGTCTAGGTGACCACGCTACAGCTCTCGTGTAGTAGACAACTCCTGCAATGCATAAATTACAATAGTATCATGATACCCTTACGTAATCCAGCTGAGCAAACAAGCTGGAGCATTTCTTTGAAAGTGAATGGTTAAACTAAAATTAAACATAACAGAAAATGTTTAATTCCAAAAATGTCCCAGAAAGTCCTCTGGAATGTGAGTTGATATGCTTGTTTTGATTACTGCCAGAAATCAAAAACTCTAATTAACATAAAAAAAATACAGTTAACAAATACTTACAAATCTGATTTATTTTATTATTGTCATGGCTCGGCCAGTAGCCGGTAGAGGCCAATGTGTTTGGTTTTGTTTCGGGGGGCTTTTATTGTGACATTCATGTATGGTTTGTGTCGTGTATCTCGTTTTCAGCTGTCCTGTGTTTAGTTTAAGTGATTATGTTCTGTGATTGGTTTTCTGTCTGTGTCTGTTTTGTATTTAAGTTCTTTTTATGTGGACCATGGTTATCGGTCCATCGTCCCACACTTCTCATTTGTATTTTTAATGCATCGGCTCCCGAACCAGGTTTTGTTCTATGTTTGTAAATAAAGATATCACAGTTATGCATGCCTGCCTGCCTGCCTGCCTGCCTGGAATCCTTGGGGTAAATCACGGCGTCCCATGACAATTATGTTTAAATGTCAACTCTACTTGTGCTCCAGCCAATGCAAGGATTCCTTAATGGGGTATTTTTATAAAGGGCTACTATTTGAATGTAATCATATTATTCATTGTGTGACGAGTTACAGAATTAATTACATTTACTTGTAAACCCTTATCAACGGGTTCTGAATAAAAAAACGTTTTTGTTACGTGCTTCTTCATAAGAATGCACAATCATGATATCAGAATCAGAATCAATATTGACAGTTGCTTTAAAAATGATTGTAAATTAATGGCCTTGGAAAGATGCTACATTTCTATTTTTCAAATTTATATATTAGCACCATCATGAGCAGATATGTAAGTGTAATATACACTGAAATTGACTTCCAGCCCAATTTCTTTACTTGTTTTAAAGATCGAAGAGTGGAAAAATACTCCACTAGCCTTTTGATAATAGGGATCTCTTAAACACTGAAAGGCATGAATCCACTTAAACAAAATCAGGCCCAGACTAACAAACAGTCTAGGACAGGTTTTCACCTCAGGCTTTGCATAACTGTGAGATATTGCTGGAATATGGCTTAGATTCCAGCCAAGAAATTGGACTAGCTGTGATTCATTTCTTGTGCTTTCCCCACTCTCAGACAAAACACAACACAAATGAGTGCGCCAGCACCAAACAGCCACAGGACACTTAGTGTTCATTAAAGTAATTATGATTATTGTTTCATGATGACAGGTCATAAGGACCTGCTATAATTACACACACACACCACTTCGGCATTAACAGAGTAATTACGTGTGTGTGTTCATGTCACCAAACAGTCACGATCTTTGTGATAATAACTATGGATTTGTGTAGCGTGAGTGTATCTTTGCCTCAAACGGTGTTTTATCTGGACAGAAACCAACAATTAAACAAACGCATTATTGATATAATGTGTCAGAACACTTCACCATGTGTTATTATGCCTAAATGTGTGTTTTAGCTTGCCAAAGACCAATAATTAAACCGTACGTTACATCACAATGTGCTGTGGCATTACTTGGCAAGAGCTCACGCTTATTCCCAGAGAGGAGATTTACAAAACAAAGCAAGAACACACTTCAATCAGCCTCGACATTTCTCCACAAGAGTCACAGCTAAGATTCATTCAGAAACAGAAACCTTTAATGCAACTTACACAAGCAGAATTAGGCGACTGAATGAACAGCAAAACTTGTACTAACGTAGGTACAGGTAAATAAAAACCAGAATGAGAAAACTTTATTAATTCCGGAAGAAAATTGCTTATGCAACTACACAGAGACACAAAGACAAGAACACTATAAATTATAAAGTCAAAGTAAAACTCCAGAATATACAAATAAAATGCTGTGGACAGTGGAGCTCAAGTTTCCTGGAATTTCATTAAAAAATGGTCAAAATCTGTCTAAATAGGGCTAGAAAATGCATTATTACGCAAAATAATAGAAAGTAAAAGTAGAATAACAACTATATCAACATTACTGACATTGCCTTGCAACGACTTGACAAACTGATGTACAGTTCACAAAGAGCCAATCCAGACAATCATTTAGTTTTTTACTTCATTTTGTTTTATACTTCAATATTATGCCTGCTCATATAAGCTCAAACATTTGATGTAAATTTTGTATTGGCTCTAAATGATGCTGACAGTAGTTTGTGCATTTCACTGTACATACAACGAAACCTGCGTACAAAAGTGTAAGCAGTACCATACAGACTATGAGCAATGTATGTTGTATTTAGTTATCTTGGAGAAAAATACTTTCGCCAATGGAAAGAATTTATCTAGCTGACCAAAAAGAAAGACCACCTAGAAAACCACTTCTGAAAAATCCTGTAACCTTGTGCTGACCTGCCAGTTTATTACCTATTAGGTCCTTACCTTATTGGCTGCACCTACTAATTGCTAATTAAAGTTATCAACATCTCTTTACACAGTGTGATTTATTTATTGTGTCATTCATAGCAACAGGATGTCTGCATCCATACACCTAGAACCAAACATTCCCACTTAGTAACCATTAAGGAACCTTCAATTTTAATAGACAACCCTAGTGCTGGGTATTGATAGGATATTAGTATATCAGTTGTGTAAGACTTACACTGCAAAATATCTCAAAAGTGCACATCTACCTGTCCTGTGATGAGTGCAATAAGTCCAGGGGCATGTCAATAGTACATGTTTTTAAGTAAACAGGTATCACTGTGTACACAGACAGGTTACTGAACTCAGACTTTGTCTGCCATGTAAAAAAAATATGGACATAAAGTTTTTAAACAAAGCCATTTATAATCCACTCCAACATACCTTTACGATCTTCATGATAAAGATAATAGCCTTATAGTAACTGCCTAACAAATAAGCCTAAAGATTAGGAACGTTTCTTGTGCCCCTTGTGTTCCGCTGTGTTATGCCAGCCCTCTCTTGAATATGGCATGTAAATATAGTCCATGTTAAAGCTATTTTAATGCTTTTGAATGGTTTGTATGAAACAAAAATCTTCAAATCAGTATAAATCACAGCCTTTAAGCCTTTAAAAACACTTAAACCACCCGACACAGTCATCCTGTGAAGTTTGTGTAGCTTAAACATTTATCGCTTTTTACATTTTTACCTTGACATAAGGAGCATTAAACCATCATTGTTAGTCCGTCTGGTGTTATGGCCAGTTCACATTCCTGAGGTGTCTTTGTTCCACATATGTACACACACACACACACACACACACGTTTGTATTCCTCCCTTTGTGGAATACTGGCATTGACTTTTCTATAATCATTGCTAAAAGTTAGCTTTAATTTTAACAAGCCAAAAAGAAACTCCACATTTATTTTTAATCTGTAAGCTTTCAACTGCATGTTATGTAGAAGAAATATATTTTCCCAAGTAAGCTTTCCATCATGAGTTCCCCATGAGTACCCAGACGCAAACACGTACACACACATTCCAGGCTCGAACCTTCTCTAGGTCCCACCTTTCGGGGGGGTCAACGGTACAAATAGCCTGCAAACTGAGGACCTGGAATGATGCGAACTGCTGGATCTCAGAATTACAACAAAACCTGTTTTTACTGAGTCCAGCTGATCCCAAAGCCAGCATTCGCAGCGGTTCTTGCCTCCTCAGTCCTCACCTCATCCTATTTTCACTTTCTTCAGCCGGAATGGTCCACAATGACTGGCATAAAAACACACCGACAAACCGAGCACCTTCCAGAACTCCGGTCCAGTTCGGCTATCCTGGCTAACCCAGCCACAAACAACACGAGGCTGCAGCTCTGCCTCACACCGCACACTATAAAACGCGCAGATTATAATAAAGTGACTTAAAAACCGAGTTTTAATAGTTTTGTGTAGCCCTCTGCATCTCCTCGGGTCCCGTTAATGTCAGATGTCAACTTCACACATTCGTTGACTGAACCAGACACACGCGCACACACACACATACACACTCATACACAACTTCAGTAGAATTTAACCTGTGCATTAAGTTCTCTGAATGGTCACCGTTCATAAAGCCTCTTACCGAAAAACACGGGCTTTTCGCATCTTGGGCACTTTGAGGTCATCTTATGGATGGAGATGTAGCTGCCACGCAGGCTCGGGTTCGGACAGCCAGAGGATTCTACTTTAAAGAGCCGCGGAGGCCCCGCCCCTGCACACTCCGCCTCTTCTGATTGGCTCCTGAAATGTCAGTCAAAGACATTCAGTAGCTTGAGACCATCTACTATAAGGGTCAGTGGACTTTGGTGGGGAAATCAAACCTGGACCCTTGGCGCAGGGGGTGCAGACTTTGTTGGACCCAACATACACAATATGGACAGAAGTATTGGGACTATTTTCCAGGGTTTGGGCAGGGCCACTTGGTTCATCTGAAGGGCAATATGAATGCGTCAGTAGACCAACACATTTTGTACAACGCCATGCTTTGTGGACACAGTTTGGGGAAGAACCTTTTCTATTCCAGCATGACTGTGCCCCAAGAGTGGAAACAGTTATAGTTGCAATAGGGACTAACTCCATATTAAAGTCTATGGATTTAAATGCAATGCCTTTGATGTTGGTGTATTGGTCAAGTGTCCCATTACTTTTGTCCATATAGTATATAAACTCTGAGGCAACTGTAAACCAATGTCACTAAAGCCCAGTCATGTGTTTACCTCCCTCTTTTTCATGATGCCATATCAAATAAATCAAAATACGAATTTTATAAAAATCACTGCAGTCTATGTAACTCTATCTTAGATGTTTTGAGGCTCAAAAAATCCTTGTAACACCAAGAACCTCTTCTGGTGTTCCTTGTGCTGCTTCTTCTGTCATAGAAACCCAAGGTCAGCTGTCTACTCAACATTTCTATATCTGTCAGAGAGAGTGGCATGATTTAAACTGCATAAGTGTATCTTGAACATCTGTTTGGAGGCATCTGGACCAGTTTTGGGTCTACTCTGATTTCTTTAGTTTTTTCTTTAATTGGTTGCCTGTCTGTATATTTACCTCATTCCACTGTATGCTTTATTAATGTAGCCTTCGTGTCTGTGCACTATGCACACTGGAACAATAACTATGTTAAAGGTGCATTATGTAGACTGCTATGTAGTCTTATGTAGAACTGCTGAATGCAACCTGACATAGTACTACTATTGTAACAACACCGCCCCCTGGAGTTTAAAGTGTGTCACTGATGACAAATTTCCAAAAAGCACATCAAGCATTACATTGTTAATGTGATATTGATATTTAAATTCAATTAATATATTATAAAACACATCAACAAACTAAATCTATCTTCAGTAAACCTAACCAACTATATTTCGAGAAGCTTCTTCTTGTGCTCTCTCTCATGACTTCAGTGAAATGTTAAATAGTGGCTATCCACATTAAACACATACATTGTGTACTTGTAATGTTCAAAACATTCAGTCTAAGGTTCAGAATATCATAAAGCACTCTGATACAACTGCAAAGACAACTGCATTGTAATATTTTTATATTATTTGCTTTTGTATTTTAGCTGTATATTCATATACATTGATATATATGTAATAAATAAGCTACACTGCCAAGAGTGTACAACAGCTATGAGCCTCTATAATAATAATAATAATAATAATAATAATAATAATAATAATAATAATAATAATAATAATAATAACAATAATAATAATAAGAATAATAATAACGCATTTCATTTATAGGCACCTATCAAGGCACTCAAAAAGACATTACAATGCATAGTAAATAATAATATAAATATTAATATTCTACTATTAGATCACGTATATAAAATAAACATGTGGTAGAGAAAAAACAGAAATCACCACATATACTTAGAAAAGTTCTTATATTCACATTTGAGCTGTACAGGCAGAAGCAAAGAGACTGATACTGATGCAATATTTCTGACACACAACATGCTCAAAAATAAACAGACCTTTGTTCAAATGGCCACATATGGAAAGTTAAAAAAAAATACAAATAATGGCAAATAACATTATTCAACTGAACGAGCTACTATAAATCAATAAAAATGCAATTGTTATTCGATAGAAATGTTTTATCTGGACGATTTTCTGAAATCACGAGATCTCCGTAAGATACACATATAGTTTAAAATGTTCCCTTAGCACCTCATAAACATGTCTTCTCTAAGAACATCACCCCTGACTTCCACACAGGCACGTCCTGGACAAGTGGCACATTATTACCAGTATTAGGGCTGGGCGATTCATCGAAAAATAATGGAAATCGACATTCAGAACCTATAATTGATCAAATTTTTCCAAGTCGATTATTTCGATTACTGTCCCTTTAAAAGCACTACCGCGTGTGGAGTCACGTGACCCCGCTCCGTTATGTTACG
>JBBPDE010000001.1:31164187-31180900 GCA_037974605.1 Nannopetersius ansorgii
TTCAGTGTGGAAGAACTTGACTGATCCACACAGAGCCCTGACCTCAACCCCATCCAGCACCTTTGGGATGAACTGGACCGGAGACTGTAAGCCAGGCCTTTTGCGAATGGGCACCAATTCCCACAAAATCTTGAGGAAAGCCTTCAAACGATAAGCTACTTTGACACGCTTTGCTTAGTTCGAAGCCAGTAGGATCCCGAATAGTGAAACTTCATTACTGCGATGTGATGGGGGGGCTTTTTCAATCGCAGCGGCATGACTAATGACCTGCCAGGCCATGTTAAGACACTCCCTGGCTTCCGACCCAGTGTGAGGTTTTTGTACTTGTTTTAATATTCTGATCTTTATATATTTTTATTACTCACTGATTTGTATTTATCCATTGGCTTATGTGTTCGCTTGTGTTGTTACTAACTTTGGTCAGCCCTGTCGTTTTAAAGGTGCTTTATAAATAAAATGGTAACTATGCTGATGGCTGAACATGTCAAAGTTCTTCTGCAGTTCCTCTAGAAACTCGAATCTGTATGAAAACCGCTTCTGCTCGACTCCCAGGAAAACTTCTCTGAAGCTGGACTCCAGCTCCTCCGCCTCATTCTAGTCACGTGATCTCCCCCGCCAACAGTAAGGCCACCTGCTGAAGCTGCCAGCAGCATGTGGACGGTTGCCTTGGTGACACCAAGGAAACACACAGACACACAAAGAGCTCATCTCCTCCTCTCTCTGCCAGACGGGCGATTGTTTACTATTTTAGGATCCTAAAGCACCACCGAGAACATTTCACACGTGTCTGATACACACAGTGGGTCTATACACCCCCCTACACACACACACCTTTTAAATGATTTCTTAAAGAACACTCTCCCCCGTTTGCTGAATAGTAGCATTTCTGCTAATTCAATTATCTTGTGCCACTTCAGCTGTTTCCAAAGTTGCTGATTGGAGTTAAAAGCTTGCTTTTGGTGAATAAAAAAAAGTCAGCGTTACACACTCCATTCCCAAATAACCATCAATAACAATACACTCACATTTGGACAGTTTCCATACATAAGGGGGGGGGGGTGTGATTAGATATATCAAACATTTCTCAAAGAAATCAGCCCTGACCCTCCACATCTACAAGCGATCCTTTATGGTCACTGTAGAAAAGGAACTCAGATCATAAGTATCATATTTGACAATGTAATAGCCTTTAGAGGCCAATCATGGCAGAACTGTGGCACATAAGTGATAAAAACTCACATTTTTGTTGAAATACAGTTAATGAATGACCAACGCATGTTGAAAGCATACCCTTTCTTTTAATGTGACTTTTTCAAAGCCAGATATTTCTAAGGTTCAACAACTCAGTTACAAAAAACTGTTGGGCAGAATGAAAGAAACAATGGATGCCAGCAGAAGTTGCTCGTTTGTTTTTCGCTTTTCCAGAGCGACTTGTTGCAGAACAGCGCGTCCCACTGAAAGCCGCACAATGTTCTGACTGACAAAAGGAGGTTGGGTGGGTTTTATTGTACAGTTCATGCACACAGGAGGACAAACACATGGATATTTGCTGCTGCTCATGCGATCTGAAACACTCCCTGACCAGAAAAAAAATAATAAAAAACCCAAAACCCTATTTACTGAGTCACAGGGGCATCTAGACTGACGCATCTGCTGAGCTGAGAACAGCTTCCCCTTGAAGTAGCTGAAAATGAAAATGGCTGTTGTAAAGAAAATATGGGTAGAATGGAGTGAGGGGGACGTGGATACATTTCTTTCCCTGCAAATGTACGTCATTACGTGGGCAAAAAGAAAAGAGTACATGCTTCAAGAACAAAAGAAAAAGATAAAAATCCAATCAACAAATCTGAGAAAAAAAAAATACATCAAAAAAAGAAAACCTCAATCCTAGAAGAAATGAACAATTTGTACATTCTAAAGCTGAACCAACATCAAACAGTTTAAAATGAGACGGGGGGGTGGGGGGGGGGCTTCTTAGGACTGGGACGGGGACATCTGGGCTTTCCTCATGGAGCGCAGGGCTTTCTCTCTCAGGTGCTTTTCCAGGTCATCCAAACTGTCCTCTACTTCACTCTCTGATTCCTTCAAGAAAGGTAGCATTAATCAAAGACTGCTTTGCCACAGTGTTCAATGTGTTACTGGGCCTTTGAGGAAGCCCAGTATTCCGATACCACATACGTGAGGTTAAGATGTGGATACCAACTCGGTACACCTCTACCAAGGTTTGTAACGTTCCCCTCACCTCCCTTTCTTACTTTATTTGGGAAAATGTTTCTTTTTGGACTCAAAAAATGGATTCATGCATGTTTTTATATGTGGTTTGTTTTAGACCTGTAAAAATGAACAGAACTACTGTCTCCCACCAAGTACCTGGGGGTTCGAATCCCCGTCTCCTAACATTACATGATTTTGGGCTTTTTGTGAAACAAAAGTGTTGGTTTATACGGCCATGGCTCCTCAACTGTGAGACACGGTCAAAATGGCCGTTGTCACAGCGACAAAATAGAGCCTGCAATATTTGTTTGACAAGGTCAGAAATTTAGGACGACCATCTCACAGCGTGTGTGCTGCTTCGACCTACAACTACTGACCAGCCAATCAGAATGCAGCATGAAATCACATTCATCAACACAACAAAATCCAAACGGCGCGAAGATGAAATGAAGGAATGCTGGTATGCCGAATTTTTTCCTTGGATTTACTCTCCACACATTAAAAGCCCGTTCTGTTGACCCTATACTAACCTGTGTTGTAGTTTACAACTGGATAGAGTCATCACTGTACATCTACACACTTCATATCCAAGTTTATTAGGCCCATGTCTTACTGTGATCTGTAATTATCTTAAGTTTGCAGTGTCTGTGTGAGGTACCAGTAGACTGGGGTTTCTAATCACTGTCCTTCACTAAGCAGACTGTGGTTTGATTGCCTGCCAGTGTAAAACACACCTCGCTCTGGATAAGAGTTAACCAGGTGAAGTAAATGAAGAAATGTACAATTTATTAATGACTGAAAAAGCATTTAATGACTGCAGGTTAGAAATGCGTACTTCACCTTTTTCTGATCAGACTCGGGATCTCCCTCAGTATGGGCGTTGCCCTGCCCTTCGGCAGCTGGCCCTGCAACGCCCTTCTCCTTCTTATGCTTCTTGTGTTTTTTGTGTTTCTTCTCTTTCTTGTGTTTCTTCTCCTTCTTCTTCTTCTTTTTCTTTCCTCCATCTACATCCGAGCTCTGAACACCCATTAGAAGAGAAAGGGGGGAAAATGTATTTTTTGCTCTTCCTAACACAAAGCTGAAAGCATTGGGACAAAGTGATTGAGCTTACCTTGTTGGGAGACGGGCTTGGAGAGGCGCTGCTGGCCTTCTTGGCTGGAGGAGGTGGGGAGCCGCTTGCTGAGCGGGTGGGAGATGGGGAGGGTGATGCAGAGGCAGGAGCCGGCCGTTTCTGGGCTCCTGAAGCAGGAGCTTGGAAATGGGGTGGAGGAGGAGGAGGAGAGGCAGAACGTGAACGAGATACTGGTCTCCTTGCTGGCCGGGGGCTCGGTGAGCTTCTGGAGAAAAAGGACAAAAACAGGATTCAGTAAAATTAAAACATTAAGGAATTGCTGCTACACAGAAAAGACTTTTCAGGTACAACAGGAGCGACAAAGGCTTCTAGGTTAATAGCATTTTTTAAATAAAACTTCTGTGCCCTCAAAGGATCAGGCGTTAACAAAAATCAACCCCATCACATACATTATGCTGTTATCTTGGGATAAGTTTAAATCATACTGATTCCAGTCCATTGACGGATACCTTTGTGTTTTACGGGGCTCAGGCGTGCGAGACACTCTGCGAATGGCTCTGTTGCGAGCTGGAGATTGCTGCCGTCTCTGTGGAGAAGAACTAGAGGGTGGGTATCTGGCCTGTGGGCTGGCTGAGCCTCGGGCTGTGTGGCCTGGAGGCGGAGAAGAACGAGAGTCTCTGCCCTGCCGAGAAGCAGGGGGCAGTAAGGGGCTCCGGCGGTGGCGGGGAGGAGGGGAAGCAGAGATGGGGCTGCGCCTCTTCAGTGGGCTGCCACCACCACCACGGCTGCGCTTGGGGGAACGAGAGGGACGCCGCTTGGGGGGAGGTGAGGCAGAGAGCCGTCTCTTCTGGGCTGGGACGGGAGAGGGGCTGTAGCGGCGCTGTATGGGGGGCGAGTAACGCCTTGGAGATGGGGAACGACGGCGAGGAGGAGGTGGTGAGGGAGACCTGGGAAAGAAAGAACAAAGATATTCAGTTTCAAAGCTTTCTGAAAGAGTCAGCCCACTCTCAAGACTTCTGTTTCCGATCCTCCTCTCAGTAACCAAAATGAACTATACCTGCGTCTGGGAGGAGGGGATGGCGATCTGCGTCGTCTGGCCGGGGACGGTGAGCGATGACGCCGAGGTGATGGAGATCGTCTCTTTCTGCATGAAAAGAAGTGACAACAGAACTTAAGTCTCGTTAAGAACTGCGATAATTGTTTTACTGAGGCAAGGCACCAATAAATGCTGCTAAATAAGAACCATGTCATAAAAAGTTCATGAGATAAAAAGAGAACCGAATGGTCGTATTAACACTACCTTGGGGACGGATCCCTGTGTCGCCTCCTGGGTGAAACTGGTGAGTGGCTCCGCCTCCTCCTGATTTCACCATTCCGGGCTGCAGGTCCTCTGCCCTGCCTCTTGGGTCCTTCATCCTCTGAGGATGACGAGGACGATCCAGTCTCTGAAAATAGTCATGTATTATTATCAAAATACTTTGCAAGACATTTCCAAAGCACATCATGAGAATGACTGTAGGAACAGGCACACAGGTGCAGACAATGAGAGAGGAGGTGAGGATGGAGTGAAGGGACACCAAAAAATAAAGCAGTGACAACCTGAAGATGACTGCTGATTCTGCCTGCGATACTGCCGTCGCTGCTGGACAGAATCAGCCGCAGCCCCCTTCCCCACCTTATCCTCCTCTGAAATGCAAAGTAGTGAGGGGTCTGTTCAGTGCCCAATAAACAGCAATGTAACACACACTCACCTGTCTCTACATATGCACATATAAACAAGCAATGCGCAACAACATTCACACCTTCAAAAGGAGCTGTACTCCTATGAACATGTGCCTATATAGAACCGAACAATGTAATAAATGTAACCCTGTGTAGCTACAACTTAATTAGAAAAAAATAGTTCCCCTAACCTAGTGGTCCTGGAGGAACACTTGAGTGTTTACATTTATGGCATTTATCAGACGCTTTCATCCAAAGCGACTTCCATTCCCTACCTACAGGGGGCAGTCTCTCCCTGGAACAACTTGGGGTTAAGGGTCTTGCTCAGGGACTCAGTGGTGGTGCTGAAGGTAGGATTCAAACCTGTGACCTCTTGGTCCGGAGGCAAGTATCTTACTCACTGAGCTACCTCCACCCTCCTAACACTCCTGACCCTTGTGGCGACTGTTAAAGCAACAAAAACCCTCTAAATCATGGAGAGTTGAGAACCTCAGGGATGAGAAACGGTGCATTAATCAATACTTAACATCATCATCCAGTGGTTTTCAGGTGCCGCATATTTCCCACCCTGCTCACGACCCCTCTGCTATAACCTCACTATGGCCATCTGGGTGTGTTGGAGCAGAATAAACCATTCAACATGGGCAGAAGTACTCCTGGACCAGTTCAGTATTAGCCCTCAATGAATATTAAAGTGAATCTTGAGGGTGTGTACCCTGAGCAAATCCAGCAATTCTTAAGTTAAATTTAATACCTTTTTTTTTTTTTAAGTGTTAATCAACGGCCTTTCTAACGTTTACGCAGATTGACATATAACACTGTACAACAGAACAGATTTACAGACTCACTGATACTGAACCACATACTGCACATTTATTTCACTTCATGAGTAAAAATAAAAGTACATCAAATGTGCAACGAAGACATAGTTCCAACAGACTGGCGCAGCTGCACAGAAAGTTGAGAGTGCTCTCGCCGACCGCGCATTCCATTTTTTTGTTTAGTGGATTGTATATGCGACCGAAGTGCGTTAGCTCCCATCCAGTTGACATTGATTTTTTTTTTTTACACACAGAACTATAAGCCTGACGGTTATTCCCATGATAACGCTGATGGTTGTCTGGACATAAGTTGACTACCCGGTTGTGGAACGACCACCGATATATATAACGTCAGCATCAAACCTATCGTACAAAGTTGAGACTCATGCATTAAAGCCAAAAAAAAAAAAAAACTGTCGGGAAACAGCTTGTAGCCTGTAGGCGACTCCGCAGCCATCAATATTTACACAAACTGCCGAAACCATAATGTTTTTGTTTTATTTTTAGGAAGAACAATCGTAATTTAACCAAGGAAAAAGGCAGCCGTACCAGAACTCTGTCTGCCGAAGCTTGTGTACCCCCCAACAAAACTTTCTTCATCTCAAAATTGAGCTTTAGCGCCCTACGTTGACGGAAATCCGTCATAGATACGGAAAACTTTAATCCGTATGAGACTTTACCCATTTTTTTAAATAATACAGCTACAACCAAATTTAACACTTTTAATGGCCTTAAATTTGCCAATTTTGATTCATCACTTTTTAAAACCCCACGGGCACCCTGTAATTATTACACTCAATCATGCATGGTCTTCAAAAAACCTGGGGAACATCCAGCACTTGAATACGTATAATGCATCCTGCACCAAAATGCATATGAATCTAAACACGAACAGTGCCACATTATATACACACTTACCGGATTCTGATATGTCTGATCGTCTGAGTTTGGGAACAGGAGATGGAGATTCATTTCTTCCACCAGCTCTGCGTTTTGAGCCTAAAATGAACACACACTGAACTTAGAAACTTTCGTTTTCCCACATTCCAGAACCTTGCTTTTTTTTTTTTTTTTTTTAAACCAGCAGCATAATGACCTACACAAGATACGGACTTGAACGGTTTACGAAAACCAACTGGACCATGTTATGGACAATCGGACACAATCCTACAGTGTAAAGCATCAACAATAACTCCAGCTAATGGACAGGAGAACCCAATGCCTCATCACTCACACAATAGTGAGCAGAAAATGAAACCTGAACAAGCAGACTAGACTGTGCAAGAAAGTGATGCCACTTTTAGCTTGCTGTGCTGGAAATTGGATACTAAAAATCTCCAATGGCATAGAAGAAATGTGCCTTACTAGTATTTGTCTTTACTTGCGCAGACATATCTTCGGTTTGTACTCTACGCTTGTGAGCGAGGCAGGCATAGTTATTCTGAAAATCTGCCGCGTTACCTGAGGGGCTAGTGTCAGGGCCAGGGGGGCTGCGACGTCTCCTGGGCGGGCTGGAAGATGGCTCAACATGGCGTGGCTGTTTTCTGGGTGGCGTCACCGACCGCTTTGCTGGCCTTTTTTGAGGGGAACGAGAAGATGAGCTGCCTGAGGACGATCGAGAACGCGAGCGCCGTCTGCAGGGGGAAAAGAAAGTGTTTAAAACGCTGAGATTCTTGGTTTTAAATCCAAGCACCACAAAACCTGGATCCTACAATCAGTTTTTCATTTTTGAGACAACTTTATATATCAAGTTAAACTCCAACCTTAATCCAACAGACTTGATTCTCTAAATCATACAAAAGCAAAATCTCAACCAAAGTCTCCAGGATGGTAAGATTACTAGGACCAGAACTACTTATATGCATATGGTCCCTGAGCAATTCTAACATGACATTTAACAAAGTGAGCGCATGCATTCCAGTAATTCCATCGCAGTTCATATAATAACCATCTCAGTTTCCTGGTTTTACCAGTGTGACTGAAAACAATCAAACATTTGCTGTTGCCAAGGCAGGATCAACTTTGTTTCACTGGAAAAAGCCAGGCTAAAACATTTCATTTTCAGAGAGGCCACCAACAGCATGGAGGTTGCTTGTGAAACAGAAGGTTTGTAATAGTCAAGTGAAACTTCCAATTTGATTTCAAGTCAACCTTTTTTCTTTTGAAGATGCAGTAATATTTCCTCAGACCTAATAATGCTCAAATTTGCTTGCTGCATTACATGCAAATGAAGCTAGTCAACCACTTTGCTTAGAATATGCCTGAAGTAGATTTTCGTGTGGTTTGGTGATTACCTGGTCAGGGTTTGAAGGCTGGCTGTTTACAAGACTTTGCACATACCTGCGGGCCGGCGAGCGGCTACGTCTGTGTCTGGGGGGAGGAGGTCGCCTGGGAGGGCTCCTGCGCCTTGGAGACATGCGTCTCCGAGGGCTTGGTTTGCGCCGGGGGGAGTAGGACCTGGAAAGAGAAGAAAATTTTTTGAGCAAGAGCACACCTCATAATCCTACTCAATTTTGTTGTGAAATTAACAATAAGATGTTCACACATTTGTTAAACTCCCAGCTACAGAAGTCTCCATGGTTCCTAGGCGTCTGTGTCAAGTTACCTGGAGCGGGACCTGTGGCGTCGGCGTGAGCGGGGCGAACGAGATCGGGATCGGTGGCGAGGACGATCGCGCCGGCTATCCTTCTCCCGGTCCCGGTCTCGTGCTTTTGGCTTTTCCTCCGTCTTTGTGGTTTTCTCTGGAGATACATCCTTCGTGGTCTCGGACACAGAGTCTGGCTTCACTTCAGCCACAAGGTCACTAGACAAGAAGAGTGGGAATGAAACTTCTACTTGCAGAGACACCAGCAGACTAAAGGCACATTTTTTGCGTCACATGGGCTCTAAAGAAAGGCTTGATGTTAAACAAATATGAAAAGACAGTCGAAGTATTCCATCATTTCTTTTTATCCTGTTCACAAAGATACTGACCATCTGGTTGTGTTTTTATATCTACCTGGTAGAGGAAGCTTCCTGAATCAGTGGTTCAGCTTTGGAGTTCTCCGATTGGTCAGGCTCAGGCTGAGGTTCATCTTTGTGAACGGGGGGGCTTGGAGGGGGTGAGGCGACAGGACTGGGTTTGCGGCGAGGGGACCGCGAGTGACTACGCTTCCTTTCTCGCTTCGCTGGGGACCGAGACTTCCGTCTGGAATCAAAACATCAAGGAATTAAAACAGGGATTTTAACAACTTGCCCAACGCATCAGCTATGAAACAGCAAAAACACAGCAAGCCTTAGTGTGTACATGCAACAGAAGCAGAACATTATTATGGTTCAACCATGCATGTTAACTCAAATCTACCTTTTAGGGCTCTTGGACTGAGCCCTATCTTTGTTCTCCTTTTCTTTCTTATCGTCATCAACCTTCTTCAAAGATGCCAGCTTCTCCTGTTCAATCTGCCACAAATAAATAAAATTTAAAAAATTCAACACCAACAACAAAGCAAGGAAGTATGTCAAGCCTGTCTAGTGACAAGGAAAGTTCTAATTGGACAATTCTTTTAAGAACAGCTAGCGAAGAGGGTGAGTTTAAGGTAAACATATATATATGCATAACATTTTTTAATCCAAAAACCATGACCCCTAAATCCGTTTGCTCCAAGTTACCCAGGTTCCTGAGAAATCCTGCTTTACTCGGGGCGCAGCTCTTAAATCTAACCCCCCCACCTCACCTGTCTCTGCCTGATCTCCTCCTTCTTTTGCTCAAGGAAGGCAGACGGGATGCCAGCGATGTTTTCCTGGGCACTAAGCAGCAGAGGCCAGAGGTCCTTCATGAACTCACGAGCGTTCTTTCCGTTCAGAAAGCCGGTCAAGTTGATCTGCATCATCTTTCCATCTGGATTCTGCAACACAGACACCAAGGATGGAAAAAAAAAAGGAAAAACAGAAAGCTTAATGACGATACAATAGGAAAAAAACAGAAGGGTGGACTGTGATGGTCAAGCCTAATTTTTTCCCCCTGTCTAAATACCATCAGGAAACAAATATTTAAGGGAAAAACAAACACTTTGTAACAGAAAGCAGGCGCTTTCGGCCTTTTGCTACATTCAGACTCGGTTTTGACTGACTGTCCGAGTGTCTTGGATTCAAGCTTTAGAAACAAAACTAAGACTAAGTGGCTTCCTCGAAGGCATGCATTACTTCATTTCTAGTCTTAAGATCCACCCTCCTTAAAAACAAAACATGAATGGCAAAATAAAGTAATGAGCCAAGAACTTTTCCACTGCAAGACCCATTCCCACCTCTAGGATATAGCAAAATCTTCTCTCCCCTATTTCCCCTACTGTTGTGACACAGCAACAATAAATCCACAATACTGAGTGTCAAAACCCCACAAAGCAAGTACAGTCCCGGTGTCTTCAGTGTGCGCCTCCTGCAGGCTCTGCGGGCTCGGGGAGGGGGATTGGAGCACCCGCCACTCCTGCACAGACAGGGACGCTCCTTTGGCTTGCTTCCGCCTCCCTACTGCTTGTGACTCAACCACCTTGAGTATAATGTTATATCATTTATCTAAATTGCAAGAAACGAACAAGCAATAATGAGTACACAAGACAAGTAAAAATGATTGTTTTATTTTTCATTAATCTAAGTCAAGAGCACAGTGGAGGTAAACTGGCCTAAGAACTCTACAGTACATATCAAAATCAAATAAAACTGCTGGCCTTTAAGATTAAGTAAATTACAGAGAGACTCAAGTTTCTACTGGAAGGGACTGCATGTGTACATTTCTATATTTCCTGTCAGACTGAAGGAGGCTGATAGAGAAGACGATACCTTTCTGGAGTCCTCACCATAGCAACCGAAGACTTACAAACCAACTTTAGACAGTAATTTGTCAAAAAAAAAAAAAAATGATACGAATAATAGGAAATCTCTTTTACCATACTTTAAACTACTATGATTTCAAGGTAGCAAAAAAAAAAAAAAGCATTTCCACAAAGGATTCGGTGCTGTTTTCAAAAATAACACTGCTGTTCTTCAACTGGCTAACTATGTGCTAATGAAAATGCAGTTGTGTCCCACGTGTGTTAAATAAGACAGACATAAGTTGCAAGTTCAGAAGTTTGGAATCACTAGTCATTTTTTTATTTTACACAATATTTTAATTATATAAACCAAAATAAATTTTCAATTGCTTTTGGATACTATTTCAATACAATACAATTTAAAATCCACTGTGTAATTTTAGACATTATATAGCTTCAGATATCATTCTGGATTCTACAACTTAGACTATTTTAAACCTCTGAAGATGGCAAGATGACTGCAAAAAAAGTTAAAAAAAAAAAAATTGATTCCAAACTTTTGAAGGTCAACAGAGCTGCACAATATTGCCTGTTAATCGATTTCGGTCTCTGCGATACTGATAGAACAGAACCCTGCAATATGCAAATTTGCATCTGACCAATCAGTGTTTGACAGGGCGACCAATCACAGCTCCAGGTGAGCTACTGGGTGATCTGATGATTCGTGGTCTTTATGTAATCCAATAAGTAATTTTGGGCCAATTCAAATTAGTTTATCTTTAAACATTAAAGAATCTGTATTCTGTATTTTCCTTCAATTTAATGTTTGTGTGGGTATGTGTACAAAAAAAATTTTTGGTACACATACACAAAAATTTTTTTTTAAAGATGGGGCTGAAACCCTTCTTAGAACTTCGGCATGAATCTGCGGCGCTAAGCTACCATGTGCTATATGTAAATGTCCACATTTATGGATTACGTGGAGGCAGAGGATCAAAATACAAACTTCAGCCCTTTTTTATTGCCAAAAATGTATGATCCCATTAATACACTAAAAGGCATCACAAAAATATTAATGTAATTACATTTTGTCCATATTGTGCAGCTCGAATTTACTAATAAAGCATATGTTTTCTTTTGCTGTATGCTATGTTCCAAAAGGTTGCTTATGGTTGTGTATATTGTGAAATGCTTCTTAAATTCTGGAATAAAGAGCAATACATCTGATTAAGTTGACACGATTCTAATGTCATTGTCCCTGTTCATAACTCACCTCGAAACACAAAGTTCATCATCAAGGGAGAGTTGGGCTCAGTGAGACTTTGGGCTCAGGTGAGATCTAATTAGGTGTTGGTGCTATACTTCTGTTGCAAGGTATAACATCCATATTGGTTCAGGCCTTTTAAATCATAAATCACATCATCATTAGAAAAAAAGTGCTATTTAGAAGACACGTTGTCAAATATCACAGTATCTTCAGCAAGTCCATTAGATTCTTTACCCATTTCTACCAGACAGAAGACACAAAACTGTGCCCTTCACTTTGTGTGGCTACAGTATTCGTTCCAAGTATGTTTCTAAGCACATGTCACGTTTCTCCAATCCCTTCTGCCAGCCAGACGGAGTACAAAAGAACTACTGCAAGCTTGTCTGCATGTCATCAAAGAAAGGAGCAGGAAAACAGAATCAATAAAAACTACCTTCTCCTCCAGCTGGTTGAAAACAAACTCGATGACAACATCGTCCTCGAAGCCAAGGATCTCAGTCACTCGCTGGGTGATCCAAGGCTTGATGACCTCCAGGTTTACCTTCGTCATATCCACCTAGGAAACCAAACACCCAGTTTAAAATTGCAGAATACTATTTAGAAAGACTAATATAAAAATCTCACTGAATTTATAATTAAGCTTCAATTCAGAGACACTACACAAACAGCCAGAAATTTCGATATTTTAAGTTCTCAAAAGGTGTCCTTCTGACTGACCAACTTCCTACAACAAGAAAGGGTGGTACAATCCATTTTAGCTGCATGAGCGCTTTAAGTATGAGGGATTTCAGCGGCTGCAACAAGAACACATGCAGTATCAATTGCAGGCTCAACTGAGAGGTTTAATCAAGCAGTAAAATAGAACATTAAAAATAGTTTACCTTTTTCTCCAGACATTCTGCAAACTTCAGCTGCTTCAGCAGCTTCTTATGCTTGTTGCTGAAACGATTATCTTGTTCCGCGCTCGTTCCCTGTAACGAGAAGCTCAACTCAACTGGTGCATGGAATTTCCTCTCCACCTTGAATGCATTATATGGACACTCAAATGCATAAAATATGGAGTCGGTCCCCCTTTTACACATAACTTTCCACAAAATTTGGAGTGTTTCTGTGGAGAATGTGTGTTCATTCACTCTGTAGATCAATTATTAAGTAAGGGCCCTAGCCCAAACCCTGAAAAACAGGTGTCTCCCAACACTTTAGTCCATACAGTGTATATACAACGGCAGCATGTTCCTGCACCACTGGAGGTTGCACGTGAGACCATTTTAAATTGTATATGATGTAAATTAACGTTTCTGTCAGTATTACAACATTAAACCACGTCCATACGAAGCAGAAACTGAAAATGAGCCAAAATACCAACCCAGTCTGAGGTAAACTATGCTAGTAAAAATAAGCCTGTTGGCCTTTTATAACGCTTCACTGACTCAGAAAACAATAAACAGTGTATTTATGGTTTCAGGATAATGCACTGATACACAAATACGTCCAAAATTTAGTTTGTAGACGTATGAGACGGACTAAAATAAACTCAGAACAAATGCTAAAGGGTCTATGCTAACGTATCAGGCCTGAGTAAGTTAAACAGCAACTCGCCTACCTCGACTTGCTCGCTTATTTAATAAAAAATATCCATAACGTTACCTATGCAGACTATTTAGTTTCGACATAATGATGCAGAATGCAGAATATTCACATACGCGGGTTTTTATTTATGGTCCGCCATTTCACTCCGAGCTAGCTGACCAGAGCTAACATGCTAACGAGAAACGTTTAACGAAGTTCAGCAACATTTAACACGGACACGCGGTTCATAACCGTATGAAACCGCTCAGGTCGTGTTCGTGTCCCTCAATGTCCGGCTATAGAGCTGTAAAACCGGCCTAAGCCGCAAACTTACGCGGAAAAAACCCGCGTCCATTTCCACAGTCCGCTGCGACAAAAACCAGAGCGTGGAAAACGCGCTGCCACTTCCCACGAGCCCCCGCGCCGCGTGCCGTCATTTACCAGAAGGAGCCCGGATGCGTTCCAATCCGTTTTCTGGCTCCATGTGCACTTACGCACTAGATAAGCGCACTACAACAAATAACCAAAAAATAATTTTCTAATATCATAGACATGATTTCTAATGATTATTAGTATGCACGTTTGTACTCTTGATAAGAGTGTAAAGCCTTCACTTTTCTAGGCACGCAGTAAAGGCAAAGGTACGTTTTATGTGTTTATGTTAAGGGTACTTTCTGACTGTTCTGGAGCCCTAAAGGTCATTCAGTTTAACGGCCCACGCACTTAGCGACTTGCAGGTTGTGCAGGTCACCGTGCTGTTCGTGTGATCTAGAGTGAATGTAATGTGTGTCTGTCACCTACTGCCTCTGCTGGTCTTGTTGTGGTCGTTTGTGTAGAATCCCTATAATAATTGAAGGGCCTATAATAACGCATGTCAGTGTAAGCCAATCAGAGGCAGAGATCGCATTGCATTCACAAGCCAGCACACAAAGAGAAGAAAAAACTCAGAACTTGTCGACTTTTCACAAGGGTCATCGACTTGTGCCGCCGACGTCAACGCGTCAACAAGTTGGCTTTTTTGTTAATGCCCTAGTCCCAGGTTTCTCAACCAGTGGGCCGCAGACCACTGATGGCCTGCAAAGGCTTTTGATCGGGCTGTATAAAATCATCTAATGTGGCCAAGTGGACCATGGAAACATGCTGTGATAGATAGATGGGCCTTAATGTTGAAAAGGTTGAGAACCATTGCCCTAGTCCACATAAACTTTATTCACGTCATCAACTGGTGCGGGGGAGAACCAATGCCTGCAAAGCCTTGAACAAAGCATTTAGCAATTAGAAATGGTCCAAGGAAACTCTGTAAAGTGTAAAGTGTCCATTTTTTTGGTGCCTAGGGACCAGTGTGTGGAGACAGTCCCTTGCTCAAGGGTACCTCGATGGTGCCATTGGCAGTCCTGGGATTCGAACCCATTACCCATTGGCTGTCTTCATGTCATTGGAGATGCCTTCGCCTATTCTGCCAAAGAACTGGATTTTGCACTGGGAAAGGTGACATTTCTTGGGATGGAGGCAGAGACTGGCGATATTTGCTCCAGGTGGTGTCTTTGCTTCATCAGAGCTGGGGGCATGAACCAATAGATCATAGAGACACACACTGCTTTGTTTTTTAGGCAGATCAGCTCTATAAGATGACTTTACAATCAAAGATGACTTCTCCTCCTCAGTACTCGGTCTGACCCAATGCCCAGTCATGGCTGAGTGAGAGTTTGGTCCTTGGTGGCGCCGCAGCAATACGTGGCCACAAGTTCACTCTCTCAGGATGGGTAGGATAGCCTTCCCTCCTCTGTCATCAGTCAACAAAACTAACACAGGAATAAAAGATGAAGAGAAACACATACGCATTCTGAGAAAGTTAGATCATTTATTGAATTTTTTTGTCCGATAAATAAAGTTGCACTGCAAGTTTCCCCTCAATTCTGCATGGGAATAATAATAATAATATACTAATTTTGTTTATAAATTTAATTATTTATGGAGCTTTAAGGCCTATCTCAACACAATATAATTCCCCCCCTTCCCTGACCACATCCCGTTGATGAGGAAAAAGTGTCTCTATGGATGATCATACGACTTGTGCCCTCCAAGGCTGAATCCATTCAGGAGATGTGCGCAACACTGAGTGGACTCTCTGTGGACTGTGTTCATCTGAATCGACTACTGATCTGAAATTTTACCCGGATTGTTCCTCCCGAGTTGAGATGTTGTCCTGTTTTTGCAGTGTCATTATTGAAACAAATTGATTTTGACTGCTACACTGTACCCAGTCACTGGTGAAAGCAAGCTAGGGGGAAAGGGGAGGGAGCACACATTTACTGGAGTGAGATTCACTTTGAAACCTGAATAAAAAAGAAAAACTTCTATTGTTCTGATGACAATTAGAATCAATAGACACAACAATATGGATGACAGTTGAATGTAGTATGAACTTGTTTGAAAGGCTAATGTTTCAGGAATGGAAGAGGACCAATGAGATATAAGGCAGCTTTTGGTGTCTATCCAGCATGATACATGGTACGTTACAGATGAGGCCCCTAGGATTTTACTAGATGGCACACAGTATTCTTTTTCTTTTATTTTATCTTTTTTTCTTTGCCTTTAGATATATAAGCAATGAAATACCTCGCTAAACCACGCCATCAAACTAAGCTAATGGAAGGTCTGTAGCCCACCGAAGTCATAGGAGGGTTACATAAAGGATAAATAAGGCCTCGAACCACAGTAAGACCATGAAGAGTAACAGCTGGGTTTAAGAGAAGCACCCTGAGCCAAACCTTTAAAAAAAAAATCCCCTCTGGTAACACAGCACTCTGGTCAACACACTCAAGACGATGTTACCATCCGCCTGACGGCCGGTAATGGTGGTGTGGGGCGACAGGGCGTGGATATTCGGCAGCAGCTTAACGAAATCAGCGAACCAGGACTACCAGGTTTAGTTCTGTCAGCTGGAAGCAAAAGCATTTAGCTTAGAATGACTGCTAATGGTGAATTCATTCATAGAAAAGCTGAGAAAAGTAGCCTAACTTAGCTTAGGCTGCTAAGTTGCCATATTAATAAACAGAAATGTCAGCTCAGTTGCAGAAACGCTTAGCTAAAGTAGTAGCCAAATGTTTCAGCAGAAACACTTACGGTGCGTCCGAAACCGCGCACTACGCACTTTTAGTGCGCGATTTTTAGTGCGTAGTGCGTTCACACTGAAAACCGAGCTAAACTCAGTCACTGAAAGTACCCGGATGATGCACTGAAATCGGCCAGAAAACGCAG
>JBBPDE010000001.1:31203248-31216553 GCA_037974605.1 Nannopetersius ansorgii
AGTGCTTTTAAAGGGACAGTAATCGAAATAATCCACCTGGAAACATTTGATCGATTATAGGCTCTGAATGTCGATTTTGATTACTTTTCGATTAATCGCCCAGCCCTAGTCCAAACTGTCAATGCAATCAAAACTCGACCTCACGTTACCATCCAGTCAAATCAAACACAAACCCAAGCCTTAGAACCGTAAAACCCCTTTTGTTGGAGGATAAATACATCCATACTTAAAAAAACAATTCAGCATTGTAAGTAGCACATACGGACATATTAGAGGTTTGACATGTTTACTGTGCTCCAGGAAAGCAGACTTTGTGCCTTCGTTATGACAATTCATCTGAACATCCTTTCAGTCTTGAGGAATGAGACAGATTTGCCAAGTGATGCTGGTCTGGTCGTCTGAGAGTTAATGCTCACAGCAAGTGAAGAATAAGCAATATTATAAACAAATGTAGATCAAAGTGTTACTAAATGAGGGCAATTCATTAGGATGTAGCAAAATAACACAAAGCTTGGGAATAACATTAACATGAGTCTAGAGCAGATCAGGACACTAGAAAGCAGATTTCTTCAAATATTGTACTTTTATAACATCGTATGCACATTAACACTTTGCTTGAAAGTACAAATCACTGACATAACCGCGGCCTAATGATGATGATATCTAATGCTGTCATGTTTGTTTTTCTTTACAGTGTTTTAGCAGCATTGCTGGTAACTTTCATGACCTTCTATAGTCACTAGAAACTCATACCACAATAGGGCTGGGCGATTTGGCCTAAAATCTAAATCTCGATGAATTGAACTCGATTACGATTAATGAACGATTATTTTTATTTGTTTGCCCTCATAGTTCACTGACAAGTTTCGTACAGCAAATATGCTCACATAATACAAGTGAGAGGTTTTTGAATGAAGGGTGCATTACTTGATTTTAAAATAATTGACGGAAACACACACACTCTCTACTCTCTATATTTTTAAAGGGAAAGTAATCGCAATAATCGACCTGGAGATATTTGATCGATTATAGGTTCTGAATGTCGATTACTTTTCGATTAATCGCCCAGCCCTATACCACAATATGTCACATGGTCACTTTACGTCAAGACATTAGCCCCAATAGCAGTCGCCATAACAGCAACTGGTATTATACAACAATACCAGTTATTTTTAACATGACCCTGTTACATATATGGGCCTAATCTGTCCTAACAGCGTAAAAGTTGTCTTGTCATATCTTATGATCTAATTGTATCATACAACAACAGTGTTGAGTGTTGTCATGACAGATTATGTCCATTAACATGCAAGTCTCATCGTAATAAACGTAATCTGTCATTATTGTATATGACCTGGCTTGGACACGGTTACATCAGTGTTGTGTTACAAGTAAAGTGTTGAGTTCCAATGAACTGAAAATGGAAAAATGAACATTTTAACGAAAGGCACATCCTTTTTTACTGTATTGAAAACTGTACCAAAGGGAGGCATCAGTGTATTGTATCAATTGCAAAGATGGTTACACCCCTATCATAGTACGTAGACTTTGAGACTTTGTTCCAGTTTTCTGAAAACGTCACAGAACGCAGCAGCAGATGTGGGACGGGATTACTTTGCTCATTTATTTGCATGATTGTAACACACACACACACACACACACACACACACACACACACACACACACACACACACACACACACACTATTTGTATCCCAACAATCCTTTGCATCTTATTGCCTGTTGAGATTGTACAAATCCAGTAATATTGCGAATACTGGTCCGTACACGTCCAGTAACAACCAGTCATCGGATGAGGAGTTCGCCACAGTCCAGTCATTCAGTTGTGCTGTCCAGATGGATGTGATCCCCGTTTAACGGGAAGAACAGCTTTGGTAAATTTGGCCTAACCTGGATTGTAAGGGGGAAAAACTCCTTTCACAGTTGTTATTCTTTGTGTGAGTCATGTTCTCGTCCCTACAGCGACATCTCAACTCAGCAAAGCTATGAGAAAGTGCTTCAGCCGCAACGAGATCTCTGCCGCCCACTCAGCTCTGTCTCAGAGCGGGCCAGACCCACACAATCAGCCTTCCTGTCTTTGGCAGTGCTTCAGTTCTGTTACTATTTGTTCACAATGAGGGACGAGCGCCCCTTGTTTTTCCCTCATTTTATTTCACATCTGCCCCCAACAGGTAGGGATGGGTATTGGCTCTAAACTGGTACCAGTTCCTGACAGTACTGAAATATAAACGGCGCTGCTACTGGTGACGTGTTAACGCATTCTAATACAGCTGGTTTTTTGATGCTGGATGACTGATGCTGGATCGGATCAGCGGGAGAGATTGACCACTAACACGCATTTGTTGAGTAGATACTGAAAGCTAAAATAATACAATTGCTCCGTTATATCTATTTCAGGACATAGATTAGTTTCTTATTTTTCCAAAAAAGTCACAAAAAAAAACTAATGGTTGAATCTTTTCATGCAAATTAAAGAGGGTAGTATCAATAAAAGTATCAGAATCCATAATCAGTCTCAGTACCGGCATCAGTAGAGTACCCATCCCTGCCTGATGGCAATCTATATGGTAGAGGACATTTTTGCAGGGGAATTACTTTGAATGGCTCAATAGTCAGGATGCTGTATATCCAGCCCTTGTTTGTAGCAGGTAAAGTCAAAAAGGATGTAATACCTGCATACATTCGACCTTCCCCCAAGAGCAAGGTCTGTATCTTTACTGCATGCTGCCAAAGGACGAAGACAGTCAAGTGCTTTGTGCTCTTATACTGTGTAACAGACATTGTGCTCTACTTACGGAGTCTAACTCTGACAGCTTTCCTCCTAACGTCGCCTAGTTCACCGGCTTCGCTTCAAGTTTTTCAAAAGCATTCGCTCACAGGTCTGTTACTTAAATATTTCCAGTCATATATGTACTATTTTAATAATTAAATTATTTCCTGTAGAACTCGACTTCAATACGTTTAGACTATTTCCTTTTTTACTTGCATAGGATCTGCGGCTAATGGGCTTTTTCATTGTGCTCTTGGTGGTCATCTTTAGGACACTGGGTGTATTTGCTGGCAACCATCCAAGTACAAAAAAAAAAAAAAAAGTGCACGAAACAAATGGAAGCGGAAAAACGCATCGAGGGTCTACACACGTCATGTCACAATCCCACAATGCTGAAACACAAAGGCGGTCCCACGATTAAGGCGTCCCATGGACATGTCCATCCACCATGCAAAGACAAACATTCCTATTTTGAGCAGTTTACCTGGGCATAACACTTCACGAGAAATAAAGCTTGACTCATTGTAACTGTTGATCATGCGTCTTCACGTCTTCCCCTGTCTGTTGATGAGTCGCATGAAAAAGAAAACGTCACACATTTCGCTCACCCCTGTTCGGTAAGCTCAGAACGAACGGGAACAGAACCCCTTTGGCCTCCATGGGAGCTTTCAGAGGTTCTTCTGCAAATCGGGCACCATCCTCCTCTACGATAAACTGGAGAGTCTGGGCCTTGTTGACGCAGTAGATGCAGTTGCCGACGACGGCACACCTGAACGGCAGTGGGCTCCCTTGCTGGTAGGAGGCGCAGTCATGCCACATCTTGACAATGGTGTTGTACTTGAACACGTTGATGCCTTGCTCGCGGTTGACGTCGAACCTGTAGATGAAGCTTTTCAGCGCCACCATGTCGGTGGACTTCTTTCGGCTGTTGTTGTACGGACACTCCTGCCACTCGTCCCTCTTGGGGTCGTACTTAAGGAGGCGATAGAAGAGAGAACCGCCCGAAACATACAGCTCTCCGTTGCACGTGGTCGCCTCATGAGCCACTGCGAATGCCCCTTTGGGCAGAGGAGCAACGGTGGTCCAGCGGTCCATACGAGGGTCGTACTTCTCCACTGTGAAGAGACATTCCCCACCAATGGCGTACACATAACCGTCCATGGAAACCAACTTGAGTTGGGACCGAGCTTGGTTCATGGGCCGTACCTCACTCCACCGGTCTGTGATGGGGTTGTAGCAGAAGACCTTGTCCGAAGCCTTCCCTTTCTCCCCGTACCCTCGGATCCCACCTGCCACGAACAGGTAGTTGTACATGCAGCAGATGCCACAACCCTTTGTGTTGATATCCTCAGGCATGATGGTCAGAGTGCGCCAGTCCTTTGTGCTCTCGTTGTAGTAGTAGATCATGTGGTTGTCCTCAAAAGAGGCGGTGGACAGCGGGCTTTGAGGGCGGCTGTTGTTCCTGCTTGGGGGTCTGCTGCCCACTCGCTCAAAAACGTCATTGATCTCTGCAACCATCAAGCAGTTGCGTCCTTCCATGCGTTTCCTGAGGACAAGGTCCCTCTCGGAGCCAGTGAGGCGACCATAAACCGCAGGGTCTCGTAGGACCTGCAGAAAGTTGTCACTCATGAAGCGATATGCTGTCTCCTTCAGTTCATTTAATCGCTGCTTTTTAGCGATGGTCAGGATTTCGTAGCAGTTCTCTGGCGTGAGCTGCGTGGACATGGCCTCGATGGCGGCCTGCACCGCACAGGGGATCTGCAAAACCTTCGCCCCTGTGATGACATCCACAACATTGTCCTTACTTACATTCATTTTGGAGGAATAAACGTAATCTATCAACACTGAAAGCGTCTTGTAGCTCACTCCTTTCACCTTCAAAATGTCCCGAGAAAGACGAGCCTTGAAATAATCGCTTTTTTCTGCTAAAACAGATTTATGTGCTTGAATCTTCTGTCCGCCCACTTCAATGACTAAATCTGGCTCCTCTCGAACCGAGAGGGCTGTTCTAAGCCCATTACCACTGTGCGTTACATCCTGTGCTGGTTTAGAGTGTCCATATGTTGACCTATAATGTGCAGCACCGGCTCCCTGTGACGTGTTTAACAAACCGCCCAGCGCTTGTTCCAATGACCTCGAGTCACTTGAGGATTTAACCATTTCCTCTCTGGCTTCTGCCCTGAAGCCGAGTGAAGAAGCCAGGCTACAGGGCACCTCAGCTCTAGCTCCATTCGCCTCGTCTTTCACCCCGTTCTTACTGAAGCTGTCGCTCTGCTTAACACTAAGGTCCAGCACGTCTGCTCTGGACCCGCCCACTGGCTGAATGTGGTCCTGAAAGCCGCTGTCACTGGAGCCGCCGTCTTGCAGATAGTCTCCTGCCCCTAAGCTCTGCTGTCCCAAACTGCCAGTTTCTGTTAGACTCCCGGATTCCACCGTGTCCCAGGACGTCTGCTGGCACAGAGTCTGGCGTTCCTGCACCATCCCCATGTCAGAAACAATACTGTTCCCCGGCCTCGGAATAACGTCGTCGCTTCCTTCAGTAATGATGGACTGTTCCGAATCATCGTGACCGGCGGCGTGAAATATGACGTCTGCCTTTACGGTGAACGTGTTTCTGTCTCGCAGGGAGTTCATCTTTCCTCCGTCACGGCGTGTACTTTCAGAGCACAGCTTGTCAAACAAAAACAAAAAAAAAAACGAAAGCAGAATGAAGAATCTAATTTGTCAGAACGTAGCAGCGCTCATGCTTTGCTGACAGTAGCTCAGCCAAAACTCCCAGGGGGCTGATGTCCATTAATTATTTGAGTCCAGGTGGAAGTCATTCACAGCCAGCACTGCTTGATGTATCCTAATCGGACGGCCTCAGCACAGCAGTCTGGTTCTCTTGACGGCTCTCCAGACCCTTCAGAAGGCTTCATTTCTGGCTTGACCATAAAGTCGTTTCACAGCCACATCCCCTTTTTTTCCCACCGTCACATTCCTTTGGTTCCTGTGCTCTTCCTCTGGGCCTGAATCGAAAACAAAAACGGTTATTTATAAATTACAGCTTCAGCTTTTAGCTTTACGTGTCCCAGCTCTGTGGGATGTCCAAATTAAAACGGGGTACACGGTACCAGTCTAAAGTACTTCTGACTGATTGTAGATTTTTTTTGTTTATTTTTGTTTTCATTTGAAATCTTATTTGAATGGTGTGAATCTGAAGCACATGCATTTATTCCCCAAACATTTAAAAGTTGCCCTTTTCTGCCCCTCAGCTGTCAACATGACGCGCCGTTCAAGTTCAAAAGCCTCTCTTAAAGCTACACCAAGGCAAAGAGGGTGTTAAAAATAAGAGAATTGATAATCTAAAAATAAATAACCAGTGCATTAATAAGTAATAAAGATAATAGAGACCCTTCTATGCGCAGGCGTGTCCACACTTTTGCCTGGTGGCCTGACCCCGCCCCCGTCCCGCGACTATTCCAACATAATCGGACAGGGGGCGCTGTTTCTAACGAAAAGTCTCTCAAATACATTTTTTTAATGATTTATAACATTATTGGGCGCCGAAAACGGTGATCCCATTTATTCCTCATCTTTGCAGCACTTTAAATCGAACGCACGACACGTTAGTGGTCAAAAACGAGCGAAAATTAAAGCTAATGTGAAAAAGAGGGGTGATGATCTGGAAACGAGGAGAACGTGTGGAATCCACACAGACGAATTCTTCTCGACACTGTTGCAAATGGAGCCTGCAGTGAACGTTACTGACCCTCCCTTTATAAATAAGCCCCCCTTGAGCCATGACTGCACCCCGGTCAGGGTGAGAGAAACCCCGCAGACTGTAACCTTCTGCAGCAGAAACGATATTAAAGCCACTTACGTGTTTAAGTCAGCTGTTGTCTCGAATCAGTGCACTTATGTAAGACCCCCGGGTTCTCCTCAAGACAGCAGGTGACCCTCTTTAAATTAAAGCAAAGATCTTCGAGATCATCCGTGATTCCACACGCCAGAGCCCTTCTCTTCTGTCCGTGTGGTCCAGCATCTGCCCTAGACCCCCGGAGCGCCGTCCCTCGCTGCAAACGCGAGATCAGACCCCAGTGAGCACAAAGGCTACTCCACAGACCGTCCTCCCGTCCTCCTGACCACCGTAGAGGAGATATCCTCTCCTAATTTCTCAGGGCGACCAGCAAACGTCGGCGCAGAAGCCGCAGCCTCTCAGTTCTGCTGGGAGCCAGAGGAGCTCTGGATGAAGCCACACCCCCTTTTGTGTTAACCCTACACTACGGCAGGCAGGGGCTACTGGAGGCTATGGAAGAGGCATTCCTTCACACATCCTCGCCTGGATGGCTGTATAAATGGATGTCTTTGGGGCAGACCATCCTTTTTAGAACGAGGAGAGAAGCAACAGCAGCCTTGCTTTCATTGCCATGCTCCACAGATCCAGGACAGAATATAACAAGTCAGGAATCTGTGGTTCCTCTTGAAAATCCTGGGATGTCTCAGTGCCTCTTAATGCCTCAGGTTGTTTACAGGTCTAAAGAACGGACCCCTCCCCTCCCTCCACGACATTCCGAAAGGTGGCGGGGATTATGTGTTCCAAAGCTGGACGTTGTGCAGGACAGCTGCCCCCCTCTCCATGATCTCCTGTGCGATTCCCAGGGCGAGCACTGGGCGAAAGCACGCCGAACGCCAAGGATGAGGCGCTGACAGCTCGGGGACTGTTAATACAGACATCAGCTGTTCAGACGTCAACATTCAACAAGGGTATTTCTGTGCTAGCTGAAAAAAACCGAGAACACAGGAAGAGTGAGTAGGCTGTGTGTTGACCTTGGACTGAGTTGTCAAAACATCAGTATCAGTATCAGAGCCCAGGAGACTGGCAGGGCTCGTGCTGGACCACTGGGAAAACAAAGCAAATGTATTTGAGCATTGTGCTCGTGACTGTGCTAAACGGTGTTCCTCAGGGCTCTATGCTTCGTCCTATTAAAGTTTCGCTGTTTATCAGTAGTACTGCACTGTAGTTGTATTATATTTAATGATTTGTCTGACCAAAGCTATACGCAGGTTTTAAATAAAATGAAAAAATATTACAATGAAGAAATAATTGACTTGTAAAGCAGTGAAGTGATGCACTTTGAACGTGCATTGTCGGTCAAAAACCTGATTTATCGAAATCAAAGACAAGTCAGTCTTGTTAAGGCATCATAGTTCTTTCTTATGGTTATATTCTCCACTGAGAGATAACAGAGGGAAAGAGTGGAAGGGAGTGTTTCACATGCTGGAATCATCCAGACAGCTCTTTACTGACATTACTTCATGTGCTCCAGGCACCAGCTTGTTCAAACGCGTCACGGGACGATTCGATATGTGTCATAATATTCGGGAACGGCGAGCTCCGCTCCAGAGAGTTAGGAAAGTAACACAGGGATCTCAGAGTTGATATAAATATGGGTCTCATTTACGTACCGCCAAAAATGGAACACACACTGTGAACCGTGAACAGCGTCTGGAAGTAAAATCCATTCCGAAAAAATTGCGATGGTCCATTTCTTTCCTTTTAAAGCAAACCGAAAGACGGTTCTTTTAAAGGCAGGAATGAAAAACAAAACAAAAGGTGTTCCTCAGGGGTCTATGCATTGTCCTATTAAAGTTTCGCTGTTCATCAGTAGTACTGCACTGTAGTCGTATTAAATCTAATGATGTGTCTGACCAAAGCTTGAAAACAGGTTTTAAATAAAAAGAAATATATATATATTACTTTTAAAGCAAACTGAAAGACGGTTCTTTTAAAGGCAGGAATGAAAAACAACACAACTCAGTATTAGTGACTTCACTTTTCAGTTTAATAGAACCTCCCATCCCTCTTTTCATCCACATTTACGGCCTCAGAGTCACAAAAAAAGTGTTCCGTTTCCTTTCAGAACTGCTGATTTATGTGCTTGATGCCACATTAACAGAAACAAGGCTCAAAATAAAAGAAAGAAATTTAAAAACAAAACGTGTTACAATTTTTTTGGTAAGAAAAGCATGATTATCCTTTGACAGATATACAAGCAAGACTGGACAATGCCATATAGATAGTTGTTAAAAGACATAGTATACATACATACTGAATGGCATCATTATAAAGCTTCCTTACTCGGTTTAAATACCCATTCAGGACTATGTTCATTTAGGAACCTGAAACCTCCCACTAGCACCTAACAGGACCAACACACCTCCACTTTCGGGAGCAAATGGGGAATCCGGCCAGCCAGAAAACCCACAGAAGTCTCTCTTTTGCAAAAATATCAGCCCGTCTTTGAGTTTCTGGCTTTATAACTTCAGATAAAACCTCAGCTGAAGTCTAGGCCTTGGACTTTCTAGTGATTCTGATACTAATGACAATGTTACAGCCTGAAACCCTGGAGGGAAAAGAAGGAAGCCCTCAGCACTTGCACATTCTGGGACTCCCTTTGTGATGTAGTGATGAACTAAACGGTGAGGATTAAATTAAGTTACGAGTTACGGATTTACTTCTCACCAAACACGCAAACAGCGAAAGATGCATAGAAATATTTGGCATTAGCAATGTTACTTCAGTCCAGACACTTCAAAAAACACCAACAGTTAGTCGAGCAGTATTGCAGTATCTTCTCCTCCTCCGACTGCCACCAGAAATGACGTTTCAAGTAACATGAAGGGTTCAAATCCATGCGTAAGTGTTTATAGAGCCGACATTGCGTCCGCAAGAATTGAGTTTACAGTCCCCCGGTTCTCCGCTTCCCTTTCTCGTCCAACAGCAACCCATTTTTTTACACCACGATGAATCCGTCGCTTCCGTGCATGCGCACAGGGGAGGACGCGGCCTCAGAAACGCACAGGCGGGGATCTGCCTGCACCATGTGACGCCCATCCTGGAGAAAGAAGAGAAGAAAAATGTATAAATAAATAAATAAACAAACAAATAAATAAATAAATAAATGAACGCATATATGGATATTATGTGGAAACTCTATCTTTGGGAAATGCAATTATTCAAAACCACCAAAATGTCTACAGCTTTTATAGATACTCACAGCTCTTGCACAGCAAAATGTAAATACTATACACTACATACTACATAATCATTATTTTTTCAGAAATATCTCACAGTGAAAAACATAACTGGCTTTTAGACACGTCTGTTAACCCTAAACCCTAAACATCTCCTCTAAAAGACAAAGCTACAAAGACAACAATGCTTTCACTATACAGTACTGGTTCAGACTAGTGCGGTAGACACTGTGGAGGGTTCTGAACGCCGTCTTGTCCGGATGTTCTCTTTCTCTTGTGTTGATCTTGCACTCTCTTTCATCCTGTCTGCACTCGTGGTCTTCTGGTGCTGTTTCTGTTCTTGTGTGGGGTCTGTTATGGTCCTGGAGGAGTGTCCTGTGTGTACATGCTTAAAATAAACCTGCTGGACTGGACTGGACTTTATTAACTGTATCCTCTCACTCACCCTTCTGTATTATCCCGCTCTCCATTTCCATGTTCATACATTTAGTATGGGGATCTGCCACACCATGATGGTGGACATGCTCTCCTCGTGCCGCGACTGTTTGGTCTTCCTGTTGACCCGCCGGTGGCCGGGCCCCCCAGAAACCACCAGCAGGGAGCTCACGTCTACCCGCTGAGCCCGCTTGGCTTTCTGGGTCTGGGCAGGGTCGTTCAGCAGGTCGTAGATGGCCCCGTCCTCCGGGCCGTGCTCCAGGGAGCTGTGGGACGGTGCCAGCGAGCCGCAGGAGGAGGAGAGGGAGCCCTGGAGGACGGGACCAGGGCCGGGAGCGGGGCAGGGGCCGGGGGAGCTCCTGCTGCCGTCTCCCAGCCACACGCCTCCGTCACCGGAGGTGGCTGGAGCAGAGCCTGGCCTCTCCTCCTCTGGAGAACCACAGAGGCTGGACGAGCCGGCAGCGGCCGGAGCTGCGGCGGCCTGCGGCAGGTTGCACACAGGCACGGCTGCGGTGAGGAACTTAACAGGGCCGTGATGAGCGTGGAAGGACACCATGCCTCGTCCTGTGGGGAGAGTGACAGTGTTAACCCTCCGAGGACCATTACGCTCTTCTGTTAAACATTTAACACCTGGTTCACATGATACATGATTACCAACTCAATTATATTTAACAGTCTACAGCTGTCCAAACAACAAAAACTAGGAAAAATGTACGTGTAAATCAAGATTGCATATAATATATAATATTATTTATATTAAAATAAAGTGCATACAAACCCTAACCCTAACCCTAACCCAGATGTGATGCTGACTTTTATTTCTCGCTTGTGACAGAATTTCATCTTTTATTTCCAAGAGCAACACGAGGAGCAGATGCAGTGTTAAGCCTTAGGTTGTTCTGGTCATTTGTTATACATTTAATACATAATGTTCCGCATTATTGATTACCTACTCGAGATTCAAGTAGGGCTGGGCGATTAATCGAAAAGTAATCGAAATCGACATTCAGAACCTATCATCGATCAAATATTTCCAGGTGGATTATTTTGATTACTGTCCCTTTAAAAGTACTACCGCGTGTGGAGTCACGTGACCCCGCTCCGTTATGTTACGTTATTCCACCGACATGTCGAGCACGGAGAGCTCAAACACTGAGACAACTGTGCAACTTGTCAGTGAACTATGAGGGCAAAAAAATAAATAAATAAATAAAATAATGGTTCATTAATCGTAATCGAGTTCAAATGTTCAATTAATCGAGATTTAGATTTTAGGCCAAATCGCCCAGCCCTAGGTTCAAGGTTACTTTATTGTCAGCAGCTGTGAACACGAACACAGTGTGATGAGACGTTTCTCCATGGACCACAGTGCAACATAAAGTAACATTCGACAGACCGCACTTACTTAACTACACTCTAATGACTGAAATATATTCAACTAATTCACTGTTTGACTTCACTCTGTTTGAACAGAACAAAAATGAGGCAAAAATGTCAAGATTGTAAACACAGCCTCCGAACTCATATGGTAACAAAATACCTCCCACATACAAAAACAAATGTGATGCTGATTTCCTGCTTGTGACAGAATGTGCTGAGGTTAAAACAGCACTAGGTTTATTATAGCTGCTGTGACTAAAGGGTTAACAGTGAACCTGCTCTGTGCTGAGACACAGAGCAAAGCCAAGTAATGCCTTATGCTATAATTACAGAAGCAAGTAGCGCCTTATGCTTTATAATTACAGCTGATGTGTGTTCAGCACAATAAACACACCTCTCAGTTAAAGACGTGAACGCGAGACTACACTTAGACTGTCAAATAACTGGAAGGTTGATTTAGAATTTAAAAGTGACCTCTAGTTAGTTCTATTAACAGTTCTCTCTCACATTCTCCCTTCCACACTGAGGTTTCTTGAACCAAACAGTTCAATCCAGCCGTCCGACACGACAGAGCTTTGTTTAAACTCTGAAAGCCAGTATATTTGTCTCCTACACTGTTTACCGCATAAATGTAGCTGACGTTTAGGCTTGGTTTGAGAGAGAATGAGTGTAGAGGCGCTGTGACAGACGCTCTGCAGTGATCTTGGCTCGGACAGTAGTGGTTTATCTAAATCTCGGGTGCGCTCGGTTTCCGTCTCTGCCCCGGACGGCAGTATCCGGAGGCCCCCAGGTTCTAATTAGGGCCTGATTCATGTGCTGGGAGTGTGAAATTACCCAGCTTCAGCAGAATTCACCAGGGAGTAGCCATAGGCCCTCAAATGTATCTTGGAGTCTTTAGTGCAATTTAGATACAGTATCTCTATGAGAGAGGAAGAGCGGGTCTGGCCTGGACCACACAGGACACGCATGAACAGATTAACCCATTCAGCGTTTAGCATTAAGCGCTCATTCAGAAGGAACTAGATGGAAAGGTGTAATGGCGTCATTACGGCATGCTTCCAACGTGGCATTTTTTTTTAACAGGTTAGAAATAAACCCGCCACAGAAAATCCTTCCTCAGACTCCACCCCCGTCATACACCCACACAATAATCTGTACAATAAACTGATGCCACTTTGTTGTGAATCATCATTATGTGAAATCTCATGTGCAGTTTTCTTATCAGGCACTACATTATTATTATGTACATTATTCCCTTTTCATGTGCAAAGGTCCTGCCAGCTCAAATACCACTGTAGTGTGGGTATTAGATACAATGTCTCTCTAATACACTTCTGATCTCTATGTTGTACAATAATATTCCTAACCACCATTTGTTACTAATAATTCACTTAAAAGTAACACAAACTGCTTATCTATAGTATTAACACCAAAGAGTTGTCTGTGTGTGTATATATAGAGTTGTGTGTGTATATAAAGAGTTGTGTGTGTGTATATAGAGTTGTGTGTGTATATAAAGAGTTGTGTGTGTATATAAAGAGTTGTGTGTGTGTGTATATAGAGTTGTGTGTGTATATAAAGAGTTGTGTGTGTATATAAAGAGTTGTGTGTGTGTGTATATAGAGTTGTGTGTGTATATAAAGAGTTGTGTGTGTATATAAAGAGTTGTGTGTGTGTGTATAT
>JBBPDE010000001.1:31236834-31252392 GCA_037974605.1 Nannopetersius ansorgii
TGCATTGTGGGCAGAGAAAGAAAGAAAACACACTATTCTACTTCTCTTAGTGAACTGGTCACATTTGGTGTTAATTCCCTGATATACACACACACACACACACACATATACACTGCTCAGCTGTGTGGGTTTGAATGTGAGTGCTGGGTGCTGGGTGTGTTTTTACCTGGGGGCTGCTGGGAGGGTCTGTCCACACTGCCTGAGGATGGGAGGCGGAACTGGATTCCTGCAAGCAAACGACATGGATCACACTAACACACACCTCCCGCACTGTCTACACGCCAAGACTGTTCACAAAGCAGGCCAGCATCCATGCATTTAGTACTACGTTCAAAGTGGAAAACTGTAACTGGTTGGTGAAAGATACAGTATTAATGGTGAAAATTGAAACATCCGGAATTCCACTGCATGCATCGCTGTGTGTACACTTTCATGGGGCATAGTGTGGATACTGTCGGACAATGCACTGAATATTTTTATAACGTTCTGCATAATTTAGAGGTCGCAAGTCTTTTAGACGAACGGAATTAATGGAACCGGGCGTCTTCAACACAAAAATCGCCATTTTATTTACTATTCAAACCCACGGCATCCGTCATCAGAGCATTCAATTTAAATGTAATGATGGAAGCTCTGAAAAAATATGTTTTGGTGTCTATTTTCCTACCAGCACCAATAGATATAAAGAGCTACATAACATTTAACCCACAATGCATCGCATTGTTGTGTGTTTAGAATTGGTGGTAGTAGATTGAAGAGCATGTCTTTCTCAACCAGGAAACGTCAAATTGACAGTGAAAACCGCCGGTTTAGCCCCGCCTGCACTGACAAATACTTCTTTATTTTACCGCCAAATCCAAACGTCAAACCAATGTGTTTAATTTGCAATGAGTGCATTTCGGTATTTAAAGATTACAATGTGCGGAGGCACCACATGGAGAAACACCAGACTTTCTGCACAAATTTTCCAAATATTTTTTTTTAAAATGTCTGGCTCAGATATGAACAAAAATGTTTTGGGTTTTTTTTACTTGAAAAGTGGAAAAAAGTTTTGCTGCTTCTTCAGTCTCTGCTAGTTTCTCATTTTAAAAAGTTCATTTAGTGTTTTTTAAGGCATATTTTGAGGTGCCATTGTCAGATGTGTCCATATTTAAAAGGGAAACAATAAAAGTTACTTGTTTTTTCAATATACTTAATATTGTACACCCACTGCTCACCATCCGTTAAAAATGTCTGGCCCGGCTCAATTTTTTGGTTTAAAACTCTGGCTTCTGTCTGTGTTTGCTGATCTTTCCCCCACCCCATATTCACAAAAGAAAGAAATTTGTTCATTGTTGTATTTTATGGTTCATTTGTATCTGACCCAGTTTTTAAAACCCCAGCGGTGGTTATTATTATAATTATCATCTTTTTAAATTACAATAACGTTGGTTCTACGAGGCACAGGAACACCAAAAAGCCTGACACCTCCAGCATCAACACAAAGCGGGGGAATGCCATATAAGGAGTTGTTTTGCCATATGACTCCAGTTTGTTGCATTGCCGGACCTGTGCCGCTCGTCTTCTAAGGCTTAAAATGGTTTCTAATCACGATTACATCTGTCCAGGCTTTGGCGGTGTTATCCACTGATGACCCGACTCCATGCCTCCATGCTTCTGTTCGCATTCTTATAATATCCCGCTCCCATCATGTATATAATTAGAATCGCACCGCGAGGCCGTCGGGGCGCTCAGCTTTTGCATCGGCTGCAATTAGCTTGAGCTATAAAGTCGATCTCCCCACGGGGCGCTGCAGAAGATCAATTTAAGCCGTGGTGGTAATGGCAGCCCGGCGCAGTGTGAAACTTCACTTACCACTTCAACCCCGCCGCACCGATCCCACCTTAGAGCCTGCGGGGGGCCGCTCAAAGAGCCTGGAAATACGGAACACCCTGGAACCAAAGACGCAAAGCATCGCTCACGCCGTTTAGCACAAAAGGCTGAAAGAACGCGAGCCGACGCTCCCGCAACAATCGCGGTTCTGTGTTGGAAAAGTGCCGATTTTTATTATGTGTTTCAATGCGCAACATTCAGCGACAACAGAGATCATTCAGAGTACATTTAGAAGGTCGGCGAAGGAACCGACGTTGGAGATAGGAATGAAGGAGAGCGCTGGACCCGTTCACCGTCCTTCGTTTTTACATCTTCCCACAGGCTCTTGCTGAAGAAGGCAGATTATCACACACAAAAAAAAAATAGATATATTTAAGGTTATTGATTCATCAACAGAAGAAAAAAAAAAACTGAGGTTGATGCTGATGCTGAAATCATTCCAAAGCTCACAGTGATCGAACAATATTGAGGCAGAAAGTTATTTTTAAAAAAGAAAAAAAAAGAAAAGGAAAGAACGAGAAAGAAGCCACACACTCACATTCACAAGTCAAATAAAAGGCACAGCATGTAGAAGCAGCCGGAGAAATGGAGCGAGCTTATCCAATGGGGCGATCCTCCTGAAAATATAATACACACCTCCTGTTATGGCTCAGTTACGCTCAGGCCTGGCCCTGTGGAGCAGGTCGTGAGTCACTATGGTGGCGGCATGGATGGGAACAATGCGCAGGTAACAATATCTGTTTCTTGTTTTATTCTTTTTCCTTTTTTTAATGCTACTGTACAGCGTTTCCCTGTACTTCAAAGCACCAGTGGGTCAGGTCTGAATGTGCATGTGTAACCCACTTTTATTACTTGCCGGAAAACTCCCTAGCACAGCAAAGGGGAGACGTTAAACAGTTAAGTATCAAATGCCGTCGAATAAGGCATGAGGGCAGACAGCGCTGGGCTTGGGGTCGGTTCCACTGCGGGACTCTCTTACCCCTTTTCCACTGCACTGGTTCCGTGCCGGTTCCGTGCCGGTTCCCAATTTCCGAACCAGTGCCGCGCTTTTCCACAGAAAAAAAATTGGTGCTGGTCCCTAAAACAAGCACCGAACCGGCGCCTTAACCCGTGACGTAGCGAGAATCCGCGACGTCACGGGCGGTGGGCGGAGTCTTGTACGTAATCGTTGTCTATGTGGATCTCTTTAACGGTAATAACCCGCGGAATAAGCCGCATTTGGACTGAAATAAATCCTCAAAGTTTGGAGAATAACCAGCGAGCAGGAACTGAGTTCGGCCATGTTTGTTTCTGTTTAGTGGGCGTGGCCTGTCACGTATTCTCATGCGGCTCCCGCTGAGCTCCTGTCTGGTGTAAACGCGGGCCGGTTCTCGGCTGGTTCCCAGTTCAGCACCGGCCGGCTCCTGGCACCAGCACCGGTGCAGTGGAAAAGGGGTATCAGTCCCTCAGTACTGACATTTCCGTTCATTCAGGTTGTTCAGTGTGCTCTTTACTGTCCTCGACCTCAAGCAGCCGGCCCCAAACCGTGGACATCATGTGTAAAGAAGGAAGGCCAATTCTTTACGGGGCACCTTGCTTACTTTACTCACGCAGGAGGAAGAAAACAGTCTGTTAAGGGGGGGCTTCATCTAAACGGGCAAAATTGAGTCTGAGACCAGTTAACGATCCTTAAACTCTTACAGTCTGTTCACTTTAGGAGGTGATGAGTCACCCATCATTCCTGCATGCAGATAATACGGGTGGTCTGATAAATAATATAAATATGAATAAATACATATTTGGGAATTGGTAACCTTTTAGACCTAACCCTAGCCCTAATCCTAACCTTAAACCTAACCCTTTAAGCCTGGCCCTAAACCTAATAATAATCCTTTAACCCTATCCCTAAAATTAACATTTACCCTTTAACCTTAGCCCTAAACCTAACCCTGACCCTTTAACCCTGAACTGAAACATAACCCTAAACCTTTAACCAAGACCGTAAACCTAACCGTAAATCCTAGCCCTAAACCTAACCCTTTAACCCTAGGCCTAATCCTTAACTTAATCCTAACCTATTAACCCTAGTCCTAACCCTATCCCTAATCCTAAATCTGATCTTGCACTGAATTCAAAGCCTAACCTCTACCCTAAACCTAACCCTAGGCTTCACCCTGTAAACTCCCTTGGAAATGGTTAAACCTTATTATGCTATTCTACTGTATTGGTATTTGGGAGTCGGACTGCCATTACTGACCTCTGTGTTCTGTTGTTTTCAAAAGTAGGCATCAACAGTCCTTAAACATCCCCCCCGACTGATATGCTGGAGATATGGAAGGGCTCAGTCACTGATGTTAGGCTTTAGTCACGCACTGACAGTTGGGAATAGGAGCATACTGGCACTGGATAAGAGACCGGTTCCTTCATTGTTGAGACCCAATGATTTGTTGCTACACTTTCATAATTCATTTTGCAACTCAACTCTTAACTTCCCCAGAAAACTGGTCAACTGATGCTCCATCACCTGCTAATGTGAACATGGGGTCATGGCAACCCAAACTGGAAGTGTTCCTCTTTCTACTGTTCTTCTCTGCACTATCCCAACAGGCTTTCACAGTTAGTCAGGTGGCAAGCTAACTAACAGAATGGGTAACCTCCTGTTTGGACATCTTGTTCTCCAGAAAACCTGCCGAAAGCGAAGGACTTGCGCAATAAAACGTTTTAGTCATCCACTCAAAAAATTGATATCCTGTATTTAAAACACCTCCTCAATTTGCACCTTTTCTTTCTTGAGCTCATTCATGAGTTTCCCTACAGAAAACTAACAAATATCTGCAAAAAAGCTTCAGTCTTAGGCGCTGTCCACACACACACGGGTATTTCTGAAAACTATGCGGGTTTTTTTCTCTGCGTTTTGGCCTTTCGTCCACACGTGAACGCCGTTTTGGGTCGGAGTGAAAACGTAGGTCTTTAAAAACTCCGGCCAAAGTGGCGATTTTCTGCGTTTGCGTGTGGACAAGAAAAACGAAGATTCTGAAAAACGGACCGTTTCGCGTTATACTGTGTGCCACTCATATAACATCAACGAATACACCTTGGTTGTCATCTAAAATGCCGGACGTGTACAAAATACTGCGGCTCTCAACTGCGTTAGAAGTGTTGGTATGTTTATACTCATGTGCAGAGTTACTGTCCGTCCAGTATGAAGGGCGAGAGACTTTAGAAGAGAGTAGAGAAAGAGAGAGAGAGAGATATCCAGTATGAAGGGCAGAGACGTCAGAGTCAGCTTCGGATGCTATTACATTCAACACAGACACTGTCTCTGCCTGGGGGGTATTGGGGGGTATTCTATGAAACAGGATTAAGGGAAAGTCTGGCATATTTCAAGGGAAAGTAAGTCAGACTTTCCCTTAAGCCTGTTTCATGGAACACCCCCCCCCCGGTCGGAACAGCGGTTGGTGGTTTACTTTTTGCGCTATTGTTGTTTTTCTACCAGAAACAGGTAATGATGCTCCCCCTCCAAAGCTTCTGATTGGTCACCAATGCTATACGGTTAAGGTTATATCGCCACCTGCTGCCTTGGCATGCTCTTGACAGCGTTTTTTGCGGTTGCGTGTGGACGGAGGTATTTTTGAAAACGTGCTCGTGTGGACGCGATTATTAAAAAAACGAAAACGGAAAATCTTCGTTTTCAGAAATACCCGTGTACGTGTGGACAGGGCCTTAAGCTTTATACCATCACTTTGCTGGTACAGACTACAGACTATCCAACAACATTTAGCTCAACAGATCATTTCAGCAAGTTCCCAGCTTGTATTTTAATATTCCTGCCATTTTGTTATTGTAATATTTCTGACAAAAACCCAATTTTAGCCTTGCTGCCCCTTAACGTTCCAGCATGAGTGAAGCAAATTGGTGGCCCTCATTTTGATACATGTAAAACGTAACCTTTCCTCTTTGCACCACGTATTGACAGTCATATATCACTTACGTCATTGCAGGAAAAAACACAAGATACATTAGGCTGTATATCCACGATAAATTAGGTAATATCGATATAAAATGGTATTCTCTGGAACAATATCCAACAAGGGTTTTTTTTCAGTCTTCTTCATCCCAGGTATGTACAACAAGTATGATTGTATATGTGTGTGCGTGTGTGCGTATGTTTGTGTGTGTTTTGCATGTACACGTGTCCAGTTAAAGTAGAGGGCGTGTTCAGAACATCCCGAGAAACTGTGCAAACTGCAGTCGATCACCACCCATGCGTCTCCACACATTTCACAGTACCGATTCCACTTGCTTGCAAGGCTTTGGCTTTGAAGACCTGTAATTGAATATATGACAACAACGTCTTCACACCTGTCTGGCGAACAAGCTCGATTCCTAAGAAGAACCCTCGGCCCACATCAAAAGGATGATCAAAACCAACAAAAGTGTATCAAAGAGATCTGTATCACGCTTGAGCAGTCTTTGGTCAATGTTCAGTTCTCATCCCGTCAAAAACCTTGAGGATGAGAGGCTTTTTTTTTTTTACATTCTGTTTCTGCAGTATGAGTCAATACAACAGCAATGAATAAACAAACAAATAAATAAAACAGTCTTAGGTAACCAAAGACTAAAACTCTCAAACTCTTAAAGAGTCGCTCTGAGAGTTCCTTGTCCGGAAGTTCTTGTCCGTCACTGGCCACAATCACAGTATGTACCAAAATAAATTTTTTTTGGCCGGACAGGATAAACAGGCTGCGAAGAAATGAAGGGAAGCAGTTTCTGAGCAAATGGAACTTTGGTTCATGGGTCAGTCATTACACACTGTGTTAAAGAAGTGCTGAGTGTCTCGGGGACACTAATGCGGTGTGGGCGACGGCGTCAAGCTGCTTTTAGCTACAGCCTCTCTCAGAGGCTCATCAGGTCTGAAAAAGGGTTCACTAATAGACTGAAACCTCCCTGACTGGTTCTTAGCTCCCTCTCTCTTCCTTTCTCTCTCTCTTTCTCTCTCTCTCTCACTCTCGCTCTCTCTCACACAAACATTCGTCCACTCACACTCACACAGACACAACTGTAAACATTTTGCTACATTACCACATGCTCTTTTGCTTGGTCTCGTCCCGTGTGGTCTCTTTTGCTCTTTGGTGCTCAAAGAGACAAGGACATGTAAGACATTTCTGAGTTGTTGGAGTATTTTTTGTGGTAGATCTCCATGCTGGCACTCCTGGACATTGGTATTCGCCCTCGCGCCCGACGCTGCCATCTGACCCACAGGAAATCTCTGCAAGATGGAGACGAGCTGCTGGAGGCCATGGTTCCCCTCGGTGAGCCGTTATCGGTGGTCTCTCGCTTAGATACATCTATAGCAGCCTGGAGCTCCAGGAGGGACAAGTTAAAAGGGTGCACAGTTGCTGGGTCAATAGTTGCCGGGGAACTGCTACCTGGATCCTGGATTTCCAGTTCCTCGTCCATAGCTGGAGTCTCAAAATCAAAAACATCCGGCTCGACTGAGCACAGAATGGCCGAGAAGAGTGTCTCTGACTCCAGAAGGTCAATGGTAGCAGAGTCGAGAGCGTCCGGCTTGAGTGGGTACGCGGTAACTTGATCAGGAGCAGTTGTCTGTTCAAGGCACGGATCAGATAGCTCTTGAAGAATAGGCTCGGGAAATTTCATCGCACCACTCTCGAGAGGGGACAGTTCCGGGGAGTATGTGAAACTTGGGTCCATGAAAACCGGGTCTAGTGGGCTGAGAATTTCAGGATCCATTTCTGGCCAGCTCAAAGCTGTTACATCCACAGGTTTCTCAGTAAGGGAGACTCTCTGCGTGAGATCCATCGTTTCTCTCTTTGACCACAAAACAACGGGATGAGCCTCAGGCTCAGGTGTTGTTAGACTTGGAAGTGCAGGAGACAAAGGTTCAGGAGTTGGTGGATTTGAGATATCTGAATCGGTTTGTTCTGGAGTCGCTGGCTGTAAGAAAATTGTGTCCAGCAGTTCTGGGAAAGGTGGTTCTTCTACTGTGTGGGCATCGGGCTCTTCAAAGTCGTCCGTTTCTGGGGTCGGAGGGTCTGGGAGATCAGCAGACTCAGGGCTTGGTAACCCTGGGTCTAACGATTCCAAACTAGGCCACTTCAAATCATTAAGATCCATTGACTCTGGGGTCAGGGGGCTCAAGACAATAGAATCGGGTTCTAAAACTGCATAGTCTCCCATGTTTGGATCCATGCTTTCTTCATCAGGTTCTACCAGAACAATTGGACTTATAGATCTTACAGCTGGATGCTGCTGGTCAGTAGACACACAAAGGCCAGGAGATGGTGGGCTTTGATAAGCTTCTTCTAAAACCTCCCGAACAGACGGGTGGAGAACAATTGGGTCTAGAGACTCTTGAGGAGATGATGGATCTGGCGGGCTTATATTATCTGGATCGAGTTTTGGCCAGTGTAAGTTGGCCAGGTTTACTGGTTCTAGGTTTGTAAAATCCAAGACAATTGTATCCACCCTTTCTGGACTTGGTGTTTTTGAAAAACGTCCAAGTTCTAAAGGAAGTTCTGCTTCTGGAGGATCAGGAGGGCTCATAGGGTCTGGATCCAGTTCAGGCCAGCACAAGGATGCCAGGTCCACAGGCTCTGGAGGCGTCAGGTTAGCAAAGGTTGGATCGTCAAGCTCCGATAACTGTGAATGTGGGTCTGTTTGGAACAAGGGTCCAGGAGTTGAGACGTGGAGAACATTTGGATTCAGAGGCTCTGGGGGATGCATGGACAGGACATTTGGGTCCACAGGTGAAGGGCAATTTACAGCTGCGTCGGCTGTGTTCTGTCTCACTAAAGTCTTGCTCCCGGCCTGGGTGCTGACAGATACCTGGCCTGCAGGATGCTGGGTCTCCTTTGCCCAGCTGGGTGACCAGGTGTTGTAGCGTTGCGTAAAGGTGGAAAAGTTGCTATTAAAGGCCCTGAGCTCTGTGCACAGGTCCCGTCTGAGCTCGGCGAGCTCCTTCCGCATGGCTGAAACGTCCTCCCTCCACTGCTGGCTGATCGCAAGAGCCAGGTCAGCCGTTTCTTGGACGCTCGACTGAACAGGCCGAGGCCTGGCAGGAATGCTGGGTTTGTACGGAGGTAACGAGGGAGCTGTGGAAGAAGAGCGATTGCTGTACAAGTTCCGCGATTCGTCTTCTCTCCCAGATCGGCTCGCATTCCTCCGGGCCATGGAGGTTATGTCTGCCTCCTTGTTGGGTAAATTGTCCTCATTAAGCAAACCTGTGCCCTCCAGCACTTCATTTCCCTCTGGAAGACAAATATAAACAAGCGGGAGAGTATATAATGCGCTTACAGGTGGGGACAGCTGGAGATAGACTGTGAGGCTCCTGCGTGCCGTGCCTGAAACAAACATGTGAGCCAAAGTAAGCGTTTAGATTGCTACTTGAGATCTGAGGATTGGCCATGACCTGGACTACCTTAGTGTGGTCTTCAACTGCAGTTTTAATTGCCAGTGGCATCTCGGATAGGTCAGATGCTTCACAGCACTATCTGATCATACAAATACAGTCAATTTTTATGTGTAGCTTCTTGCTTTGAGGACAGTTTTGACAAGCCACATGGGCAAACGGGCTTATTTTGACTCACATTACCTTGGGTTTGTTTCATGTTTTACTCTGCCTTCTCACTCAAACACGTATTTGCATGTACTTTCCCTCTCTCTCGGAGCACAAAACACAGAGTCCTACCCCTGGGGGAAACCTGAAGAGGATAATAGCAACCATAACTCCGGGAGCATAATCAAAGTCCTCCGACTAGCAGAGGCCCTGTGCTTTGTGCACTGAAAAGAGGCAAATGCGAGCAAAAGCTTTCAGCCTAGTCTCTCTGTGCGTCTCAGCAGAGCAGGTATGAACCCTATTGAACATGTAAGGCCCACGCAGACCCATCTACAAGAGAAAAAACTGACCAGAACTAATCAGCTGGAACCACGTAGGGGTCCAGAGTTACTCCCTCGACGTACTGTCCAGTTCATGGGAGAGCCAATGTGGCTATCAAGCAAACTGCAAATCTGATTCAGTGAGAAGGCAGTGTAAAACGACTGGCGCACATCTGCAACGTAAGGTCTCTCAGGCTGTCCCTAGCCCTGTTTTCTGGACCCCTAAACGGGCGAAATTGGAAGCCGCTCGAGTCCGAGTGCCTCGCAACGGTGCTCTTAATTGCCCCCAATATCTCTGGCGTCTTGTTACACCGTTCGGCCTTAACAGTCTCTGAAAACGCAAACGATTCGAGAGCGGTGCCAGCCGCAGGCCCTGTGGGAGAGAGAACTCAACACTGAAATGGTTTTGAAAACAGCTGCACAACACAGAAAGGAGGATGAGTGACGGGAGGGAGAGAGAGGGGGGAGAGAGAGAGAGAGAGAGAGAAAAACAGAAAGAGAGAGAGAGAGAGAGAGAGAGAGAGAGAGAAAAAAAAGAAAAAGACAAGAAAGAAAAAGGAAAAAAAGACAAAATCCGGGAAAAGGGAGAGGCACGGAGTCCACCGAGTGAGAAGCACTGAACCAGGGGAGCATTGCGCGATCGCGTTATAGCCCAGCTCATTTCTCCACCAGCGCCTCTCAACCCCTCCCTGCCTGCTCCACGAGCGAGCCCGGAGACAACTGGGGTAGAAAATTGGACAAAGTGGAGTTCCAAATTGGAAATCTTGAGAGGAATGCACAAAGTGATCGCTAAAAGAAAATAAATATGGGTAAAAAATAAAACGGTTGTTTCAATCTTCACCATTTCTCACTTGTTTTTTGGGATTCTTTTCCCCCTGAGAGTCTGAATTCAATAGGGTTCATAGCCTAACTCTCTAAGACACACCAGAAACTTACCTGCTGGGATCGCGGGGCAGGCAAACAGAATGGTCGTGTTGCTCATTAAGCAGTTTGCATGCACGCATGCCATGCCAAACACAGCACAAGGGCATCCACACATCACTCAGAAGACCAGTGTGTCTGAAGCTACGTCCTCAGTGGTGGATTAACACCTGCAGTGTTCATTCAGGTCCAGAAATGGGAGTTAAAAGGGAATTCTGCTTTACTTTTTTACTTAGTGCTCTAAATCTGGGGTGTTCAGGCTCAAGGTAGATGTTCCTCCTCACACCAAAACACACCACATATAACAAAACTAGGTTCTTCTTGGTGGTGCAGAACAGTGAAGGTGGCCACTGAGTCAGGGATCTTTTCCTTTATCGTGTTGCTGAGCATGCAGGAACTCATGATCCCCGGTTTAATAAGGGGGATAAGGGTATTGATGACTTTAGCCCTTTTATTATAATAAGAAATGAGAACCGCCGTTCCATAGCAAGACATCCAAGACCGGACATCCAAGTCGGTGAACCGGGCAACTCACCAGCCGTGGACCTGATGGTGGAGGTGACGGTGGACGAGGTCATGGAGGGCACGCAGTCATCGTCCTGCGAGTAGCCGGCCTGGATGGCCCGCAGGTAGCTGTGGCTGCGTGTGCGGAAGCAGCCGGGCAGGTCCAGGGCCTCCATGGCCTGCGACTCCACCTCGCTGAACACGGACTCGCACACCGACTCGAACTGACCGTTAATCTCCGTCTCGCTCACCTGGACCAAGGAGAGAGAGAAGAGATTAGAAACCAGCCTGTCTGTCTCCTTCACTCCCTCACTGTCCTTTCAGTTCGTCTCTTCTCCCACGGTCTGCAGTCTTGTTCCACGACACACTGGACCCGTTACATCCACTGGCATCATTAAATAATTCACGAAGAAGTCCAGTCTCCACTTTTTCAGCTTCAAGGTTAACAAATTACAAAACGCGGAAAAACTAAACAATTTCTCGTTTTTTTTTTTTTAAACACACAGTTTGCAAATGAATCAAATTCAAAGTCGTATCAGAAGAAGCTTTCAGCTGCTTAAGCGGTTTCCTCTGGCATCAATATAAATTCTGCTTGTTATTCTAGGCTGGCAGGCAGCGGCACTGGAGCCTACCCCAGCACTCATAAGACCCTCGGAAGTCCCGTCTAGGAATTTAACACGGGTTATGAGAGACAGGTCACAGCATCGTTATTTTTCCGAAGGGCAGAACATTCAGATCCCCTTCCAGTGTGACAAACTGAACCCGTCATCTTCAAAGATTAGACACATAAAGCACTTGTTATGTACCTGTTTCATATTCTTTTGTACCTGTTTCATACTGTTTCAGCACTTTTTTGTTTTGCAAAGTTGAGTCTTTGGCTTTAAGAAATGCATTATTATTATTATTATTATTATTATTATTATTATTATTATTATTATTATTATTATTATTATTGATATTATAATTATTATTATTGATATTATAATTATTATTATCATTATTTTTATTGTTTATTATTATAATTATTATTTTATTATTATTATTATTTTATTACTTTTATTGTTATTATCATCATTATTAATATTTATTATTTTATTATTATTATTATTATTGATATTATAATTATTATTATCATTATTTTTATTGTTTATTATTATTATTATTATTATTATTATTATTATTTTATTATTATTATTATTATTATTATTATTATTATTATTATTGTATTATTTTATTACTTTTATTGTTATCATCATCATTATTAATATTTATTATTTTATTATTGTTATTATTATTATTATTATTATAAACTGTAAAAGTGCAGTCTCTACACTACATTGCTAATTAAACACACTCCATGGGGCAACTGGTACAGAGTGATGGGGTAAAAGCAGAAAAAAAGAGATGCTAGATGCTCCACTTCAGCTGCACAACTGGCCTGGCAATGATTATGGTTGGCACTGACTAATGATTAACCGTTATTTATGCTACACACAAGATATGACCTCACCTCACACTCTGTTCTTATAAAACGCTGCCTTTGAACATTAGGCTGGGTTTGCGAGCCGGACACCTTCCGCAAACTGGCGATGAAATTCATCTCCCGCGCTTGACCGACACCTGCTGAGGTAATCGGAAAGTTCTCAGATACGAGATGGATGGATGTGAATTTAGTGGAGCAGAAATGCTTTGATGGGGATCTATATACGCCCCACCCCTCCAGAGATTCCCATTTGGCAGTCTACAAAATCTAAGATTGCTATCTTGTTCCGCCATAAAAAGGTATTATCCTTTAATGACCTTAGCGGCAGAGGCGCAGCGGCAGGCCGAGGGTCGAGAGAGGGAGGAGGAAAGAGAGGAAAAAAGAAGGAATGAATCTAATCTTTAAGACTTCGCACAAAATCAATACGATCCATTTCCAGAGTGGGATTTAGATTTTAAAGACAGATAAATCACGCCGCTAACACACACATAAGAACCGACGCAGCAGCGGTGGGCAAACACAGCAGGCGGACCTTTACAGAGCCTTTCCTTCACGTCCGAGAGTGACCTATAACTCTCCAGCCGAGGATCATTACATTACATCACATGGACAGAAGTATGGGGACACCTGGCCACCACACCTATATTAGCTTATTGGAAAGCCCATTCCGACCCTGGCCAGTAATATGGGCTCCCTCCTTTGCAGCTATAACAGTCTCCACTATTCTGGGGAGGCTTTCCACAAGGTTTTTGAGAGTTTTTGTGGGAATTTGGGTCCATTGAAAAGAACAGGAACAGATCAAATGAGGTGGTTTCGGTCTGGGTCGAGGTCATGGCTGTTTGCGGCCCAACCTAAACGTCTTCATGGACATCCCTTTAGTCACGGGAACTGAAAACACCCCTCCCAAACTGGTGCAAAAGTTTTAAAAGCCTGTAATTGTGAAAATGATTACACCTCCCCTACCACACTTTATCACCGGCATTTCTTTAGAGAACATATTTCCATTGCTCCAGAGGCCAGTGCCTTTACATCACTCTAGCCAATGTTTGTCATTTCCCATAGTGACCTTAGGCTTGTGCGCAGGTTCCACTCAGACACATTTCATAAAGCTTTCAAAAAGCAGCTCTGAATTGTTATATGTCATAATAATGAGCCAATTGCCCTCTTCTCCCAATTTTAACTCCCTTTTTGCACCTTTAAATGCCTTGTCACTATCAATTATGCCGGTAATCTAGTAATTTGACAATTATTTTGATGATTAATTGAGTGCTCTGTTTAAAAAACTACATATATAAAATGATACAAAAACAGTATATTGTAAATATATAATAGCATTTATATTTAAGGTGTTAAATTGTGTCGTTGAGTTTAACCTATTCTGCTCGTTTGACCTGAAAATACCCTAATTACTCAATTAATCATCAAACCATTCTAGATTTCTACAATAACTGATCGTGACAAGCCTATTTATGGGAATGCCAAGCTTGTATGAAGCTGTGGGGGGCTATTTTTAGCTGAAAATGGGAGATCAGGGCTATTAAGTCACTGTCATATCATACATTATGTAAAAAAAATCAACAGGTAGTTTAAAAAGAACAAACTTTCCAATGTACCAAGCCAGAGAACTGGACTCACCTGGCTGACCTGGCTGACACAGCTGGCCTGGCTCAGGGTGCTGACCGCTCTCATGTAGCTCTGGTTACGAGAGCGGAACTTGGGCGAGTTGTAGTTGGGCGAGGGGTCCAGAGTGATACTGGGGTGGATGTCCCTCGTGGCCTGCAGATGGTAGCTCTGACTGAACAGAGAGAGAGAGAGAAAGAGAGAGAGAGAGAGAGAGAGAGAGAGAGAGAGAAAGAGAGAGAGAGAGAGAGGGTGAGAGTGAGAGAGAGTGAGAGAGAGAGAGAGTGAGAGAGAGAGAGAAAGAGAGAAAGAGAGAGTGAGAGAGAGAAAATGACAGAGAGAGAGAGAGAGAGAAAGAGAGAGAGAAAGAGAGTGTGTGTGTGTGAGAGAGAGAGACAGAGAGAGAGAGCAAGAGTGAGAGAGTGAGTGAGAGACAGAGAGAGAGAGAGTTGGATAGAGGAATAGATAGCAAGAGAGGCAAATTAGTATAATAATGATATTAAATATCTATATATTACCATCGTATCCAATGTGTTTAGCTTCTGCTGTCCCAAGGTTGGATTAGCATTAGCCTTACAGAATCAATATTAAACATTTTGGAAAAGAAAACATGTATATTATTATTATTATTATTATTATTATTATTATTATTATTATTATTATTATTATTATTATATATTACAATATCATATCATGAGAGATTAGAACATTTTAAGAATGTGGGAGGCGTTTGGTCACATTTCCTTGATCAGCTAATAGCCTAGCAAACACCGCTAGCTACTACAGCAGGGACTTTGAGCATGAAATTTGAATATCATCTCATATTTCAAAGACGAACTGCCCCTGATTTTGAATCATATTGAAAAACCGAATTTGAAACAGTAACTTTGACACAACTCTGTTTCCTGGTGCGTGTTTCTACCTATCGGAGGATCTCTCATTGGATGTCTGCTGTGGAAGATTAGATTTCTGGCTTTATTTTCTTCAAGAAATGATATGATCGTTTTGCGAAAACTGTATTTGGTGTATCTTGCGCATGATCGTTTGCTATTCCCAGTTTTGTTCGGTTTTTTTGACACAGAAGAAATCAGGAGGGCGGCAAATACTTCATCATTAGAATCAACATAGGAATGTCTCGATGAATTCTGATAATAAAAAGCCTGAAAATCTACAGTACTGTGCAAAAGTCTTAGGCACCTGAGAAAATTATACTTAAAAGCCGTTAGCTACTGGGCAGCACGGTTATGTTAGTGTTAAAACTCTAATTTTACAATAAACAC
>JBBPDE010000001.1:31351385-31361631 GCA_037974605.1 Nannopetersius ansorgii
GACATCCCCCCATCCACCTACCTGTCACTCACTCACTCACCCAGCCACCCACCCCCCCGCCAAGCCACCCCTCACTCACCCACCTACCCCTCACTCACTCACTCACTCACTCACTCACTCACTCACTCACTCACTCACTCACTCACCCACTCACCCTCCAAGCCACCCCTCACTCACTCACTCACCCACTCACTTATCCACCGACCCACCCACTCAATTGATAAAGTCACGGAACACATTGCTCTTTCTACTTCCTGTGGAAATAAAGGCCACTGGAGTCGGTGGTAAGGGAATAATTGGTCTTTGGGTGGATACTGACGCGCCGTGTGACATTTTGGAGCTCTCTGTGAGGCGCGGTGCATTTGAGTGAAATACTCACCACAGTGTGTACACCGCGATTCGGATGATCCAGGGGAGCATAGCGTAGGCAGTTATTAAACATATAATGATTATTTTATTTTCTCCGTTCCTTTTCTGTCATCTCTCTCTCTCTTAGCCATATATTCTCCCTCAGCTTTCTCCAACCACTCTCTATCCCGGTCTGCCCACTGCCTCGGTGTGAGACTCCAATAGCTAATTAGCCCAAGGCCCGATTTCCGCTCGGAGAGACGGAGCAGATCTTCTCCTCCTTCAGCAGAACTCTGGAGGTCACACAGGACCGACTGCCTGGGAGATTATAACAGAACCTAGAACTATAAGCACTTGCAATGAGTGCTGAGTAAAACGTACTATTTAAGATGGCATTCCTTGTGTTATGCAACATTAAGGCTGTATTAATAAACAAATAAATGAATACAAGTATTATACATAATTAATAAAGGCTTTCCTTTACAAAATAGGGATATATGCTTGATTATCAGTAGGTGGATTCTCGCTTTGAACTTGAAATGTCTGTGCTGTGTGTTTATGTCTCGGCTTCTTAGAAAAAGAGTTTTTTCAGAATTTTATAGACGTTCTATTTACTATTAAAAAGGAATTTCTTTTTGGCTCCTATGACTGTTAGATTTAGGATGAGAATGAAATATTATTATATATTTTCATGTAGGTTTGACTCCATGGCACTGTATAAAACTGACCTGTGTGTTTATTTACTTGGAGGCTATAAAAGGTCCAGAGTAAGTCCTCCTTTCTCCCCGAATCTCAATAAAGGCAAGTCTTGTCTTCCCAGTCTGTTTTTGAACGGCGGCCAGTCTCATCCTGGCTGCCCGTTAATTCTCACACCATCTGTCAGAAGGCTATCTCTGCAGCTCCTTCGCACAAAACTGGTGCTTTTCCAAAAGACTCTGCTCCGGCAGGTTTGTGAACGCTCATACTTGAGCGTGCAGCAGCGGCGGCGTCCTGCGCTGGGAATAGCTCGGAAGTCTCTAAGAGCCTGTGTTCCAGTACGATAAAGTTTCAGAGAATGGTGCATGATTGCAAAATCATTTAGAGCGCATTGTTCTGGTTCTGGAACAAAGTGTGTTCACTCCTTTTATACCCTGTACACTCTACATTCAACAAGTTTGGTGTGGTGAGTTCTGAGCATATCAGTCCAGATATTTAGGCCCATAGCACCCTCTAGTGGTTGTTAGCAGACGTATAGGTGCATGGTGGAACGCCTTTGAATGAGGTGTACATCACCATCTACAGCATGTATAATTAATCACAACAACAGATAATGTCAGCCTGGGATAGGGATGCAAGGTTGCTGGATGAATGATGGATGGAGTGATATTTTCGGAAGGCTGGAGTGAGTGAAGAATGCTCCCATTATTACACCACTCTGAACGTATAGAGAAGTCCTCCAGACCTCCAGCCAGTCTACCACCAAACACACCTGAACCAAGCCAATGATAGCAGGTGTGTTTGATGCTGGTTTTGCAAACCGTAATGAAGCAATTGCATTGTTTTGAGAACTTTTGGGTGTTTCTTCCTAAATAAAGTACTAAAGATACTACTGGATTTCTCTTTGCACTTCCCAGCTGGCACAGACTTGAATGGGTTGTGGAACAGAACACAGAAGTGAGTAGTGAGTTCACCATGACCTTGTGAAGTATTCCCTTTATTTTGGTAACTACCTGAACGCTGATAGAAATAGAAGGCAATGAGACCAAGTTAACAAGCCAGTAGCTTAGATGTGGAACTTGGCGTGTGATGTATGTAGCATCGTGGGCAGCATCAAAGTGAATTGGAGAACCTTGTGTTCCAGGCTGCCAAACACATTTTCAGACTAAAGCTTTTTTTCTGGACGCAGAGAAACTTTCCAGCCTGAAAGTGATCGGGTAGAGTAGTTCCTGCCCCTACTAAAAAAAAAGCTTTTTTCTAGTCACTCCTGAGTTAAATGGGACATATTATGCAGAACTCACTTTAGTTACAACAGGTCTATGGGCAAAACATGTTCATGAAGAGATCGCTCCAGCCCCTTTCAAAATGAGCCGTTTAAGGGCTCTGTCACTTTTATGCAAATAAGCTGTTGCTAGCCACGCCCATCCCATGCTTACGAAACAAAACAAACACGCTAGTTCAAACTTTATTACATCTCCCTCATCTGCTGACATCTCCTCCACGACGCTGAAGTTAGCTATTTATTCTCAGCTCCTTATTCCATTTTTTCGTTCCACCTTAAATACTGCTATCCAAACTGCAATGTCGGTATTTTGCCTGCAGAGGGGAAACTTTACTGGGGTTTACATTCAGAATCATGTTGCTTTTTTCTGGAAAGAGATCATTACCATGTAAAGATTAAAATGTTTTTATTTCTCTACATGCATTTCTGCAACAGCCCGTATAAAAAGGCAACATGATGTAAACCTCAGTAAAGTTTCCGCTCTACAGTCGAAATAGCGATATTGCAGTCTGGATAGCAGTATTTAAGGTGGAATGAAACATTCGAATAAGGAGCTAGCATTGTGATACCCTCGTCAGACGAAGGTTGCGGGCTAATCCTGCTGTATACTGTCCAAGGTTCTCAAACGAGTCTACCTTGAACTGGTGCCTTTGCCTGTAGCCATAGTGCTCTGCGTCTTAATTGTGCTCATAAAACTAGCAGACAAAAATGGTGGATCTTGTCAAGCGGGTGGAGGCTTGACAGATGAGGGGTGGTTCTATGCAAATGTTCCCATTATTACATCACAATGGCATTTGACTCCTGACACCAAAATCTTTCAACTGACTCTCAGAAAATGGATGTTTGTTTTTGCGCTTGAAGTGTTTCTGCCGCTCCACTGCTGAACATAATAGCAAGCAGGTTACTGTGAAAAGCTTCGAGGCACCCTGAGGGTGATTATCAACCACTTTCTGTCCAGGCAGAGCCAAGGCAGAACAGACTTTTGCTTCATTTAATTCCCTTTAGCTTTGCTGCCTTTCATTAAATCCTGTCTCTTCTCTTTTCCAGAATATGCCTGGACTGCATGATGGACTCCAACAATGCAGAGCCTGGTCGGTATTTGCCCACTGGAACCGTGGGACCACAGATTTACCTGCAGTCCTCTCCATGGCCACTGCTTCAGGATGTGGATGACTCCAACGCTTCTTTTGTGAACCTCAGTGCCATCTACGGAATCAACCGTAGTGACCCGAAGATCGAAGGGCGCGAATATGACCCTTTGGGTGGTCACTCGTTATGGCAGGTCATCCTCATTGTCTTCTTCACGGGCCTGTTGTCCCTTGTCACCATCATAGGCAACATCCTGGTCATGGTGTCTTTTAAGGTCAACCGGCAGCTCAAAACTGTCAACAACTACTTCCTGCTCAGTCTGGCTTTTGCTGACCTTATTATTGGGATCATCTCCATGAACCTCTACACAACATATATTGTGATGGGACAGTGGGCTATGGGCAACTGGGCATGTGATCTGTGGCTAGCAATAGACTATGTGGCCAGTAATGCATCTGTAATGAACCTGTTGGTGATCAGCTTTGATCGGTACTTCTCCATCACAAGGCCACTGACGTATCGCGCCAAGCGTACCACCAAACGGGCGGGGGTGATGATCGGACTGGCCTGGCTTGTGTCACTCATCCTCTGGGCACCGGCTATTTTGTTCTGGCAGTACTTTGAGGGAAAGAGGACAGTTCCGCCTGACAAGTGTTACATCCAGTTCCTGTCTCAGCCCATTATTACATTTTGTACAGCCATGGCAGCCTTTTACCTGCCCGTAACTATTATGAGTGTGCTGTACTGGAGGATTTATAAAGAGACTGAGAACCGCTCCCGAGAGCTGGCAGGACTGCAAGGCTCAGGAGGACGGTTAGGAGGACCGGAGCGGCCTCATTTCAACCTTCACGCCACAAGGGGAAGCTCTAGGAGCTGCAGCAGTTTCGAGCTTGGCCGACCTGCCCAGAGACGAAGTTCCTTGCTCACCGGCCGCTTCCGCTGCTGGAAGTGGAGGCCTGGTGGAGGGGGGGCAGGGGGAAGTCACAGCGTAGGGGAGGCAGACCAGAGTAGCTGTGACAGCTGGAACAACAATGATGCAGGACTTTCTGTTGATCATTCCGGCTCGTCTGACGATGAGGACAGTGCACCGTCTGCCACACGTGCCATCTTTTCAATTGTCCTCAACCTGCCTGGCATGCGGGCCGCAGTGACCTCCCAGGTCACATCCTGCGAAGACTTGGATGCCACTTCTGAGGAAGACCCATTACGAGGACACGGGGACGACGATGGCAAGAGCGACAGCCTTTCCCGCTCTGTTACCAATGGCAACAAGCGTTTTACCAGTAGCATGTCCAAAGTGCAGTCTATGCCTGCTATTGAGGCTACACCCGCCAGCATAGACCCCACTGCTGCCACCGCCGTCAAGTCCCCTTCGGCACCTATAACTTTCAAAGAGGCGGCACTAGCCAAGCGCTTCGCCGCTCGAGCGAGGACACAGATCACCAAACGGAAGCGCATGTCACTAATTAAAGAGAAGAAAGCAGCCCAGACCCTCAGCGCCATCCTCTTTGCTTTCATCATTACCTGGACGCCTTACAACATCATGGTGCTAGTCAACACTTTCTGTAACGGCTGCATCCCGGAATCCCTGTGGGCCCTTGGGTACTGGCTGTGCTACGTTAACAGCACCGTAAACCCAATGTGCTACGCGCTGTGCAACAAGACCTTCCGTAGCACGTTTAAGATGATCCTTCTTTGTCGCTGGGATGAACAAAGGAGCAAGCAAAGCTTTCTGCAGAGACAGTCGGTCCGCTTCCACAGGAGCATACCCAGAGATCTGACATAGCAGAGCTAGCATGCAGGCTAGGCCTGTGATTTAGCCAGGAAGTGGAATCATACTGAGGTGGGCCTCTCTCTGAGATTCTGTGAGGTTCAGGCTTAGTTTTGTGGGTGTAAAGTAGATCAAGATCTGCAGTTTGAGAACAATTTATGTGACATCAATTCCACCCTGTTACTCCTTAGCAGTGGATACTTAAGCATACAAAGGAAAAGGGCTTCAAGACTTTGCCTTGAACAAGTGCAATTGTTGTAGGTAACACATGGAAGACATGGACAAGTGCCCTCTAGAAGCCTTGGAGAACCTGTAATTAGATACCAACAGCTCGGTATTCACACACCAGTAACTAGGTATCTCTCGGAACATCCAAGAAACACTTTGAGACTTTGATATTTTATACATTTCAAGATGACTTTTCTCTGAAGCCCCCTCACAGAATGAAATGTATATTTCAGGGCTGTAAATGGGCTGTTTTGGATGTGAAACTAAAAATAAGCAAAGATCTGACAAAGCAAACAAACAAATGCAGAGTATAAAAGACTTATGATATATGTAACTACGGTTAAAGTGACTTATTTGTAACTAAACTTTGCCTGTTTTCTGTGAACGTGTTGCAGACAAAGGTCTTACATGTTTGTAAGATGTTGGTATGTTAATGTTCTTCTGTAAAATGTAAACCGCAGTTGAACAGGTTCTTCTTTTTTCTGTTGGGGTGTCGGATTTTTGACGAATCTTCCTCGGGACACTGCTTCGGTAGACCATTGCGTATGACTGTTGTTTACATGATTTTGTTACAAGTGCTACAAGTATTTCAATAGCTGTTCTTGCAATATTGAGTGCAGTTTGATGTTTGTACTTTATTGAGGTACCTTGTGCTTGCTTGAACACTGACCACAAGGGACCTGTTGGGGAAATGTTTTGTAATATTTAGCGATGTGTGATGATGTATTTAAAAGACGATGATTATGCTAAATTTTGATGTTGTGGGTCCAAATTTGATTCAGTTTGCTTTGTCCTGGATATCTTCGCAACAAACTTTCCCCTGGACCTGCTGATCTGTTACCTTATTCTTTTTCTTAGGACCACCTTGTTTTAATAAACGCTTCATTTAAACCTGTGCATTTAAAACCAGGCCCTATTTAAGTGAACGTAACTAATCACTTGTGTTCCTACGTTGCTTATCACTGCTTGTCTGCATGGAGAATTTTCTTTTTAGGCCTTTAGCCTTCGAACCATGTTCCATCTTACCCTTCATGAAAGGGGAATCCCCTCTCTTTCTAAACATTTAAAATCTGTTTAAAGTGGTTTCAGTGTGAAATGCTCACAGAATTGTTCACAGTGGCGGTGAATGGAACCGGATATCTGAAGAGTTTAATGCCTCTTAATGTCATTTAATGAAAGTGTCTTGACTACATTTTATTTAAAAATAAAAGTTATATTTTTATTCATTAGGAAATTTTTGCATTTTAATTTAGAACACAATTGACCATGGTGTTGTTAGCTCACAGCAAAGCAAATAAACTGTCAGTTTTTCTTTTAATGTCCTTATAAAGTTACATTAAGGGTCATGCAGCTGTCCTTCCTCGCACGGCGTTATTTCTCCTAGTTCAACTGAGTTTTATGACAGGTGTCATTACATTATTGCTCTCTGAGGCTTGCTGGTGGTAAGGACAGCTTAGCTGATTATAATGAGAGTATTTTGATGCATATAGATCCTCACACATGTCACTTCTTGTTAGGACAGGAAAAAAATCTTCAAAAAATCCAGTCATGCTGGAGGCCTGCGTCCATGCAGGGCACTGCGAGGCAAAATAGTCTTTAAAGAAAACATTTCCTTTTTCTGTCTTCATCACCACATATAACCACACAGAAGACACGTGTAGGATCACTGACGACTGTAAAGAGAAAAGAAAGTTGTGCTGTAGATCGTCACTTCTGGTTCCATCCACCACCGGCGTAAAGAAATCGGTCATTACGTATCTTTACAACATCTCTAACCATCTCACACCAAACCCGCACTGAATGACTTCGTTTACAACTCACCCATTAAAACACCCTGTAATATTGAAAAATCTGAGAAATCAGAGGGAAACTGTCCTGTGAGAAGCAGCAGCGACCTCTGGTGGCCGCTAAGTGGTCCTACAGGTCATATTTACAGTGATCATTCATTGCTAAATGCTACAGAGCCAGTCCCGTGTAAAAAGTCACAGAGGCCTCAAATTTCAGAGTAGCAACACATGTACACGCAAATTTACCTGTGTTTTAAAAATAGTTAGCTTAAGACGGATATGAGCTTACAGGCTCAGAAACACCTGCAGTTTCAGTTTGTGCTGCCAGGAACATGGGGAACTATTTCAGATCTTTCACTTGATGCACCATTAAGCAGTTTTCTGTCCCTCTGATTTCTGCTGCACCCTACAGATGTCTGTCTTTTTTTTTATGTACCAGAATTATATTTGTAGTTATAATACATTTTCACACGACACCCTTTCAGGCTGTTTTTGTTACTGTGCCTTTAAGAGTGGTGTATCTAAATGCCCTTTATTGCATTTCATTGAAATCACAGTCCAGCCTGGCTAAACTGCAATAGGCTGAGCAAGAGGGGGACTGTACACGGGCTGGTATTTGTGACATCACAAAAATGGTGGATACAAAAGGGGCTGTTTTTGCTGCACGATTTCTGTTTATGGACTAGAAACTGAGGGGGATTCTTCCTGAATCTTTATTTCAGAAAGACTGAAAACTTGGTTATCCAGGATATGGGCCCTTTAACAGTCTGTGTTTAGTTTTTTTGTTTTATGCGTTTTCCTGCCTGATGGGACATGGCTGGGTGTTGATCATGCTGTCCCTCTGAGGTCCTGCTGCAGTGGTGCTTCTGTAAGATGCTGGGTTAGTGGCTGCTGTTCTGTCCCTGTCCCACACGGCCGTGTTCTGGAGTGTAATGGTGGTTATTCAGCGATGTTTTTTTTGTCCACTGTTGGTGAAATGCGACTCAGCAGAGAAGCATTTTTATCCAGTTATCGTTTTCTCAGAATAAATGTCACCTTTTTAAGAATCTGAGCCTGTTTCTTACATTTCTAAGCAAAATTCTAGTAGAATTAGTGTAAGACGGGTGGCAGTGTGTTGCCCTGGCAGGTATTGTCCTGCTGTCATTGTGATAACGGTGTGTGGGACCATGTCTGTCTCGCCACTCGTCTTCAGTCCTGATTTAAGAAGCTCTCGTCTTCTTGACTCTTGCATTTCCCAGCGCAGACTTAAAGGGGAATTTCATCAATAGTTTGGTGTGAAACGTACAGACCTGTCTTCCTCTGAACCTCCCTCACAGACGGTTTACTCCATTACATGATTATTATTACTCTGCCTGCTGCCTGAGACACTCTTTACCAAAGTACTGAGAAGGTTTAGACCTAAAGCAAGAACCTAAAACAATTATTACCACGCGTCTGTCCACCATCAGAGACACGTGGAGCTTTACTGGGGGCTGCTGAAGACGCCTGGTTCCATTCACCTCCACTGTAAAAAAAATCTAACCTACGTTTGTCTAAGAATGCAAGCAATACGAATCCATGCCTGAAGCACAACAAATGATCGTTGTACTACTAACAGCTCCTTATATGGAAGTTCCCCCGGCTGTGCGTGAGTTCTGGAAGTGTCAGGGAGGTGCTGAGATGTGTTTGGGGTTCCTGTGCCACGCAGAACCAAAGTTAATGTAATTTAAAAACATGTAATAATAAAAACCACCACTGGGGTTTTAAATGGCGCCACACACAAATAAACATAAAGAACAAAAATGAACACATTGAACAAAAGGTTTTAGAAACAAACAGAAAACACAAGATCTCTGAACTCACCCTCCCAGCTGTTAGAGTGGGAGCAGCAGAAAACCCAGGATAAACTGGCATTTAAAGGTTAAAATCTACATTTTAAACCACGAGAACCCTCTGAATTAAGTTGGAGAACACAGATAAAGGCAGAGAGAAGGTTGTGGCAGTGAAATCTGCCTTTTAAATGATGTTAAAGACATTTCTAGCCGGAGGAAGAGTGAGAACTGTACACCAAAGCCACTCAAAAGAAGGGTTTCAGGCACGAAGGGCCCCCATTCACTTGCATTCAGTCTCCATACAGAGACCATGAAACTTCATATGAGACCTCAGGCCACGCCCCCAATGACTTACATGTGAAAACTGAACAAAGTGAACAAAAGTATTGGGACACACTGTAATGCTATACTAATGCTAACGCTATACTAATGCTATACTAATGCTAATGTGATGTTAATGATAATGCGATGCTAATGTTAATGCAATGTTAATGCTATGCTAATGCTAATATTATGCTAATGCTATGCTAAAGCAAATATTATGCTAATGCTATATTAATGCTAATATTACACTAATGCTATGCTAATGGTAATGATAACGTGATGTTAATGTTAACGCTATGCTAATGTTAACGCTATGCTAATGCTAATATTAACATCATGTTGATGCTAACGCGATGCTAATGCTATGTTAATGCTAATGTTAACGTGATGTTAATGATAACGCGATGCTAATGTTAATGCAATGTTAATGCTATGCTAATGCTAATATTACGCTAATGCTATGCAAATGCTAACATGATATTAATGCTAACGCTATGCTAATGTTGACACTATGCTAATGTTAACGCTATGTTAATGCTAATATTAACGTCATGTTAATGCTAATGCTATGCTAATGTTAATGCTATGTTGATGCTAACGCGATGCTAATGCTAATGTAATGCTAATGTTAATGCTATGCTAATGCTAACGTGATCTGCATTTGAGCAAGCACACTTTGCATTTTCTCTGCAGAAATGCGGTCTAGTTGTAAATGTGTCACCTAGCAGGCAACACGAAGGGGAACCGAGGCTTGGAACCCAGCAGCAGAACAGACAAACAGCCAGTTTAAATTTTAAAAAGAGAAATATTTTATTTACATAAAATCTAAGGGAAAAAAAATAACCAAAGTAAGACTTAAAAACACTCCTGGTGGAGAGGCTTGGTAGTGCTCCAAGGCAAGTCAATTGAG
>JBBPDE010000001.1:31445918-31456261 GCA_037974605.1 Nannopetersius ansorgii
TGTAATTTAATCTCCTCAGTGTGACAGAGATCAGACAGTCTGACAGGAAACAGGAGTTTTACACCAACAAGGAGATTTAAAGGGAAATATAAAGAAATGAGGGGGATCAAGACTATATATGTGTTTGTATGTGGATCGATATATAAACACGTATATACACACCTGCACTAGTTTACAAAAACAGCTGTTAACAGCTGTCTGAGCCTTTTTGAATTTACTTTATTACATGAAAGCATGGAAATTATAGTCTGTGTTCAGTACAGCAATTACACAGACAGAGAAATGTCTCTAAACAAAGATTTTAAGTTCTGCTTCATCCGTCCAGTCAGACTCTTTTATCAGACTCTTTTATTATTTACAGCGGAATGTTTCTTTCTGGATCTTTGTAAGATGTATAAAACGGTCAAAAACTGGGTTCTCTTCATTTTCATGTGAAAACTTCTAATATGAACCGATTTAAAAATGCGAGTATTTGCAGCCTGAGAAATGTTGCCTGTTTCCTCTCTTATTAGGAGCTGCTTTGAGTTGCTCCTCTCTGTACCTCAGAACGAAATCCCCTTTGAAGCCTGGCTGCAGTTCCATGGCTCTGTTCAGGTGAGACCTCTTTTTTTTTTATCCTCACACCATATATTCAGTTTACTGGATTTAAAAGGGCTGAAAGTCTGTAAATGTTGTTAACCCCCCCCCCCGCCTGGGATTGGTCCCCCAAGTCAGGAACGCTGGGATTGGTCCCCCAAGTCAGGAACGCTGGGATTGGTCCCCCAAGTCAGGAACGCTGGGATTGGTCCCCCCAGTCAGGAACGCTGGTATTGGTCAGAATATTAGTATTGCAGAGACTGAAATGGCCTTCCAGTGAACCCCTCTTTAGTTTAGATAGACGTGCTCATAATGGACACCGTCTCTGTTGCTGGACTTCAGCAGTACTTTTGTCTCTGCTGGTGTTGGACCGTGTTATTCTTTGAGACTGTAATGAAATGTTCTGACTGGAAACTGAAGGTGCAGTAGGTACAAAACCGAAAGAAAACGAGTTCAGGTATTTTTAGAAACACCGCTACACAGATTTGACGCTCATTTCCTTCAGTCTGTCACACAGCACACATACACACGTCTGCACTCCTACATTTCTTAAATTATGTGTGTCGTTCACTCTCCCAGCTCTGTCTCTGTAAAGCAGAATATCAGTTCAGTCTTCACTGAGGGTTTCAATTATCTGGCACAACAGTAAACAACAATCTCTTTTTGGGATTTGACTAAATAATGTCAAAGATTCTCAATTACTTTAGTGGAGTCATATGTCTCTCACACACACACTTTGTGTGTGCCGTCCAGGGGAAAAAGTTATTTTTTCTGGTTGTAGCTTTTGTAAATTTACAGTTACCACAGTTCACCCTCTTCACTCTTTGAGGATTCAGTTTCTTTGTTGTGTTCCTGTGACTTGTCCATTCAAGCAAATTCCTTTTTTCCCCAGATAAGTTTTACTTCTTTCTCTTGGCAGGCTGCACATGAAGCCATGTTGCAGTACGGGAGCACAGACCTGCAGGCGCTGCTGCAGATCACAGGAGAGGGCGGGGCCTGGAGTAACCCCGCCCTTGTGGCCCTCCTCACTGGACAGCCCACTGATGCAGACGAGGGTCAGTAGCTGTTGATTATTTCAGCCCAGGGCTTCAATTCAGCCCAGCCCTTTGTGGATTAGACTTGACTCCCCTGTTCTAGTCCACTCACAAGCATACCTGCAGTGTAGGACCAATAAAGGCAAAATCAGCAAAACCTAGCCGAATCCAGCGGTAACACCAACCTTCAAACCTGAATTTGTCTATGCTTTAGAAACTTTTTTTTAATTTTTTTTATTTCATTTAATTATTTTACCAGAAACTTCAATAGCATGCAGTCTTACTAACTAGATTTAGTCTCCCTCATCTGCTGACTCGTCATGGACAGCAGGCCCAGCTCCTTATTCCAATCTTTCCTTCCACCATGGAGGATCTTCTACTACTCTAGTGGGTGGGGTCTTGACAGCTGAGGGGCGGTTCTATGCATATTGACCCAGTATTACATCACACTGGGCCCTCTGTCCAAACAGCTTATTTTCAAAGGGCCTGAAACTGGAGAATAAAGCTGGTGAATCTCTTTATGTGAGAGTGATTCTGTGTAAAGAACTTAATGAACATGTTTTGTAGCTCATAGACCTTTTGCCTAATATATCCCCTTGAAAATTCTGCCTTTGTGACCGTACTAAGTTTAGCAGACTGAAGGGTCGTTTTCTTTATTTTGTCGAACAGTGAACGCTTACCTTGCTCTGGAGGGAGATGACTTTTTGGAGATGAGGATCAAGCATCTGGAGAAAGTTGGAGAGGTTGAGAAGGCCTTGATTTTAAGCAAAGCCTGTGGCAACTGCAGCTTGCTGCCCGGTCAGGCCACATTTCGCCAAACTTTTGTCACACAACTCTGCCAGCTACTGCCCAGTGAGGAGGCCATTATGGAGGTAACATATCTCGTGACCAAGGCTGTGAGATGTAATTGTTTATTCATGATTGTGGTATGAGTTTCCATGATGATAAACATTCTTTATTGCTGCCATTGTTAACACTATAGATGCCAGTTTTGATTGTAGAGATATGAACATGTACTAAATCAGTGGTTCCCAAACTGGGGGGCGCAGGGCAATTGCAGGGGGGGAATTAATGAATGCAAATACAGGCTAAATTAAATGACACGGCTAGCATAAATTGGACAAATTCTTGACACAGCTCCCACGTAAACGCAAAGCAGAGGATGAAGCATCACCAGATGTACTTTCAAATCAATTTTAAAACCCAGAGGCAATTCTACCAAAGGGGGGCCCAGCAAAAAAAGTTTGGGAACCACTGTACTAAATAATGCCCAACAATGATTATAGGGTGTATTTTTCTGTTGTATTAACCGGTTTCCACTGAGAGTAATGCATCTAAAATATATTTGCCATCCACCATTAAACAACAAAAGACAAGTGTGTGGCAGTGTGAGATTACATCACACCAGGCAACAAAAATTTGTTTCATTCCATTTTGTAGTGTTTCTTCTACAATCTCAGCGCTGATTTTGGTGGTAACGTTTAGTTAGAAACATCATTTTTAGAAAGAAGTAAACTTGGTGGCTCGGCTGACTTTTGTACTACTTATAACTTTTTTCATATTAACGTGGGTTTTATAAATGTAGATAACAGGGTTGCCGACTCCCACGCATTGAGACTAATCAGTGAGACTAATATGAAAACAATAGTAGCATTACAGGAACCCTATAAAGAAAAATATACAGAGAATTTAGTTCATCTCTATAGAACCACTGAAGGAGGGAAAAAACTTATGTGATTTTCTGAATCCGCTAAATTTGACTAAGAAACATCAAAAATTGCAATGAATCAGACCTTTCATAAAAATGTTACCTAGTGATATTTGAAATTATTTGAATTTTGATTAAAAAAATAAAATAAATTGTGTTAAATCAGTCTCCTTGTTTGTTTTTTAAATTCATGTTTCTCTCAACTGGGTCAGATCTCCCGGCTGGATGCCAAGGATGTTCTGGACATTATTTGCAATATGGAGACTGAAGGTGACGAGAACACAGCCTTCATCCTTTGCACCACATACTTCACCCAACAACTACAGCAAGAAACCCAGTACTGCTCCTGGTGCGTTAATCACCCTTAACACAGTTTAAGTTGTGTATCTTCTACTAGACTGGCGATGAATGTTAATCTGAAATTTAATCTGATCCGAGTTTTGTCCCACAGACTGTATAGCTTAGCCTAACTTGACGATTGCAATCAGAAGTATGACGTGTGTTTTTGGCTTATTTGTCTTTCATGTTTTTCTTTCAGGGAATTGACCCTGCTTTGGAGCAAACTTCAGAGGAGGATTGATGGATCTCTTGAATCATTCTTAGAACGATGCCTCCAGTTTGCGGCTATAGCTAAGACTGTCTATCACCTACTGTTCCTCATTAACGTAATACAAACCGAGGTGCTTATTTGTATTTATTGACTGATTGATGCTTTTCCTTTGTTGGTTTAGCCGCACCAAAAGCCCACTGAAGTTTCTCTTTGACTGTTTTTTCTTCCAGACGATGCACTTTGGTCTGGCAGTGTCAGTGGAACTCTGTGTGAAAGCCCTTCAACTTCCAAGACAAGAGGAACCAGACACTAAAACCACCGTCTGCAAAACAGTGGCCTGCCTTCTTCCGGACGATTTAGAAGTGCTGCGGGGCTGCCAGCTCACAGAATTCCTCTTGAGCCCCTCTCGAGAGGTATTCGACAGCCTTGAGGATCTTTATGGGCGTCCAGATCAAAAGTACGACGAGGAGAATGCCATCATCCCCAATTCGTTGCGCTGCGAGCTGCTGCTTGCGCTCAAAGCCCACTGGCCATTTGACCCAGAGTTCTGGGACTGGAAAACCTTAAAGCATTACTGCATCAAGCTGCTAGGACTGGAACCCGAGGAAGAGGAGAGTGAAGTGGTGGAGGATGTCATCAGTGTTCAGCCTGCGACAAATGAAGAAGGGGAAGGTGTCGAGAAACCTGAGAACAGCAAGACAGATGAATGCTGCTCAGCCAAACAGGAGGAGCAGCATGAGGGAACTTCCAAGAAGTTACAGCTTAAGTCCCTTAAGAAAGAGGATTCCCTTTGGACTTCTGAAAGGGCCAAAAGGTGGCAGAAGTATAAGTTCCTCTGTCAGATATGCCAAAAAGAGGTGATTGAACCTCGTTTCCTCCATCACTCCAGAAAGCACTTAACGAATGGTGTGTGGACATGTCCTGTGTGCCTGCAGAAGTTTGAAAGTAGACAGGACCTTGTTCCACATTCCAAACAACACCTTCGAATGCCTTCCAGAGCCTGCCATCTGAAAAAGAAGAAAGTGAAAAAGAAGGACGTGAACTTGAAGCCTAAGTTGGAGTTTGAAGTGGAAACGGAGGAGGATAATGAATTGGAGCCTGGTCAGATACCCTTGGACCCATCCCTGGTCATGTATTACCAGTCTACGCATGATCCTGTTGTGTTGGAACATATTTTGGAGCAAGCTGCCACTGTGCCTAAAAAGTCAATAGATGATGATTACATCACGTTTGATTACATCTATACGCACTATAAGCTACAGAATCGTGAGGTTTACCCGTGTCCTGCCACAGACTGCTCAAGGATCTTCAAACTTTTCAAGTACCTGGGTGTTCACCTGAAGAATGAACATGATGATTCAGATCCAAATGTCAAGCATTACTTGGAGATGAAGGACCGCCGGGAGAAGTGCACGTTCTGCCGACGAACGTTTGTGAGCGGCCATCACCACAGGAAGCACCGTCGCGTGCATTATGGAGATCATCCATTCATGTGTGTGGTCACCGGTTGTGGTGGCCGTTTTGACACCACCAATCAACTCCTTGCGCACAAACACAACCATGGCTTTCTGCTGTCCTACCACTGTGAACTAAAGGGCTGTCGTCTTTCCTTCTGTGACCTCGGTCAGCTATATCACCACGAGGCTCAGCACTTCCGCGATGCAGCTTACACCTGCACCAGCCCTGGCTGCAAGAAGTTTTACTTCTGCCGCAAAGAATTCCTGAAGCACTTAGAAACTCATGGCATCACCTTCACAGAGAAGGACTTTGAGGCCCAGAGGAAAGCAAAAATAACACTTTTGCACCCACTCGCAGAGGATGATGGTAGGAAAGTGTCCCAAAGTTCAAAGAAGGACATATTGATTGGGGAACAAAATGAACTCTCTCCATCAGAACGCTTGGAATGCAAGGAGCCCAATGGTTCTCTGACTTGTGTTGCTGTGTGTTTTGATGGTAAAAAATTCACTTGTGGCCTGGAGAAATGCGGCAGGACCTTCAACAAAGCAAGAGAGATCCAGAAGCACTTAAAAACGGTCCATCCTGATCAGTTTAAAGAAGAGAACAAGGTTTGCCAAAAAATGGAAACTGATAAAAACACAAGTGACAAATCCATTAAAGACCATAAAAACAGCCCAGATGAAGGTGCAAGCAGTCCATCCACCCAGGGATCTGGTCAGGAGGATGTTCTTTTGTCTTCTGCAGATTCTTTACGATGTGAAACGACACCTTCCCTAAAACTTACAACTTCTATAAGTAACTCAGAGCCCAGTGATGCATTGACTGAAATTGTGCTAAGCCTTAGTCAGCTAAGCCTTAATTCTGCTGTCGTCAGCACAATTAGACGTAATCCCCGTAGACATACTTCGGGATCTCAAGTGCCACAGGTGTCCTGCACCACTTCTTCAAGCGTTAGGTCTTCTACCAAAGCAGCACCCAACAAAATTGAGGTGAAACCTCAACAAGAACCTGCTGATTCAAAGACAGCTCTGGGGAAAGCAGACTTGAAGGCAGAATCCCCACCCTCAACTGGAGAACCCCATATTGACCAAACAGAAAACAACTTGGTTTTCCAGCCCACAAGCAAGCCTTACGCTTGTGATGTTAAAAGCTGCAACTATGAGAGTGTTACTAGCCATGCGCTCTTGCACCACTATGTCACAAAGCATGGCTACGAAGAGAAGAAAGTAAAACAGAAGGAGATTTTTAATCCTCTCAAGTTTAAGCCTTTTAAGTGCAACCTTTGCCCCAAGGGCTACAAAGAAAGAAAAGAGCTGAAGGCCCATTATCGGCGTAAGCATAACAAAGACATGGCCATCATGGAAAATCCAAATTGCTCTTCGAAGAAGAAGGCAGAGAAGACTTGGCCTTCTGCTCAGCTGGCTTCAACCAAACCAAACAGAAAGGATAGTTCAACATCTTCGAAAGCCAGAGTGGTTTCTGTTGAAAAAAGGCACGTTCTCGCTTTGAAAGACAGACATGTAAACAAAGTAAGAGAGATGGTGTCGGTGGGCAAGATGAAGAGAAGAGATAACAAATTAATGCTGCAAGAAAAGAGGCTGAGAAGTAGCCAACCTTCCGTGTTGAAACAGGGTCCTACCAAGGGCAAAACGGCTATAGATGGAGCCATGCAGGGGAGGAGGACGAGTAAACGCTTGGTAACGAAAGGCAACAAATGCATGGTTGTCACAGGGGAAGATGAATACTATTACTGCGTACACAAGGGCTGTGGTACTGCATTCACGAAGCGATGGAGCCTTCTGCGTCACATGCAGAATGTCCACCGCTACAGCGGCTCCCAGCTGCTTTGTGGTGGAGATGACAAACTTTACAAATGTAAACACAGTGGATGTAACAAGAGCTTCAGTCATCTCTCCAGTATGAACAGTCACTACCGTAAAGAGCACCAGGTATCGGAAGAACCCATACGGAGATTCAAATGTACCAACTGTAGTGCGACCTACCACCTGAAGAGCAGTCTTTTGCGTCACACCAATCAGTCCCATCAGAACCAGAGTCCGCAGAAGCCCACAGCTCCATCTTCGGCTCCACCTTCACATTCCAGGTTCGGGAGTTTCAAAAAGCACATTTTTTACAAGCACTGTGACTCTGTACCCCTCGTGGTGCGTCTTCAAAGCGCCCACAAACGGGACGGGTCCAATAGTGGCTGCCAGAAAAAGTTGATCATCACACCCTCCTCCAAGTCTTTAAAGGTCTCCCACAGGTCAAACCTCAGGCATTCTGGAAGATGCTGCAGTACGGACTGTGACACTAGTCAGGCTGAGAACTTTGAACATATCGAAGAAGCGCCAGAAGAGGAGCCACGTGTTGAACGTGCGAAACCAGCGTCCAAGAAAAGGTGTGGTCAATTTGTCTACCGAACGCCTGAGGAAGCTTTGCAGATGTGCCAGGATCGCTGCCTACCTGTGGCTTACCCCTGCATGGTACAGAACTGTGACTCTGTGGTCTCGAGTATGAAAAGCATGCAACGGCATTACGTGCGGTGTCACAAAATGGTCCGTACCATGCTGTCCCAGAATCGGGACAAGCTGTTTTATACAGCCGAGAAGCTAGAAGAGCTCATCCAGAAGAAATCAGCGGTGTCTGCTTTTCCTGATTTAACAAGAGTTCCTAACGGGGTCCTTAAAATGGAGTATCAAGCTGAGCCTGAGAATCCAGGGGGGCCTTCCTTGCCAATGAGCCTCCATTCTATAAAAACCGAGTCTGTGGGGCAGGAGGCAGACGAATTCTCGGGGGAGCCACAACCCGATAGCAGCGTACTGATTGTTGCAGATGATGTGCTTTATGGGGAATCCAACGGGCATTCGGATGAGCCTATTGTCCAGGAGAGCCCAGCTCAGGGTGAGCGAACCAAAGCCGAGTCTCCGGCTCCTCCGCTCGTGCCCCCTCCACCGCTTGATCTTTCTCCCCCGTCTACTCTCAGAATAACTGTTGATGATGTTTCACTGGATCATTTAGGGAAAGAAAGCAAGACGGTTAACGTCCCTACTACCGTCTGTGTAGCCAGTGCCACTCCGACCCGTCAGCCCTTGAGACGGAAAAATTCGGACGTCTCTGAGCCACTGCCCCCCGCCATGCCTCACTCACCAGCCCAAAAAGATCAAGTGACCCGCAGCCTTTCCCAAAGGTCGTTTGACATAGCGGGTTACAAACCTTTGGGATTCGAGTCGTCGTTCCTGAAGTTCATTCAGGAGAAAGAAGAGCACTTCCGATGTGACCGGGTACGAACAGTGGCGGTTCTAAATTATAAACCAGAGCCTCCCCGTCGACGTGATGCTCACCGCCGCAATGGCTCAGTCAAGGAGAACAACCAGCGAGTGCCCACCTCCCACATCTCCCGCAGTAAAAGGCCTCGATCGGTACCCCTCAAGCCCTTCCTTTCTAAAGGGGAGTGTGGATCCATTCAGAACCTGCGCTTCATCTTGGAAAGGGCTTTGCGGGACTGCGGTGATCAAGCTATAAAACAACTTCAGTTTCTTAAGCCTGTGGTAGTTTTAGAAAGACCCAAGTCTTTTGCCTCCTTTCTTATACCCTCAGAAACAAAAGCATAATTTTGCTGCTTAGGACTGTTTAAGGCAAATGCAGCCCCACCACCCCCTTTTTTTTTTTTTTGGGGGGGGAATCAAAAAACTTCCACAGTATTTTTTTAAACGTCATTACAATAATTTGATTATTATTTGCCAAACCACCAAGGTTAAGTACCTTGATTGCCATACAAGTAAAAAAAATGTTTATATGTGTAAATAAGATCAAATAAAAAAAGAAAAGAAAAACGTTTGTTCTAGTTCATTACATCAGTGCATTGTCATTGTTTGGAGATATAATATATTCTAAAGGACAAAAAAAACTAGGATCTGTCCGACAGATCATTACTTTTGATGAGTGCAAATCTAATGTTTGTATTGCGATCACAAAAGCCTTTCTGGGTTGATTTAATACAGCTTTTAAATATTAGTTACATTTACTAAGAAATAGTCCTATTGTTTATTAAACGTGTGGTTAGTTCATATTTTGGCACATGACATTTAATACGCTGTATAGGCAGGCCTGTGGTTACAAAATGTTACCTGTTTGTATTTAGAATTGGTAATACTTTAAAAGTTCCCCATAATACAATTTATTTTAATTAACCCTGCTGTAGGTGCAGTGCTCCAAACATCACCAAGGTTGGGCCTTGAAGGCACTTTTGAACTGAGTGTAAATTGTATCACACCTGATACAGAAATCTGTTTAAGACCCTGTGATGTAATTACAGGTCAGTGTCCAGTAGAGGGCAACAGTAATCAGATATTTACTTCAGTCTTGCTCACTACATCTTGCAGACCTGGCCTGGCTTTTATTTTTACATTCACTCAATTTGCAGTGTTTTTAGATCACAAAATATAAAATATCAGACAAGACCTAGGATCTGCACACAATTCTTTGTATACCTACAGAAATAACATGCCTGTCACAACCAAATAGATTAATCTCTCAAACCATCTACAGCTCTCTAGACCTTCTACCAACAAGTTGTTTTAAAGGTGTTTTTAGTAGTTTGGTACAGGACCTGGATTACTGAACTCAGGCATTTTCCAGCACTGCTGAATACCACCATTATTGGAGCCCTCCTGAAGAAGCGTGACTTGGACAATTCTCCCCTTAATATCTCAAATCTTCCCTTTATAGGCAAGATCAGGGGTGTTGCTAGGCATAAAGCTCACACAGCATAGTCTCATTACACAGGTGAACAAAATAAATTTTGTAATCAGAAACCACAACACATTTATCTAAACCAGTTTTTTATGCTGATTTCAGACCTTTCGTTTTTTTTCTGTCACATCAACTTTTTGAATTATGAGTAATATTAGATCTGCAATAGACTTGCATGTGTTTTTTTAATTAAACCGCAGCACCAATCAAGAACTGTTTCAATATTTTCAGTGTGAAGTCAGACAGGCCACACTGTGGCATAGAT
>JBBPDE010000001.1:31468132-31490834 GCA_037974605.1 Nannopetersius ansorgii
GCATGGGCGTCGTTAGGTCTATTTTGGGGGGTCTGAAGCCCCCCCAAAATGATCCCAAGCCACCCTAAATATATAGTAATTATCCTACTACTTTTAAATTATACATCCAAACATTTCATACAAGATATCACTGAGAGCAGATACACACTTTACAAATAGAAACAAGATTATGAATTGAAATTAAAAATATGTCTAGCTATTATTATTGAATTAAAATGATGTACTCACTGTTCAGTTATATTTCTCTGGTAGCACCGTTTGTACTCAGTTCAACAGAACAATACTACGAGTATCCATAACTGTTCACTGCTTAACTTTGCTTGTTTCCTTAAGTGAAAGGTTTGGTGAAAAGTTTTCAGCCCTCTATACACGCTATTCCTTCCTACAACCATGGGGGCTAAAGCCCCCTTGTCTTTCCGCCCTAGTGCAGCCCTGTTTCACAGTAGGCATACACACAGGTTCGAAGACTCGTCCTCACCCCCTACAGTGCAATTCAGCTAGGTATACATCCGTGTTAAAATATCAAGGCGAAAGTCATCATAGCTTATGTAGTATAGACCCAGCACCCAACTTTGTGAATAGATTAACGCCGATATTTTTTTTTTACCCGATAAAAGTCCCACGTAATGCCGATAACGGCCCACCACTATTTTATATTCATTTGTAACTATAGATTTTTGACTATTTCGCAAGTTACTGAACTGTACAACCAAACTATTATTGGTTGAGCGCTGTTTCTAAAGCAGGCATTAAGCAGACTAGCAAAGATTTGGTAGATCATCAGTACACCTCATTTATATATACTTTTTATACATATATACATATAATATATACACACACATATACACACACACACACACACACACACAAAACTGGCACTGCAGCCAACAATTGTGAAACTTACCATGCATAAACTCAAACAGTTTGTTGACCACAGTTTTGAGGAACTTCCAGTGTGCACGGAGAAATCTCGGGTACTGGCCCACAATATACATGATGTTGGAGGCAATGATGGCCTTGTTATCCTTTCCACGCTTCTGCTCACACAGCCCTAGCAGGTCCTGACAGAGGCACACGGTAAATTTGCTAGGTGTTTTTTTTTTTTAGGATGAACCTACAAATACAGTGACAGACATCTGTGCCTGTATGTGCAGAAACAAAATACCTTAATCACGGTGACGAGGAATCTCTTCTCGTCCTCCTCGTGCATGGCTCCACTGATCGAGCCGATGGCCCAGCAAAGAGTGTTCAGGTTCTTCCAAGACCACTCTGTCCCGTTCACCTGGTTATGGAGCTTCTCTGTCATGATCCGTTCGGTGTCCGCGTAGTCCAGATGGGTTAAGTACACTAGAGGGAGTGAAAGACAGTGTTCAGTGGAAGTTCTGTGTCTCAGAAGCTCTCCTTGACATCACATGGGTTTGTACTGAGGTTAGTTTTACTCCTGTGTCCAGAGATAAGCTCAGACTTGTTTGTGGGTTACCCTGTTTTCAAATCATAATTCCTCTTATTTTTCCTTCCTGTAACCGTTCTTACTGCTAAGCTTTCAGACATGAAAAGGTCAGTTAGAAAACCTTCTGTGTTGGTCTGAAATATGTACAAAATACTGAACTGTTTACCCCATCTGGTGCAGACTTGGGACAGAAAGGTCCATTTTAAATCTCAGAATAGAATGCATGAGCAAGTATCAAACAATTATTAACCTTTCATGTGCACAATAAGTTACGTTCCAAGAGCACCCACATATAATGAAAAACCACGTTGTGTTTTGGTAAAAACATGCTCACAGAACACTTTTTAATTTTAAACTTAAATTAATGCATTACCCTTAAAGAAAATGTAAAAGTAAATTAAAATAAAATCAGAATCAGAAAACTTTATTGCTTAAAAAAACCTTAGCATTACCAGCGTGCGACGAGCAAAAACAAAGACTCGTACACAAAAGAAACGTTGCAATAACTCTCTCTACACACATGTTTAGACAGGGCACAGCTTACTAATGCTAAATAAACCGAGATAAATGTTGAAAACACTAAAATATGAGTACAAGACACGGAGCATGCTACAGGCTGAAGCAGGCTTCTTTTTAGGGCAGTTGACATCTTTTCAATGCAAATTGTATCACTGTTAAAACTTGTGCCTGTTATCCTGAATTGTTGGATTTGCATCTTCTGAGTGACCTCCCACTGCAGCACTGGAAGCACTGGAACTTTTCAGTGTCGGTAAAACAGCGTTAGACTGAGGGGTTACTGTAATTTGATTCATTTTAATGCACTTTATCTTAATGTGACCCAGCTGTAGACACTGGATTTTAATTATAAATGGCAACATGGGAATTGAAACATGGGAAAGTGTCTCTTTAGTGAAGTGTGTGGTGGTTGTCTTACCAAGTGTTTCCCTCATATTTTTGTAGAGATTGATGGAGTCTGTGTCTTTCATGAACTCCCGCACCACCTCCCCCTGATCGTTCTCCACCACCAGGACCTCCTCTGGCTTAGCCATGCGACTCACCATCAGCAGACGCACCTTTAACACAGATGAGTCCAAAGACCTTTGTCTTAACTTCTGACTTTCTTTGACAGGTATACCTAGTCTGCAGTAACTTCGTTGAATAGTGGACGTTAATTGAAGTTTAGCTTTACAGGTTTAAGAGATGACTTGAGAACTGATAAGAGTGTCGCTCTGGATAAGAGCGTCAGCTAAATGCCCCAAATGTAAATGTAAATATCACATAATATCCAACAACACAACTGGAACATAGGGCAGCCCCAGTGTGTGTGTGTGTGTGTGTGTGTGTGCACTTGCATGTGTAAATGTGTGTGCGAGGAGCTCACTTTGGACAATACAGGCAGGTAGAGCTGCCTGCGCGGCGGCACATCGAAGTGCTGGCTGCCGGAGAGCAGGGGTGAAGTGGAGGTGCTGAAGGGGCTCTCTCTGTACAGCTCAGCCGCTAGGTGGTTCCAGTACTCCAGGCATATCTTAAAGATCTCAGTCTCTTCTACCTCTGACACCAGGAGCATGTAGTGGAGAGCCTGGAAAAACATCATCTTAAAGGTTTTGCTACAGAATCACTAGTGGCTTCACTACACATGCAGCCCACGATTCAATTCGACTCACAATAAAGGGTTCCTGAAGAAGCATAATGACCAGAATCCTTTATGCACAACTTGTTAATGTAGTTGTGAGGCAGGAGTAGTGCTGGAAACGTTTACTAATTTGTGTTCAAACAATAAAATAAGCACTAGATATCGTCATTAACAGAATGTCTAATCTTTATGCGGTTTTGAGGCACATCTACAATACGCACTAACATTTTTATTACTGCTGGGCAACCATAATTTTTTTAAATTGTGATTAATTGTATGGGGGTTTGTAATACACAAAATTAAATAATTAATTCAAAAGGTAGTGTATCGCTCACTTTTATTTTTACAGTACTGCTGTGTGAAGAAAAGTACAAGAACATTCGGTTTAAACACTTTAAACAAGGCATTCACGTTTTATCTAGTTTATTATACAAAAACAAGTTCCTCAGAATCCAGAGCATTTTAGCAGCTGTAAAAGGGACCGACTCCATATGAAAGTCTCTGTATCTGAATGCAGTATCATTAAAGTCCTTGTTGGTGTAGTGGTCAGGCATCCCATTACTTTTGTACATATAAATATGAACAAATGTAATGGGACGCTTGAACCCTGAGAAAACAAGCTGAGACATAGAGCTGCATGCACCCACAAGCCCAAAATACTGAGCTTTCAAAGTAAAATTGTTTTTAAAATAAAATAAAATAATTTTAATTATTTTCGGCATTAAGTAAATAATGCGTTCATGTGCCCAGCCTTAATTGTTATATTCCGTTTTAAAATTCACCTTTAACAGTGTTTCCCACTCCTGATCCTGGATTACAGCCGTCCTTCACGTTTTAACATGCTGTTCTGACACACCCAGTTCAAGAAGGGCCTGAGAATTAGCTGATTAGCTGGATCAGGGGCAACAAAGCTCTTAGTGCACTTCTATGAACTCTCTGAGGTGTCTGTGCTTGTGTCTGTACCTCCATGAGGGTCTCACGCAAGTTGAGTCTCTTCTCGATGAGCTGGCCGTGCTCTTTGAGGAAGGTGCAGAGGAACAGGCTGAGGTTCTGAATGAAGTTCTGCTCGTCATCTTTCCCGTTTGCATACGCCAGTCGGATATTTGTGTTCAGGGGAAGCATCTGCAAACCACATAACCGGACGAATAGGTTAACCTCAAATTAAGTGTCACGCCTGTTTTGCATCACTGCTTTGCATTCAGACCTGCATGTCTGAAGATGTGTGTTACCTGCTTGAGCTGCATCATGGTGAGTGTGAACAGCGTCACAAACTGCTCCTCATACTGGCTTACACTCACACCTGCAATCTCCGTCAGACATTTCAGCGTCACGTTCCGAAACATGGGGACATTTAGGAACTACAAGGAAGGGATAAAAAGATTTAATATTAAGAAACTTTAATATAAAAAAGTTATAGTTCACACAGAGGTTCATATTAGCGAAAGAGCTTTAAAGGCCATGTCCACATTGTGGATGAAATACGGATGTAAACGCAGCATACTGTGGCGTCATATGAGCGGCGCACAGTCTGACGCAAAAAATCTTGTTTCTCATCCATGCGTAAACACAGAAACAGAGTTTTCAAAAATCTCCATTTTCACTGAAGCAAAACGGTGGTTACGTGTGGACGAAAGGCCAAAACGCACAGAAAAACCTGAACATGGCCTGAGCATGATCATCTAGACAAGTTCTGATCTGAGACTACAGTTTGTCTTTCATGCCCTAGCGAAAACAGGGATGGCCCCGAGCAGCTGGTTTCACCTTGTACACCAAAGTGCTGATGAGTTTGGTCTCAAAGATGTAGCCGAGCGGAATCCAGTTAAGGAATCGTAGCAGTGTTTCCAAGGTGGCGTGAACCAAAGGAGCGTTCTGGGAGTTTTCCTTCGAAATAAACAATAAGAAAATATTGAAACAGATCCCGTTCCGTTTTGAAAACATTTCCGAAACATAAACAAGTGGAAAATCAGACTTCTGGACCTAGTTCTAGAGCCACACATGTAGAAGTGACTACTCACCATTACAAACTGGCAGAGCTGGAAGATCTGAGAGAACTCATTGCACATGCTGCAGTAAACAGGAAGGAAATGAGTACACTGAGTTAGTGATAAAGCAACATAAGGGAGGGTTCCTGCAGTTTACTCATCATTAAATATCTCTGTTACAGGAGCCTCACCTGTCCTTCAGGTGCTTAGCTTTGACCTGGGTCATCTGTCCACTAGAGAAGTCAAACACCTCCTCGCTGAGCAGCTTCAGGATGATCATGTTGTTCTGGCAGAGGCTCTCACTGGTGCGGCTCGCTCCCACAATGTCACTGATAAACGTGGGCCAGTGCTTCGGCCACTCCTGCTTCAGGATCTAGGAGTCACGGAACCACCATTAAGGGCAACGGATGACAATCAAATGTTCACGCAACCTAAAACGACGTAATGCTGCTTCCTCGCCCATTTTAAACTGAAAAACTTTTACAACACTTACCTGAACTAAGATCATGTTGAGTTTTCCAATGTACACCTTTTCTTTCTGTAATAAAATAACAGAAAATGTCAGCACACTCATCATCTGCAGCTACACAAGCAGTAGGCTGTAAACCAAAAACAAGGGAAATCACCTCTACGTTAGCTGCATCTGACGATGTCTTGATAATGAGCCCAACGACATATTTTTTAATACCTGCGCACAAGACAAGAGATGGAAAGCTTGAGTGTCTTCTGGGGTTTAGCACCAATAACAAAAGTTCAATTACAAGCAATCAGCAGTGGGTTGAAAATGAAAACAGAATTATAAAATATTACAGTCTTAAGCAAAAGCAATAAAAGTCCACAAGGTCAAAGCCAAAGTGCCGTGAATATGAGGGACAGTAGGGGGAGCAGCAGAGCACTAGTCCACTTTACTTCAGACAAAATGGCAGGGACGTTACAAAGTTCAAATGATTTGAAATCATCATCCATATACACATCAATGTGTGGAACTGTTCATAGTGAAATATTTATTATACATAATTCGTGCCAGAGGACTGAAATTGCAGCTGCTTTACAAACAGAAATGAGAATCTGACACTTTCCAAAAGCTCTGTTGAAAGTTTGTTAATAAAATTTGCTGCGTCGTTCAAACATGTACCAATACTGATTACTGCACAATGTCATTGTTCTTGCTATTATTATGATTAATAATTTTTGCAATCATCAGAAATCATCATGTGTTTTTTTATTAAACCGTAGCACCAATCAAGAATTGTTTCAATATTTTCAGTGTGAAGTCAAGACAGGCCACACTGTGGCACAGATATAATGATCAGTGTCAGTCAGCTACTACTGTTTCTTCAAAAACACTCAGCATATGATTATTATATGATCATTATACCAACTATCATGCAGTATAGATCTAGCTTCATCACAAACACTGTATGTGCGGGAAAAACTAAACACAGATTTGAAATCAGCATGAAAAACACTACAGAACCCACAGAAACTTTTACACAATGACCTGTGTAATCAGTAGTATTAAAGCCCACTTACAGTTTTATATTACCACATAAATCATATGCATTATTATTGCTTTTGTTTCTTAAGAGTTATTGCATAACTAATATGCCAGTTATGAATAAAAGCAATGCTAATACATATCACTTATGTAATTAAAAAGACACCAGTAAATCATCAGTCATGATAACAGAACGGAGGGCGACAACCAATTATCAATATTATCAAAGTGAAAGATAATCATTGTTCTGTACTGTATTATGCGCATCATTATATGTATTTTATGTATCAACATTGCTGTTAATTGTTTTTACATGAAACATAGGTGAAATACACATCTAAAAAGGTAAAAACATCACTGGTAAATGTTTATTTTTCATAGTAAGCTGCATTAAAATGTCCTGAAGCATCTTAAAATTATTACATTGTTTTTGGCTTATCGTTATGAAGGGTGGGGTGATCAGGGTTTTAAACCTCTGAAAAACAATTTATGCAATATTTTTTTATTTATTTGGTTGCCCAATATGCCCTTTGTAAGGTTACAAACACACGAGCCTCACAGTCGTGCTGAGACGTCGGATATAAACATGGGTTTGTCCAAAAGTTACGTAAGATATTAGTGACAACTGAAGAGATTTATTTGGTCATCTGAGCATGCTTTGAGGAATCAGACTGTTGTGGTTGCGCTGCTACAATTCCTTCAGCATAGTAATGATTCTCTGTGCCCCAGTGGAGGGAAAACACTCTGTAAAAGCAGTGAAACTTCCAGCATTTTTTTTCAAAAGGGAATAAAGCTCAACTTGGCAACTCGGGCTGTTGCAAACAAAAGGTTCTGCTCCCAACGAAAGCCGCTTGCAAAGTCAAGTCCAACACATAGAAAGAATCTGCTTAAAGCTGCAACACAGAAGACTCAATTCATCTGACGCAAAAAACACGTTCTGAAACCATCACTACATCCTCTATAAACCAAATCAAAGCACTGAGAGCGCCGCATGAGCAAGCACAGCTCAGTCCAGAGGAGGGGAGAATTTGACCGTGTCGCAGTGCCTTTAATATCTTATAGCTGGCAGCTTTAGTAAGCATATATTTACATATTTGAGATGCTTACACTTCATATCAGGCACTTAACAATGGAAAAACAGACAAACTACTGGGGCTGCACAATTAATCGAATTTTAAATCACGATCACGATTTTGGCTGCCCCAATTAAATTAAGATGATCGTCAGCGATTTGAATAGCAGCTCTGCTGCACATCAGATCAAACACTTTCTCAAACAATAATTCAGCCAACCACCACGGGGCAAACAAGATTATGGCTTCAGTAAGCTGCCTAATAAAGGACCGTGTGAGTGTGTACCCATGTGTGAGAGAGTGTGCGTAGTCTGTAGGCTGTTCCTTGTTATCATTCGGTCATACGTCATACACACCACAGCAAGGAATTCCACCTCTACATTTAACCCATTCACCAAGTGAAGCAGGGCAGCAGCAACACTGCTGTGGGGACAGTGTGTGGGGACTGTGCTGTGCCTAGCGGTTTGGGGAATTGAACACGGACTTTCTGATCGCAGGGCGAATGCCTTAACCACTAGGCTACCATGCTTTTTCTGCAGAGGATTCTTTTTTTCATTTGTTTGCACTTTATGGTTGCTCTCTGCAGTTGCATGTTTATTTTTTGTAAGCCCTTTATCTTAGGTAAATTTTATTTTATTATTTTTATTCTTTATATTTTAGGTTTCGTTTTGAACTGAAAGCCTCGTTCACTTACTGTTTGTTTAAAATAGAAAGTGACATAAAAATGTGTTTTACCTAAAATAATGAATAATTGTGATTAATTATCGTGATTTCAATGTTGATCAAAAATAATCATGATTATCATTTTTGCCATAATCCTGCAGCTCTACAAACTACGATACTTTTTCAAACCCGTATGAGGTACGGCTACCAGGGTGATGTTTTGGAAGGAAACTTATTTTAGATGATATAAGCAGCTAAACATCATTTAAGATTTTTGTCCTACCAGGTTTTCAGGATTCTGACCACTCAGATGGTGCAAATAACACTGGGTAACAAAAAAGTGTTTCATTGCAAGTTTTGCGGATTCAGAAAATCCAATCAGTTTTTTACTCCCTTAAAATGGTTCTAGAGATAAACTAAATTCTCTGTATATTTTTTATTATAAGGTTGTTGCAATACTACTACTATTTTCATATTAGTCTCACTGATGCATGTGTCTCACTGCGTGAGAGTCGGCAACTCATCTACATGTACAACAAACAAACCAACATATTTATACGCAAAAAGTAGAACAAAAGACTGTCAGTCGAGCCGCCGACTTTGAGTTTTTTCTAAAAATGACCTTTCTAACTAAACCCTTGAAGCTCCATGAAAATAACTGTTAGCACCGAAATCAAGGCCGAGATCGTAGAAGAAACACTACAGAATGAAATGAAACTCATTTTTGTTGCCTTGTTTTAGTATTGTTTGGAAGCATTTTGACATATTAAGGCATTCATGTGAGCCTACAAAACTACACCACACGTCAATCATATAGTCAAGTGTTAACACCACAAGCTCCAGGAACACCACTCCATGCAGCAAACTGGTGAATAAGCAGTAAAAGGAGATCAAGGGGTCACACTCACCTTCACATTGATTTCTTGGTAGAATCTTCCATCTTGTTTTAATAACTGTTTCCAAAATCTGCAGAGCATAGTACTGGAACGCCAAAGGAACAAAGCACACATTATTGACTTCTGCTTTAACTGCCCAAGTCACCACATGAGCTACTGCTGTACTGTGCATTTTTCAGAATAATACTCAAAACAAAAGAGAAAGGAAATCACTGCCTGAATACATGTTTAAATGTATTTAGTTTAAATCCATACTGAACATATTCATGCAGGTTTGATTTCAATGTGCTTAATTCCTGTGGTTTTGGTTTCAAAACTTTCTAGAGAATCAGTGTATGCACATTAAAGCCTGAACAAGTTTTGCTGTTTCTGCCAGTTTCACACCAGAAAGTGAAAGACAGGAAAAGAAATGCTAACGGCTACTAACGGCTTGCCACTGAATCCAACCACAACCAAACAGGAAGACCTACGAGACAGTGAAAGGTGTATACATGCACACACCATAACAGCCATAACATTAAAAGCACAGGCGGGTGACTGGAACAAGGATGGTCTGGTTCCAGTTTCTCCCGGAGGGCTATAGATCATATTAGCCAGCGAGTGAATCTGAGACTTTTAAGAAGAACCAAACTGTGATTTCTGAACAACTGAGCTCCAAATTGGCAAGTTTCGTAGTGGGGGGTGGTTCCTGGTGTTTCCTGGTGTCCAGTGGTCGGACACGTACCAAAAGCACTTCGGTGACAGGGTCCCGGACTCCTAAGGTTCACTGATGGTGGTGGGGAGTGAAGACCAGACCACCTGGTTCTGATCCCACCGAAGATCTGCTGTAGAACAAATTACCGAAGAGCTTGCGGCTCTGATAGAAAGGGGTCAGAACACATAATGCAGCACACCCTGCTGGGCTAAGTAGCTGCAGACCAGTCAGAGAGAACATGCTGACCCGTCTACCACCAAAAATATTTACAATTGGAATCTTAACTGGACCACAGAGCAATGGAAGGTGGACTGGCCTGATGAATCATGCGCTCTTCCACACAGTCCGGTGTATTAGAGTTGTTTACCTGGGGACGAGATGGACCATGGAGCAGAGGAGGAAATCTGATGCTCTGGGTGCTGTTTTGCTGGGAAACCTTGATTTCTACATTGGTGTGGACGTTCAATACCCTTCACCTGCCTTAGCATTGTTGCAGACCAAGTTCGCCCTTTCATAGAGATGCTGTTCCCTAAAGGCAGCTCTTTCTTCAACAACGAAAAACACTGTAAACACTGCAAACACTGTTCAGGGAGAATTTGAGAAACATCACAAAGGTGTTGTTCGATCCATGGATGCCCCACCTCACAGCTTACAGGGCTTTTAAGGATCTGCTGCGAATGTCCTGGTGCAGATACCACAGCAGACCTTCACAGCACAATACCTGGCAGGTGATTTTAATGTTATGGCTGATCAGTGCATTAAATGTACACTAATAAAGAGAAGAGAAATACTAACTTCCCTTAACACGGGTTCTGATTTACAGAGTTCTCCTACTACTACCACACCTCTACCAGCGTCAATCAATATCAATCATAGGACAAAGAGGAAAGAACTCGTACAACAAAGTAGTGGTGCCTTCTGTTTTCACCTTTAGCTGGTGTGGGTCTCTGGAACAGCAAGACAAGCCACAGGTTTGGTTCCATACACTTGTGTATACAGTGCTTTTCGCATTACAGATATGTGAGTATTTTGGGTAAGTTAGTGTTTGCGCTACTGTCATTTGTGTTATTTGGATCAACAGTGTTTCAGCTGTAGGGATCAATGATTTTCAGGGAAAGAAGTGGAGAAAATTCAGGAGGGTCAAAACAAAGACAGATGAAATGAGAGGAGTTAATGGATAACAAAGGTTTAACATTGTGAAAAAAAGTGATTAAAGGTGAAACGCAAACCTTGTAGGTTGAACTCTATCATTTACCTATGTAAAACCCCATGTATTCACCTTTAATTCACTTTAAGAGTTTTAGGTTAAAAGCAAATAAAGTCGTAAAAGTTTTGCAACATTTCACCCGTCTCACCGTACGGCCAGCCATTATGTTGCAAAAGCTTTAGTTGTTTTCTTTTAAGAAACTGACGAGACAAGTCAAGAGTAGGTATGGACCAAGAGAGAAAATAGAAAAAGGTGAAGAAAACAGACAAATGATCCCTACAGCAAAAACATCTAGCTGCCCTACACCTAGTTAGAGCAATACCTGCTACCTGCCTAAAACCAACTGAGTAGGTATCCTATCCAAAGCAAGAGTACTGGTCTAGGGTCAGTTTCTTCCAAGTGAACGTGGCCCTACGGGAAGGAAGACACTGATCCTGGATCAGTATCTTACTCCGAGATGCTTTTAGCTCGCCCTCCTCCAGTTGAGAAGCAAATGCAATGAAAACGGATGCAGAGCAGAATTGAGTATAAGGGAATGAAAAGGTAGACCTTGTGGAGGCCTGCCGCCCAAAGCCTAGCTGTGTCAAGGTGCACAGGAAGACACACCCCTTTTCTTCCTATTACAAGCAATCAACATAATGGAACATTGTCATTAATAATCAAATATGAACAACTTCAATTAAGATATTTTCTTTGAGATTTGTTGTTTGCTCTTTTCTGATCTTAAATATATGATTATGTTAATTTTAAAAAAGAAAAAGAAAGACAATATGGGTGGGAAAATTACAAGTGCTAAATAATGTGCTTAATAATGTTTCTGATTGGGGGGGGGTCATTTTGTTTTTCTGAAGGATTCAGAAACATTACTTGTATGAGAAATAAGACTTTTACCTCTTTTTTTAATCTCAGTTGAACTAAGCCCTCACATTTTGGGCAGCTTAATACGAAATTATAAAAACTGTTGACAAAGCCACTCCAAACATTAGTAATATTGACCAGAGGGTTAAGAGCACACATACAGCAAGCCCAAAAAAATGAAAATAAATAAATAAATAAAACAAACAAGTAAAACGCAAAACTGGGTGACCGGTACTTTGAGGAAGTCTCTTGCACAAAGGGGAAGAACCTCCATCCCAGCAACTGAAGCACATAAACAACTGCTGAGCGTATCAAAGCCCCAATTAGGACCAGCCGAAACAGCGCCGCAGTCACCACAGGATTAGCTCTTCAGAGAGCGCGGGGAACAGCCCCTGCGCCTTTCTGAAAGGCTACTAGTATTCAGTCTACATGTTTCAGTGATTCCTGATTGAGCCTTTAGTAGCAAGTTGTCCTCATTCAGTTTGCCCACTGAAACAATAACTAAACGAATGATGACACCCAAGAGTTTGCAAAGAGTCGTTATGGATGTGCAAGACCTGAATGGTCAAGGAGAAGGCCAACACATCCCATTCAGTTAACACTGAATCACCTCAGAGATTTTGAAAAGAATAACAATTTGGAGGGAGAAAGGAGCTCCACATGTGCTGTTAATAGAAAAGACCTAAAGCCATGACACCTAACTACTACAAATCAAAGTCATCTCTGCTCTAACAAAAGAAAGCAAGAATCCCCCTTAATATTTACATGATATTACACCAGAACTTCCTCAAAGTAAACATGTCAAGGCCTGTGCTCACAAAGCATCTTGGTATCAGAGAGCTGCTTCCTGTCAGAAAATCAGGAAATCTGATCAGCGCTCCTGTTCCAAGGTGCCTCATTAAGATGGAGATGGGGGTGATGGGCTTACTTTGGTGTTCATGTTCTGGGAGAACTCCAGAATGGTGTCCACACGAGTCCATGCGTCTGGATGCTCCTTCAAATGGGTGAGGACCTCCTGGGCCATTCTTTGCTGAAAAGAGAAACACATATTGAAGCAAGCTACACAGATGCAAAGACTTCTAGTCAGTCCATAGTTTTGCAAAGCTATAAGTTAAGGAACCACTTATTTATTCACTGGTTTATTCTAAAAATTAAATAGTAACTTGAACATAAAGTAAAAGGAGAAATTGATCAAGCTCTGCTCTTCCATATTCTGTAGTTTTGTCACATTTGTCATTCAACTTAATGAGCCCATCAACATAACATAATAATTCAGTCCCACTTTGAGTTAAAATAACATTGGCTTCACCTGCTGAGGTCAATCCACTAAAGGCAGAGCCATTTCTGAGAAGCTGGAATGCTTACCTGCGGTCCCACTCCATGGTACAAGCAGTTAACCACATTATCCAGGAGGTTAATGTCCAGTTTCTGGTTGAAGTCCAGCAGCTGTCTGGCTGCGTGGTCTGCTAACATTGTCATAACTGCTGGCATAGAGCTCTGTGGGGACAGGGAGGGCTGGTGAGGCCTTGTGAGGGGAGCAAACATTCAGCAGGGCAAAGTCATATGAAGTGAGTTCCAAACAGGTGTCCACAGCTCTGCAGGCCCATCCTCAGGCCTCGGCCAGGACACGGACTGCACGGGTAAATGGAGAGGTACAGCGCAATTAAGAGCAAGGGCCCTTGTACCAATATTCAGAGCAAGAGAACTAGTCTAGGATTAGTGTCCACATTAATCAACCATAGCTCAGTTCATTGAAAAAGAAGTTGTCTGTGTATCTATCCATATTATACATACACTTGATTTTAAAAACTTAAAGCAGTCGGATATACCTAAAAATATATCAATGAAATCAAAATCCATCCATCCAGACAATTTAATAATTGATTCCGATCTAAATCTGCAAACTTCTCAAATGTAATATGAGCAGCACAGGTCTGTTTGTGAAAACCACGGTCAAAAAAGTGATACAGGTGGCCCTAATCCTGTATCTGCAGAACATCTCAGAATTAGGCCGCCCCTCCATGACTAGCTCTACATGTTCTTGTTCGGATATGGACAGCAATGAAGCTCCACCAGCTGCACTCTCACTTTTGGAATTCAACAGGCATGATTAAAGAAAAACTTGCAGTCACACAGTTCACTTCAGAACAATAACGTGGGAAAAGAAACACAGTTTTAAAGCTGCTGCTCTGTAAGTGTAGTCTTCACATACACGCTAGTGTGTGTGTGAGTGAAAGCACAGAAGGAAAGGACTATTTTTCTCAATGAGACCACGTGTTAACCAGCCCCGTCTCTGACGTCACACTGTTTACATGTGTCGCAGAGAGGCGTGGCCACGTGACAGAATATGAACCCTCTTCAGGCATCAAGTATTCAGAACAGCAGTTTCACAGTCAGCACTGGGAGCATTTAACAAAAAGTCAACACATTTCAATGGTCAACTCATAATTACGTTTATGAAGTGCATGAAGGACTTCCACAGACTGCTCAAACATTAAACAGCCAAGCAATCGCCACACATCTGGCAAGTGCATCTAGGATTTATCATCAAACTAAAAATTTAAACGGCACCAACAAATCTACCGCAGGACTAAAACAATCACACACGTCCCACGGATTGAATCTAAACCGTTTTCTGATTTAAGAGAACGCTGCTTTTTGTAGCTTGGTGTAACTGCCCAGCTGCTTTTAATCCCTCTGGCTGCGTTTGATGAACAAGGTTTCTTTCCCTTCTCCTCTTCTAGGAGATCCCATCAAATACATGGCCGTACTCGCCGTGTCCTCCTTCTAACGTGGTCAGGCAGCTGACTCACACAGCACGGAGCCAAACCTGAGAAGGCAGACTAATGACTGATTCCAATCAGTGCCAGCAAGAGGCATTCGCCCAATCTCGAACAAACCATTGCCTCCAAAGTTACCCCTCCCGCCCCACCATCATCCTCCATCGACCTGCAGACCAACACTCAGAGCTGGGTACAAGGATCGCCTGGGCACGTTTCTCGTGATCCGCTACTCTGACTTTGGAAAGTAAGGCTTCAAAGTACCTTCCAGTTACGTATAGCGAATACACACCATGGGCTATGTTTGAAAAGGATCTGTCTGCAAGACAGAACGCACACACTCCCTGGCCCTCACACCCACCAGGTGGGAGACTTCTGCCTGAGTTGAGATCCTCAAAAAAACGCGGGGCATCCAGAATGCATGCACAGTTACTGATCAGATATACCCCCAACAGCTGGATAAGTACAAATCCTGCACGGTGAATGCTTTTGCATTCATTTAAGTGGGTTACAGGAGTTAAAGGTCTTGTACACCCCTCCCCTGACAAGTCATGACCATGCCACCCATCTCTAGGGTTGGCACCTTCTGATTCTCCCGCGCTACTTTTCTCTCAAATCGTAAAAAAGGCCCATTCCCTCCCAAAACAGCAGCTACACACACTAACCAAGTAGACATCTGAACCGTGTAACGGTTTACTTACCGAGAAGTCCAAGCCTTTTCTGCCAGTGTTGCTATAAACTTGGGTTTAACTAGGTCCAGAACCGCTGGTGGCTGGCTCAGTGAGGTTTGTTCGGCTCGGCAGGAGTAAATAAATTAAAATCACTCCGTCAGTGGCGGTGTCCTGAGAGGAGTTACCGTTGGAGCTAGCGCGGCTAGTCAGGTGTGGACTCTCACGGTTTTCTCTCAGCCCGGTTCATCTTACGGAAATAAAGTTAACCCTGACCAGTGCTTTCTCTTTCCCTCAGGTTCTATTTGTACTGAGAAGTATTTCTGCAAAGTATGTTTAGAGAAAGAGTAGGAATGAGTGAGCCCGTGGCTCCGTCTCCTCTCGCCCCGTCTCCTCTCGCAGGCAGCGGGCTGGGAACCGGCTGAAACCGGTTCAGACTGGGAGATTCCATCTCGGTTTAGTTTTCAGCCGGTGGCGCCGCGAAAAGTTCGGATCGACGTCACGCCCATCCCTGGGCCCCATTGGCTAGTCTACCGCAAAACTCGCTTCCCATTGGTGGACGCGCCTGTCCATCAGGGTGCTCGCTTCTTCTAAACAGAGGCGTACGCGCTTCTTTTTTGTTTTTGAAAAAATAAATAATAATAAAAAACAAGCAAGGAAATTAATAAATATATAAACAAAGTTTAAATTTAAGTTTAAAAAACGTGCACAGGACGCTATTTTTTTAAATCGCATCGCCCACGTGTTTGTATATTTTTCTTTAGCATTTTAGCACGTACACGAGGAGCTAACGTGTTTAATGTGCACATGGACATTTAAAAAATAATAATTAGATATTTTCTTGCATGATTAGATGAAAAGGAGTCGAAGACGGAGGGGGGCATTAGAGCTTGCACTTGTGCAGCTTGTAAGCTGGTAATTTTCCACTAGCCACACGAAGGGGGAGTGGTTGGAGAGAGAGGGAGAGAGAGAGATATGCACATGGCACGGGTCGGATGCACGTTTACAATGGGGGCTCGTTTAAAGCGAATAAAACTCCCAACACATCTCTCACAACACTGCAACACTTCGCAAAATTGCGAAAGGGACCGACCCTGCAGCGCTCGTAAAAGAACCCCAGACTGGGCTGCAGAAGAAACTGGCGAGTATGTTTTCTCTCCCTCCCCGAGAGCCACGTGACTCCACTCCACTTAAACGTCAGTTGATGGAAAAATACAGGCAAAGTAGAGCTGCAGCTGAACAAAGACTGAAATGATGCAGCTCATTGATCATGTGGTTCATGCATGAAAAAAAGTGTCCAAGGAAGTCAAAAAGAGCTGTATGCAAATATGCTGCATGTTAAACTGAGCTGCCATTCATCTCTCCATAAACCACACATGCAGTCTCAGTCCAGTGCATCTGCTTCAGACCCCTCCAAACCTTTTCTGGTCTGTAGCTTGTGAAAAAGGGTCACTTTTGTGGCTGATCTGACCTTCTCTAAGGCCTCCTTATTACCCAGATAGTGCCCACAGGTCCTGGATCAGGTAAAATGAGAGCAATAAAGCTGTAATAACAGATGTGTGTTAGGCTGTAGTAGCTGGTTCTCAGTGATAGGACCGGACTTTCTTGTTTACCTCTTGACTGGGCAAAGGTAATGTCATGTCTGAAGAATTTGCCGCTCTATGGCTGTGCCGGGGGGCATCCTCCGCTTTCCAGGAACCCCAACGCCTCCACCTTTGAACATCAAACAGCACAAGGCCTTTAGGTCACATCTGCTCTCTTTTATGCCAGGACTCATTTTGGATGACTTTTTAACATCTCTTGCATGTTCTCAGACCTGGGCTTAGTTTATAAGACAACAAAAATCATTAGAGTGATTGTGAAAACAATTACACAATTGCTCTTCATAAGTTTTGTTACTGTTTTTTTTTTTTACAGCTGCAATCTCCTCCTACAGTTTTTTAAATATTTGCATGGTTCAAGAGCATTGTGCATGTGTTCAGATTTTTTGACCGGTTGAGTATTAATAATAAAAAATCTCAATTTTTGTAGTCGAGTCGTCTCCATAATCAATGGGGAGAGAGCGCGGAGAGCGTGTCTGCGACATCACGGCTGTTGCGGCCAGAAAGTGACAAAAGACAGAGCGACCAATCAGAAAACACTCAGCAAACTCAAAAACACACTTAAGCACAGGTCAAGTATAAAAAAAATATGTGTCACTCTTTGTTTTGGTTTAATTCACTGATTGGTTAGTTCACGCCACCTGTTTTCAGCCGTCTTGTTAAGAGACTTGTGCTTGTCTGTCTCCAAACACTGGCTTTATACCAGTCACACTTCATATTTTCTCACAGAAACGCCATCTGGTAAAAAAGGTACAACCCCTGGCAAAAAGTATGGAATCACCCCTCTCAGAAGATGTTCATTCAAATTTTTAATTGTGTAGAAAAAAAACAAGCACATACATGCCACAAAACTATTTTCACTCAACCATCCAAACTTCTGGCTGTATAAAACACTTAAAAAAAAACAAAGAAAGATAACTGTAGTCAATGACAACTGTTTTAAAGATCAAACAGAGGAAAAAATGTGGAATCACAAAAATCAGAGGAAAGAAATATGGAATCATGCGCTTTGCATTTCTAAAACAAACACCTGTATCTGATTACAACTGCTAATTAGTCTGCAGTTAAAAAAGAGTGCTTGCACACATAAGTGATGTGTTGAACCAAGATGACTGACATAACACATGGCTCCAACACGAGAGATGTCAGTTGAAAAAAAGGAGAGGATTATCAAACTTCTTGAAGAAGTCTTCACGGAATGTTACAAAAGATGTTGGTTGTTCCCAGGCAGCTGTGTCTAAAAAAACAAATCAAATGGAAAGGTTGTAAAAGGGAAGCGTACTGTTAGACCAAGAAAAACATCAAAGTGCCAAGACAGAACACTTAAAGCAATATGCCTTGAAAACAGAAAATGCACAACAAAACAAATGAGGAACAAATGGGCAGAAAGTGGAGCCAATGTCTAAAAGAAACTGCCTAAAAGAAATGGGATTTACATACAGAAAAGCCAAACGAAAACCATCATTAACATCTAACCAGACAAAAACAAGGTTTCAGTGGCTAAAGAAAGTCTTGGACTGCAGATGACTGGACGAGAGTTATATTCAGTGATGAGTCACGAATCTGCATTGGGCAGGGTGATGATGCTGGAACTTTTGTTTGGTGCCGTTCCAATGAAATTTATAAAGACAACTGCCTGAAGAAAAGATGCAAATTTCCACAGCCATTAATGATATGGGGTTGTATGTCAGTGGTGCAACAAAGTACTAGTAGTGTTTTTATTTGGTGATTCCATACTATTTTCCTCTGATTTTTGTGATCCCATACTTTTTTCCTCTGTTTGATTTTTAAAACAGTTGTCATTGACTGCAGTTATCTTTCTTAGTTTTTTTAAAAAAGTGTTTTATACAGCCGGAAGTTTGGATTGTTGAGTGAAAATAGTTTTGTGGCATGTATGTGGTTGTTTTTTTCTACACAATTAAACATTTGAATTAATATCTTTTGAGAGGGGTGATTCCATACTTTTTGCCAGGGGTTGTATAATTAAACATCTGATGCTTCATAACCATTCTTACCATTTCATTACTGATGGGTATCTTTTATTTCATCATATCTTTATTATTAGTTAAAATAGAGCTGTCATGTGTCACATTTCCCTTCTTCTCCCCAATGAGAGCAGGCGCATAGGCAGACGTACATGCTTGCTTATTTTTGTTTTCAAAAACACTCAAAAGAAAAGAACAGACTTCCAAACCAAAGGAGAAAAGGAAACACATTAACAAGAGCCAGGGTGATGGTGGACCGACACTAAGGTCTACCAGACACAAACTTAAATACCAAAAAACAAAACTCCCAAACCCAATCAACACAAACATCTCATTTTCTGAGCACACCGGTCAGCTGTGACGCATTACACTAATACAAGGCCGCTGTGTTCAGCCATATACAGTATTCCCCTGCTTCCCCTGGGGGTTATGTTCCAAGAGCACACGTGTATAATGAAAAAACGCATTGTTGTGTTTTGGTTAAAAATGCCTAAAAATGGCTAGTGTATAATTTTCTTTTATAGTGTAAACCCTAAATCTGCCCCCAAATTTGCTTCCAGAACACTTTAATTACATTTTAAACTCACTTTAATGCATTACCCTTAAAGAAAATGTAAAGGTAAACCCATATTCACCTCTTTTCATTTAAATTCCCCACCAAGATACACAACTCGGAAGGTTGTGGGACAAATGTATTGGGACACTGTGGCGAGGTAAATGGGGTCCCCTTGTGTGAAAACATCCAGAAAAAATATATTTACTGCCACAAAAAAGCCAAAAAAAAAGGTGCAGGATATTTTCAGTTTCTGCGTATATAAAACTATGAGTACGGTAAAAAAAAACATAAAACTGGGGGGTTACTGTATAATAAAAGTCTGCAAAACATAAATGAACAGAAAACGGTCACAGTACCCAGACCTGTCATGTTCAATATTTGGCTGATATCACTGTCATTGTTATTTGCAATAACAGAGAACAACTTCAAACCACCTCTGACCACAGTATTCTGAGTATACAGTGAACTTAGCACGGCGTGCTTTCTGAGCTTTATTTAAATTTAATATTAAAATAGTTCTTATCTGTGTGTCGCAACATAAAGAATTTCCTCAGGGATCAATATTTCTGATTCTGATTTTGCTGCTGGAAATGAAAGGGTTAAATTAAACCAAGTGTTGGTGGGATGTGCAGCCCTGTGCAGTATTTCTGTTTATTTGTATGTATGTTGTTATTATATAGCGTTCTACTTGCAAAAACACACACTGCAGCCATATGTAATTTTTTTTCCTGGGTGGCCTAAAACTTGGCAAGCGGTGTGTTTTGATCCCGTTTGCTAGATTACATCAAGAAGCCGCACTCAGGCTAGATAAGCGCCTGCATATATTTTAATCACACTGTTGACATAAACTATGGCTGGTGCTTGTTTTCATCCTGGAGCTGCTGAAGCCTCTGACAGTCCACTGGCCTCCTACTGTAATATTATTTAAGAGGAACTTCAGCAACTTTTGAACAATTTCCTTCAAGAATAAGTGTTTGAAATGTGAACAGAGAGGCTCCGGAAAACACAGTGGAGGTGAATGGAACCAGACATCTGCCTCTAAAAGCTCCTCCCAAAAAGTTCTTCATCAGATGGTTTTGGGGGCGCTGTCCTAAAACCCGTTCATGGTACAGGGATACATGCAGGGTGTTGTGAGGTAAAATAGTCCCCAAAAAAAGAGATTTAGTTCAGATTCACTCTTTTACATCATCAACATCCATATAAACACTCAGAGACACGTGGAGCTTCACTGGGGGGATAGAGAGTAAAACGGCTGGATTAGTTTCACTGGTTCCATTCACCTCCACTATATTAGTGGTGGAGACGTCTGGTTCAATTCGCTAACACTGGACAGAAATCAGAGTCTCTACAATCAACCAAACACACTCTGGATGAATGTGTTTACATCTCAAACAGTGAATTATGGGGGACTTTAAGTGCCCATTAAAAACTGCTCCTATTGCAGTGCTGCCACATTGTAGTTCTTGGAAAGTAGCTTGAAGAAGGCCATAAAAAAGTGGTCAGATGACTATGGGCAGTACAGTTCAGTGTGTGAAACAGCGTGTGGGAATGATTACCCTGTGCATTCCTAGGCCATTTCACAACTGCACTTATACCTGCAGGGCACTTACAGTGGAGCTCCTCCTGTTAGTCAATTAAAGTTTTTTTTAGAAACCAATCATTTAAAGGACATTCTCAGTGCACCAGCAGCAATTATTTGGCATTCTGAGTGATGATAAAGCATGTTTTAAGCTTTAGTACAGTAAGAAACATATATTTGTAATACATGCATACATAGAGTATCATAAAAAAGTGTAAAGAAATGATTGGCGGCTCAAGACTTTTTATTATTATGCTTACTAGCTGTCCAAAAGAATCTGAAGGGCAGCAGCTGGTTTTAATGTGTTTGAAGGGATCAATCCTCTCTTTTCCACTTCTAAAGTGAATTGTTTATATCGTTTGTATGCTTTCATGCATGAAAACAGTCACATTTCATCTTTCCAATGTCACTTTATGCCTTACAATTAAACAGGCTTTTTTTGTTACTGTGCCTTTAACACTGACACGTATAAATTAGCTGTTTTCTGATTGGCTGCCCTGTATTGGGCCGTCCAATCCGAAAAGCTTACAATTGAATGGGCAAAAGGGCAAAATCATATCCTTCTCTTTCTCTCTCTCTGTCTCTTTTTCTCTTTCTCTTTTTCTCTTTCTCTCCCTCTCTCTCTTTCTTATTGATCCAAGCCACTTATTGTTTTTCTACCAATACGTTCTAATCATTTCAACATTTGCATATTCATATCTCCACCTTCATTTTCATGGGTTTATTTTGGGCTTGACAGGTGTGGTGAGCAGCACCCTCGCTCTCGGACACGTGCAGCGTGAGGATGCTCAGACAAAGGTGCTTGGACTCAAATTCTCTGGGGATTCTGGGAATTCCCACAGTCTAAAGGGCAGAGGGAGATCGAGCTTTCCAGAGTGTAAATAACTCTCTAACTATATTTCACTCACTTTAAAAACATGTATTTCTACCACATCAATCACCATCTCTCTTTCACAGGACATCAGTCTTGATATTTTCCTAACAAAGTACTTAATAATGAGTTGTTATGTCATTATTAGGTCCAACATATTGACTGGCCTTCTTTAAACATGGATGAATCAATCCTTAGTGTAACTGGTGGCAGCTTGTAGTGTTCTGAAGTGGTTTAAGAGTGAGGATCAGAGTCACCTGAGTGTGTGGCTGTGGGCGGGGTCAGGGGAGGCGGGGTCAGCAGCAGGGGTGCGTGTTTATTGTCACATAAAGAAAACAACGGAACATCATTACAGTAATGAAGCCGTCAAGTCTGTACAGTAAAAAACACAAATGAAAGTATTAAAAGTGTAGTTTAAAGTGAGTGTAGTTTAAAGTGGGTGCAGTTTAAAGCACATGTAGTTTAAAGTGACTGTAGTTTAAAGCGCCTGTAGTTTAAAGCGCCTGTAGTTTAAAGTGACTGTAGTTTAAAGCGCCTGTAGTTTAACGTGTGTGTAGTTTAAAATTACTGCAGTTTAAACTGACTGGCTTAAAGTGGGTGTAGTTAAAATGAGTATGGTTTAAAGTGACTGCAGTTTAAAGCGCCTGTAGTTTAAAGCGCCTGTAGTTTAAAGTGACTGTAGTTTAAAGCGCCTGTAGTTTAACGTGTG
>JBBPDE010000001.1:31492512-31505944 GCA_037974605.1 Nannopetersius ansorgii
AGCGGTCTTGGGAATCGAACCTGGACTTTCTGATCACAGGGCGAATGCCTTAACCACTAGGCTACCAGCTGCCCCAAAATTTAGAAATGCTTTGAGGAACATGACAGAGTTCAAGGGTTTGGCATGGCAAATTCCCCAGATCTCAATCCAATCAAGCATCTGTGGGATGTGCTGGACAAACTAGTCTGATCAGTAAAGTGCTGTGCTGTGGTACATGTGAAAATGTACGAACAAAAAACCCTTTCAAAGACTGCCACCATGTAAACACTTTTTGTTGGTGTTGATGGGCTTTTGTTACTAAGACCTGAGCTTTAGACTAGTTTGTCCTTCATGCTCAATCCACCATCACCGAGTGCTTTTGACCATTAATTTGCTGCAGCAATGCCTACATCTAAGCAATCAATACAACAATGGCACTCCGCTAGCTCTGCTGGACTGTTAAATGCAGTGCCCAAACAGCGATTTGGCTTTTGAGGGACTTTGTTTATCTCTGAAGCAGGTTGCATTGCTTACTTTCCATTTAATTGAAAGTCATATCATCACTTTGGCTAGTTGACATTTTGGCTGTTGACTGTGTTTCTCATAAAACACATGTTTTCTGCTTCTACTTACACATTTTACCTAACAAGCTCTAAAGGTTGGCTCTTTGTTCCCATGTGATTTTTAATGCATTCATTTTATTGCCTTCAGAAGCCATAGAAAAAGGGTCATTATCATGAAATTTCATGGTCTTTTATGCATTGTTTTTCATTCTAATCTCTGAATTTAAATCAATGAAGCATTTTACAAGCAAGTAAATAATATAGGTGAATTATACTTTAATCAGGCTTTATACACAATGAGTTACATGGGTGAGCGGATTTAGAGCCAGGTCTTTCATCACTCTACTTAGTAAATGTCAACTGCATCAGAGGTTTACCGAGGGTAATAGAATGGGACCCTGAGGATGAGATGGAATTTTCCAGAGAAAGTTAGTTTGTAGGCTTCAAGTACCTGCATCCCTAGTAAGGATTAAGTGGCTGCAGAAAATGAAAGTTTGTGTGTACTTTTTTTTTTTTTTAATTCTTGTGTGTGTGTGTGTGTATATATCTATATATATATATATATATATATATATATGTATATATATATGTATATATATATGTATATATATATGTATATATATATGTGTGTGTGTATATATATACAGTACAGGCCAAAAGTGTGGACACACCTCATTCACTGCGTTTTCTTTATTTTCATTGTAGATTCTCACTGAAGGCATCAAAACTATGAATGCACACATGTGGCGTTATGTACTTAACAAAAACGGTGAAATAACTGAAAACATGTTTTATATTCTAGTTTCTTCAAAATAGCCACCCTTTGCTCTGATTACTGCTTTGCACACTCTTGGCATTCTCTCGATGAGCTTCAAGAGGTAGTCACCCAGGGCTGTAGGAATGAATTAGCGTGTATAGAGGGCTGAAAACTTTTCACCAAACCTTTCCTTTCACGTAAGGAAACAAGTAAAGTTAAGTAGTGAACAGTTATGGACACTCATACATAGTATTGTTCTGTTAAACTGAGTACAAACGGCGCTACCAGAGAAATATTACTAAACGGGCTCCGGTTGCTACTCGCAGCGCTGTGTAGCTCCACCTGGGTCCTAATGCCCGTCTGCTACCTACAGCAGCTTCAACAGCCAGTACATCATTTTAAATCAATAATGATAGCTAGACTTATTATTTTTCATTTCGATTCATAGTCTTGTTTCTATTTGTAAAGGGCGTATCTGCGCTCAGAGATATCTTGAATGAAATGTTTGGATATATATCTATCTATCTATCTATCTATTCGTAGGGGTTACGTTACACGAGCACCCACGTATAATGTTTTGTTTTGGTCAAAAAATGCCTTAAAATGCCTATTTTTATAGCGTAAACCCTAAGTATGCCCCCAGATGTGCTCCCAGAACACTTTAATTTCATATATAGTGCATGTGTGTATATATTAGGGCTGCACGATATTAGGAAAACATGCGATATGCGATAATGTTGTTGAGTGTTGCGATGCCGATATCACATGCAATAAGTGAGTAAAAACGTAGCCTTCATAGTGTTAATGTTTTTCTGCTTTAGATTTTCTGGACACATAGACCAGTGGTCCCCAAACCCCGGGCTGTGGGTCATGTGGTACCGCTCTGCGGGCTGCACAGGATTTACGTTTATTATTATATTTTAAAAATACCCCATTATTATATCTTTAAAATATCCCCATTTTATGCGTATCATTGATTTGTATAAATGTGTATACGTATATTTATCTGCCACTCCTTAAAGGCCAGTGTATGTATTTGTGTGTATGTACAGTAACCCCCAGCTTTTTTGCGGGCGTTACGTTCCAAGAGCACTCGCGTGTACTGAAAAAGTATGTTGTTGTGTTTTGGTAAATAAAAATGCCTAAAAATGCCAATTTTTTTGTGTAAACCCATTCTGCTCACAACACTTGAAAGTCGTTTTTAACTCTGTTTAATGCATTACCCCTAAAGAAAATGTTTAGGTAACTGAAAATTAAATAAATAAACTTATTATTATTAGGTAAACCTGTATTTGCCTCTTTGAATTTAAATTCCTCGCTGAGATATGCAACTTAGAAGGTCGCGGGACAAACGTATTTGGGACACTGCAGCGAGGTTAGCGATTTTCAGGGAATAACCCCAGATCTACTCGGGCTAAGCATACAAATGAGGGCTCGAGGGAAACATCTCCTGGAGATCTACCGAACTGTGGAGTTTGAAGAGTCAGAGTGCTTGCACCACGGAGAAATCATGCTTGGAGCTCAACCCTTTTGTGGAATTTGAAAAAACAGTGCTTCCAGGTCAGCTACAGCCTGCCCTGAATCCTCTTGTGGGAAAACATCCAGAAAAAAATATTTATTACCACAAAAAAGCTAATATTTGCACTTTCAGTGTGGGGGTTGTGGGGGTTTCCGCGTAAAACTATGCGTTCGGTTCTCTAAAAATATCTGTGTGTGACTGAAACTGCGACTCCTGATAACTGGGGGGTTGCTGTGTGTATGTATATGCATGTGTGTGTATTCATTTATTTATTTCTTTATTTAATCCTTTCCTTTAGAAAGTTTGGTGCTTTCACCGAAGTAATGCAAGTCCAAAAGTAATGGGATACCTGGACAAAAGTCCCAAAAGAAAAGTACTGGGACATCTGTACTCATTACACCAACAGAGACAACAGAGATACAGAGACTTTCAGCTGCTACAATGCTCTGGACTCTGGAACTTGTTTTTCTATAACAAACTAGATAAAACCTGAACGCCCTGCAGTGGTAAATAGCTTTAGTGTTATATTTGATTTAATTATGTTAATGTTTAAGTTTTGATTTACAGAAGTATTTTAATTGTAACTGGGTTAAAGGGAACGCTGCTTTAAGTTCCTTATTAGTTTGAAGTGTTTAAACCAAATGTTGTTGCACTTTTGTTCATATAGAAGTACTTTTTTTAAGTGCACAATACACTATTTTTGAATAAACAGAAAACCATGCAATGAATCATGCTTAAAATTTTAATCGTTTCCCATCATTCATTAATGTATGTATGTATGTACACACACCTGTGCTTACGGCAATGCAGTACACTTATATAAACAGTTTTTGTTGTTTTTGATGATTTGGTGAACTAAACTATGCTAGAGGTTTTATTTTTTGTTGTTTTGCGTCTGTTGCATCTTGATGCCTCTGATAAGGCTCCTGAAGGTTCCTCCAGTCATTCATCAGACTCTGGCTTTTCTTCTCGCCTGCTTGCCAGCGTGCATAGATTGCCAGTTTCCTCATTCCTTGTTTAACTCGATCAGTGCCCTTCTCAGGATTATAACAAATGACAGCAACAAAATTACAGTCATCCATCTCCGAGCGAGCGTCAGGGAAATGTCTTTCATACGCAAGCAGCAAAGAACGAGAGAACAGACATGGAAGGAAGGCTTGTCAATGGAAAGGACTCTTTGTTACTTTTTCTGAGTTATACAAATTGTAGCCAAAGGACCACTGACTTGCAGATGTACATTCTCCAGTTTAATAGTTGGGGTTTGTGGAGATACTTAATATTTTCTCATCTTTCCCAACCACTGAATCCCTCCCACATGTTCACTCCAACCTGTTCAAGAACACGGTGGGTGTTTCTTGTCCACCTGTTGATGTGGGACTCAGGCTAGAAGGATGTGGTGTGCAGTCTAGAAGGAGGACCTGCAGGTGTATCATGGGTTTTGTGTCAGAAACAGTGGGAAGAGGCAGCGACAAAGGCAGCTGACGGCTATGAGGAGGGGGGTTAGCTATAATTGCAGAGCTCTTCTGTCTCCCGCTTTGTCTCTTCGATTCAGAGTTTATTGTTCTATTGCCGTGAAAGCTGGTGGATGTGGTGTGAAAGACTGTCTTTTGTTGAGAACTATGGCTGACTCGTAGCCTTCATAAATAGGATCCTCCCATTCTAATTATATTTCAGGATTTTTGGTTCGGCCTGCCCACCTACTTGTGGGTCTTTAACTGCTGTTCCTGTCACGTAGGTGTACTGTGCTGTCAAGAAAAAAAATCATCTTGCTAGTTTATTGCGTCATTTCGTTGAATTTATGCAGTTTGACCACTGAATTTGGCTACATTTTGAAAATACCATTCATTTTCCAAATTTGGCTCATGCTAACTGTCTTTTTGTTTGTGTTGTAGACCGAGGTTATTAAAGGGCCTAACGGTAGCGTGGGAATGACGTTCCGGCATGTTCCAGCCACTGAAGGAGATGTGGTGCATGTGAGCATCGAAACAGTTACCCCCAACTCCCCTGCTGCCCAGGCTGACCTGCAGAAGGGAGATCGCCTCATTGCTATAGGAGGTTGGTGCCACAATACGAAAGGATGAAATAAAATACCTTGATATGTAAATTTTTATCTTCAGTATATTCCCAGTATGTCCAAAAGTATGCATGCAGTGTGTTCAGCTACTTAAAATTGTAATGTTGCTGAACACACTGCATAGATCCTTTTGGACATACGGTTCAGTTGTACACACTCTGCTTTTATGTAGAAACACAGTGACCAATAGAACAAGATACTCTTGAGCAGGTATGTTTGAGCCTATGGTCATCATCTCCAATGCCAAACACTGGCTAGAGGGTTATAAAGCCCTGTGGAGATCTCTAGACTGATGGAGATCCTTTAGGATAGGTTTTAGTGCAGAACTGATCATGCAGTTTCAGTACATGACACCACTAATGCTCTTTGAGTGCATTCAAATTCCGTACAGTGATTCAATATAATGATATATTGGTTGCATAAATGGATCGTTTGAATATTTTATTTTATACAAGGACTGGAAAACTGTACCACATTGTAGTGAACTACGCTCCTGGTGCTACTTTTGGGAACAGCTGTTGTAAAGAATGTCCTATTATAAAGAATTTTTAACTGAAATTGAATTACCTTTTTATTTGTGTAGGAGTCAAAGTAACTTCCTCTGTCCAAGTGCCGAAGCTCTTGAAGCAAGCTGGAGAGCGAGTGATTGTCTGGTATGAAAGGCCAGTCAGACACCAGGTGCCTGCCTTGGGCTTGGGGCCCCTCCAGGAGACCCTGGCCACCCTGGATGAGCCAGGATACGCCCCAGCTGGAGGTTATGAGGAGGACCCAGCCCACATTACCACCATGGACTTCAATGACGGCAAAGACAATGACTCAGAGTTTGAGGAACTCATAGTGGAGTCTAAACCAGCTGGAGCTCCAGTTAGTGGAGACACAAAAGAGGATTCCCTACTGTCTGTAAACCAAAGCCCTAAAAAGACTGTGGCCAACCTAGCCTCTAAGCCCCTGGGCACTATCTCGCCTATCCTCAACCGCAAACTCAACCTGGCTGGCCTTCAATCCCCACTTAAACCCCAACCTAAAGAGTCACCAAAGCCCTCACTTCACAAGAGTGTGGAACCACCTGAACCGCCCCAGAGACCAACAGTGCCCCCTCCTCCTCCACCTGTTCGCCCTCCTGTCCCTCCAAGGCCCCATATAAAAGTGACATCAGCTTCGTCTGAATCCCAGAGTTCGTTGGAAGGCAGTGACTCAACAGTGGAGAAAACCCCAGAACGAGTTCCTCCTGCTACAGGCAGTGGAGACAAATCTACATCAGAAAAGGCTCCTGTAAAAGCTCCAGAGCCAAAGCCTGTAAACAAACCCCAAGAGTCTGCAGATGAACCTCCACCACCCCCTGCCATCAGTAAGCAAGAATTGGCCAAAGAAAAGATGGTCGAAACCACCTCCATCATGAGAGACAGCGTGGATGAGCAGGGTCTCTGGGAGTCTTCGGAAGCGATGTTCCGCAACAGATCTGCTCGCTGGAGCAAGTCCTCTGTAGTGTTTGATGTGGAAAGCAACCATAAATACCTTAACGTCGCTCTCTGGTGCAAGGATCCATTCAAGTTAGGTAGTCTCTTGTGCTTAGGGCATGTCAGCTTACATTTGGAGCATATTGCCCTTGAATGCTTGTCTACGTCATCTGCGGAATACCAGAGCACCTTTAGGCTGTGTGCCCCAGAACCCCGGGCCAGTGTGAGCCGCACTGCACTACGAAGTCTAAGCACACACAAGGGCTTCAATGAGAAGTTATGCTATGGGGATGTCACCCTCAACTTTATCTACCTGGGAGAGGGTGAATTAGACCTGCCTGTTGGACTTACAGAGCGTGAAGGGAGCATCCATGATGAAGAGGTGAAGGATCGGGAGAGGGAAAAGGAGCTGGTCCCCACTATAACCCGGGATGACCTGAGCTACAACCCCATGCAGATCAGTGAGGTCAGGCACAATTTCCAAGACACACAGTTTCAGAATCCCACCTGGTGTGACTACTGCAAGAAGAAGGTGTGGACTAAGGCAGCGTCCCAGTGTGTTGTCTGTGCCTACGTCTGCCACAAAAAGTGCCAGGATAAGTGTCTTGCTGAGCATCCTTTCTGTTTGGCGATAGCCGACCGTCGCAGCACAGACCCTGAGGCTAAGTCCACTATCAACCGGGCAACCACTGGTCTTACACGACACATTATCAACACCAGCTCCCGCTTGCTCAATCTTAGGCAAGTACCCAAAGCCAGACTAGCAGAACAAGTGTCAGAGGTGGGACCTGGAGCTGCGGAACCATCTCCTAAACACACACCAAACACCTCAGACAACGAGAGCAGTGACACGGAGACATATGCTGGGGCAAGTCCTTCTAAACAAGCACAAGGCAGTGGTGGCACAAAACTAGCACGCAAGGAGGGAGGCTTGGATGACAGTGTGTTTATAGCGGTTAAAGAGATTGGTCGGGACCTGTACCGCGGCCTCCCAACAGACGAGCGTTCACAGAAACTGGAGCTGATGCTGGATAAACTCCAGCAGGAGATCGACCAGGAGCTGGAGCACAACAACTCCCTGATGAATGAAGAGAGGGAAACGATTGATGCACGCCGCAAGGCCCTGATCACCTCGGCCCTTGCCAAGTCTGGTGAACGGCTTCAGGCTTTGACTCTACTAATGATTCACTACCGTGCTGGCTTTGAAGACCTGGAGTCCGTGGAGAGCACCTCACCATCCGAACAGCATGGATTTCCCAAATCAAAAGCAGGAGGTCTGGAGGAGGACCTAATGGGCGCAGAAGTATACGACAGTGACATTTGTAGTCCGGTGGATATGCAGATGTTAGATGAGATTAGTGAGGAGCAGATCTGTGTGGAGGCGTTGCCACGTTAGATGGCAGAAGGGCAACAGAGGCTTGAGACTCACAGCAAAGCATTTTATCTTACAGTTGCTGGGACTGTCTATGACTTGCCCGCACTGGCATTCCGATAGTTTGTTTCTTATTTTTAAGACACTCTTTGTCCTGTCATTGCTTGTACCAACTTTGTTTGCAGCACAAATGTAACAAAGTTTCAAAAGGCAAACAAAAATAGGAACCTTTACTGTAAGGATGCAATTAGAGTGCATCTAAATAGTTCTTGTTCAAGACCATTCTGGGATCTAGCAGGGGTAGTAACCAAGGTTCCTTGCCTAGGCTGAAAGGGATAAAAGAATTTTGTGTGTTAGTCTGTCAATGGGCTTTGGGAAGGGAGAGCCGACTTGTAGCATCTGTCAGCAGAAAAGCTTGAATCGAGTCTGAGTCTAACCGCAGGTCCCCCTGTTGCTGTCTGATTATTTTAAGGTTTTATTTCTGGGAACATTTGCGGTTGGAAACTTCAGAGATGGTATGTCCACTTTGTTGTGAGCTTCAAGCCTTTTTGCCTTAGACTTTTGCGTGCCGACCAGTTGGGATAACCCACGAAAACGAAACCGTAATATGCGTTCCAGAAAGTGGAGCATATCTTCTTTTTCTGAATCATGTATTTTTATTCCACATCTTCCATGTCTTTGTGAGCATGTGTGCACATTTTTTAATCATAGTACAATTTCTTCTTTTGACTCGTACTCGAGTCATTTATTCATCTGTTGTTTAATTTTAAAATGTTTCAGTTTGTTCAATTGCAAGGAAATAACCATGGGAACAGTCATTGGATTATGACGCCTTTTTGGGGACCACAGTTTGGTTTGTTTAATATTGTTCCAATGCCAAACAAATGTGACAAAATGTGTTCATTTTTTTGGTGACACCATTGTTTTAATTAGTTTGTTTTGCCAGAAGGATATTCCTGTTAAGTAAGGAATTGTGTATTACGGTTCTGGGATACGTGTCTACGTTCAGTGTCCCCTCACATTAATTATGTTGAGCCTCCATGAATTTGAACATGACGGCGAGATTTCTCAGATACTTGAGATTGTGTTCTTTGAATCCTTAACCTACCAAATTATGCAATTTGGCATTTGCCATTTTGGTTATTTGATCAAATAATTTCTTTTACATGAGCGTTATGTTGGAGAATATTATAACGTTTTATTTATTTTATTTTTTTTTGTGAATTTTTTATTTTAGTCGTTTGGGGGGAGCGTTAAAGGACATGTTTAGCACCCATGTTTGCTTCTCTTTGCCTTCCGAAGCTGATTTCATAAATACGCTAATGAATGTATTTCCCAAATAACTCGATGTTAACAGTGCAGTTCACATAAACTTTGCTAGGCGGTGCAATGATGTCATACAACCTGAGTAGGCAGAAAACACTGAATGTCCCCAGGCTTCAAAAAGCCTAATGCTGTAGTGTCCACAGACAATTATTTCCTTTCTCCCTTTTAGCTGAAACTGTATTTAGCCAACCCGGCGTGCCCTGTTCTTGTATCTCCCCATCCCCATTTAGCACTGTGCCCGGCAACGTCTCCTTGCGCCAAAAGTGCAGTGAGTACAGGTTCGATATGCTGTAATGGGGGAAAACTTTCATATACAATCCAAATATGCGTGAAATACCAGGCACACATTGTCCGTTTGCTTAACAATATATCAGAAAGCCTTTTAGAATTACTCGTTCACAAAGCCGACATTCGGGGCATTGGTTGAGGAAGCACACAAGGCCTAAAGGGGAAATACTGGTTGGGTTTGAAGGGATATTCCACTAATCTGCTGTCATTCAGAACAGGTTTGGTGTGAAATGGGACTCAGATTTCTTTTCAGTGGTAATAAATGGAGCCAGGTGTTTTAATCACTATCGCCCCCCACCCCCCAGTGAAGCTCCATGTGTCTCTGGGTCTTTATAGCGATGTTGATGATGGTAAAGTAGTGAATCTGAGGTAAATCGGTTTTCTTTGGGGGAATATTTGGCTTCACAATGCCTTGCATGTATCCCTCCACCATGAATGGGTTTGGTTTTAAGATCAAAAACTTCTCAAAACTCTGGTAGAGCGTCTCAGACACACCTATAACAGTTTCATGTACTTGCTTTAGAGGCAGATGTCTGGTTTCGTTTACCTCCACTGTGAACAGCTCAAAACGTTTCACACCAAACATACACTGAACAACTTCTGAATAGTTGGAATTTCACTCTTCAGCATCCCTTTTATGGAGTCTTTCCTGTTGTAGGACCTGTTATTTCTGCTTTAGTGCAATATTTTTACAGGGAAATCGTAGTGCTGGCGAGACCAGGAGGGAGTATCCTGGGCGGGTCAGATTAACGTCCAGTCCAGGCGCTAAGGTGCCGTGATGTTTAGCCCTGGGCTAGCACTCTTGAAAGCTTTTTTTCTCTTTTGTTTTCTGGTGGTGGTTCTTGTATCCATTTGTGTCTCGTAGCTGCTGGTGCTCCTGTGACTGTAATCCTGTGCTCCTCTGATCACAACAGAGCCTCTTTTTCTCTCTCTCTCTCTCTCTCTCTCTCTCTCTCCTCTCTCTCCTCTCTCTCTCTCTCTTGCTCTCTCTCTCTCTCTCCCAGCTTCTCTTTTTCTGTCGTCTCGCAGTGATAAACAAACTGTGTCTGCCTCGGCTAGTTTTTGTGGTGAAGCCTTTCCGCAAGAGCCGTCGTTCTCATCAGAAGCTGAGTCATGTTTCACAAGCTGCATTTAGACGGCCTGGCTCTAATCAGATTTCTTCTTCATGCCTTCCTCAAACCTGATTTGAGCGGGTGGTCAAGCTCCCGATCGCTTCCGGCCTAAAATATGGGCTTGGTTTGAGACTTCGAGGGAAAGATCTGTGTGTGTGAACGTCGAGAAGAAAACCCTGATTTTCACAGACAGTCTAAATGTAGCTTTAGCGCTATTGTAAATAGCCTGAACAAAGATGGTTGCTGCAAACTCCGCCCCACCTGGACTCCCCTCCCAGCTCAGTACGTTGGTTTCTTTCCGTTGTTGTTATTGTCGTTGTCTTCGCTTCATGTAAATATTTTTGTTTGTGTTTTAAACATGGTTAAGGACAGCTGCTGAAGTACTGCACAGCTTTGTAACATGCTGCAGGAACTTTACACACTGACATATCATATTTGCTTATGCACTTGAGATACAAAATAAATTATTAAAATAATTATTTAAATGTTTGCTGCTTTTTTTTTTTACCTACATGATCCCCAGCCATGAGATTCCAGTTGAGGCTATATATGCTCAAGCTGCAGTATTCTCATCGCTGTTCAATGTGCTCGAGCAGCAGTTATAATTGAGCTTACCTGTACTAGAGCTATTGGATTCATATGAAGTTTAAGTGAGCTCAAGCCATGATATTCCCATCAAATGTGCTTGTACTTGTACCATTCCAAGCAAGTTCAACTCTTCTTGAGCCATGGTAGTCCAATCAAATTTCAGCATGTTTAACATTTATGGCATTTATCAGACGCTTTTATTCAAAGCGACTTCCATTCCCTAACAAAAGGGGGCAGTCTCTCCCTGGAGCAACTTGGGGTTGAGGGTCTTGCTCAGGAACCCAGTGGTGGGGCTGAAAGTGGGATTGGAACCCATGACCTCTTGGTCCAGAGGCAAGTATCCTACACACTAGGCCACAATCACACCCACAGTAAGCCACGGTATTCCTATCAAATTTAAATTAATTTAAATGTTCTCAAGCCATGGTATTCCAATTTAAAATTAACTTGAAATGTGTTATGATATTCCCGATGAGTTTAGGCCATTCATGGTATTCTGGTTGCTGTATACCAGTGTGAGCGTGCAATTTGTGCTTGAGTATGAAATTCTGACCTGTCTGCACGTCAGTAATGTGGTGTAATAGATGAATAAAGAAATGCCGGGGGAGTTTAGTGAGGACCTGATGAGGCGCCGTTCTTTACACTCCCGCCTGGTTGGACCTTTGGAATAACGTGGTGGACAGGATCGGCACTTCATGAGCGATAGAAGTTCTCTAGACGCGCTTATGAAGCGCACTCGTGTGAGCTCATGTGTTGGAAGAGGCTGTTCCTGAGAGGACGTGTCACCGTTCCTGATTTTAAAGGTCATTTTTCATTCTTTCGTGTTTGTTTTGAACAGCTTTCACTAATATAGTTATTACTGATAATTTTCTATTTTTTTCTTTTTCCTTTTTCAGTATTCACAAACTGAACCATAATACAGTCTAAACCCGAGGCTTAAAAAAGTACACTCCTACAAGACCTTTTATTTGAACCCTTTAAGATGAGCATAAAGCTGAGTTTTCCTGAGGTTTTGCTCAGCTTTGTGGACATGAATGTGAAAATCGTTCTCTATTGGCTAAATCCAGATCGGAGTTTAGGCGTTAATGAGCGCTGCGAGTGTTCATTGCGGGCTCCGGGAGCTGCAGCACGCCGCTGATGATGTGAGCAGGTGTCTCGCTGTCTGTCTAACTGAGATTGGCGCTTCAGTCAATAATCAGAAACGCAGGCCTGCAGCCTCGAGCCTGTTTACTGAGGGGAAAAGTCGATCCGTGTTTTAAAATCAATACACCGTTTTAGCGCGTGAGTGAATGCCGTTGAAGGCATTGGACGCTTTAATGTGTCTGTCGGCCATCTGAGGTAAACAAACTTAGCATGAAAAACCTAATTCATATGCCGTGCTGGATAAACGGCAATCCACAGGAATGGACACGAGGAACTGTCATCAGGAGACGCCCCCTCTCGCTCTGGGTGGGTAGGGTGGTCCTCCCGCTCCCCACTGACTGTAGGTTTATGTCTGATGTCACAAAAGCTGGCCTTCAGTTAGATTTTCTTTTATATTAGATTAATTATATAGGTTTCTATACATTAGCTCCAAATTTAGAACCCTACACACCAACAGTTCTCAAACCAGAGACTACACGTTTTTGCTCTGCCTCTGAGGACCATTAAAAATAATCTCATTTAAAGATAGCAGCCCATTAAAGGTGGAACCCCATCGCTAACATACAGAAACAGACAAATGCACAAACAAGAGCCACGTTTAATACATTATTCAACATTTATTGATTTTTTTTTTTTTTTCATTTTTGGACCTTTGTCCCACTGACTACTTCGCACAGACCTCATAGTGTTACAGACGATGTGAGTCCCGACTACAGGACCTTCTACAGGATATAAAACTGTCCTCGCAGTGCGTGAAGGATCATAACACACACAAACAGAAGACACACATGTATGAAGGCACACACCAACATTAGCACAAACACACATCTGCGACTGTGAAATAGACCTCAGAGATTCTAAATGATCAGAAATAAAGAAGAGGTTCAGATCTGCTGAAGGACTGGATGTGGTGTTTCAAAGAGTAGAACATCTTCACTGCAGCCTGATGTTCTCACGATGCCTCCAAGCTGCTGTGAGACCCTGTTTCTCAGCCTGGAATCATAACAGCTGTGTGTTTTGGGTTTTTTTGTATTTCACTGCCAGTGTTCACTGGTAGAAAAGCTGCCGTGCAATGACTGAGGCCATGTCCACACGTACACGGGTATTTCTGAAAACGGAGATTTTCCGTTTTTGTTTTTTAAAAACATCGCGTCCACACGAGCACGTTTTCAAAATTATCTCCGTCCACACGCAACCGCAAAAAACGCTGTCAAGAGCATGCCAAGGCAGCAGGTGGCGATATAACCTTAAACC
>JBBPDE010000001.1:31550842-31566140 GCA_037974605.1 Nannopetersius ansorgii
GTTAAATGCAGAGGGTGAATTTCGTGCTGTTCACACTGTGTGCAGTGGTGTGTTCACGTATGACCGAATGATCACTTGCACTTTCACATTGTAACAAACTGAAATTGTATTTGTCAGAATATTCCATAAGACAAAACAGGAGACTGGCATGTGGTTTCAATGTTTGAATGGTCATGTACATGAATAAAGCTTGTTCATGCTTTCAAAACTTCAAGATTAGACTAATGTTAACATACAACTGACTGGTTATAAATCTCTAAACAGTCTCCAACAAATGTGGCTCACTGGGAAGGTCAGGTCATGTTAATACAGTTGTATTAAGCCTGCACAGTCTTGTTAAACATACTGTTGTAAAGCACTTAATTGTATGGTTCCAGCATATCTTGAAACACTACACCTTATCTAGACCACTCTGAGGCAGACTAACAATTAAGATCAATAACAGCTCAGTTGACGGAACAACCCATCCCCATATACCTCTTAAACTATGAAACAGTTTTCCAGTAAATATTAGGGAAACTATTTTATTGCATTGGCTTGTTGTGTCTCTTGTTACTACATATTTTGAAATTTGTAGTGCGTGACAGTGGGCTTTCACCAGGCGGCAGACACTCCTCACCAAGCTGTGAGCAAGGTGCTGAAAGGACAGCTCTGGTCCAGGCCTGCAGAGAAGCTGCCAGCCTCCTGCCTTTTCAGCACCTCTGTGTTGGACATACCGCTAGGTGAGGAGGTGACCCTTCCTGATGATCCCGGATCACAGTTCATGGTGGTGGAAACTACAAGAAATGGACTGGGACCACAACCCTTCATCTGTTACTCGGTCGTGAAACGTCCTGTTCGCTCTTCCCCTGACCCAACTGAGGATGCCCAACGTCTGCTCACCAAACTCATGGCCAGTGACAAGGTAGAGACATATATTGGCACCTTTGAGAGGGTTACCTCTTGGGAAGGCTGGTTCTATAGTGCCTGGGCCAACATCCTAGTTCCCTTCCTCTTAGGGAAGGCCCAAGATGCTTACTGTGCACTCATGGCGGAGGAGGCTGGTTCCTCCTCCAAGAGTGCATAGAGTTCCACTGTTGGGGCTGGGGCTGGTACTGGAGCTCTGCATTTGCCTACTGGTGGAACAGGGACAGGACAAGAGGCTAAAGAACTGCAGTGCTGCAGATTGTTGCGGTAGACCAGGCTTTTAACATCAGATGGCCAACAACATTTTTCTTGGATAAACCCAAACTTGACAGTTACAGGCAGGTAACTGCATCCTCCTCTTGGTATAAAGTTCCAGTTGTAAGTTTCTCACTTGCTGGCAGCTCCTCCATGGGCCCCCTATGTCATCACTGACCAGGTGGGACCAGAGAACTGAACAAAACAAAGCATCACCGTTAGAACCTCTGCCCTTTCTCACTCAGCCATCTTTGTGCCCATAACAAGTCCCAGGAACCAACACCCCCCTCACATAGCTGTGAACCTCTCCCTGGCTCCATGGCAAGAACAGAAGGAACTAAAGGAGCAGATTAAGGACGCGATCTTCCCTGAACCTGCTCGGACCCACTACAGCATGAATAGTGCAGCATTAATCTTGTCCCAGGGGTCACTGTCAGGCTATAGAGGAGGAAGAATGCTGAATGTTGCGAGACAGAATCATTTAAGGATCCACCAGCCCCTGGTCTAGCCTCATTGTGGTGGTCCCACGGAAACCTGTGGCTCTGCAACGATGTCCGAAATTTCCCCCACCAGAACCCACCACACGGCCATCGAAAGAGGTTCCCATTCAACCAGGCAGTAAAACTGGCAGCCTTGCTCCATTTCCTTTCTGTATTAGACTTACTGCCTGCACATAGTGAGGGGGTGGCCCTGTAATAATCAACGAGGCAATGGCAGAGTAAAAAATTAGCTTATGGCCATGCTTTGCTCTGTGGTTGTCTCTATACTAACTCTGATGCAGCTCTCTTTTTTTTGACAGTCTCCACAGACTCTAAAGAATCCACTCCCGCCACCACTCTCTGCTGCTCCTTAGAACCGTGCCGTCTCTTGTCTTACACTAGAGGATATGAACACTTTCACTGTACTATAGATACATTATATAAACTTAAACAAAAAATCATTCTGTTTTCAGGCAAGATGACACCTATGAATGAACATGATAAGGAAAGAGCAGACTAACCGAGTTCCGATATGACCTCTTCAATGCTCACACTGCCCCGCTCTATTAGCTCCTTGATTCTGTGTAAACGTGTGCAGTATGGAAACTCTGCTAAATTAAGCCTGCAAAATAAAGCAGTTAGACATTCAGCACCAGTTATCCATACACAGATTAAGCCTAGCTTTGGTCTACATATCATTCAGTACATTTCAGCTCCACTACCTTTTGTGGAGATCGTCAATCCAAAAATCCTTTTTAACCCAGATTTGAATAATGAGAAAAGGGTAACGTTTATGAGGTAATGACTCACGCTTTGGCATCACGCTGGGCTGTCTCCTCCTTCTCGACTTCTTCCATCTCAGAGATCAGTTTGTTGATGAATTCCTGTGGCCAAGCCAGAGCACCCTGAAGGGACAAGTGGACAGCGAGGGCCTGCAGCACGGCACCGTTGTAGCCCAGCGAGCAAGAGTGGGTGAGCATTGCACCTAGCTTCGTGTACTGCCAGTGAGACAACATGAGTGTGTGTAGGGGGTTTAGCTTGGAAGCAAAACAACTTCAATATGTGTGTTCATATGTGTTTATACTGAGTAGTTTTACAGTGGATTTAAATGTATTTCAGCTGATCATGTTGGTTTTTTTTTTTACGGGGGCTAAGATACATTTAAAGCCACTGTAACAATACTCAATATACACACACACATGAACACACACATTGATTAAATTCTGTTAAATTCTGCATTACATGTACAAAGCATTGTTCTGTTGATGGAATAATGTTTTGGAATCTGGAATCTTTGGAAGAGTTAATTGTGATTATAAATTAATTTACAGAATACTACTACATTACACTGTATAATTCTGACATCGCCAGAGTTAAAGGAATAGTTCCAGGAAAATGTACAAACATTTTTAAAATCTAATTTACAACATTTTTCACAAACTCAAAAAGACAAGTCTGGAGTCCAAAGTGTGCTCCTTTAGTTGCTAACATTGCTAAGAGACACTAGAGGCCAATAGCTCTTCTTTAAGATGGCACAGACTTGTGGATGTGGTATAAACTATTAAAGATCTTGACACTTGAATGTGTATGAATGTCTATGTCCTATTCTCAGTTTCTTCTTTAATTTGAGGGCCGGATCTAGACAGAGGCCTCACCTGCCGGACATCAGCAGCATTTCTAAAGGCGAGGGCGAAAGGTGCCGCACGCATTGCTCCGCCGTTGCCGAATGACCCGCGCCCACCAAACTGAGCCCGTGCCGGCTGAAAGACATCGCTGAGTTGCGGAGACGCGAGCTTCCGTAAGACCTGAACGACCCCTGCCCCATAGCCACGGCCTGGGGCAAGACTGTACTCCTTTGCAAATCTGTGAAGTGAGTATGAGCAAGAGTATTATGTAAATGTACAACAAAACATCAGTTACATTCCTAACACTGACCTTGATTCAGAAAGTACCTGCGCGCCATGTCTTGTTCATCAAACCCAGTCCTGGTTAGGAGCGAATGGGCCACACAGCGCATCATGGCTGTGTCATCACTGTACTGCAGTATGCCTAAGAAGAACGTTGATGCAGTTTACATATGAACTGACATCAAGGGATTGTTTACCCAAAAATGAAATGAGCCCTGATGTGTTTGTTGTGCAAGGTTTGCTTCTGCAAAATTAATGTAGTTAAAAGCCTACTTTCCTTACTTTGTTTAAAGAAAACAAAACAAGCACAATTAAAATACCAAACATATCCAGGATGTTGGTCTACATCTGGAGTACATAGAAACTTTTGGTTTTTGGGTTGAACCATTGCTTTAAAAGCTGAATAGTAAAGACTCAACACTGGAATGTGCACAATAATGACTTACGCTATATGGACAAAAGTGTTGGGAACCTGCACTGGGGCACAATCATGCTGGAATAGAAAAGGGTCTTCCCTAAAGAGCGTCCACCAAGTTAGAAGCATGGCGTTGTCCAGAATGTCTTAGTATGCTGAAATATTAAGATTAAGCCCCTCACTGCAAGTAAGGAGACATTTGATTAAATAAATTAAGAGCGCCATTCCCAGTCTTTTATAAGTATTCGGGTTTTCTTGCTCACAACACATCTGATCTAACTAATCATCTAATGAATAGGCTTTGTGTGGTAATGGGTGTGCAAAAACACAAAAATATGTAGGGAATGAGGGCTCCAGATCAATGGCTGGGAGCCCATAGTCTGACACATTATACTATGCACAGTATGCATGTTAAAGAAAGTTTGTGTATTTGTGTTCTTGAGGAGAAGTGAAACACTTGAATTCAGGTATAAAGGGTGATGTCCCAATACTTTCGTCCATATAGTATGTATGACTTACAGGCAGACAGCCCACTTTCACTTTGTTTAACATGAAGACAGGGCCTAGGGAATGTAAAACCATGTAATTCCGTCTTTCTTGAATTTGACTACTTACCGTCTCCTCTGGTCTCGTCCTCCAGACCCGAGAGATGCTGCAGGACCCGATCGAGGGGAACATCTTCAGCTCCTTCAAACTCCCCTCCCACACAGTCTCCCACCACAGCCCCGACCAGAGACCCCCGGAACCGGGCCAGCACCGACACCGGGCTCCCCACCGTGGCTATCCGGGCTGCAGCCGTCATCCTTGGTCCAGACGCTTCACCAGTCACGGCTCTTAGTGGCTAAACTGGCTCTTTTAACAGCCCTGCTGCAGCAGCCTACATCTGAAACACTGACATTTGTGGTTCCTTTCCGATCGGGACTGTGTTGTCATTGTTTGACCCGTTTACATACCGTAAACCTTCTAATATAAGCGCGACACATTTATATCCTATAGAACTACACTATATGGACAAAAGTATTGTTTTTTCAGGCCCTTTACTTCCAGTCAAGAACAATCTTAGTACTTCAGCATGCCGAGTCATTTTTAGGTCACCGTTTGGGAAAGGCCCTTTTTTATTCCAGCATCCCAGTGCACAAATCCATGGTTGGATGACTTTGGTGTGGAAGAACTTGACTGGCTCGCACACAGCCCTGACCTCATCTCCGTCCAACACCTTTGGGATGAAGTAGAACGTAGATTTTGCGCCAGGCCTCATCCAACATCAGTGCTTGACCGTATAAACGCTCTAGAGAATGAATGGGCACAAATTCCCGCAGAAACACTCTTATGGAAAATTCTTCTTGAAAGGAGTGGAAGCTGTTATAGCTGCAAAGGGGCCAACTCCATATTAAAGTCTGTGTATATTTTTGTGTACGTTTTTTTTTCCTTTTTTTTTACAAAGCACATCACATTCCAGAGGATTTGATCAGAGAAGTTTTCCGCTTCTCATGTGGACATGTAAATAAATTACATACAGTTATATACAGTTATTTATGGTAGTGTAAGTAATGAGCGACTTCTAGCTCAGCGCGCCAATGTGATCCGAGTTTATGATTCCGAACCGAATCCTTTCAATAAACTAGCCGTACTGATTATAAATAATAAAATATGATTTTAATTGTTCGTTGGTAATAGTTATCAAGTCAAGTAGTTAAGCAAGTGTATTGTCATTTCAACCATATACACACAGTACACAGTTTAACGAACTCCAGAATCTGCAACACAACAGAAACAGAAACACCACAAGACCGCAAGTGCAGACGGACAGAACGGATGGAGTTAACACGTGTTGTTTACTTTCATGCATGTTATATTAGTACGCAACACCTAGATTGCTGGATCACAAACTGCATCACTGATTCAGACGTTAGAGAGTCGGTTCGGTGAACTGAATCTACTGAATCAAAGCCTATGAGGCGGGTGATTCAAAATCCCTCCCCATCCAGCAGGAAGTCAGAGAAGCGAAGGCTAACTCGTTAGCCCCGAAAGAGGTTAATTTTATATATAATCTTGCCTGCATTTACTTTCAGCTGTTGCTGCCTGTACAGTAGATCTAAACGAACGGTTTAAAGAACGTCTTTGAATGAAAGATTTGAGTTTAAAGTTAGTTCTGAGAACACGATTTGTGTTGTTGTGTTAGCCACCTATCTAACTATTGTAAACAGTGTAGAGTTGTGGTTTGTTATCTTCTTCTTTTAAAGATCTGAGTCTAACTTTGGATTTTTCTTCCCATGTAGTTTAAGAAAAAGTTGCACTGGTGTGTAAAATGTGGAAACTCACACCTTACAAAGTGACACCAGCAGCAAAAGTCTTGGCAAGATGTGTTACCTCTGGTACCATGACCCAAGTGAGCTGAAATAAAGCATCTGTTTTCTTGTGATTGGTTTTCATACTGAATATCATACTGAAAACACTTCTTTTCTATTGGCAGAAAGAACTTGATGCTCTGCCACGACAGTCTGAAGTCTTCTCCTCTTGCTTGCTGGAGGCTGAACAGCTGAACAGGATCAAGCATGAAATTGACCAGGTTGGACAACTTTTGACCCTCTTTCACACTGGGGTACTGGTAGAGCTATTCAAGTGGCGTTCACTGTACAATATGCAGGACTAGAATAATGTTTTTCTCTTTTGGAACACAGCCAGTTCAGCTTAAGAAGGGCTTAGATTTGTTCATTAGCTAGACAGGGTAGTGGTACTTAAGGAACAGAACTGAAAGACACTGGTCTAGCACATACACTATATAGACAAAAATATTGGGACACCTGACCACAGGGACTTTAATATGGAACAACAAGAATTTCCATTCCAGTTCATCCCAAAGGTGTTGGATGGGGTTGATGCCAAGTTCTTCTACACTGAACTAATTCAACCATGTCTTTATGGAGTTTGCTTTGCGCACTGGGGCACAGTCATGCTGGAATAGAAAAGGTTCTTCCCAAACTGTCCACAAAGTTGAAAGCATGACATTGTCCAAAATTTCTTGGTGTACTGAGGCATTAAGATGGTCCTTTCCTGGAAATAAGGCCCCCCTGAGTTCAATTATTAAGGGAAAACAGGGCCAATAACACAGGTCAACAAAAAATTTTTTTGTAATCGTCAGAAACCACAACACACTTTTCTAAACCAGATTTTCTAACACACTTGATCCATCTGCTAATTAATAATGGGTGGACCAGTAGTCTGACGCACTATACTGTGCACAGTATGCATGTTAAAGAACGTACATTTGTGTTCTCAGGTGAGTTTGGATTTGGAACTTCTAAGACTTGAGAAAAACAGTGCAGATGTGACGCACAATTATTATCTCAGTAAGTGTCACAGACATTTCTTTTCCACCTTTTGGATACTTTATTCGCTAGTGCTGTAACTGAATTAAATTGATCTGCTGAAACCTTCAGGAAGCTTTATATATTTTTCTGCTTTTTGACAGGTCAGCGGTTTGCCTCCTTACAGCAGTTTACGTCCCATCTTCATGATGTGCTAAAAGAACAGACAGATTTGCGGCAAAGACTCATGAAACCGCTTTGTCAACAGAACCTGTCGGTACATGTGGATCTTCACAGGTCAGTGTCTGACACTACATTTGCTCCCTCATAGGCCCTGTTGTAGGAACCCCATCATCCCAGGAAAACCTTATTCTTAGCCTTTTAGTTAATCGGATATGTTGAGGGCAGGGAAAACACTGAAATATGCAGAGCGGGTTCTTCACGATCAGGGTTGGGAACATATGTGCTACATGAGTACAAAGCAGTGCCCATTTAGAAATTTTATCATTTTTATACAATGTAAACATTTTGTGAAATAGTTTTTAAAAAATTCTTAATGTAATTGCATCCCCTAATACTGCTTCAAATTACTAATTAGATGTGGAATCTCTCAGCATCAATGTAATTCCAAAATCATTGTGTGCTCCTAGTAAATCACATTGTTTGGCCTTGATGACTTTTTAGATTTTTCACTATTGGTCCCTCATGCTCAGAGAGTGTACTGTGTTTTACTGCAGGTACGTGGTGGAGCTAATGGGAATGGTGGTGGAATTCATTGAGAAGTTGGAAGAGAAAATAGAGATGGTCCGTTTGATTCCAACCACTGAAGATTCTTTATCTAATCTGGTAAGGACTGTTTTTGCCTCGTAGAGGGAGTGTCATTTGTATATTTAACTGGAATCCAAGTAAAGAAAAGATTTACTTGTACTATTTTTTTTTCTTTTTCATTTATGCATAACCATTCATCAGACTCATAGATACTGCAGTCATACATTACACAGGTCAACAAAAAACATTTTTGTAATCATTAGAAACCACAGTATTAGATTTGCAATAGACTTGCATGCAGTTTTTATTAAACCGCAGGCACCAATAAAGTAACTGTTTCAATATTTTCAGTGTAAATTCAGACAGGGGACCCTGTGGTATAGATATAATGATCAGTGTCAGTCAGCTACCACTGTTTCCTCAATAACGCTTAGCATATGATTATTATATGATCATTATACCAACTATCATGCAATATAGAACTAGCTTCATCACAAAAACTGTACAGGAAAAACTAAACACAGATTTGAAATAAGCATGAAAAACACTACAGAACCCACATCAACCTATGATTTTGACCTGTGTATTATTATTATACTAGTGATGGCGCAAGTCTGAACTTGGGTCATTAATCAGCTGGCTTTTAAGATTTCTAATCCAACCTTTTTTTAATGTATTTTTAGATTGCATCGCTGTACTATAATACTTTTGGCAGTCCTTTTGACCTGATGCTGCATGTGCTTTACACAAAGAGAAAGGAATTGGGGGCTACCCACATAGCACTATGTAGTTATACATCTGGCACCTCATTAGACTCTTATTTTACCTGCCTTTAACTTAGATTGGTAGTTTTAAATCACTATTTTGTTTTCTATTTTCAGAATACTGCCATGACGCAGCTCCTGGCTCAGGTCACAGAGGTGGAGAGTCTGACCAAGCAAATGCTTCAGCGGCAGCGATGATGCCACAAAGGATGATTCCAAAGACATGCTCAGTTGAGAAAATGGTAAATGTAGATCTTCCTACAGTAATTATATATCACAAACTATCATTGTGAACTATCAAGTCCAAATTAACAAGACAGTAATCGGACTGCAACTGAAACAAAAGCCCTTGGGAAGTTATTCAATTAAAGTGTTTCTGTAATCATTGCTTTATTCAATATCTGTCACACTTCTGAAACTGAGCAAGCGCTCTGGAACTATACGGTTCCTTTTGGCTTCTACTGTTGAGTGGCAGGTGAGAAGCACGGATGAACACCTGGTTCACTTAAGAAATCTGAAAAGAGATGTTAGCATAAGAACCTCATACTATGAATTTGTATATATTTTAGGTTTATGTGTGTCTGTGTAGACTTTTAACCCATGATGTTTCTGTTTTCATTTTAAAGTTTCTTACTTTAACAATAAAACAATAACACAGTTCGTACCTGACTATCTGGACAGTCTGTTGATACATTGGTAAGCAGCCTAAATGTGATTGTATGGTGAACCACTGTGGATCACTGTGGATCTTTTGATTTGTAGACCTTTTAATTTTTCCTCCAGTAGTGCAGATGTGACTAAAGTGTCCATCTGACCCTCTTGTCCCAGCAACTTCCTCTGATCCTGCTGCAAATGTGCCAGCTCTTCCATTAGCAGCACTTTCTCTACGATGATGCTCTTTGAGCAGAGTTTCTGCACCTACAGACCAGCAGTGCATGCACAGACATTGTTTATTAAGATGTACGAGGGAATGCTGCGTATAAAAATGGTTAAGTATCAAACTTAAAGTGTCGTATCTTACATTTCTGTTGTATTTGATATTTCTGTTTTTCTGTTTTAAACCTCTCCATATCTCTTACAGTTAAACGGGTTTTGTTTCTGTCTTTATTTGTAGCTTTACAAGTTAATTATATTTAAACCCTGTTCTGTATGGAGCCTTACAGAAAAAGAAGTCTGGACTGAAAGACTCCTTATAATTCAGTGTGGATGGGGGACTAAAAGTTAACTCGGCAGATCTACACTACCAGTCAAAAGTTTGGACGCACCTTCTCGATCAATGTTTTTTCCTCATTTTATTATTATTTTCTACATTGTAGATTTAAATTGAAAACTAACAAAAGGATGAAGGCTGGAATTATGCAGTAGACAGAAGAAGAGTTAAACAAACCAGAATATGGTTTGTAATAAGGTAATGATGGACTGTTGTGTTTTTACGTAGTTGAGTGTTCCTTGCCATAATGTGCAGTAGAACCGTAGTGGAATAGGATCACCGTGTACCAACCCAACCATCAACTGATGATCCCAAACACATTAAGGTTAGAAATTCCACTAAAGAACAGCTGTTAATTAAATACTATTCCAGGCCAATTCCTCATGAATCTGATTTAAAAAAAATAAAGCTGTCATCAGAGCAGTAGGTGAGGTTTGCAATATTAATCTAAAATGTAGCCAGTAAAACACAGGAAATTGTTGAATGCGAAGGTACATTTTTGACTGGTAGTGTATGTAATGACATTACTAAAAGACAGAACTGTTTTTTTAATGGACTGCTGAGTGAAAGGTACTTTTTGAAACTTTAGGTGTTAAAAACTTACTTCAAGAAAACACAGGAAATAAGTTTTTGTGATATAGATCGCCATACAGTGCACTAACCTGGTCTGTTATCCTATGGACCATGCCTTTGTCTCCTTCCAGACTGTAGCCGTAGCTTTTTATCAGTTCCTTAATGTGCCTTGATAGCAAGAAAATAAAATACGGATGAAATTGTGGCAACTTAAAAAAAAATTCAACACGCTACAGATGTAATGATTCCACCTCAGACCTGTGAACCTGAGGATTGGGTTCCAGGATATAGCGCTCCTGAAGGAGCTGCTGTAGTTCAGGACCCTTCACCTCTAATATCTTCAAGGCCTCACAGGCCGCAATGCGCACTGTGGGCTCTTCCTCATGGTGCAGTGCCCACAGCAAGAGCTCTTCCAGTTTAGGTGTCAGACAACCAATTTTCCCCAAAGCTGCCAAAAACATCCAAACGGTGCGATTGATTAGGGCGGTTAAGAGTAAAAAGATGTCAAATTACCAAACAGAGAAAATGTATAAGGCCCAGCAAGATTTTTAGAAAGCTAAGTGGTCAATAATTTATTTTTAGGAACATTAACATTTTTATTCTTGTGAAACACAGAGACTGGTATGGAAGAGTTAATTAGCCTAATTCTTTTGAAGGGTCTTGTTAATGATGTAACTCACTATTGATTGCCACAGCCTTCACCTCACATGATGTGTCATTCTGCATTAGTTCGATGAGTTTATCCATGATCTGAAATAAAGAAACAACTTGAAATTCCTTTGCTTCAATTGCATTATTACTGCACATCGCTAAACAAGATCAGTCAGTGTTCTAGAAAAACTGATATCAATGATATGCTAAAAAAGTGAAAAATAATTACAGTTATCCCATTGTTCTATTTATCTATATTAGTTTAAAATCCGTGGTGGGGTGGCCCACCCAGGGTGAGTCCCTGCCTCGCACCCGTAGACCCCTGGATAGGCTCCAGGTACCCGTGACCCTAGTAAGGACTAATTGGTAACAGAAAATGAATGAATTAAATATTTTAACTGCAAATGGAAACACCTGCTATATTAACTATTACGTTATGTACTAATGTTCATACAATGTTTCAGATGGTTCACCACAAGATGGAGCATTTTGTGAGGAAAAAGGTATTAATATTATAACTTTATTTGATGCTAAAAAGCCTCAGTTATTTTAGAATGATCTATATTGAAAGTTGACAAACATCTGGACACAACACACTTACATTATTTTACAATTGCAATAATTAAAATAGTGATAACAGCACAGTGTGTGCATGTGTGATTCCCATTAGAAACTGAATCAGGAGTGAAGCCGCAGGAATACTGCACATAGAAATGCAGCTATACAAACACCACTGCACTTACAGCACATATGGAGGCATTTATTTTTACACACCTCACACTGCAATAGTTCAGAAAAGAATAGCAGCCTGTGCATTTCACACACACACTGACACAAACAGAAAAAAGGGAAAAGTGGTCTCTTATTTCACACATTTCATTCACAACCCTGGGAGTGTTTACAGTATATCTACAGGTTGGTTGTAGAAAGTACATTTGGAGCTTGATCTATCGCTCTATAAGCGAGAGCATGGAAGTCGAGCCCTGCACTGCTCTAATACTAGATACTGGTTCTAACGCTATGCTCCTGCCAGTGTAATTACATCACTCCAGCACTGCACACAGGTAATGCAATTTGTTCTGTTCTATCATCACACTCCATAACAATGTGCTCATTGTGGAAATCCTTATCATGATTACAATAAAATACAATTACAGTCCTACTTACCAGCTCATCTTTCATCATGAGAGAGGCAGCAGTCAGACAGGCCTGTTTGCGTACGACCTCAAAGTCATCATTCAGACAGCCCAAGAAAGGCGGTAACAGCTTGGCTGTCATTATCTTCAACTGACCAATTAGAAACAGCACCTCTACCCGCCGAGAAGCCGGGCCTTCACGCAGTTTTACTCTGCCAAAAGAATGGAGTTCAACTGAAAACCTTCTCAAGCTCTTAGTCTACAGTCAGATATGTTCTTATCCATGGGCACCGGAAGCATTTTTAATGGGGGTGGGTGGTGATGGGGGGGACGACACCGGGCTCTACGTCCTGAATGTTTTATTTGTGTGTGTCAGGCAGTATAGTGAAAAGAATATTAAGCTAGATGCCATGATGTGCCAGACAAATTTTGTTTTGCCAAGTGGAGCTTTAACAGTTCGCATAATTTAACTAAAACAGATGGGAATGAGAAGACAGCGAAAGAATAGGGATAAAAGAAGGAAATGAGTGGGAGAAACACTGTGTCATCGCTCCGACTGCTGCATCTGAAAAACAAGAACCGGCCTCACAAACACAGAGAACTGAATACAAGCCAACAGCAACACTGTAACAGCACAACGGTAGTCTTGTGTGTGTGTGTCTTGGCTGTTATCTGGGTGTCTGGAGGGGGTGGGGAAAAGTGGGGAGAAATGCCCCTCCCACTATAATAGTTCTGGCGCCCATGTTTTTATCAGTCCAGTGAAGTCGGGTACATCAGCTCATTGTGTATGTTACTGCCCATATCCAGTCTGCCCAGGGCCTGTGCTGCTGCCTCACGCACCGCACCATTCCAGTCGTTCCACATCAGGTGGCCCAGCTTGTTAGCAAGATCCTAGATGAAGGCAACTGTAATCATTCATCATATTTTGACCCTTTATCTATGTGATCACTGCATGGTATTTATGCAGCATTTTTACATTAGCATCATGGTGTGAATTAGAGGCTACCTTGTTTATTGGGCATTTGAGAAGTGAGATGGTGTTGCAGGCCTGGACTCTGGTTCTCCAGTTGGCGCAGTTCAACTCCTCTGCCAGCCGACAGCGCACTAGAGTCTAGGGGGACAGTGTACTAAATTTGTAAAAATGTAACAGGCCTATATCACGGAAAAAATGTCCCCTTATTTTTGAAATGAAAGTGCTTAAGGTAGCATGTAAGAACTTTTTACTATTCAATACTATTTACTCCTCAGTCTATGCAGTCCTTATGTAGAAACTAAGTGACTGCCCATACAGCCTACAGCAGTTCAGCCCTTCCCATTCAAGCTGAAGTTATAAGGTGTGTTCCGGCCTGGACTGCTCTTTGAAGGAGGCACAATACAGGGCAGCGCATCAAATTACAGCTTATTTACACATATTTTTAAAGACATAACAACAACTGATAAAGAGTTTGGGAGAATGGTCATGTAATAATAAATGATTTGGTCCAGAAAAAAAGTTCAAAGAAGTAAAATACAAAAACTCAGCAGTAGGGCTCTAACAGTACAGTACTTTGACATTACATTTGATTTTCTTTAATAACATAAGATCTCAAAACCACTACATTTTTATTTTATATTAACATGGCGGTGTGCATGACATAATGCCTGGTGTTTTCCTAGCCAATTTACTGTCATAGGATGCACCCAGATGCCTAGTTTTGATTGTTGCCAGCGGTTTATACAAAAGACAGCAAATGAGAGACATTTGGAGGCCACATCGCTTCAAATGGTATTAGTCAAAGGACCATAGGAACTTACAGTTTTACTACAAATTCTGGCTAGCAGAGTGGCAGCTTGATCTCGATCTGATGAAGCCTCGCTGAGAAACAGCCGGGATAAAAGTCTTTCTATAACAGGCCGACTGGCCTCACCCTCCATTGCCAGACACTGTGCGGCAACCCAGCCGTCTGCTCCTATTCCTGAGGAATCTGTAGGACCACACAAACTGGTCTAGCTATTTATCAGACAGAACAATGTGCATAAAGACAGTATTTATGAAAGCATTAGCCTCACTTAGTAAGTAATAATGTTCCTTATGTTTAAATAATAATGTCTAATAACACAGGTCAACAAAAAAAAGTAATCATCAGAAACCACAACTAGAGCTGGGCGATATGGCTGAAAACTGTATCACGATATCAGTGTTTCATATCGGCTGATATCGATAATTATTGATATTTTTTATGACCCATTTAAAATGAGGACCAGGAGAAAAATATATTACATTTAAACATTTTTATTTTAAACTTAACCTTCCTCTGATCATAATCCCCTCAGTTATTAAGATAGAACTGTCAACAACCATGAAAAACTCAAATAATTAAAATGTAAACGTCTTAAGTCACAATGAACGCTTAACAATTATCTCAACATTTAAGGTGCAAAATGAAAGAAAATGTGGCATTTTTGTTGTTTAGTTGCGCATATGTGTGACGCCATCTTTAAATTGCTGCTAACGGTATTTTTCCATGTTTTTTAAATTCTTATAACTTTACTTCTACGTGACACAGAAAGTCCAGACAAGGCTCAGGATGACGTCTGAAGCTTTGTGATTCACAAAAAACCTGGCAGAACTTCCATAAAAGGAGTTGTTTTGCTGTGCTACGACCATTTATGACAGCTTCGTTTCCGGCACGTGTCACGTTCACGGGGGCTAGTCCCCCACGAACGAGAGCTTACTTGGAACACTGATGGGCTCGGATACCAAAGTACCATACAGTTAAACTTTATTCGGACAAAGGTAACAAAAACCTGGCACAAGGGCCGCAAGGAGAAAAACAAAACAAATTCAGCTTCATAAAACGGTGCAGGAAAACATACACATGCTCTAAGGACGCTCACAAAGGACGATGGACAGATAACTAGAACCTACACAGACAGGACTTAAATA
>JBBPDE010000001.1:31566240-31580016 GCA_037974605.1 Nannopetersius ansorgii
TTATGGGCGGGCCTTGGCCAAAGAAAGCCGCTATGAATTCCAGACCTTCAGCCGTCAGTCTGAAGGTCTGGCTACGTAAGACTAGGTGGCCATAAGAGGTCGCCCTTGGGGTGGTTCTGTGTGGGGCGTGGCCTCATTCCTGATCCAGGGCTGGTCAGGATGGTTTGGTGCAGGTGTAAATATAGGAAAACAAGAGAATGGAAGTCTGCTTTTGCGCCTCCTGCACGACGTAGCGTGACGTGACAAGAGCTGTTTTTGTTATTGTGGTCTTTTAAAATGTATAGTCTTTTTGAGTTTTTATTTTTCCCTCAGTATTCTTAATCCGTGTGATGAAAAACGAACCCAGAGAACTTGTTAGAGACGTCCTGGATCACCTTCACGTTTCTGACAGAGTTAAAGATAAATTTATTTGTAGAAAACTCCCACTGATATTTATCTCCAGCCCGAACAGACAGTCGTGGTTGTACAGTTGTTAGTTCGTATCTCGATTCCTGTTTTTGTGGACAGTAAAGAACAATGTCCATGTTATGATGACATTTCGACCAATCAGAAAGCAGTAATGCAGTCAGCTCAGCTGCGGCCCACTTTTAGCCCTGCCGTCGAGCAGCTCAGGTTCGACTTGCTTCATTCGTACTAGAAAACCATTTGCTCGTGTTACGGTGCGGTTCCTCATGCCAGTGGAAAAGAGTCAAATATTCTTCGATTAAATTTTTCTGGATGTTGTGGGAAGGGTTAAAGGTTCAAGCTCTGGTTTTGATCCCCACGACGACAATAAACAGCACACAGCATTATTGCAGAGGGTTATGAGGCGTGTATAACATCAGACCATTAAGGTCACCTACGGGTCACTTTAAACAAGTTTAGACACTACTTTTGGTCCAGAAGAAAACTCTTGTTGCAGTTTGAGACTTATTCAACGAGAGAAAAATCCCAATATCCCTTCAAACACACCATTCAACACTGCAGACACATATACTCACATATACACAATCGCCACCACAATTTTCTCACCATTTCTACTCATGATGGTCCCGTCTCCCAGAGTGGGTACGGCAGCTCTTGATTATTGTAGGATCGATGTAATTGGCTGGTAACAAAAGAGACATTTCTCTAAATAACTATGATGGCCTGTTGGGACCCTCCAATTTTCACTCTAATGTGTTTTAGTCACACAAAAACCACAATGCGCCAGACAGCAACTACGCCGAACTCACAAGAAACTACATGAGAGCATGCTATTATTGTTGTTATTTCTAATTTTCAAAATTGCAGTTCTGTTTTTTACGGAAAAGCTTGAGCAATGACAGTTGTTAGGAACACTCTGTTATAGAGGAGCAGGAGAGGAGCAGGGATCTATGTGATTTGACTTCGATTTAAGTCCATGTGCACGATATTGAAAAAAAAAAGCTATTTCCCATCATTGGAATGGAGTTTCTCTGGAATTCAGATGTAGATGTCTGTGGGAACCACTAAGTACTTTATTTTTATCAATTTACAACTTGAGCTGCCGCTCAGGTCCCAGCACATTTTTACTTTGTATGCTTCCTGCTCATTACTGGCTTACGGTCTCCAGCCTAATTGTCACTTGTATGGTATGTTTATCATGGTTTCAGACCTTTTATTTCATTCAGACAAAATCTGTGATTAATTCTTGTGAACATGCACGGAATTCTTTTGCCTTTTGCAAGCTTTTAGGGTCGGTTTCCCAGACAGGGATTAAGCCTAGTCTTGGACTACCCTTTCCTTTTCAATGGAAAATCTCCATTCACAGAACTACTTAATCCAGGACTAGGCTCAATCCCTGTCCGGGAAACCGACCCATAATGTCTTAAAACAGAGAAAATACAAAGTCTGTGTAATAAATCCTAATATAGTATGTAGTTAAATTCAGAATCTCTGAAGCCTGAAGTGTTATTTTTTTCCAACCCTATAAAGCATTGGTTCTTTATTCCAACTCACTGAAGTGCACAGATGCGAGTCTGCTGCAAGTATCCTGCGACTGCTCCCTGTCTCATCATCATGTTTTAGTGGTTTTAAACTTTCTTGCTTTGTTATTTCAGTACATTCAGTATTAGTAAGCTGTGCCCTCTCTGACCACGTGGGCTAAGGGATTTATTTCTGCATTTACTTTTGTCTTTAAGCACATTTCGCCTAGGGTTGATTGATAGAGCCAAACAATATGCTGCAATATGCTGCAATGCAATATGCTGCATTAAAAATGGGCTGAACTCTTATATGAAACAATTATCATATGATATTAATTTGCTTTATTTGGATCGACTTGTTCATATTTGTTGGTTCACATGAGCATCGTTGTTTATCAAAATGTAATTAGTAATCAACTATAACAGACACTACTGTAACGGTTTGGTCAGTGGCCAGTAGGGGCCACTGCTTTTCTGTTTATTTTTTGGGACTTTTATTTTGATATCCTGTTCTGTTTAGTTCGTTTGTCACGTCTCCTGACAAACGAACTAAACATCTGTTTTGTGTTTAGAGTCACATGAGTGAGTTTTCATCTGTTTGTGTTTAGGGTTAATGACTGGCTGCATTTAAGTTCTGTTTTGCGTTCATTCTGTATCTGTCCATCGTCTTTTTTTCACCTCATTTCGCCTTATTTTCCTTGTTTGCAACCTGCATCTCGTTTCTCACGTTCATGTTCTAGTAATGACCGCTGAGCCAGGTTTGTTTTCCTGTTTTGTTTTGCTTTGAATAAAAACCACAGAAATGGATCCACGTTCTCAAGTCTGGTCCATAATCCGAGGTAGTTCATGGTTGAGGGGGGCTAGCACCGCCCCCCACCCCGGACCGTGACAACTACACAGATTTGTGATTGGATAGAGGCATATTAATAGCGTGCAGTTTAAAATGTGATAATGTGAAATTCGTCTGGTGCATTATTATTGCATTAGTGCATTATTATACTGTCACTGTACCTATATGTACATATATATATGTACAGTGCTGTTGGTATAGTTTTTATTCTAGTCTTATTTAATTTTGTTGCTCTTACCTTTGCACTGCCTTTACCTTAGCACTATGATACTTATTATAAACAAACGGTATACTGTGCAGCAACAAACAGAATTCATTATCGTTTTTCATCGTACTAGAACTTCCCAATTCAAGTGCTGCTCACTGCTCTAACACACCAGAGCCGACTCCTGAAGAGCCTCATCATTTGCTAACGACTCCAACAAGGCGTATTAGAGCGGAGAAGATGCGAAACTGTGCAAGATTGCTATTGGAAATCAATATACTATTGAAAAATGATTATTTCAGGCAGTGCTGGATTTAATAAGTCATTACTAAGGAGGACACTGGCACTGTGGCACTGTGACTCTCTGTTCAGAATACTGTGTGTGTGTTTTAAATCTCTGTTTTAGGTCTCGGTCAGACACAAACACACATTACAGTGATAATGAAATTGCAAGAAACGTTTACAATCAATACTGACTCTAAACCCAGTCCATATTCTAGTCAATCAAACGTTAATTAATTAATTAATTAATTAAACATTATGTCCTCTGCCACTTACGATTAGATGACTGGTGAGTGTTTTTTACTCTAATATTACTAAATATACTGAATAAAACTGAAAAGAATAAACACAAACGAACTTCTACAGTAAACAGTGTTGCCCCCTGTAGGTAGGGAATGGTAGGGAAGTCGCTTTGGATAAAAGCGTCTGATAAATGCCGTAAATGTAAATGTAAATAAAACTAAAAAGAATAAATACTAATACCATTCTACAGTAAACAGTGATGTTATGTTCAGTATATCAGTGAGTTCTTGTGGAAGTTCAGTATTACTGTAGTTTCATCAGAAACCTGGTTCGACTCGATCAGTCCTTCATTAAATTAAATCAGGAGCTGCTGATGGAGTTTCACCATCCAAACAACGGCTGGAGGAACCTGGAGTCGAACCTGTGTTCTCCTCACCAGCTCACACAGTATCAACTACTGTTACACACAAATCTTGATATGTTTTACTGCTTTCTTGATTGTATGCATTTATTTTAATGTTCACTCTACTGGCAGAAAGACACTTTATTTCTCGCACAATGAGAAAAAGTGTCTTAAAATTGAATAGAAGCCTAAGACCTTTGTCCAGGACTGGACCTCTAGTGAAAAGAAGCAAAAGTCAAACATGTATTGGTTTATTGACTTCATTTGAGTAAAGAAAAAAAGTTATCGCTTTAAGCCTGTGCTGCCCAGGTTCCACTAGAGCAATATCAGTGTCCAGCACATGGTCAGGTCATCCTCATCCTTCCTGCCTCTCTTGACCTGTCAGTCATTCTGACATCACTAAGAATAGAAAGGAGGAGGTGAGCTAGAGGTTACTGATCCAGCTTCTCACAGCTGTCAGTCAAGACGACCACTTTCAACTAGGCAATCAATCTTCTGCAATACACACACACACACACACACACACACACACATCGATGCTGTCATATCAAAAACTTATGGCTCTATTTTTCAGCCTTTAATTTATTTTTTTTCACACCACTTGCAAATGTCAGCTACCCTTTTACACTCTGTGAACATTTCATGACAAATAGTTCAGAAAAGCCTGGAATAAAATCTTAACCCACATTAACCCACAGAGGCTCCCATTCAAGAGCTGGAATTCTGACTAAAAGGCAGTTTTGAAACATGCATTTGTGTTTCTTCATGATTGGGGATATCAGCTTGTTCGGTTGAAAGAAAACCATCTTTTACATTTTTGCTTTGCATTTCTCATTGGTTTACTTCACTGAAACAAACCGACCTATCTCTGCAGAATATACACTGTGTGGACAAAAGTATTGGGACACGCCTGCTTTTCGTGGTTTTAGTTCGAGCCCTTACTTCCAGTCAGTCTTAATGCTTCAGCAGACCTTTGGCATTTTGGACAACGCCATGCTTCCAACTTTATGGACCCATAAAGACACAGTGGGATGAGTTTGGTGTGGAAGGACTTGACTGGCCACACAGAGCCCTGACCTCAACCCCATCCAGCACCTTTGGGATGAACTGGAACGGAGATTGTGATCCAGACCTTCTTGTCCAACATTAGTGTCGGACCTCATAACTGCTACAGAATGAATGAACACAAATTCCCACAGAAACTCCAGCATCTTGAGGAAAGCCTTCCACGAAGAGTGGAAGCTGTTATAGCAGCAAAGAGGGACCAAGTCCACATTAAAGTCCCTGTAGACATATGGACTGTTGTCCATATAGTATAAACTGGATGTAAAACTGCAACTACACTTTATTATAGAACATGAATCACAGTCACATTGTCTGAACATTTACATTTATCAGACGCTTTTATCCAAAGCGACTTCCATTCCCTACCTACAGGCGACAGTCTCTCCCTGGTGCAACTTGGGGTTAAGGGTCTTGCTCAGGGACCCAGTGGTGTGCTGAAGGTAGGATTTGAACCCATGACCTCTTGATCCAGAGGCAAGTACCCTACCCACTGAGCTACCTCCACCCACTGAGCTACCTCCACCTCCATGAGCGTGATTTGCCAAGTGGTACATTGTGTATCTGGCGAATTCCTAGCTAGAGAGTTTCATTGGACAAGACTAAAAAAACTGCTGTCCAATGAGGAGGATAAACAGCATTTAATTTAATAAACAAACATTTGATTCCCCGCTCATAGAAGAGGTTAGCTTCAATTTGTTTATTGTTTTTTTTTTCCTTTCTTGAGTATTTTAATTGCTGAATCTATCTCAATAATAGTCAAAAGCAAATGTAATTTGCTATGGGCTGCAAAACGGCAGTAATCACTCTCCACTCGAAAGGGTTAACACGCGTTAAAAGCAACGCATGTTTTCTTTTTCCAAGGTTTTCAGTACGAGACAGCGATGATGCACACGTTAAAGCGCTCACAGGCACACACCCACATGTGCACTCCTTCAATGTCACATGAACACTCTCCATTTCGCCCACACGCACACATAAATACACACACACACACACACACACACACACACACACACACATATACTCCAATGTCTATTTGAATCAAAGGCGCCACAGGCTGCCTAATATGTACAACCAACACTTAAATCAGGAAAGCCAGCTGATGGAAGGCTAATGAAATATACATGTATTTATTTAATTATATATTCATCATGGAATTTAAATAAAAGGCTGCCCGTAACGCAGGCAAAAGACCTAATTACCACATCCCCAGTCCACAGCCCCACTCATAATTTCACCTTCTAAAATGACTGTTGCGATGGTGGTGTGCTTTGGACTCCTTGATGAAAACACAGACTCAAACTCAAAGCAAACTTTTCTGCTACTACCTTAAAAAAGATACTTCGAACCATTCTCCTCCATTGCTTCTTCAGTACACTATAAAACGAACACGTCATGCACAACGTCTCCAAAATGATTGCCCACCCCCCTCCTCCTGTAACCTCTCAAACCTCGACAGCAAAGCCAACACACACAGAACACGTACCGCTGAACATGACCCCGGGCACCGCCTCCACCCATCCTTCACACCGCCTCCATCAGGCTGCACATCCCTGGCCTGGAAATGGGCACACTAAGGCAGAAATTTTCTCCCCTCTGCCGTAGTGTCATTAAACACAATAAGCCAAGCAGCACCACGAGTAAAGGTGCAGATAAGTATGTGGATGTGTCCTATTTGGCTGTTTTTCACGTAGTTATGTCAGTAAATATCATTTATATGATTATTCTAGGCTTTTTACACACTGTGGTGACAGCTTTTCTTAAAAAACACAGTAAATATCTATCTATCTATCCATCTATCCATCCATCCATCCATCTATCCATCCATCCATCCATCCATTTGTATATTTATCTTTCTTTACATCCACCCATCCAATCTATTCATCCATCCATTTATCTATCCATTTGTCCGTCTATCTATCTATCTATCTATCTATCTATCTATCTATCTATCTATCTATCTATCTATCTATCTATCTATCTATCTATCCAATGACAAAGAAATTTTTATTTCCTTTTGATTTGCTATTTGTCACTGTTAATATAAACCTACCATTAAAATGATCCTGTTCTGAGACTTTTCATTTCTTCGTCATTGGACAAACTTACAAAATCCGCGAGGGGTCAAATACTTATTTCCTCCATTGTATCTATCTATCCTTCTGTCTATCCATCTATCTATCCATCTATCTGTCTATTTTCCACATTTTATCGAAGCTCCTCTAAATTTTAGCTGCTCTTCCTCTGCTCCACATCCGTTGTGCCTCCCCAAATTCATGCCCCCAAATTCAAGCTCCTAAATTCAAGGCCCCAAATTCAAGCCCCTAGTTCAAGCTTTTCAGTGTAAAAACAATCTAATCTTTTTCTCATAGGTAAACTGCTACAGTTCACTAATGAGTATAGATAAAAAATACTGAAAAATAAAGAAAAGATACTCGAATCATAATGCCACTGGCACTCAACATCTTCAAATACTTATTTTTCAGTTAACATGTAATATGTTAATGGTGATGTTTAATTTAATTTCAATTATATATATATCGGTGTTAACATGCTGTGTTAATGTGAGACTCTTATTGGGCTATAAAAATATCGCCATTAATCTATTCACAAAGTTGGGTTGGGAGTTGGGTCTATACTTCACAAGCTGCCTACTGTGAAACAGGGACGTCACTAGGACGGAAAGACAAGGGGGTCTTAGCCCCCAGGGTTGTGAACATTTATGGACACTCATAGTATTGTTCTGTTGAACTGAGTACAAACGGGCTCCAGTTGCTTCTCGCTAACAAACAGCGCCGTGTAGCTTCCCCTGGGTCCTAGTGCCCGTCTTCTACCTACAGCAGCTTCAACAGCCAGTACAGCGTTTTAATTCAATAATGATAGCTAGACTTATTATTTGTTATTTCAATTCATATTCTTGTTTCTATTTGTAAAGTGCGGTCAGTGATATCTTGTATGAAATGTTTAGATATATAATTTAAAAATAGTAGAATAATGACTATTGGGTGGCTTGGGATCATTTTGGGGGAGGGGGGGCTTCAGACCTTCGTCAGAATTCAAATGAGCCATTTTAATGTAGCGCAGTATATATATATATCGTCAGCACATATGGACCAAATTCTAAACATGCGTTACTTCAAAGAGGGTTAATAAAAATTTTATCTTGAGTTTAAGCCGTTTTGGAACACGAAAGGATTTTTTTCAGCAGTATCGATTTAAAGCAGTTTTTGAATGTCACATGTTTCTTTTCAGGCAGCGTTTCTCCTCTGATGGACCCATCCACGGGCAGCTCTCCCAGCTTATAACACAAACTGCTTTTGGGGTTTCAGCCCTACAGCTGAGCAGTATCGCGCTCCAGCATTATGTGCTTTAGAAAAGCTTGATTTCACCAATCATACGCTTCCTGTCCCCCATTAAAGAAGACGTTGGCGTGTCCAGCTATTGCTGGTGGCCACTGGGCTTGAAAACCCCCTCTTTTTCTCTCTCTTTCTCTCTCTCTCTCTCCCTCTGTCTGTCCGGGCCTTTTGTTCAGGTCTGTCTTTGGCCCATCTCTGGCATATCTACGCCCCATACTCAGCCTGATGAATTGCGCTTTCGCAGCAGGAGGCGGTAAAAGCTGGCTGCTTCCCACCCCGAACCGGCTGATTTCATCCCCGTAAAAAACCATAAACTGTTTCGGCTGTAACCACTCTATTTATCAGTCTTTTTTCATCCTACGGAGAGGAAGATTGTGATGTGTCAGACTCTGGCAGGGGTTCTTTTGGGGGGTTTAAGACCATCCGCTATATAAACTGCAGTAGCTGGTGTGTATAGGCCACTCTTTTAATGCATGTTAAAACTGGCTTTCCTCTGGGCTCACCTCTAGGCCCTCTGTTTTTACAACTTTTTCTGCTTTTCCGCTTGATTTAGGATGGTTTCATCGCCTTTAATCTCAGTGTCATTGTTCTCCTGAATGTTCCCTTCAAAAATAATGATAGTTCGAACGTATTTTGGCCGAACTATCAAAGTTTTATTTCTTTACGAAAACGATCAGAATGGAAATGAGTGCATATTCTGGAAAAACTAAGGCTATTTACCTAAAACGGCCCTTTATGATTCTATTTCTTACTATTTTTCTTTTTTCTTTTTTACAAAATTATAGCATTGACTCATTCCCAATTTACATTTAAATTGGCCCAAAAACCTGTTTTGGTGGGTGTGATTGGCGAGGAGCGGAGGGAATCAGCTCTAATAACCGGCGTGTTGCGGCCGTTTGATGCTTTGTTCCTGATGCCTGTAATTTTGTCTGCCAGCAAGGCTTTGAAGATGAAAAAATAAAAATAAAAAAAATGATAATCAATTTCTTTAACTCTGGAACATTCTGAATTTTAAAAAAAGAAGAGGCTGTGGAAGAAAGAGCGAGCGGCGGCAGCGGTCAAATCAAAGTGCAATCCAAACACATGACATTTTGTTTTGATGTTGGGTTGGAGGAGATGTTGGCGGGGGAGACCGACCTCTGTGACTGATTTCTGCAACTGTGTAATTTCACATTCACGCTTTCTCATCAATGCTGCATGATTATCACTTAGTGACTGTGCGTGTGTGTGTGTGTGTGTGTGTGTGTGTGTGTGTGTGTGTGTGTGTGTGTGTGTGTGTGTGTGGTGTCCGTGTTAGGTGTTGCTGATTGTGTTTTTTTTAGACTGAAGGACATCATCAGGAAATGTGCTTGTCTGGTCCTTTTGGTTTCTAAATGCTTCGACCAATGAGTCGTCCAGGATTAATTTGCCTAATTTGCATATCAACGCCCCCATTGGCCACCTCCGTACCCACTCCTCTCTAATTGCTGTTTGTGTGTGACCCGTCCTTAACGACTTTAATTTAACCTTAAAGAAAAGGTGATGTTTCTCGAGGCGGGTCTAAGAGGGGCTGTAATGGGGGGGGGCGGGGCTTGGCCAGCCGTATCCGATAGCCAGCGCTAATGATGTTTACATGGTCGTATCTGATAAAGTGCTGTAATTATTTTTATTCCTCCGCTTTCCCCTCGTCTCCTGCGCGGCTGTATTATTTTACCCTTGATTATTGCTCTTTTCAGCGGAGTGTTTCATGCTGGGCGTGTGTGTGTGTGTGTTCCCGTTTGATTGAAAGAAATGGGATGTGCGCAGGTTGGTATTTGAGCTTGCAGGGCCGCTGTGTTGATTTGATTTTTGATTTCTTCCATCCACTCGGCTCGCTTCAGACTCATATCATCTTTAAAAGCGCTCTTTTTTCTGTCACCCCCGAAAATGAGGCTCAGAAATGTCTGGCGGCCGCAGACGAAGGAACCGCCCGGTTTACATCTGCCCTGATCGACTGCAGGTTTAACCTTTTAACCCCTCAGACCCAGCGGCATTCAGAGGCTCTGTTGAAGGACCAGTTAAGCACAAACTCAGTTTACACAGTTTCACACCAAATGTGATCGGTCACCTGAGAAGAGTTTTAGTCCAAATTCTCCTTCTTTAGTTTAAAATTAGAGCTAACGTCGTTAACACTGATTCAATGGTCACCTAAAACTGGACCTGCTCAAACTGCATTCATCTTCATTAAGGTGATCAGACTAGTGGACGTGGTTTAGAACACAGTATGACTTGCGGGGTTTCATTGCAGTTTTTTATCTTTAAGATTTTTTATATATGATATTTGATCTGTTTTATCTTTCAGATTGTATGTTTTAATCTTTTATGTGTGTGTGTGTGTGTGTGTGTGTGTGTAGCTGAACAGACAGAACCGCTCTCTGAAAAGGAAGAGTATGATCTATCTGGCTCACCTGGGCGCTGATGTCATCGCTGAGATCGACCTGAACGATGACGAGGATGAAGATCAGAAGGAGGAGGAGTCTGGTGCCTGTAGCTCCGCCCTCTGTCGCACCCTCATCACAGGCATGTTCTCTCCACCACCTTCATCACCAGTGTCTCTAACCTTTTTGTGTGTTGATGTCAGTGTTGTTTCAGGTGCTGCATAAGTTTCTGTCATTACATAATTAATATACACATAAATAATCTGCCTGTCTCCCTGTCTGTCTGTCTGTCTGTCTGTCTGTCTGCCTGTCTGTCTGCCTGTCTGTCTGCCTGTCTGTCTGTCTGTCTGTCTGTCTGTCTGTCTGTCTGCCTGTCTGCCTGCCTGCTTGTCTGTTTGGGTTTTTTTGTTTGGCTCTTTGTTTGTTTGTTGTCTTTGTGTCTGTTTGTGTGTTTGTTTCTGTTTGTCCGTTTGTGTTTATCTGTGTGTTTGTTTGTGTGTCTGTTTGGCTGTTTGTTTATTTGTTTGTTTATCTGTGTGTCTGTTTGTGTGTGTTTGTCGATTTGTTTGTTTGTTTGTGTGCCAGAGCTGAGGGGTAAACTGGAGGCGGCGCTGGAGGAGAAGAAGCGCTTGGCCATCGATCTAGAGACGAACAAAGATCAGCTTCACAAAACCAGAGAGGAGGTATACACACACACACATTTACACCTAGACACACACACACCTACACCTAGACACACACACACCTACACCTAGACATACACACACCTACACACACAGACATAACTACACACACACAGAAACCTACACACACACAAACCTGCACACACATTCCCTCACACACACACACACTCGCACACACACACACACTCACACACACACACACTCACACACACACACGCACACACACACACACTCACACACACACACGCACACAAACACACACACACACACACACAATGTTTTTATTAATTACTTTCACTTCAATATTGAATTGTGTAGATAGAATAGAAAAACAAAATATTGATACTGCTTTTCAGTGTTTTCTCTCTCTCTTTTTCTCTCTCTCTGTTTGTCTGCCTCTCTCTCTCTGTCTGTCTGTCTGTCTCTCTCTCTCTCTCTCTCTCACTCTCTCTCTTGCAGCTCCTGAGAGAAAAACATGATAATACAGTTTTGATTGCTGAAACGCTTCAACAAAAGAAGCTCTTGGGAAAATATAACAGAGGTTAGCTCCAATCCTGTAACCCCTCACACACACACACACACACACACATGCACACACACACACACACACATGCACATGTGGGTGCAGTGTGTGCGCACGGCGCCACCTCTGATCCCTGAGACAATGCGTGCACTCGTATCATAATTACACCAGCGGTTTGGTGCGGGTTTTTGTAAGCCAAGTCCTTGAGTGGCGAATATTTTTTGCAGCAGTTAAAGCGCGAGGCCTCTCGTAATCGTCCTCATCACACATAATGCAGGAACCACAATTCAACACTTATCTCACTCGCCCCTCTCTCACTCTCTCCCTCCCGTCACCGGTGTGAGAGTGTGTGAGAGATTGTGTGTGAGAGAGTATGTGTGTGTGTGTGTGTGTGTGTGAGTGTGTGCTCCACTAATAGATTATCTACAGAAGTTTGAAACGTTCTGGTTAGGATTAAGATCAGGACCAGTGTGAGGGTCATGAGTAGGAGTGGGCGATATGACCAAGATATCATATTACGATTTGTTTTACAGTTAAATCATGATTTCGTGTTTATTACGATATTTATATTGATTTTTTTACTATTCTGCAAGTTACTGAACAGTAAAACCAAATTATTTTTCTTTGTAAAAATATAGTCCTAAAGAACTAAACAGCATTTAGGTCAAAGAACATTTCTGAGCAGATTTTAATCAGTTTTTGGCTATATTTTTATTTAAAGCTAAATAAATATTTAATGTTACTTCAGAACGACAAATCAACAAGAACAAAAATTAAAAACAGTAAACAGTATAAAAGGCAACTAGTGCAATTCTTAAATTATTACTGAATTATTCAACACGGTTATTTTAACATGACATAAAGTGCAATTATAAAAAAACCCATCAATTTAGGAACATGTTTTCCAGCATAATTTTTAAGCGTTTATCAGAACTGCAATAAATAGATATAATGTAGTCTATATAGGCCAGGGGTCGCAACCTTTAACACTCAAATTGGACCCGGTTCCACAAAAGCCATTTGGACCCGGTTTCCACAAAAGAGAAAACACCGGGAGCCACGAATCTTTTCTGACATCTAAAATGAAGATAACACAGCATATATTGTTAACTTTTACACTTTGTATAAAAAGTAGTGTGTTGCTTAAGAAATTTTATTTATTCAAAGAAAACTATTTAAACATGTATAACTGTGTACACAAATTAAACACGTTGGATTTTAATGTTACAAAATAACAATAATCTTCAAATTTTGAACTACAATAAAAAATAATGAATAAAAATAAAACACACCTAGAATGGCAGACAATGTCAATTGACTTAATTTCATCAGAATCAGAATCTCGTCTGTTGGCGTATTGGAGAAGCAGTAGCAGCTCTGTAAGAGACATGTGGGTGCGGTGTAGGAATATGGACGTTTGTTGTTGCTGCTGTGGTTTAGAAACACCATGTGTCGTTCACATACTCAGCGTATAAACGCGATTCTGATACGAATTATGATCTCTCTGCTTTGGCAGATCGTCAGTATATGCTCATCACAATCTCCTATCGTCATACCGCCCCAGACTTCACTTCGTTTTGAGATTTCAGTTGTTCTTTTCTTTCCTGCTCTCAGAGGAACCGGCCTCAGTGTGATTTACTGCCCCCTTCAGGATGAGTATATAAACATACTGAATGGGTGTGTGTGTGTGTATGCAAAATCTGAAATATCCTTTCCACTCACACACACTTTTTTATTAGTATGTGTGGCTGTCTGTGTGTGTTTACACAACTGTGTGTCTGTGTGTGTGTGTGTGTGTGTGTGTGTGTGTGTGTGTGTGTGTGTGTGTGTGTGTGTGTGTGTGTG
>JBBPDE010000001.1:31619006-31629442 GCA_037974605.1 Nannopetersius ansorgii
ACTCTCTCACTCTCTCTCTCTCTCTCTCTCTCATTCTCCCTCTCTCTCCCTCTCTCTCTCGCTCTCGCTCTCGCTCTTTCTCTCTCGCTCTCTCTCGCACTCTCTCTCTCACACACACACACACACACACACACACACACACACAGCCTGATATTTACTTTGTGTTGAACTAGCCATGGCTCTGCAGTGTGGGGTGGGGTTTCCAGGGGGCATGGTCTCTTGGGGCGGTGTCTCTGGAGGCAGAGTGAGTTGTATTCATTTTATTTACACTGGATTTGTTTTTTTTAAGAAGGGGACACTGGTTAATGTTATCAGTCTTCATTTTTCTTGGTGTTTACTTTGCAACCTAGCGCACGCACGCACACACACACACACACACACACACACACACACACACACACTCATACACAGACAGACAAGACCTCTCAATTGGTGATTATGCATTTTCTGGAGTATCTCTGCCCCCTCTTCTTTCTTTCTCTCTCTCTCTCTCTCTCTCTCTCTCTCTCTTTCTCTTTTTCTCTCTCTCTCTCTTTCTCTTTCTTTTTCTCTCTCTCTGGATCGGTACCAGACTCTCAGCGCCAATCCAGTTGGGAGTCTCCATTCCATCTGTCTGCTCAGTGGACACAAACATCTCAACCATGTGCACACCTTTTTCTAAGGCACCTGCAGCTTTTTATGTTCCAAATCAAATCGAACCTCAGAAAAGCTTCTTGTGTCAGGCATCATAAGACCCTTTATGTATTTATTGCCCTTCTCAAGACTGTCTTACTGAGTAGAAGAGGACATTAATATAATGTTTGTGTGTGTATGTGTGTTCTTGCTTTGAGCAGAGGAAACAGTCCTTTACAATTTTAATATGTTTTTAACTTCAAAACCAAAGGAAAAAGGTCAGAAATGTTGACTGGAACATATCCATACAGAACAGTGCTATTTTTAATAAAACTGTGTAATTAAAGCTGTGGTTATGTTGAAACTGTATAGTAAAACCACATTATAGTTGATTTTTCGAAGAAAACGTCTGCAGTTCCACTTAATTACCTTTTAAAGTGACTAATTGTGAACACCAATTAAAATGACTCAGTTAAACGAGATCAAAGAGATTCGCTTCGTGTCATTTCTTTGTAAAACAGGATCCGTTCCTGTTCTCAGACGGACAAAAGAAGTCAGGAAAGTCAAACGGGGTGGGGGGAGGTGTGGGAGGGGCAGTGTAGTGGAGGGGAAGAGTAGAGGATGGAGTGAGAGTGAAAAAGAAAGGAAGAAGGGATTCTGAATTCCTCTGTCTTCACATACCTCACTAATAACGAAGTGATCAAAGACATGCCAAACACACACACACACACACACACACACACACACACACACAGACTGTGTGCCCTTGCCTGCTGAGAGAGAGAGAGAAAAGGAGAAAGGGAAAAAAAGGAGGAGAGGTGAAGAGAGCATGCCGAGTGAGGCTGACATCAAAGCTCCTTGGGCAGGCCTATTTGGCACCAGATTACTCTTTGTGTGTGTGTGTGTGTGTGAGAGAGAGAGAGAGTAGTCTGAGAGAAGTAAATTGGAAATGTAAAAAAACCTGTAAAAACCTCCAGTGACCACTTACATCTCTTACATATCATTCTGTTTTATTTGTGTTTTATCAGCTATTTGGCCACTAAAGAATCCACTAGGTGGCGCTGTGGTTGATGTGGAAAATACAGTACAATAATCCCTCACTTTTTGTGCATGTTACGTTCTAAGAGCACCCGCGTCCCGTGAAAAGCCATGTTGTGTTTTGGTAAAAAAATACATTTCTATAGTGTAAACCCTAAATCTGCTCCCAATTCTGTTCCCAGAAAACTTTCATTTCATTTTAAACTCAATTTAATCTATTATCCTTAAAGAAAATAAAGGTAAATAATCATCATCCGGAAACTTTTTCTTTAAAAAAAACGTTAGCATTAGTAGTTAGCATTAGCAGCATGCAAAGAGAAACACACAAGAAAGGTTGAAATAACTCGCTCTACCCACATGTTTAGACAGGGCACAGCGTACCAATACTGAATAAACTGAGATAACTGTTGGGGTTTAAAACTAAAATACAAGGACAAGACACGGAGCAGTCATGCTACATGCTGCAGCAGCAGCTGCTTCTTCTTTTTATGGCGGTTGACAACTTCAGTGTATTAACGCCACTGCTGGACGGGTGAAGGTAATACAGTTCGGTTATCAGAAAAATCTGCGTTAGACTGAATCCGCGAATGCTGATCCGCGTAAAACTGATGCGTTACTGTACTACAAATGAACTGTAATCCACCGTAGGGTCTAAAACCAAATCTCCAGAGTGATGTTCAGTCTCATACAAACGTAAAGAAATTGAGAAATGATACTACGTGTGCGAACTAGTTTGGTTGCGTGCAGAATACGTCCTCCAGTACAGACCAGTATATTTATGTCCTTTTCATTTTTACATTTACTTTTACGACATTCATCAGACGCTTTTATCCAAAGCCACTTCCAGTCCCTGCCTACAGGGAGCAGTCTCAGAGCAAGTTGGGGTTAAGGGTCTTGCTCAGGGACCCAGTGGTAGTATACTGAATGTAGGCCTTGGACCTATGACCTCTTAGTGCAGAGGCAAGTATCCTACCCACTAGGCCGCCCCCTAGTGGCTTAGTTGTGTTTTTCTGTTCTAACTTATGATTTTACTTCGATAGGCTCTTTAAGTGACTCAGAAAAGGGAGTGTTTCGAGTAACACCAAAATTTGCGTTACGCTACTGTCGGAGGAACGGATCTGTGCCGTAACCCGAGGACCGGCTGTAATTGTATATTTTCAGTTACTCGATCAAACTATTATTTTTAAATTAAGAAGACAGTCAGCTTTGCTCCCTGGAACAGTTTCCTCCCCATTTTAACTAACTCAAACTAATAAAGGCCGTATAACTCAGTTGAAAACGACATTCAGAGACGCATAACACATGATTATGTAGGTAAAACTAGTAGAAACACTACATGTTTAGATTATTAACTGGTATTAAATAAGTTTTCCTCCCTCAGGTTCCAGTAAATGATCAAAAGGCAGAGATTTCACAGTTGTTTCTGATTATTGATGAGGGGTCCCAGTTTTCTCATAAACCAGCCCAGGCTGGGAAATCGCTGTCTGACCAACTGCAGACTGACCAATCGGAGCTTTTAGAGCAAACCTTAGAAAACACAGGATCATCACAAAATCGTATTTACTTATAGACAGATCCTTGACTGACTGCATCAAGTTCCTGAGTGTCTCCGCTTTGGTTCTATTAGGCTTTGGGAACTGAACATAGATTCCAAATGAGAACCGATAGGAAAATATGTGAGAGAAGATACCCAGTATATTGTTCATCAACCTATAATTACGTTTTTAGTGTTCAGAATACAGATTTGTCGTCTTTTTAAAAAAGATTTTATGGATTTGAAATCAGAACCGGAATCGATAGGCAGAATCAGACTTAGAAATTATGAAATTCATATGATACCCCACCATATGTCCAATCATCAGTAGATCAGAAGTAGGGTCTGAGTCCAGAAGAATTGTCCTTGCTCTGTCTTTTTACACCTTTTTGTAACACGTGGAGCTTTTCCGTGACGTCGACAGCAGTTTGGAGCCTCCGTTTCTGACAGGGTGACCTATATCAGATGCTGTGAGAAAATATGAAGCTGGGGAGAAATTTCCAAAAAGTAGAGTGAACTTTACAGCCGACTCGGAAGCTTTAGGTTTCTGTACGGAAAAAGAAAAAGTACCATCAAGACGATCTCATACAACTGAGCATCCTCAAAGTGATGCATGTGTTTTTGTTCACTGACGTGTGATCAGTTTCAGTCGAAAAACAGAAAAGCACGTTCATCTTTCTGAGAGAAAACCATCCCAGTACTGGATCACGATATTGCAGTACGTTCTGTGGCCACTAGAGGGCAGTGCATGTTCAGGTTTGGAAATGCCAGTGTTTTTGGTGCCCTTTAAAGGGTGTGGGGAGGTCTTTTAGAGGATGGTGGGGGCTCCCTGAGTCAGGGAAGGAAGAAAAATAAGCCTGAGAAAGGTACAGAGAGGGAGGCCTAAATGCTGCTTGTTGGTGGTGTTTTTAATACAGAATAACACATTAAATTAATGTATTTCTGAGCGTATTAGCAACAGCGCTGCTCTGAGAATGAAACCAACACATTGTTTTCAGCCCACACATTTGACCCCCTCAGGCTCTCAGCTGCTCTCCAACCTCTCAGCATACACCCGAAAGAAGCATTTCAGAGGTGCTTTTAATAAAACACTGTCCAGTCATTATTTAAACCTGCTCTTCACATCAAGGAAGATGCTGTGAGGAACGTGATGTTGATAGTTGAAGCAAAATATTAGGTTTTTTTTCTAGCAATCATTTTTTCTTAATATTATTAGTATAAATTGAAATGATACTGAATAGGGCTGGACAATATGAACAAATATTCTCAATATATTTGGTACACCTGTGTACGTAAAACCTTTAAAATAAAATGCAAGCACAACTGTCCAAAATGAGTTAATGATTAGTTATGTCGGCACTGAAAAAGCTTTGTGCTGCTGTGAAACAGCAGTGGTTTACAGGTCAGACTGTTACTGTCCACTAATACTTTAAAAGAACAGAATGACATTGTAATTAAATACTATAAACAAATGTAAGCACTTGATTTGATAATTACTGTTGCTAATTACTGTAAATAAACTAATAATACTGTAAAAATGATTAGTCTCACAGATGGGAAGTTTGCATTTTTACGGCAGAAGTCGACTGAAGAAGTTAAGAGCAGCAAAACAATAGAATAAAAGCAGCACTACTGTATAATATAAGAAAATACTACAAAAAATGTAAATGTAGACAATTGTGTATGCAACTATGTATTATTATTTATGAATACAGTAACCCTTCAGTTTGATGCTGATTCAGTCTAACAGATTTTTCTGAGAACCGAACTATATTACCGTCACCAGCCCAATGGTGGCAGTAATACACTGAAAAGTTGTCAACCACCATAAAAAGAAGCTGCTGCTGCAGCATGTAGTGTGACTGCTCCGTGTCTTGTCCTAATATTTGAATGATTTAACACTTCCCCCCCAGTTTCTTTTAGTATTAGTATGCTGTGCCCTGTCTAAACATGTGGGTAGAGAGAGTTATTTCAACTTTTCTTTTGTGTAAGAGTTTTAAATGAAATTAGAGTGTTCTGGGAGCAGATTTGGTGGCATATTTAGGGTTTACACTATAAAATTAGACATTTTTAGTTTTTTGTTTTTTTTAACAAAACACAACGCGTGTTTTCCTTACACGGGGGTGCTCTTGGAGTGTAACGTGAAAAGCGGGGGATTACTGTATATAGTGGAGATGTGTATACGTGTGTGTACAAATGCATGTGTATGTATGTATGATATGAAAATATGTATGTATGAACACTGTAGACATATGCAGGTAGTGTGTCCTCATTTCAAATAGTTCCAGTGTAATTTTTCATGGTGGCAGGATTTTTAGATCTCGAATCAAGTTAGTGTCTTGGCGTTAATCAGGTTAGTGCGTGGGCCCGAATCAGATTAGTCTCTTAGTACGATTCACAAATCAAGTTCATGAGTGTTCCTTACAGTGACGAGGCTTGTTTTTATTGATGCCGGAATCAAATTTCTTGTATGTTTTCGCTCGCATACTTGGCCAATAAATGCGATTCTGATTCTGATGCGGTTTCTTTCTTTTAAGGGAAACTTTTTAGTTTTAGTGTGTTTTGATCTTTGTGCACCACTTGCTGTTTGGTGTGTGTTGGCGTCTCTGAAGCTGGTGTTCGGCGGGTGCCGCAGCGTCTGCCTGTCCGAGGCTGGTTTGGAGCGCCAGAGGAAACAGGAGAGAGAGAGAACGGGAGGAAAATTGTGTTGGACAGGAACAATGACGAAATTCCACATTCCGGGCTCCTCTAATCTGCGTCCCTTTTTGAAAGCGATAATCCCCTGTGTGCTGCCAGATTATTATTACTATTGCTATTATTATTATTATTATTATTGTTCTGATTCAGAAGCGGCGCGGTTTCCTCCGCCAGCGGAATCAAACGGAGGAGGACGGTCGAGGAGGAGGAAGTGACCGCGGATGATTATTCGCACTGGTATCTCTAAATTGCACACGACCGCTCCTTTTCTTCTCTTTCACAGCGCGCCATCCAGAGGGGTCACTGCCATACGCTGGGGTCCTGTGTGTGTGTGTGTGTGTGTGTGTGTGTGTGTGTGAGAGCACGTTTTACATCTTTTTCTCCGTCATTTGTGTTTGCAGCAGCACTGAAATGCTGCCAGATCCTTTTCACCGTTTTTACAGCTTTATTCAGAAGAGCCCACAGCTCTGAGGTGTGTGTGTGTGTGTGTAGTGAAGGGGAGGGTGTAAATCCTGTATTGAGGGTGTATTGATAGTCCCCCATGGTCCTTATTGACACAGTCACTAAAGAGTGCCAGCATATTGAAATCTTATATTGAGTCATTTGTGTGTGTGTGTGTGTGTGTGTGTGAGAGATTCCTGTCTCTAGAATCCTGTTCTGAGGGTATATTGATAGTTTCACATGGCCCTTATTAGCACACAGGTATTAAAGGGCCCATGTCCTTTAATTTTTATTGTTTACTATTTTTCATATTGCGAATTATTTAATCAGTGTTTATCAGTGATGAGCTAAGCTTGTACTGGTAAGTGTGGTTTTATTAAAGAGGACATATTATGCAAAATCACTCACATAGAGATTCACCAGCATTATTCTTCACAGTTTCAGGCCCTTTCAAATGAGACGTTTCAGGGCTCTGTCACTTTTATGGAAATAAGCTGTTGCTGGCCCCGCCCCCACCCATCCCATGCTTACACTGCGCTTTTAAATTCTGGATTTTATATTAGAATTCATGTCCTTTGTTTGTTTGTTTGTTTGTTTGTTTGTTTCTTTCAATCTGTGACCATGGTTCTAGCCTATATGGTTACCAGGCTGAAGGAAGGAAGGTAGGAAGGGAGGGAGAAAGAGTGAGAGATACACTAGATGGACTTAAGTATTTGAACACTTGACACATAAAAAAGGCAGAAAAGTCGGACCCAGAGCCAGATGAACACAACACTTCATGAGTGATTCGCCTCTGTCTGTAGCCACAGCACTCGGCATCTTATGCTACTCATAAAACCAGCAGACAAAAATGACGGATTTACAACTAATCTAGGGGGTGGGGTGCGACAGATGAGGAGCAGTTCTATGCAAATTTCCCCTATTCTGACATCACAATAAGGGAGCAATCCAAACAGCTCAATTTGAAAGGGACTGATACTGTGAAGAATAAAGCTGGTGGATCTCTTTATGTGAGAGTGATTTTGTGCAAAGGACTTCATGAACATGAAGACTTTTTATAACTGAAATGTGAGTTTTGCATAATATGTCCTCTTTAAACTCTTTAAGATCAGTCATTCATTCCTATATAAGCATACAATTAAAAAGCCAGTGTTTGTTACTGTGCCTTTAAGACAGATGTATGTAAATCATCTCTGTTCTTATTGGCTACCCTGATTTGGGCCTTGCTCAGAAAGCTGTTCAGACAGTCCTTAAAACTTCAATAGGAATGGGCAGGGCTAAACCGCTGTAGGACGAACAAGTGGCTCTATGTGGATGTTATGGGTTTTTTGTGAACCCACAAGTCAGGGGAATTTAAAACGGGGCAAAATTGTTAAAGGGTTGAAATACACATGTATGTAAATGTGTTGTTTGTGACATCATTAAAACTATTTAGTAAATGGGCTGTTTTTGTTTCTATATATGGACTGTATGGGTGGAGGGAGAAAACTTTCACACTAAATCTTTGTAATTCCAGAAAAGTGATGTTATGGGGCCTTTAATTTCGCAAATGCAACATGCAGCGGTAAAATGGCAGTACTGAAGTAAGAACCAGCAGTGTCACATAATGAAGTTATCAAAACAAAACATTATTTGATAATTCTCACACATTGTTAAACAGGACTGATTTTCTCCTGCTGGTGATGAAATGTGGCTCCTGGGTATTAATGTACTTTAAGTACCGCTGATATTCATGATACTGTGATGTAATTGGTCATCATGGCAATGAGTATTGCCGTGTTCTAGATCTGGTTCCTTTCAGGAGTCTTTGATCTGTAATGCCCCCTTGTGGAACCAGGCCGCATTTCTCCCGGTTTCGAGTGGAACCCTCTTAAAACAGCTGCTGATGGGATGTTGTGACTGTTGAAGGACACGCCAACTGATGACATCACAGCTCACAGCTTTGTTTTGGTTCTAGTTGAGAACCAACTTTTCAGGTTCTGCGGTTTTACTGCCACAGACTGTGAATGTGATGCCTTTAAGATATTAAAGAGCCCATATCAGCTCTTTTCAGGACTCCATTGCCTGTCTTCAACTTATTTTTTATTCCTTTTTTCTTTTATCTCCTTTAGTTTTTTCCTTTTCCCTCCTTTTTTCCATTTTTCTCTACTTATTTTTTTCGCAATACTTTCTTTCTTCGTCTTTATTTTCTCTTTTCTCTTTTTGCCCCCTTTTTCATTCATTTTTCTTGTTCTTTTTATACTTTCCTTCTTTCTTTCCAACACCTTCCTCTCTTCCCTGTTGACCCTCTGTCTCTCGTGGACTTCGTCCAAATCAATTAAAACTGGTTTCCAGCTCGGCTCTCTCCAGGCGTGTGTGTAGCGTAGTGTATAGTGTGTGTGTGTGTGTGTGTGTGTCTGTCTGTCTCCTCCGGACTGTTACCGTGCTGTTTTTCGGCTCTGAGCTCGGCCCCAGTGGTGCTGGGCTCCCCGGAGAGCGAGTGGGGAATTTCTCGCCTGGCCGGGCGTGTGGAGGAAAGCTGGTGTGGAGGATGGAACCTTCCCTCTGTCTCTCACTCCTGGGCTTAATTTAGGGATTGCGTGGAACGTAACGGCTTTGGAACTTTTCAAATTGTTTTGCTTTGTTTCCTTAGACGGGACGTGTGTATCGAGCTAGTTACTGTGTGTGTGTGTGTGTGGCGTAGGCTCGGATTTGACTCTGTTTATTCTAATATTTCTCCAACCGGCTGCTGGGTTCAACCGAAAGCTCCTGTTTTTACTGTCACTGTGTATAAAATAACAGGGGCTGCTCTTTAGGAAGAGTCTCAAGTCTTTATATTAAAGTTCACTCTCTAGAGTCTTAGTAGCAGCTCCTCAGGTACAGGACTGTGAAGGTCATGTGTACAATTAGTTAATAGATGGATTAAAAAGTGGTAATAGCATATTAATAACATAGTAATAGCACAGTTTTTTAATAGCGAGTTGCTGTGTTGGAGTATGAATCTGTTTGTTCAGGTCTGTAGATGTTAGAACAGAAGTGCTGGACGTAATAAAACCTCATCTGGGGCTTTTTTTTTGTTTTTACATCTTCAACACATTTACACTGACCTTCATTTCCAACCACAGACTCATGTATGAGTATGACCTGGTGTAGTGTGTGTGTGTGTGTGTGAAGCATACACACGTTCTACCCACTGAAACTCCTGTTGTAGTAATGAGTTCTGCTAATTTCAGGCTTCTGGTCCTCAGGTGCAGTTCAGGCGTCTAAATGTGGAAGCGGAGCTCACACACTGCAGTCGGCCAGTTCGGGGATTAAAGGGCCGATACCACTCTTCTGTGCCAAAAACAATATTCGTTCATTTGCAGGGCTCTCTTTTTTAAATTTTTATTTTTTAATTTAAACAGGTTTTAATTTTATGCAAATTAGCTCTTTTCTGATCATGCATCATTCAATCAAGGCAGAAACATTACATGCATCTTTGCAACTGGATATATATATATATATAAATATACAGAGAAAGAGAGAGAGAGAAACTACTGCGACATGAAATGGCACAAATATCTCTGAATACGATTTTTGTGACATCACAAGATCAGCGAAGTCGAAAAGAAACTACCATAGACTGAATGGGCACATATCACAACTACAATGAATTTGAAACCAGGCTGGTTTAAGTTACAGGTGTGGCCTGAACGATTTAGGAAGTGAACGTTACGGTTTAAAACGGCTTTTGCTCCTGAGAGCCCTGGTTTTCCATCTCATGGTCCCTTTAAAAGTGTGTATCATGAGATCGTCCTTCGTATCAAAAGCCGTTTTCCACTGCCTTGGTGTCGACCTGCCGCTTTTTGGTACCGGGAAATGGAGAAAGAGACAGAGGAGAAAACGGTGAAGAGAGAGAGAGAAAGTCTGAGACACTGAAAGAGAAAATGTGAACGATGGAAGGAAATGAGAGAGAGATGAGAGATAAAAGAAGAAAGAACGTGAGAGTGTCCAGTGTGCTGCTCGCTCGCTCTTTCACCTCACAGTCACATCAGTGCAGCCATGGTTTTGGCCAACAAGGTGTGTGTGTGTGTGTGTGTGTGTGTGTGTGTGTGTGTGTGTGTGTGTGTGTGTGTGTGCGTGTGCGCGCGTGCTT
>JBBPDE010000001.1:31654827-31665322 GCA_037974605.1 Nannopetersius ansorgii
CACACACACACACACACACCCTCACACGCTCTGTAGGTGACTCCTCTCCCCCGGTGTGTGGATTACGAGTGTGTTGCTGTTTATTCTCGGGCTCCAAGGCTGCTTCTCTCTCTCTTTGTGTAAAGTGTGAATGACCTTAGCGTGAATAAAGTCAAACAGGATTAACACACTCGCACACATTCAGTACAGTGCACGCACACACACACACACACACACACACATGCACACTGCAGGAATGACTGTACTGAGAACAGATATGGGGAAAGCCTTAAGGCTCCCTTTCTCTGTGTGTTGTGTGTGTGTGTGTGTGTGTTGTGTGTGAGTTGTGTGCCGGCAGCTCACATGAATTTTTAGCACACACTCCCAGACCCCAGGTGTAAATTGAAAACAATGAGGATCTCAGAACACACACACGGACACAAAGAAATTCAAATATTAAATGCCATAGTTTTAGATTAGAACAGCCCAGAGCTACTAAATAAATCCAGCGCCGCAGACAGACCCGGTCCGGTTCCAGGGTGAAGGTCTTATCTGACCGATGAATATTTAAGAACGACCGTCGCCTTCAGTGAGTCTGGCTTTCTTATGCATGCCAACCTTTCAGACGAGGTTTGCTCTGTCTTCGGCCGCAGTGGCGGACCCGGCCGGGCCACAGGAGTCGCCTCCAGACACAGCAGACATGTCAAGTAGCTGCACGTCACTTCAGCGCATGTGCAGTACACAGTGGAACCAAATAAGGTTCACCCAGGTTCCTCTGTTGTCACAGCGTTCCTCCGGGACGACTGTGTTCCTACGTTGACGCGCCGTTCCTCCGGCAGCGCAGCGTTCCTCCGGCAGCGCAGCGTTCCTCTGTTGTTGCAGTGTTCCTACGTTGTCACGCCGTTCCTCTGGGACTATAGCGTTCCTCTGGGACAGCGACCTACCATCAGAACCGTGGCGTTCCTCCGTTGTCACAATGTTCCTGCATTGCTGCAGCATTCCTCCGAGACCACAGGTTTCCTCTGGTACCATGGTGCAACAAAAGAACAAAATAGTCCCCAAAGAAAGCTTCACCTTCACTATATTAGTGTTGAAGACGTCTGGTTCCGTTCACCTCCACTATATTAGTGCTGGATACGTCAGTTAGGTAAAGGTCAGGGTTGGGTTTAGGTTCAGGTGTCGCATTACTGACACAGACTTAGTCAAGAGAAAGTCCTCACAAAGATGGTAATACCAGTATGTGGGTGTGTGTGGATTAATGTAAATGAATAAAAGGGAGAAGGAGAGAGGGATGGAAGGATAGAGATTGAGAGAGAGGAAGTGAGAGAGGGTGAGATGAAGTATGCTCTGATTCACCAGAACGTGTTCTTCTCCTTGTTCTCGGGGAGGATTTGCAGACGTTCACGCTCCATAAGTTCCAGTATGTTCTGGATGTTAATCTAAAGGAACGGCCTTTTGTCTGCTGGATCTGCATACCATCTCCACACACACACACACACACACTGAAGAGAGTTCTCTCTGAGTGGAGACTAAGATCTCAAAACTTCAGAGTCGGGAAAATATGAAGAACTTGTCACAGGTTCACTGTTGCATCACCCCCCGTCTGTCTGTCTGTCTCTGTCTCTCTCTTTATCTCTCTCTGTCTGTCTCTGTCTCTCTCTCTCTCTGTTTCTCTCTGTCTGTCTTTCTGTCTGTCTGTCTGTCTCTCTCTCTCTCTCTCTGTCTGTCTCTGTCTCTCTTTCTTGAACACTAATATAGTGGAGGTGAATGGAACCAGACGTCTCCAGCACTAATCCAGCCGTTTTATTCTCTGTCACCCCAGTGGAGCTCCACGTGTCTGAGTGTTTTCTTTGGGGACTATTTTACCTCACGACTCCCTGCATGTATCCCTCCACCATGAACAGGTTTAGTTTTAGAACCAGAACTTTCTGTGAGTAGCTTTTAGAGGCAGACGTCTGGTTCCATTCACCCCCACTACAACAGATCTGACTCTGAACTTTTCTGTTCATTTTAAACACCATATTTTGCCGAAACTGTGGACATTGTCATTGTTGTCATCGTCTCTTTTCTCGTCTTGTTTGTTTTCCTTTTCATTCTCTCGCTTGTTCTTTTTCATTCCTTCACCACATTCTTTTTTTCCTTTCTCTTTTTGCTTTTTTACTCTCTTTCACTCCGTTTCCATTTTCTCTTTAACCCCCTCAGCCGAATGCTCTGCCCTCTTGGACTTGCAGCTCTTTTCACTGAGAGAAAGAAGTGATGCTGTTTCTGGAGTCATTAAAACTAATCAAAGGCCCAAATTAAATTACCTCATTCAGCACTGAGAGCACAGAGAGAGAGAGAGAGACTGAGAGAGAGAGACAGAGAGAAAGACAGGTTGAATTATTTCATTACACTCCTTTGTTTCTGGCCCTCTCTCCGTCTCTCTGGCTGAGAGAGTAGTGAGTGTAAATTGAAATTAAACTAAATTAACAGGATTTAATTGAGTTCGCTGAAGGCTGCAGTCTTTGTTAATTAGGGTCTTGTGAAGGCTGCCGGTTTCTGACACCGCAGAGTGTTTGGGGGGCGACCGACTCGATACTGTCATTTTTAGGAGGAATATGACATAAGCCCAAGAGAAAAGTGCGTGCGTGTGTGCGTGTGTGTGTGCGTGTGTGTGTGCGTGTGTGTGTGAGAGAGAGAAAGAGCGAGAGAATAGAAAAAGCTGTGAAAGGTCTTCACTTGAAACCTTCGCTGTAATTACTTTATCAATACTTATATCTTTCTCTTCACTTCTTTTTCACTCTCTTTCGCTCTTTCCTTTTTCGCAGCGCTCTCTTGTTTCTAAAGCCACCATCCCCCCCGATAACCAACTTTACAGAGTAATGAAAACTTTAGAGGCGACTGTGAGGGCACCCGCTTTAAACATCACCTCATTTTCAAATACCCCTCAAACCATTTTTTAATATCTTCTGATGCTTCTACTTCTGCTTTTTTTTTTTTTGCTCATTTTCCATCAAAAGTTCATTGATTTGTTTGAGGGGGTAGTTTAGCAAATCTGATTCACGTTTCTCTTCTTCATTCCAAAAATAATTGACCATCCAGAACCCGTCTGGTCGCTTCTTTAGTTCTGAACTGGTTCTGAGCTGTGAGGCCTAAAACCTGTGCTGCTCTGTAAAATAGTGGAGAAATTGAACTAAATGTCTTTTCTTTGGGGACTATTTTACCTCACAACACCCTGCATGTATCCCTCCACCATGAACAGGTTTAGTTTTAGGACAACAATCTTCTCAGAACTCTGGTAGAACAACGTCTGAGGCTTCAGGCAGCGCCATCAGAACCATCTGATGAACTTTCTGTGAGGAGCTTTTAGAGGAAGACGTCTGGTTCCATTCATCTCCACTAACAGTTCTGACTCACATCACTATAAACCTGAAGATCCCGAGTGGAATCCAGTCATTGGTGGTGAGCAGGTGCAGTAGGAGAGTGTGATGGTTTAGAGGGTTAGCACCATGCTACTAGACTTGCTTAAGCTTCCATTACTGGATACTTTAGCCTCGTAGCTCCAGCGCTAAAACTAATGAACTCCGGACCCCAAATATATGTGGTTTGCTGAGAACGTTTGTGGTGTGTGTGTGAATTCGATCTGTTCCTTTAAAGCTGTTTTTTTATGGGGTCCTCTTGAATATCCATTCCATCAGGGGTCAGCTGGTCTCTGGTTATCCCTCAGTGAGATGGAGGGGTGTGTGTGTGTGTGTGTGTGTATAGTCCAGCAGCTGAGACAGAGGCGTTCTGTCCGCGGCTGGGTCTCGGAGCAGCACTGACAGAGGGCCAGAAAGACCCCCGAACCGCCCCATAATCTGTGAAACCTTATCAGAATAATCCTCACAGAGCGGCTCGATCCTGCAGCCCCTCCCGGACAGACCACTGACCCCACAGCCAACATGAGCTCTCCCTTTCTCTTCATCCCTCTCTCTCTCTTCATCCCTCTCTCCCTCTTCATCCCTCTCCCTGTCCCTCTCTCTCGATCCACCTTTCTCCCCTCTTTCTCTTTGTCTGTCTGTCTCTTTCTCTCTCCCTCTCTCTCCCCATACCTCTCTTCATTCCTCTCTCTTCATCGCTTTCTTCATCCCTCTCTCTCTTCATCCCTCTCTCTCTTCATCCCTCTCTCTCTCTGTCTGTCTGTCTGTCTCTCTCTCTTCCCTCTTTGTTATTTCATTTATCTCTCTTGTTTGTTTTCTCTTTCTTTTTCTATCTACCTGTCTGTCTATCTGCCCGTCTGACTTGTACCCATCTTTCTGTTTATCTGTCTGTCTCTTTTTATGTTGGTTTCTTTGGGTGTCTGTCTGTTAGTCTGTCCAGCTGTCTGTCAGCCCAAACATTAAACCCACTGCAGGTGAAAATGGCTGATGATCTGGTCATGCTGTTTCCTGTCGAGTGTGAGGGGTTTTAGTCTCCTGTTGTCTGGGGTTCCCAGTGTGAAGTGATCAGAACCTACCAATAGAGCTCTAAGGAAGGATAACCAGAGAACCGGTGACAGGGGTCCTGGGCCCCTGAAGTTCACTGATTGTGGTGGAGAGTGAAGACCAGCCCGTCTGATTCTGATCGCACAGATCTGCTTTAGAACAAACTGCTGAAGACGTTCATGCTGCTCCAATAGAAAAGGGTCAGAATACACAGTGCAGTGCCCCCTGCTGGGTATGGGGCTGCTTAGCTGCAGACCGGCCAGAGAGCACATGCTGACCCCTGTGTGTGTGTGTGTCCGTCCTACGTGGCTAAGAGATGGGGACGGATGCCCTGTGCTAAGAAGTCAAGGCAGTGAGATGCTCCAGGTGATCTTTGTCTTCTTTTTCTCATTTTCACCACCCCCCCTCTCTTTCTCTCTCTTTCTCTCTCTTTCTCTCTCTTTCTCTCTCTCTCTCTCTCTCTCTCTCTCTCTTTCTCTTTCTCTTTCTCTCTCTTTCTCTCTCTCTCTCTCTCTCTCTCTCTCTCTTTCTCTCTCTCCTTCTCTCTCTTTCTCTCACGCTCTCTCTTCAAAAATGCTTCGTAAAATAAGGAAAGAGAAATCAAAATAGAGGAAAAAGAACTTTTTATAATAAGTTGGTGCTTTGCTTCACTGCTCTCTCTCGCTCTTTGAGTTCTTATCTCAGTGATCTCTGTTTGATGAGATGTGGGAATAAAGTCTGAGGTGTTTTGCAGGAGAGGCTCAAAGTGTCGTTGGTTCTTTTAGAATGTCAGACCCAGACACCCAGACTCACCTCCATCAAACTTCTCATAGCTCTTTGTGTCTGTGTATGTCTGTGTGTCCATGTCTGTAGACCATCTCAGACATGCTCTGGAACCCTGAACTTTTCTAGATACCACAGAGGATCTGGGTATTTAAGCACAAATGTCCGGATCAATCGAATTGGACGTTAAATGGACTTCACCCATCCGGCCCCCTGTTTTTTTGAAGTCAAGTTGAGTCTGTGTGGATCGAGAATGCCCACGGATTCCACAGCGCATGGGCCTGTTGGTGTTATTTCTATGCTATAGTAGAGGAATAGAAACATCAAAGGGTGAAGGCCATTTACAGGAAGCCTTCAAGTAACCCTGAGATATGATTATCCTCTTCTGATCTTCAGTTTACAGGATGGTCATTCACTTTGAACAACTGCTATTTCACATTAATATTATCCATACTTACTGATACCAACTGGTAGTTCATGATGGTGATGAGACCTTATTGGTTTGAATCTTGTTCTAGAAAGTCAAAACGAAAGATTCTCTCGAAACTTTACCAGTGTTTACTGGTCCAGGAGCTCAGAAAGGTCTGGTTGGGGTGTTTACTGGTCCAGGAGCTCAGAAAGGTCTGGTTGGGGTGTTTACAGGTCTAGGAGCTCTGAAAGGTCTGGTTGGGGTGTTTACTGGTCTAGGGGCTCTGAAAGGTCTGGTTGGGGTGTTCACTGGTCCAGGAGCTCAGAAAGGTCTGGTTGGGGTGATCCTTGGTCCAGAAAATTTTGGCTGGCCCTGGTTTGCCTCCCTTTAGCCGCTCAGCCTAAGCTTAGTGCTGATCGCTCCAGTGATAGCCATTCGTCTATAAATCTCTCTCTGGCTTTGATCAGTGTCTGAAATAAGCCGGCCAGGTGTGTGCGAGTGTGTGTTCTTGTAGGTGAGTGTGTGCATGTTTTGAACAAAATACAGTAAAACTGGGTATAGTTTGTGTAAAGCAGCAAAATCTTAAACGTCGTGCTCTGTAAACATCTTTTTAACACATATGGGGCATCATTACTGTTGCACATAAGTACAAGGACACCATGTCCTGATGCGGTATAAAAGTAAGTGTGTTTGTGTATTTGTATTCAGCCATAATGTTAGGAATACTGGAAGAAGTGGGGACGTTCTGCTGGTCCTTAGAGGGAAAAGTAACGTTATTTCTGTAACTTTTATATATTTATTGTTTTGAAAAAGCAAAAAAGCATGAAGACTGATGGTTGTCAGACTTAGGTGTATAATTACTGATAAACAATGGAATTATTGTGGGGGTTACGTTCCAAGAGCACCCACGTATAGTGAAAAACGCTTTATGCTTTGGTAAAAAAAAAAAAAAGCCTAAAATGCCTATTTTTATAGTGTAAACCCTTAATATGCCCCTAAATATGCTCCCAGAACACTTTAATTTAGTGTTAAACTCAGTTAAATGCATTAGCTACATGCTGCAACAGGCTGCTGCTTCTTCTTTTTATGGTGGTTAAACATTTTTTTGTGTATTACCGCAGTTAATACAGTTCAGTTCTCAGAAAAATCTGCGTTAGACTGAATCCACGAATGCTGATCTGTGTAAAATGAGGGGTTACTGTATGCAGTGAAGTCTCCATGCTGATATAGTAGTAACATACATGTATACATATTCATATTTGTGTGTGTATAACATTTCTTTATATACAGAATATGTACACGTGTGTGTGTGTGTGCGTGTGCGTGTGCGTGTGCTGGTTGGTTTATGGGCACCCAGTGAGTGTTCCAATACCCATATCAACTGCTACACACACACACACACACGTGCACGCACCTTACTAAGCGCTCGGTAATCTCCCTTTGGTAAGTCCTTAGTCTCATCATGGCAGGGATTACTGTGTTGCAGAGAGAGAGAGAGAGAAAGGAAAACAGATCGTAGTGTAATCTCCTGAAAGAATAGCTGTTAGAGTGGAGGGCTTTGGTCAGCAGCTGATTTGCAAAAGCTCCTGATCCGCCACGTTTTGATGTGTGTGTCAGCGTATGGTGTGTATTTGCAAGTGAGGCCGTTGTAGGTGTGTGCGTGTGTTTGTGTGGTTGAAGATCTGTGAGATCTTGTGTGTGTGTGTGTGTGTGTGTGTGTGTGTGTGTGTGTTTTGAGGTTTGAGGTGTGCTGCTGGTTTAAAGAGTCTTTTAAACATCTGACATCTGTGTGTGTTTGTCAGTTTGAGTGTGTATATGTGTGGTTTGAAAAACGTGGTGTGTGTGAGTCTGTGAGTGTATCTGTATGTGTTTGTAGTTTAACTCACTTCTTGGAGTGTGTGTGTGTGTGTGTGTGTGAGTAAATTTTTGCCTGTGTGTCTGTGGTTGAAATAACGTGTGTGTGTGTGTGTGTGTGTGTGTGTGTGTGTGTGTGTGTGTGTGTGTGTGCGTGTGTGTGTGTGTGTGTGTGTGTGTGTGTGTGTGTGTGTGTGTGTGTTGATTGAGAGAGTAACTCTAGATTAATCTCTGCTGATCCGCTCTCACAGGTGTGTGGGCCTAAACCCCCCCGATCAATAACTACCCCACATAACTGCCCCTTCAGACACTGCCCCCCCACCCCCCTCCTCCCCACACACACACACCCCATTCTTTACCCAGGCCCCTGAGAGGCATTCTAGCATCAGACAGATTAGTGCAGAAATGCTCCTCACCCTCAGAGGTTCTGATTCCTGAAGTTCCAGAGTTCAGTCCAGAACCCAACACTGGCCTCAGACCCGACTCTCCTCATCCATGAGTTACTATAAGATAACATGAGATAAACCTTTATTAGTCCCACTGTGGGGAATTTGCCTTGCAATGGCAGAAAGTAGACAAAGCAAAGGTAAGAGCAGCTAAACAGTAGTATAACAACTTTACAACAGTATAGTATAAAGAGAACACAATACAAATAATATAAAAATATAAATATAGACATTTGTGTGTGCATATAAATACACGTGTCTATATAATTATAAGAATGTGCGTCTATATACATAGTGGATTTGTGCACTATATTGCCAAAAATATTTGCTCACCTGCTTTTACACGCATAGGAGTTCTAAGTGGCGCCCCATTCTTAATCCATAGGGTATGATGTCAGCCAACCCCGTGCAGCTATAACAGCTTCAGCTCTTCTGGGCGAGCTCTCCATGAGGTTTAGGAGTGGGTTTATGGTTTAGGAGTGTGTTTCTGGGAATTTCTGACCATTCTTTCAGAAGCACATTAGTGAGGTCAGATCCTGATGCTGGACGAGAAGGTCTGGCTTGCAATCTCTACCCTCACACCTACCTTAATAGGTGGTATCCTCTAACGGTCCCACGCTGGAACTCGCTGAGCTCCTGAGAGAGACCCATTCTTTTACACATGTTTGTAGAAGCGTCTGCAGGCCTAGGTGCTTGAAGTTATACACCTGTGGCCATGGAAGTGATTGGAACAGCTGAATGTAATTGTGTGTATTAGGGCATTTACACAAAAGTTGACTACAGAGGCACGAGTCAACGCCCCCTGAGAGAAGCCAACTAGTCGTGTTTTTTTGGGGTTTTTTTTCTTCTCTCTGCCCTTGCTTGTATATGCAATGCAATCACTGCCTCTGATTGGCTTATGCTGACACGCATTCCTTGGTTTAACCAATTATTATAGTCCTTTCATAAAAGGGGAGTTAGTTTGCGCGAGACCACAACAAGACGACAGATACGTCAGTAGAGAAGACACACACATCACATGTCCACATCACATGTGTGGAGATCCTTCACTCTAGACACACAAACAGCACGGAGACCTGCACAACCTGCAAGTCGGTGTTAAAGTACAGTAACAGAACCGGCGCTCTGCATCTGAAACTGCTCCGCTAGCTAACATGACTAACGCTAGCACTGCAGGGAGTCGTCCTGCTGCGGTTTAAACTGTTCCCACTCTCAGTTCTACACTTAAAGGTGTCAGCTTTTGTTTTGTTTCGTTTAAGTGTCATGTTGACTGTTAATGTTACAGAGAACTGTAATAAAAGTTGCTCAGTGTTTGCCACCATTCTCCTGCCACTCACCACCTCCACTGGGTCCAGGGGGCATCCTAGAAAAGAGCCGGCTCTCTGGATCAGCCTGTTCAGTCTCTTTCTGTCCCCAGCGGAGATGCTGCTGCCCCAGCAGACCACACTGTAAAAGATGGCTGAGGCCACTACAGAGTCATAAAAGGTCTTCAGGAGCCCCTGCACTATGACAGACCTGAGTCTCCGCATCAGGTACAGCCTGCTCTGCCCTTTCCCGTAGAGGGCATTAGAGTTATGAGTTAATTTATTGTTCAGATAAACACGGAGGTACCTGTAGCTCTCCACAGTCTCAGTGTCCAGACCCTGGATGTTCAGTGGGTGCAGAGGAGGATGTTTGCGGAAGTCCACCACCAGCTCATTGGTTTTTCCAGTGTTGATCTGGAGCTAGTTCTGGTCAGTTTTCTGTTCTCCCTGTTGTCCACATCAGTGATGAGGCCGATTATTGCAGGGTCATCAGAGAACTTCTGCAGAAAGCACTGGGTGCAGGTGTTGGAGAAGTCTGCAGTGTAGATAATGAAAAGGAACCGTTCCCTGCGGAGCCCCAGTACTGCAGACACACAGTCCTGGGTTCTCACATGCTGTGGCTAGTTAGTGAGATAGTTCTGGATCCATGTGTGGTGGTGATGATTCACTCCTGTGTCCCTCAGGACTGTGGGAAGGATGGTGTTGAAGGTACTGGAGAAATCACAGAACAGGGGAGAGAGGGAACGATGTTGGTGGATGACAGGACGATGAATGAGCATCTCTCTCACTTCTCTTTTCTTGCCTTTTCTCACCCTCTTTCTGTTTTTATTTTGTTGCCTGCTTTCATGCTTTGCTTTCTTTTTTCTTCCTCTCTGTCTCACTCTCCTTTTGTCGTTTTTCTCCTTTTCTGTTTCTCTCACATTTCTCTCTATGGCTTTTGGATTCTCTCACTTTTTCTGTTTTTCTTGCCCCCCCGTGTCTTTTTTTCTCTCTATGTTTCAGTTTCTTTTTTCACCTATTTATCTTTCCCTCTTTCTCTCTGTCTCTCTGTCTCTATGTCTCTCTCTCGTTAATGTCTACCACTACTCCAACAAGTCACTCACACTCTTTTTTGTTGTTGGTTGTGTGTGTTTGAGAGAGAGAGAGACCTCAGTGATATTTAAGAGCTTCAAGTGTTTTCAATTCCCCTCAGATTTTGATTTTTAGCAGCACCAGTTCAGCTTCTCATCTCTCTCTCTCTCTCTCTCTCTCTCTCTCTCTCTCTCTCTCTCTCTCTCTCTCTCTCTCTCTCTCTCTCTC
>JBBPDE010000001.1:31742971-31759139 GCA_037974605.1 Nannopetersius ansorgii
CCCCTCTTAGATTAGGCTCTGTGCTGAATTCGCTGCCGTTTTTCTGTTGCTCCCCAGAAGAATTCACAGTAATTGGGCTGCTTAATTTATTTACTGGGCGCAGTTCACAGCACATTAGAGGAGGGAGATAATTGAACAAGAATTGTCAAGTGTCTTCTGATATCAGGCACATTACAGAAGGGAACGCGCATAAAAACTCCATTTCTATGCAACCATTGTTTATGGTAATTAAGTACACAGATTTATTCCTTGGTTGCCTTCCAAGCTTATGGCAAGCGCTATTGTTGTCCTCTATTAATATGTAATCAGTAAATAGTTTAATTTTCTAATCTGCAGTTGGAGAATTCACTTTCTAACAACTCTTAATTACGGCGGTGCCCTAATGATGCTGGCGCCAGCGGAGCCGGGCGGCCGTAAACGCAGGGGCGGCTCCGGGGAGCAGCGGCACCCCCCACCCCCCCCACCGCTTAATGAACTTGTTATTCTTTCACCAGGGGGAATGGTGTCCTTCACACCCCAAAAATACTAAAATATTAAAATGTGGGGAAAAAAACAGTAAAATCTGCTCAGTAACCACAAACATATAATCAGCACCAGTACAGGCGTCTGAATGCTTAACCACTTAAACTTAGTTACTCGTCTAATAAAGGCACCTTATTCCGTTCATGCTGTTTATTGTATTTGACTTGTGAAATTATTCAGTGATTTAGTGTGTATCAGTAATTTAGTCTGAACCAGTAATGTCCAGGTTCAGTAGATATGAGTGGAAATCTCAAGTGTGGACCCTCGTCCAGACCCTCATAGACCGCTGGCTTATTAATCTTTGAGGGTTTTTAAAGGAGATTTCCCCAAATATTTGTAAACACCTTCCAGAGTGGCTTCTTTGTTTATTATAGAGACTCTGATTTCCCTCCAGTGTTGGTGAATGGAACCAGGCGTCTCCAGCACTAATATAGTGGAGGTGAATAGAACCAGACGTCTCCAGCACTAATCCAGCCGTTTTACTCTCTGTCCCCCAGTGAAGCTCCACGTGTCTCCACTCCACGAGTGTTTATATGGATGTTGATGATGTAAAATAGTGAATCTGAACTAAATCTCTTTTCTTTGGGGACTATTTTACCTCACGAAGCCCTGCATGTATCCCTCCACCATGAATGGGTTTAGTTTTAGGACCAAAATCTTCTCAGAACTCTGGTAGAACAACGTATCAGGCATCAGGCGGCACAACCAGAATCATCTGATGAAGAACTTTCTGTGAGGAGCTTTTAGAGACGACTGATTCCATTCACCGCCACTGTAACAGTTCTGACTGTTTCACACCTAACCCACTTTGTTTATGTCTTCAACACTCAATTATGTTGGAATGTTGGAAAATCAGTGGAGTTCCCCTGTAATCTTCAGGAGTATTGTTCTGTAACTGTAAGTCCTTATCTGTTGTGGAGCCAGAGTATGTGTTCCGTGGTGAAGTGTGAGGGATTGAAGGGCCCTTCCAGTTTAAGGGGTTAAACGTTACATTGTCATTCAAATTTTTCGTTAAATAAACATGTCATTTTTGAATAAAACGGAGCTGGGGGAGAAATGAAAGATCTGTTGCCTCTCAGAACGGTCAATCTGTCGAGCCACAATGCCGTATTGAAATTGTGCCGGTCGCCGCAGCGGCGCCGTTATCGCCGTCGCTTTTGATATCCGGCAGCATCTCCGCTATTTATGCATTCATGCAACACATATGGTTTTCAAATTGCCTTATAACCCGCAACAATGAACGCAATTATGAAAATAATGGCATTTAGAGGCACTCTGAGGAGCTCACACCTACAGAGACGCTCGATAAGACAGATAAAAAACAAAAAAAGAAAGAAGAAACGGAAAAAGGAAAACGAACGAGTTTTAGGTGAGATTAACATATGTTTAAAAATTGCACTTGAGCCCCGATAAGACTGACACAGGTTTTATTGCACCCTAATCCCCTTCCCTCCCTCTCTGTCTCTCTCTGTCTCTGTCTCTTTCTCACTCTCTCTCTCTGCCTCTCTCGCTTTCTCACTCTCTCTCCCTCTCTCTGTCTCTCTCTCTATCTCCCTCTCTCTCTGTCTCCCTTTCTCATTCTCTCTCACGCTGTCTCCCTTTCTCTTTCTCTCTTACTCCCTCCCTCACTCTTTCAGTCACAGAAATCTGTACAGGACTGGTATTGGTGGTTTTATGTAGTCGAAGGCTTTTCTCGCTGTGTTTTTCCAGACCAGGCTTCACTGTTCACCCAGACATCTCTGACTTTACCCTCTACATTTCTTTCTCTTTCTTTCTTTCTTTCTTTCTTTCTTTCTTTCTTCTTTCTTTCTGTGTTTCTTTCTTTCTCCTATCTTCGTACTTCTTTGGTCTCTCCCTCTCTCTCTCCCTCCCTGTCCCTCTATCCCCCCGTACCTTTAATTCTGTTTGCCCTCATTTCGGGGGCCGTCACAGCGGCCGTGCAGAAATAATTGCGTACGCTCATACTTCTGAGCTCCTCAGAGAGTCCGAAATTGTCCCTCTCTCTCGTGTGTATGCGTTTGTGTATGTGTGTGTGTGCACACGCACGCTGTCCCCCCTTTAGTTTGACTAAAGATTTAAGCTGGGCTACGTGAGCTGCATGGGGATTGGTCTCTCTGAGCTGCCGCAACACAAACAGCCAGCGCAGCTTTAAGTATATTATCAGGCAAGTTCTTTCAGAAACGTATTGCTAAAGAAGCTTAACATTAATTATTGTAACTTTGGGGAAGATTACATCCACGGCAGCCTTGTAAGCGGTGGCATACTCCTCTTGACCTCCTATGCATGAGCTTAAAGACACAAGAATGGCATTTCCCCAGCATTAATGGGATAACCAGTATAATCTTTCAACAGTAAGAGAGTAAAAAGTGTTTAGAGCATAATACCCACCGTTCGCCAGCAAAGAGACTGTTTTGCCGCGTCTCTCGTAATCAGCGCACTCCAGTTTACATCACTGTATTACTACAATCTCTCTCACCCCCTTGCTCTCTCTCTCTCTCTCGCCCACTCTCTCCGGACCTCGCATGCCGGTTTGGTACCTTGTCCACTCTAATTTCAGAGACCAAAGACTTCATTTAGCCTCCCCGCCAGGCCACGGCAGAAAGCAAAGCCTGGAGACAAACGCAGGAATTTGCCTCATAAAGCTGCTGAAGGCCAGCGATGGATCAGGAGGTGACCAGCTCTTCAGAGTCTAATGCCCCCCCGCACGTACACACACACACACACACACACACACACACACACACACACACTTCAAGTGGTGGTTAACATCAGAGGAGTTAATTTTTAATTGGTACAGAAATCAGTTATTTTTCAAAAATGATCCTTTTTCATTCTTGAAGTTTTACTTGAATGTCCAAAACAACCCTTTGTCTTGAAACCACTTCAGTCTAGTTGCACTCTATTTTTGCTTTCTGTTTTTTCCTGTCTTACTCTCTCTCTCATTTCTTAGATATTCTTTCACTATCGCTCTTTCTGTCTTTGATGAAAAAAGTCTATATCTGTCTATGTTTCTATCTATCTAGTTTTAAACTCCTTTCATTATAACACTGCATTTTACAGCTTATGCTGTAAATTGTCTCTATTACACTTTCACACTTCAGATCTTGTTTACACTTTTATTTATTTGAATATATTCATTTTGCATATTTTTATTACTTGCCTCTAGCCTGTAATTCTCTATTGAATTTATTGTTACAATATTGCACAGATGTTTCATCTAACACAGAACCCGTGCATGTGACGGATAATCATTTCTGAAGAAGCTCCATCGGCCTTTACATAACCTCCACATACATCTAAGTAGAAAAAAACAATTTAATTAGTTAAGTTGCACTGACTTTGCACACCCCCCCCCCCTTCACACTCCCCACAGCATCATCAGCTTTTCCCACATGTGAGGAAGCCCCCCCCCCTTTCTCCTTTCGGTCTGGTGTCAGCCTTTCAAACATTCTTTAACAGTCGGATGAAAGGGGATTTTTAGGAAGATTAGGGAACGGGATCCTCCAGGCATTGTCTGAAAATCTTAAGATAAAACGCGCGGGGTGGATGGAGTTGGTGGGGGGGGTGAAGGAGGCGGGGGGGGGGCAGGTTTGTTCGTTGCCAGAGAGACTTCTGCCCGGAGAGATGTGTAATTTTTAAATTCTTTTTTTTTTTTCTAATCGGACCAAAATTGATGCATATTCCTCTGTTTTCCCCATATCCTTCTCACTCTCTCTCTGTCTTTTATGCCTCTCTCGCCCCTCCTTCTACCGGTGCTGTTCAATAGCTGTGCTGTTCTTTAAATTGTTGGTGTGAAGTTTAGTTAAGCGCTGCGATAGGCCTGATGAGCCCCAAAAAAAGATTTTTTTTTTTTTGGAAGAGGGAGGGCAACAATGCTTATTATAATCTCTCTTTTATTGAAGCATCTCGAGGCCTTTTCATTGCCGCCTCTCCGGCTGCCGCTCCAGCAGCAACTCAGCCAAAGCTCCCAGTGTCTCGCCCCACAAAGCTGCTCTGGCACCCACCAGCAGACACACAGACCCCTCGCGTCGCCAGCACTCCACTGATCCAGCCCTCTTTTTTCGTTCTTTCTTTTTCTTGAGCTTCTAGTATGCTTTCCAGTCTTTATTTTTAACGTTAAGTTAAAATACTTTTTTTTTTGAGGCCGTGGTAGGTTATCGTAAATACGATTCAATTAAATGATATTTGCGCTCAGCCCTTAGCCAAAAAAAAGGAGGAGGAGAAGAAAAAAATAGAAGAGGGAGAGACCCTGGTTGCGCTAGTTAGCATAATTGATCATTATTTGGTTTACAAATCGTCGACGTAATTGAATTTTAGCGGTGCAGTCGTTTAATGGGAGCTTTTCATATGGTAACTGATTAAGACGCACTCCACAATTAAGTGTAATGACGCAGGGGGGCTGGCCTGTAATTAGGGCTTTTCGCGTGCTAACGGCCCTGCTATACTAGCCCGGTTGTTGTTCATTTGCCTTTGTATGGGACTCTCTGGGGCTGCGCATTCCTCTCTCCCGCACCTCGATCGTCCCGGGCCGACCTCTACCCCCTCGTCCCGCAGCAAGCAGGCCTGACCGGCTCTGCTCGGCTAATGGAAACAACAATTTAAACGCCATTGTTCTGCTGTTAGCTCGCTAAGTAGGGAATAGATGGGGGAGATAGTGAGGGAATTGAGTTTCTGTACTTACAGTAGGGAGGAGACTCATTATCAATTTGTCCTTAAGCAAACCTGAGAGAGCGAGGGAGGGAGGGAAGGAGGGGCAGAATAGTCGGGGTGGCGGGGGGGTAGAATCCACAATACAGATGTGGAAAAGGAGGCTAATGGTGTTAGCACATCCATTACTCCCCCCCTCGGCTTAATTCATTAAGCAAATTGGGTGGTAACCGTGTTGGCCCTGTTGAAATGCGTGCAATATGACACTGCTCAAATTTGTTCTAACACATGGCCTGGAGGAGGGGGGGGTCCCCGCCATGCTAACGTGGGGGGAGGGGAGAATTATGCAAAAGAAGCCCAGGAGTGGGGAAAGTGACAATATACACACACTGGAGGCACCTTCACTTGAAGTTATCTTATCCTGCGCTCTTTATTAGCCCTGGACCACCGCAGTTCACCTTTTCTCTACGGGACACCACCTCACTGCCACGTTTGCAGACTGGTCAGCGCATGGGCTCACCAGCTTTACCAGTAACGGGTCGATCCAGTACAACAGTAGCTCTCCTGTTCAGTCACTCAGGCTAAATTTCCAGTTGCTTCCTGTCCCCTATAGAAGTCAATGCAACAGCCGTAGGGCTTCCAAACATAAATAGTGCAGTAAATGTCCATAAGATGCTGCTGGGATGCTGCCACAGGCTTAAAAATCCCTATCAGACATTAACTAGTCATAAAAGCCTAGTCTTTAATGTGTTCTTGAGGAACTGTTCTCCAGGCTTCCTGAAGGACTTTCTCTCATTTCCAGTCCAGTTTCTGTTGGTTAAGACACACAGTGACCTACGTATGAATCATTTAAGCAGAACAAAGAGTATCTAACTGAAGTCCTGAACCAGTGAAGAACCAGGAGCAGATGATTCCAGATGATCAGGCGGTGATCAGTATACTGGTGGTGCTGAATGGGTGGAGCTCCTTTATCTAGGCTCCTTGTATCTTTAGACACTTTGCAGCCTGTCAGTCAAACATTTTTTCACATTTCTGTAGTTTAATCTCCTCGGTGTGACAAAAACAAGACAAGTTTGACAGGATTTAATTTTTTACACCAACAGGGTGATTAAAAGCAAAAAAAGCTTTTACACAGTACTGTAGGAAGTCGTTTGAGATTCGGCTGCTTCACACCGCTGTTTAGTGGTTGGATGAATTACTTTTTGCATAAATTGCTCACCCCTGGTCAGTTGGGTGAAAAGTTTAGGTACCGGATATTTTCATTTATATTACATTTACATTTATGGCATTTTATCAGACGCTTTTATCCAAAGCGACTTCCATTCCTTAACTACAGGGGTCAGTCTTCCTGGAGCAACTTGGGTTTAAGGGTCTTGCTCAGGGACCCAGTAGTGGTGCTGAAGGTAGGATTTGAACCCATGACCTTTTGGTCTGGAGGCAAGTATCCTACCCACTGAGCTACCTCCACCTCCAGTGATTTAAATTCAACAAAATAAGCAGAACTTGTCGACTAAAATGAGCTAAAAGTCCTGCATTTAAGTGTGTTTTTATCTTTAGGAATGTAAGGGTGGTGTGTGGGTCTCCTGAGCTGGGCGCCATGAAGTTAATCCATCAAAGGATTACAAACGGAGGAGAAATGCGGAGTGAAGATGATGATACGATGTTGAGAGTGTTTGTTGGCTCTCCAGGTCGTCACAGGTTGCTGGCTTAACATCTTTAGGAGGTGTAAACATCTGCCCCACCTGGTGAAACCATCCAAACCAAAATCGGGTCATTCAGCCGCAGCTCACTCGGCGCTTACTGTAATTTAGATGGTTAGTTTGTTAAATCTACCTTGGTCGATTCATTCAGGACACAGACGGAGAAACGAACGTCCACCGTTAAGATCCGTAGCTCCTCACTTCATCACTAACGTGCTTCTGTTAAATATTAATATTTTTCATTTAATTCAACACATTTATTCAACACCGATTTTTTAATCATTGCACTACTAGTAATAGCACAGGTCAACAAAAAAATTATTTTGTAATCGTCAGAAACCACAACACACTTTTCAGATCAGCTTTCAATTTTTTTCAGTCACATCAACATTTTGAATGATGAGTAATATTGGATTTGCAATAGACTTGCATGCGTTTTTTATTAAACCACAGGCACCAATCAAAAACTGTCAATATTTTCAGTGTGTAGTCAGACAGGCCACACTGTGGCATATATATAATGATCAGTGTCAGTCAGATACTACTGTTTCTTCAAAAATGCTCAGCATATGATTATTATATGATCATTATACCAACTATCATACAATATTTAACTAGCTGTACGTGCGGGAAAAACTAAACACAGATCTCAAAAATTTATTAAAAACACTACAGAACCCACAGAAACTTATACCTGATGATTTTGACCTGTTGGCCTGTTTTATTGTACAATTATACTGTATAAATAGTAATGTATGTTAATAATGGCAGCAGTAGCTATAGTCATGGTAACAGGAGGATTGCTAATAAACACTGATATACTTGAGGTGGGACTTTTTAACATGCATTTCTTCACCCCCCCCCCCTTTAGATAAACCTCCTCTCAGGGAAATTTCCATTTGGGACCTGCTACAGAATAATAATAGTAATAATAATTATTATTATAACCCTTGTATAGCACTTTTTTTACAAATCAACCCGCCTAGTAACGTGAAGCTTGACCCGTAACCCGTTCTACTGGTTTTGCTCCAGGTGGCATGGGTTCGGGTCAGATTATCAGAACATGTGCAGTTGAGTTATAAATATCTCTCGAAAACACTGCAGGTCGGGTTCAGGCAGTTGATTTACAAATGTAATTGTAAACCCTCACCTGAGCATCTCTACCTGTTATATAAACAAATACAAGGAATTAAACATTGCAGCAATATCAGATATGAAACATATAATAGTGAAGTGCAAATAACTCAACTGTGTAAAATGTATTACTGAATTTGATACTGTATCATTAAAGCACTAATAAATTAGAAAACTGCTGGATAAATCTTTTCACTTACAGCACTAGAATCAGAAAACTGGTCCCAGAGGAAATTGCTTATCCAGCAACTGCACAATTTAAAATGCAGTGTCATAATAAAACTCTCCAGAAATACTCTGTATTACATACACTATATTATATAAACAAAATGCTGTGGTCAATAAGAGAAGGGATCTAAATATTACATATAAAGCTGTAAAATTACAGTTGAGGTAGTTTATTAATTTGACACATCGTAGTTTGGGGTTGTACTCTACACCGAGTCTGTTATTGCACGTAATAGTGACATAGTGAAATTGCACATAAAATTTAATATAATAAAGACGTTGCACATAATGATGATAATGCAGTACACCATAAGAGACTGGACATCTAGGTAGCAGCAGGTTTTTGCACAGTTTGTTGTGAGGGTGTGGGACAAGGGGTGGAGTTAAAAATGTTAATTATTACTGAACATTTAATTATTAAACGGATTTAAATGGAGCAAAATCACGAGGTTTTTTTTTTAAGTTAAAGAAACTGGGTTTGTTTCATTTTGAGGATGGAATCAGGTGTGATTGTACTCAGAAAAGCCACAATGGGACTCAGTTACAGTCAATAGTAAAGGAGGGTCCAGCTGAACTGCTTCCATTTGGCCATGTGCAGATTTTTCTTCTGTTTGGTGACTTCATCCAACCTCAGATACATATGCATATCTTCTTCCCTCTGTCCTGGAAGGGATTTCTTTTACATAACCCCCCACCCCCCCATGCCAACAGGCCTCTCCTCTGTCAACTAATCAGCACCTCAGATAGATGCATTGTGAGCCCTATGCAAATCTATTTACATTGGAATAGGGCACTCGGGGGATGCCGAACTCAGGCACCGGAGTCTGAAGAAAGAGAAAAACCCAAGGCCAACAAATAAATGAAAGTTTGCCCAAATCCGTGAGATAATGGGCACTGTGTTCAGACTAACCACGGAGGAGAGATAAACGCGGGGATTACTCGGGGGTTTTGCATCAGTTGCTTTCTGCTGGGTGGCCTCACTTGTCAAAAAAAAGGGTGGAAAGGGAGGAGGAAAGAGAGAAGGAGAAGAAGAAAGAAAAGAAGAGGAGGAAAGGGGGAAAAAACGTTTAACACAAGCACATTCACATGGCACATTGAGAAAAGAAGTACGGCTAATTCCATCAAAGCTGAAGAAATCAAGTATTAATTTATGCTGTGTCCCCCCTCACCCCATGCACCCCACCGCCCACCCCACCCCCCCAAGTAGCTATTGTGGCTTCAATTGTTGATCACTTCGGTAACATCTGGTCTTGGTCACTTTTGAGGGGCATCGAGGCTCAGAACCAGAGCCACAGAAACACTGGGACCCGTAGCATTGATGCTTTGTGACGGATACATGCGTGGAAACACCATTAAGCCTTTATTAGTGTAGGAATAATAAGAATAAAAGAGGTTGTACGTTGTAATCAGCGCTTTAGTTCAATGGTGAACACGTAAAGAATTATAGGCACCTTTTGATAGAAGAAGAGTTGGGACAGAAAAGTGTTAGAAAAATGGGAAAAAATGGACGAGTATATGTGCTCATGCATCCTTATCGAAGATGGAAAGTCTAATAAGAAACCTTTTGGATTTCTTGTGATTTAAATTCAAAGTGCAAAATACGAAAGCAACACCGTTCGGTCCTCAGAAGCAGTGTTGGACCGTTGGGCTCCAGAACGTTTGTCGTGAAGCTGTGTTTTGCAGGAATGAGCCTGCAGAGATGCTGAGATGTGCTGTTTGAATGGAGGGCTTTGAGGGGCAGCAGATTATGACTTGCATGGCGTCTTCTCTCGGCTCCGGGGGAAATGAGCTGTTGACATTCTTTGGGGTCATCATCCAAGATAGCAGGCCAACCACCAGGATTTACCCGATAAACCCATCCAACTAGACCTTTATCCATTTCACTACAACTAGGAAAGGTTGGGGCGAGTTTTATTTATTTATATTTTCTCCCTCTTTCTGTAACGAAGCCAATAATAGGAGGGGGGCTGAAATTATATTTGCACTCCTTCTGAGCAAACGTATGTCAACACGTTCTCAGACAGCTATTAAAGACCCAATTGGGAGGCGGCCGCGGGATTAGCGCGGTGTTTACAGCCAAACGTGTCTTTCGTTGTGTTTGCTGTTGGAGCTGCTCTTGTGCTGAAATCCAGCCTCTGGTTCTTTGCTGATTCTGATTTATAGAGCAGTAAAAAAATTACAAATTCCTCCTAATTTGGACCAAATTAACTACATACTTTGGTTCATCAGCCAACAAGTTTGTTTCCTGTTTAGCGTCTTCTATTTGAGCTACAAGGCTAATGGTGCTAACATTGAATGGGAGCTTCACCAGTTATCCTCAAAGCGTGTGGAGGTGTTCTGAGGGCTCTAGTAACTTTGCTTATGTGCTATAATGATATTGCTGCTAATTTTTGTCTTGTTAAGACAAGTTTAGATGGTGTAAACACTATGTATGAAAGTATGTGCTAGCTAACGCAAGGTAGATGTAGCCATCTGCTTTGGTCTGACATGTTAAGTGTCCAGTTTAGCTTCAGTTTGAACTCCAGTTATCCGGAACGTGTGTTCAGTGTGCTGTAATAGACCTGCTCGTGTGGTTTATGATGCTGCCTCACCGCTGTTAATGTGGACTAATATGCTGTTTATCTTTGGTGAAGGTTAGCTGGTAGAACCGTTTGATATTGTGCATGTGTGTTAGTTTGGTCGACGTAGCTACGTAAGATCCTCGTTCGGATGACGTCTTAAAGGTCCTTTCCATCTCATTGGGGGAAAAAAATCCCATAATTCTCTTGTGTAACCTGGAGCTAGCATGCCCCCCAACCACCACTGCTAAACACCCACCCAGCCACCCACCCCCCTGCTGTGAGGTAGACCCGGCGGAAAGACAAAAGCACAATGAAACAGAGAGCTTACCACCAACCGCTCGCGCTGGAGCTCTGGAGTAGGCCGGCTATACATCCCGGCCTCTCCAATTCTGTCCCGATGCTAATGAGCCGGCTCTGATCTTTCCTCCGCTTCCCGTGTTTTCAACATCTTCAAGGACCACATGGCGCTAGCAAAATAAAGACAACTAAATGAGAATTTTTAACGCTTTTTGTGCAGGCCTACTCGGAGCCTTTCAGCCGGCTCACTCATTTAATCTTCCCTCCGAGAAAGAAAGGAGGGAAAAATAGAAGAAAAGGGGGAAAAAAAGGTAAAATGTGCAACAAGGAGTCGGAGATGATGGGGAGGGGGAGGGGCTTTAGTGATGCCGGGGATTGAGGTGTTGCTAACTTTGCTTTTTTCTATTTATTGGTGACAGGTGGGAAGTGAAATGATATGTGAATGGCAAATGTGCTCAAATTTGGTAGATGTGTGTATATATCTGTCTGTGTGTGGATGTATATTCATATAGATTGAATATGAAGTATTAGGAAACCGTTGCTAGCGCTCAATAATATCACTGACACCTCCTGCACACCGGCCACTTGAAAGGTCCCAAACAAGGGCGAGAGATAAAGGGTGAAAGAGGGCTCGGGCCTGGCCCGGGACCCCCGCCGGCCGCTCAGCCTCTCTCTTTAATAGCGCCGTTCTCTATAAAAGCCACTGGGAAGTACCTCACATTAGCTCTGAGGATCACTAGTTAATAGGATGATGTCTTTTAGCTTTTGTTATGAGATTATTAACCGGGATAGGTTCCTGTTCTCGTCCCAGCCGCGACTTGGAGAGCCTGTTGAGCACAAGTGCTAAAATACGGTGTCCCCTGCATTGTCCCAGGCCCCGCATTGTCCCGCTCTTTTAATGAAACACCTATTCCTGAGGGCTTCACCAGGTGATCTCTCTTTTAGCCCCTCTCTCATCTGCCACTCGTGTAATATTAATTACCTGAAGTGTCCTGCTCTTTCCAGAGGCCCTTCAGGCCGGCCCGTTCCACCTTTAACACGAATGAGATGATAGAAACAGGCACCATGAGAATGAGGCCTGGGATCTGTAGCACTTTTGTTGGGCTTATTTTGTTACATTTTATCTCATATATTTAATTCATGTGTATTAGGGGAGATTGGTTATAAATGTGACCATATTAGAATAGTGCAAATTTGTCAGAGTGTAATCTTAAGAGATTTTAGAGAGGAAGGAAAAAAACAATCATTTTTAATGTTATGTGATTCATTTTTGAGTCTTTTTTCCCCTCCGTTCATTTTCACGCAGTATAAAGGGCAGGAAAAAAGGGACGAGTATTTCTGATTCACCACTACATCAGAGCCATAAGCCCTCCTGCAGCATGTTTTGTGCTTGATATTAAGAACGTCTCCCCTTGTGTGTCGTGTCTTTCATCTTTTTTTTGCGCTCTGCATGCATCTCTTTAATATCTGGCACAGGAGCGGGAGCGCTGGGTTTTGTAATGTAAACTGCTTTCCGGGCCGCGATGCCCGTCTTCGGGCCGTGATGGAGGCCAGGCTGGCCGGGGATTAAGGCTGGAGGTGCAGCCCCGGCTGGCCGATAGTCTGTCAGACCGTGATAATGTTTATTGATTAAAAAAACACGCAGTTTAATAGAGTGGGGGTTACGGCCAGAGATGGACGTATTTGAGATTGCTGGAGGTTGACGGACAGAGCTGGATCAGCATTCATATTCCCTCCACCTCGGCGCCGTGGCAGACGCGTGACACCGGTTCTGGGAACTTCGAGAGGAAAAGACGTTCTTTAATTTGTGTTTTTATTTAGAGACATTTCTTTCACAGTTGACATGAAGTGTGTGGATTTTAAATGAAAAAAATGGTGAAAGGTAAATTTTACGTGTGTAAGCGTGCATGTATATGCATGTATCTGAAAGTGTATATGTAAATGTTTGTGGGTATATGGGAGTGTATATATACTCAAATACGTGTGTGTGTATTTGTATATATGCATATATATACACACACACATATAGACATATAAACATGTATATGCGTGTATATTATATATAAAAATTTACACACACACACACACCAGCAGCCAAGAAAACTGATGTAATAGATTCAGACTTTCTTAGAAAACCCTCTTTTTGCACAAGTGTAAATAAGCATCACTCTTCATTCTCAAACCCGGTTGTGAAGCAGAACTGCCTTGAGTTCCAGGTGTGTCAGGTGGGATGTGTTGGAATGAACTGGACTAAAAATTAGTGATGAACGCTTGGTGTGAGGAAGAGAGAGAGAGAGAGAGGGAGAAATCTATTATCGGCGAGCTGTTTGTTTTCCCCTCCCGCCGAGGGCCTTGAGTGCGAAGCGTCTTGGCTGCGGCTAGGCTGTTTGCGAATGGTGTGTTTGCGTTCTCGGCAGCTCCGGGACGGATGACAGCGGAGCCCTATCTGCACTCTGTCTCTCCCCGACACACACACACACACACACACGTTCAAACAATTACATGAAAGGATGGCACGATAGCCGTGTATGTACAGCGCAGTCTTTTCTCTCATTAAAAGCGACTTTGCCTCGCCCCGCCTCGGCCGCCGCCGCCTCCCGTCACAGTTTAAGGGCGCTTATAGTTATGAATTCTTTCTCTTAAGCCGCAGAGCAAGCAGCCGCGGGTCAATAATACTGCCGGCAATTGAAATCTTTGTGTTGGGGGATTGGGGCCTTAGTCGGGAATTAAACGGCCGCAGACGCGCCGGGTTTAGCACTGACGTGTCGGCGTGTTGTAATCCAGCCAGAACTCGACTCACAACCGCTAATACCTGCAGATCCATGCCGAGCTATTTGGGCTGAAATTATACGATGGAATCGCGTCCCGGTTCGGTTTGTGGGGGTAAGCGATAATGGAGTTGCTGGATCACAGGCGTAATAATGAGAGACAGTTTTGGAAACTGTGGGCCGATAACGATGTCCGATATTTTTCACTTTTCCTATCAGTGAAGCCGTAAAGTATAAATGGGGCCTAAATCTGTTTCTGGAGTCTCACAAATGCAGTAAAGTGGATAAGATGCAAGTATTTTACCACAGAAATTTTCGCCAAATCTGATTATCTAGCTTTTACTTCACTGTCAGTATGATTTGGATATCAGCACCCAACCTTAATAATAAAAATAGTAATAATAATAATAATAATAATAGCTAAAACGTGAAGAACAGCATGTAAAGCTCTAAAAACTCTTAATTTGTAATTGTAAGAAATGTTTGAGCCTGTTTAACATTGTAACATTTTATTCGGAAATTAATTTAATTTCATCACTATTTTAGGTGCAAAAATGCTATATTTAAAAAAATTAAATGTTATTTTATATGATCACAAAGTTTTCTTGTTCAGCCGTTTGTTAGAGAATGGAGTAGCTTTAATAAAGGATGATAAATTATAAAGTTTCAAGATTTAATTCTTCAAAGGAAACTAAAATATAAATTTGTATCCTATGGGTCCTTTTTTTTCCCCCAAAATGTTCCGTAAAATTTTAGTCGTTAAAACACAATTGTATTCTAAAAAAATCCATTTTATATCACTAAAATATTAACATTGATGTCCAGTTTTTGAGCCATGTCTTGAGAAGGAAAAAAGGAAACTAATGAATTAAAGTGTAACAAGATAGAAGTGTAAATTCTAGGGGTGAAATATTCACATGTATAGAAAGATAAATAGACAAAAATGAATGAGTGCAGGTTGTACGGCTCTGATATGATGTCAGTAGTGATATGATTTGTGCTGTTTTTGATTTGTGCACTTTTTAGGATGTTTTTGGCAAGCTCCACCCCTCCTTGTTCTCTATTAAACCGATGACATGCCTTGTTGCTCTCCTGCTCTCCGCGGTCACTTTAAAAGAGAACGCTGCCCCCACACATACACCCCCCCCACACACTCCCAAGATCAATAGCGAGGGGAGTAAGAGGTCCCCGGTTAACCAGTTTGGCATAAATAAGGGAAAATGTGTTGTGTCCACTCTGAGGCCTGCAACGGGTCTCGGCGGCGACAAAAGGCCCGAGCTTTATCCCGAGATTAAGTTTTTGTGCCTAAAGCAAAACTACCTTCCTTCAGGCGGCCGCGAGGCCAGAGCGGCTCTTTCATTCCCACTAACAAGACCGCACAGCCACTCCAAGTAATTAAATCAATCCCTTTGTACTTACCTCTCTCTCTTTCTCTCTCTCTCTCTCTCTCTCTCTCTCTCTCTCTCATTCTCTCTCTCGCTCTCTCCTGACGAGTGAGATTGCGATTATTGCCTTCATGCATATTCAGAAAAGACTCTGATGGCCCCTTTAACGAGGTCCTGCTCGATCACACGAAACAATGTTCATCTTGTTCTTTTTTTCACCCTCTTTCTGAAATTTCCCCTCTTTAACTTTGAGCGCAAAGGAGGAAGCGGAACCAAGAAACCCCCCCCTTCAAATAAATCTTAAAATAAATGATAAAAATGTTCTGAAAAGAGAGGAAAAGCAGCAGTGAAGTTGAGACGTGGCCCTTAAAAACTCCGATAGACAAATTGGATTAGCAGCGATCGGATTAAACACGAGGGGGGCGGGGGGAACGGCGGGATAAGAAACGAGAAGAGCTCGCTGTGATCACAGGACTTATATTTCTTTTCTTTTTCTGCCTTTTGGTGTGTTTTTTTCCCTCCTTTTCCTCTCTTTCACCCCCCACTCCTTTGAGTCTCTCTCTCTCTCTCTGAGATTCAGGATTAATTTGTAATTGTTCTCATTCCTTAATACCACTGGAAGATTGCTATCGGAGTAAAATAAGTAAATTATTAAACAAAGTGAGGAGCAGAACAGTCCCCCGTTGTGGAGGTTTATTTATTGTGATTTTTAAATAAAAATATTGTTTCATTAATACGGCAACAGTGTTGCCTTTAAGTTTGTTTAATTAATTTCTGTTCAGGGTCTTTACATTTGAAAATGACATTTATACAGAGCACACAGAACTGTGTGTGTGTGCGCATGTGTGCGCGTGTGTGCGTGTGTGTGTGTGTGTGTGTGTGTGTGTGTGTGTGTGTGTGTGTGTGTGTGTGTGTGTGTGTGTGTG
>JBBPDE010000001.1:31775459-31793758 GCA_037974605.1 Nannopetersius ansorgii
GTTGGGTCAAAATGACCCCGTTTTGTATCTTGGACCGTGCCGAGAGATCCCGATTCGTTTGGGATCGTATCCGAGGACTGTAGGTGATCCAGAGTGTTGGGAAAGTGCCATAAATGGTATTGGCTGATACCCCGTGTCCTCATGTTTACCCCTCTTATCAGATGTTCTCATGTTTGTGAGTTCCACTGTGTGGCATCAACTCCATGGAGGTAGAAACTGATAGAAGCTCACAGAATGATGCTTTACAACTGCTGTATTTTCCCATCCTGACCAAAAATGGCCTCAAGCCAGAGTTCAGCAGCTTGGCTTTGAGTGCAGGTCGTGTGTTGAGCACAGTGGGCATTTTGACCTCAGAGTCCAGAAGCTACTTTGCCCCCGCCCCCCCCCTTGTGCTTTTGTAGCCATTAAATGGCTGTCTGTGGGTCTATGGAGCTTATGGAGTGTGGTCTACTGGCCAAGTGAATACATCTTCAGCTTTGGCAGCTTCTGTGTTCCTCTTCTGAACATTTGTCCTGAAGTATCTCTCTGTGCGTTCAGACTGGCAGAAGACAGAGGCCCAGAAGCGACGGGAGCAGCTCCTTCTGGATGAGCTGGTCATACTGGTCAACAAACGGGACGCGCTGGTCCGAGACCTCGACGCCCAGGAGAAAGAGTGAGTCCTTTTTTGCACCCTCTATCAAAATCTTTCTTCGAGCCAAGGTCGGTCCTCAGGTTTGCCAGGCATGAGGGGTTTGAGGTCATTTTTGTAGGCCAGAAACGCTTCAGAACAGGGTTCAGGCAACATGTAGAGTTCCACCAGAAGCAGGTCAGAAGCAGCACGGAGGTGAGGTAGAGCCGTTCCTAGTCTAGGTGGCTTTTCTTTGAAACCATGTCTGACCTTTGACCTTTGTCTTTATGTTTGTGCACGCTTTTGCAGGGCGGAGGAGGAGGACGAGCACCTGGAGAGGACTCTGGAACAGAACAAAGGAAAAATGGCTAAGAAAGAAGAGAAATGCGTCCTTCAGTGATTGTCGGGACAAAAAAAAACACTAAAGCTATTAAGGAGAACGAAGAGACAAGACGTGTATTACTATCATATTGAGCATCGTGTAATTAAAAAAAAACTGTTTATTTTAACTTTAAAGGAAAGTTTTGAGACCCCGGCCGGTGGGATGTTACTCGCCAGCGCCTCGGGTCCTCCTTTGTACTGAGAGATTACATTTCACCAACACTAATCGACCATTCTTTCCCGTTTGGTTTTGGTTGCGCTGGTAATTAAAGGTACTTTTTTGGGTTAAAGGCATAACCTTTTCTGAGGCGCCGAATAACTACTTACTGACAACATGACTTTTAACCCATGACATTTCAAGCCCAACTTTGGGAATTTGTGTTTCAGTTTTCCCAGCAGAGATCAGGACTGAATGTGTTTTTAGGTTGTTTTTTTTAGGGAAACATTACATTTTTTCTGTAATTTCAAAGCAAATATTCATCATTTCAACTTCAAAGAGTGCTCCAAAGTGTCCACATATCTTCCTTAATCGAAAGCAATGTTTATTACTTAATTGTATATCATATCTTTTTAATTCTGCTACTTTTAAATGTGTAGGAGATTTCCAAAGGGGAGTGTTATGTTAACAAAAACACTTTTTCTAGTTATTGTTTGTTGGGGAATGTTTTACCAAACACTTGAGACGTGGCTCTGTGTGAATGCGCAGTACTTTTAAGTACTCTTTACAGGACTGAAAGATCAGGTTGTATATTTCATTTCACTGAGACAAAAACAAAAAAAATCCAAAATCTTATTTCCAGGAGTGGTTTGAGTTAATTTATTGTTGTCTTTCGAGATGTGCAAGTAACCACCTTCCAGACCATGTACATTATTAACTCAAGGACCTTGTTAATATTTATTGTATACTTTAAAAGAAAAAAACGCTTTCATATGCATCCAGTTCACATCTCTTGCTGCTGTCTTATTGTGTGAACATGTTTATTTATTCCGAAAATTATCAGTCATCAATAAAAACAGACGCTTTCATACTCTGATACATACTCCGGTTTCTTTATTTTTTTTAGAGAACAAAATGCTAAAACCACTCTAATGAATCCTTTTTTTCCCCACACTTTTAAAATTAATTTCAAATGACATGCTTATATTTTTGTGTGTGTGCAGTCAATTGTTGATTATAAAAAGCAAATATTATTAAAAAAAAAACAATTAAAACCTAATTTTTCCAAATGAGAAGGAGGTTGGCAGGTGGGGTGTCCCAGATTAGTTTAAAGCTAAATAAAAAAGAGGGGGGAAAGTTGAGAAAGTTTGTTTTTCATTGATGTGCACATTGACAAAGAACGATTGAAAATTTCCCCCCACAAATAAAAAAAAACAGCCAATCCAAAGCAAAGCACATAGAGGCTTTTCTCGTATTCCCCACTTTCCTGTGCAGAAATGAGGCTGGTTTCTGGTGGCTGGTGCAGAGGGAGATTAGGCCAAATCAGTTTGTCCGCATCTGCTTCCACTCGGACTAGAGCACCCTCCCCATCCCCTCCTCCCAAATCCCAAATTTATCACAGAAAATAAGTCCGGACAGCTCCAGTCCTCTCTGGTCTTTTTCTAATACTCCCAATTTAATTTGCTCATCGGCTCCCACTGTACTAACCCTCCCCCCACCATCACCATCCCAGCCCACCCCCGCAGGACGCACTTTTTGCCTTTTTTGTTGTTTTTGTCTTATTATCCGGCGCGCATACTGGATGACTGTAATCCCCATTCGTTTGGGCCTTTAACTGGTCGTTACTCTTCCTCCGAGGACACTGCCCAGTCTAATGGATATGAAGAAGATGAAGACGAAGAGGACGCCGTGCTGCGCCTTCCGAGCCAAAATCACCACCTCCTTCTAATTTCTGCGCGTGGCCTGTTCCACACACCCACCATTATGTCTTTAATGTGTCCAAATCCGTGCCCCCCGCACACTTCTGCACGATAATGTTGGACTATTTGTGTCCCCAAAAAGGACAAATTAGCTTCGCCTCTACCTTCAAGGACGCGTGAGAGTCGTTCCAAACTTTTTTCAAAAGTCGCATTTTTGCCGATTAACAAAAATTAAATTCGCTCTAAAAACTGCGCTCAAAAACGTGATCAATCGGTATATTAGAAACAAATCTCGTGTCTGTTAATAATTCACATGTGGCTCGGGCGGTCATAGTTTCTGCTGGATGGAAAACAAGACTAGAATAATATAATGACAAACTGCGTTCGTTTGTTGACCGCATTTTATTTTTGCGATTTTTTAAAAAAACTACTCATTACAATTGTTTTATAAACAACAAATTAAGTCTTGACTTCCTTACCTGATCCTCCTGCTGTTTTTTGCCTGCAGGTGATTTTCAACCTCAACTCGACTTCAACCTCTTTTTTTTTTACTTCTATAAAAAGAAATACGTTTCGTTTCAAAATAAAAAATCGTCGCTAAAATTTCCTTGACGTGTGTTTTTAAGCTCAGTCCAGAGACGCTCAGGCAGAAACTGCGCTTCCTCTCCTTCTTCTCCTCCTCCTCATTTTCTCCTCCTTCTTCTTCTTCTGGATGGAGCGGCTTTGAAGTCCGTGGCCTCCTTTTTATTTTTTCTTCGCGCTCTCTTTTTTTATTCTCAGGTGTCCTAGATGAGCCGGACAGTGTGGAGCCGGACACCGTGTCCGTCTGAAGCTCGAGCGGCCTCTTCACGGCGAGCCACTTTTTTATGCATCATCGTTTTAATAAGCGCCGACCACATCCGACCTGCTCCAATCCCACCAGCTACAAGACACAAAACTTTTCACCCCCACTCCTCCTCCTCCTCCTCCTCCTCCACTACCTCTTCCACCACCACCACCACCACCTCCTCCTCCTCCTCCTCATCTTCTGCTCCCTCTAATCCCGAGATTTACGAGCTCAGCGTTAAGAAAATGCGCCGCAATTTGGGATTTAGACAAAAATACTCTTATTAGAAAAGAAAGAGCAGCCTTTTTTCTCTCCAGGCTCTATGACTCGACGCTCGTGCTGCTTTTATCAGTCGCGTTCTGGAGCTCCATCAGGAGTGAATGTGGTAAATTTACAAAATGTGTTTATTTACTTGTAAATTTTAGCCTGTTTAAAAAAAACTCCGACTTTCAGAATTTAAAAAAAATGCAACAAATTTGAATTTGGGATTCAATTTAGGAACTTGAGTTAATGTATTAGTGCTCCCAAACAGGCTAAATTGCTATTATTGAACAAATACCTCTAATTTAAACTTCTGGAGGGTTTCCAAAAAGATTAAATAAAACATTACACATATAGATCAGCTTGAAGTTTTTAAAAAACGCAACTTTTTTGCTTTTCTCTCTCTGCTCTCTCCTTTTCTTTCCCCGCTTTCTTCTTTTTTGCTGGATGACTTTATAAATAGCCCCCACCACCCATGCCCCCCCTTCCCCTCCTTAGTTTGATTGCTGGGTCATGTTGTTAAAAATGTAATTTGGTCCCCGAGGCGGTCACTCGCTTTGAACATTTAGCTCGCTTTCAGTCCGGGCTCGCGCGCAGAGTGAGTTTTATTTTGCGGCCCAGAACAAAAAACAAAAAAGAAAAAGAAAAAAGAGGTCCAGAGTGAAAAAGTGGGAGCATCTCGGCGACCCCCCTTTTTAGAGGAACAGTTAAGGAAACACCGCGCGCTCCTTCATATTCCTCCTTTTTCTATCGCTTCTTTTGGAAAAGGTGCTTTTTTTATTTCCCTTTGATTCCCCCCCCCTCTCTCTCTTTCTCTCTTTTGCACGCTGATTTCATTTATTTTTATTTTATTTTTTCCTCCTACACCCCCCTTCACGTCTATTAAACTTTGCGCAGACTCTGAAATGTAATTCTAAGTGGGGATTAGCCGCGCATTAATATTCATGAGGCGGCCTCACAATAAAAATGAAAATAGATAAAGTGGATAAATGCAACTTTTCGGACGCTTTTTTATCCCGCACGGAATCGAGCTTTCAGCTTTTTCTGCCTCTTAAAAATCATTTAAAAAACGAAGACGAAAATGCAATGTTCTGGTGGCCTTCTAGAGAATCAACCTCTCAGATCAAACTGAAACAGGAACGTTTATTTTTTGCTTGCTTTTGTTTTTTGTTTAATTTTGTTTTATTTTAGAACCGCACAAATGAGGTCTGTTTTTCTAGTTTTAGGCTTATTTATTTCAGGATGAATAAATGGCCCGTTTTAACTATCTGGGCTCCAAAAGCAGCAGGACATTTAGAAGGTACGCGTGACTCCAGTTTTCATTCTTTCTCTCTTCCAATACTCCACCCCCTAGATCATGTTTTGAATTGTCTTTTCATCCGTTTTTCCCCGTTTTCTGAAACATTTAATTTGAACCTTTTAAAGACATTTTGTGCCTCTTCTCTCAAATTAAATGCATTTATAAACACTCCTCGTAATGATTTGTATTTTAACGCTTTTCGTAAACATTTTATACATCTTTTAAATGTGTTTGTATATATATGTTTTTAAAATGTACATATTTATATATAACGTGGTTGTCCGTTCTCTGCTGCAGGTTTGTGTTGGTCTCCAGTCACGTGGTGGTTGGGAGGCAGGCGGGGCTTGAAGCCATGGTCCCGCGCGGATTGGCTGTCGCGGGCGTCCGTCAGGCCGGGCGCGATCACTGATTGGCTGGGGGGCGGACCTGCAGGTGTCCTGCTCTCTTAGAGAGTCTGGGCTGAAAGGAGAAGGTGATCAATCTCCATCCGTCTACATTTAGCAATCAGTGACTGACCGAGGAGCGCGCGACAAAACGCAAATGACTTTTTTCGTTTTCGTTTTTTGTTTTTGGCTTTTAAAATAAAAAAAAGACGGGAAAACAACAGCAACAACAACAAAAAGCTAAAAAAATCTGGACAATTAAACAAATCACGAGCACAGCGACGTCTCTTTTCGGAGGACAAGTTCTAAACACTGCTTGCTTTGTTTGTTTGTTTGAGAGCCCTCTGGTTGGATATTTTAAATGTTTAATTTTTTTTGTTTTTAAAATCCTCGAGGTCTCGAAGGAGGAACGGAGCGCGAGAGTTCTAAAGGTAAGCACTTGGAGCTCGAGCTCCGGCCTCCCCGCTCGCAGCTTCTAAATATTAGATCAAGCCGCAAATTAAACTAATTTTAGGTGTAATTTAGCGAAGCGACTCACGCACATTTTGGTGCGTTTTGTGGTGTGATGTAGTGGGGTCAGGGGTGAAATTAGGATGGTGTGTGGGTTATTTTTTAATCATTTCTAAAGTGGGATTGATCCTCCTGACGGACCCCTGAATTGGGGTAATTGGAGAGGCGTGTTCTGGTGGTGTTGTAGATTTTGTTGTTGTTCTTGTTGATGATGATGATGATGATGCTTGTTTTTGGTGTTAATGGTAATGTTACGTGGTCAGTATAAGGCCGCTGCTGGATGTACTTTGGGTTTGGCTTCATATACCTCAATATGTGCTTTAAAGGAGGCTCCCAAAAAACAGGAGCGCGAGTGGAACCGCCTTTAGACAGTCCTTCAATTTAAACGCTGAATTAAAAATAAAACCATTAAGAAAATTATGAACGATTTTCACTCAGCAAAGTGAGGAGTTTAGCAAATCGCCTTCTTCTGTTATTTACTCTTTAATGTTTATTTTATTGTTCTAATATCAAATGTTTTCTTACAACTTGTTAGAATTTCCAGGAACTTGTCGCTATTTTGTAACTCATTGTGTGTGTGGGTGTATATATATATATATATATAAAATATCCTAGCAGCCTATATCAATTACTTTCATGAACTGTATTTGTCAGTAGTGCAGTATGATTAAACAGTCTGATTTATTTTATTACTGAGAAATTAAAATAATCCGTTAAATAAAATAATTGTAATGATGATGAATTGCAATCATTTCAGGAGGTGACCGGAAACAGGATAATAATAAACGACTTTTAGTTAAAAAAAAAAAAAAAAAACACTTCGCGATGAAACGGTCATTATTTTAAGGATGAGAAATATATAAATAAGGAAATAAAATTCTGAATTTGGAGAACCGAACATTAATCAGACATCAAATTTGTCCCAGAACTGCGAGCGATTTTATTCATATCACTATTGTTAGTTTTCGTCTAACTCCTCTTTGACTGCTACTACTAACTGCTACTACTACTACTACTACTAATAATAATAATAATAATAATAATAACAATAAATAATACTACTAATAATAATCGTTGTCCTTATTTGAAATCAATTATAACTGGGCCCTGTATATAGTTGTGAGAGGTCCGGTGACACTCTGTGAAAACTAAAAACAGAGTGAAAAAAAGAATAGGTCATATTTTCGTTAGTACAATTTTTAATTTATCCAACTCCACTTTTTTAGTTTCTCACCGGACGGACTTGGACATGGACAGATTTTTTTTTTTTTTTACTTTTTCAGTATTGCAGGCTTTCACCTCGCGCCTTCAGTTAAAATGGATCTGGTCCTGGAAATGTCCTAGTACTGGTCTGGTCAGTGCCACCCTTGTTTTGGTTCTGGTCAGGTCCTGGTTAGTTAGGTCCTCTTTCTGGTCTTGGTTCTTGTCCTGGTTTGGTCAGTGACGTCCTCTTTTTGGTCCTGGTCGGTGTGGGTCTTCTGTGGTTGTGGTCGTTGTTCTTGCCGGTGTGATGCTGACCCGCTGTCTCTGTTTTTCAGTCCTTCTTTCGGTTCCGTCCTCCGTCAAAGTGCAGCATCGGGCCGAAGCGGGTCGCTGGTCAGATCTGGGGGGACCCGGGACCGCCTGTAGCATGATGTCTTACCTCAAACAGCCCCCTTATGGCATGAACGGCCTGGGGCTCAGCGGCACGGCCATGGACCTGCTACACCCGTCCGTGGGGTACCCAGGTACACACATATACACTCCTCACTCTCAAACACACGCCTGTCCATGGGGTACACAGGTACTCACACAGACACACACACTTCACGCATACACCCGTCCGTAGGATACTCGGTTAGACACACGTATACTCACACACTCTATCACACTCTGTACCTGGGTATCCCACGGACAGTTACTCTCGTGTGAAACAGTAACACTTTCTTTTTCTCTCTCTCTCACACACATACTCCGTCCGCGGGGATCCCAGGTACACTTACTTATTCACACACACTCAGTCTCATACACTCTCGCTCTCTCTCATACACACACACGCTCTTTCTCTCACACGATCCCTCCGTGGGATACGCAGGCACACTAATTAACAAACTCATATTCACTCCCCTCAAACCCACACACTCATACACATTCTCACACTCACACACACTCGCCGGGACATGTTTAATCAGGTGGTGTAACACACTCGCTGCGGAAAACAGATATTTCCTTTTGCTACTCAGAGACACTCACACATTCAAATCTTTTCATCAACCTAGCGCCACTCATATTTTAGTGTAGTTGCTTTATTATCACCACTGTTGAAGGACACACTCCAATGGCCTGTTTAAATGAGGCTTGTTTTATTTGTAGTTTTTTTGTGCTTTTTTTTTAGTTCTTGGGCAAAAAGCAAACAAATAAATACACCGATTTGTGTCGTTGTGTATCAAAATCAGACAACTTTATTGATCCCGGAGGAAACTGCTTGTGTTATGAATGCGGAGACGCACAGAGACGAGAGTAATGTAAGATATGTCTAAATAAATCTAAATGAAATCTGTAGAGAAATGCTAACACTTAGCTTTATTCAGTAACACGGTTGGGGGAAATATAACGACACAGATGGCAGTTATTGCACTTAGTAGGGATCGTGTATATCTTATTCACTATTTTTATATTAAATTGAAAAATGCCATTTCAGTTTTTTAAATCAGACCTGTCAACTAACCAATTCAAATATGTAATTCGTTTTTTTCTTTGTTTTATGAAACTCCGTCTCTGTGTTTTCCTTTAATGGGTTGTTAATTGATTTGTTTATTTATTCACTCTGTTTCATTGATTAGCAGCCACGCCCAGAAAGCAGAGGCGCGAGAGGACCACGTTCACGCGCTCGCAGCTGGACATCCTGGAGGCGCTGTTTGCCAAGACGCGCTACCCGGACATCTTCATGCGCGAGGAGGTGGCGCTAAAAATCAACCTGCCGGAGTCAAGGGTACAGGTGAGACGCCTCACAAACACACCCAACATGCTCCGGACAAGAAGCTTCACCTTTGGGCCGGTGCAGACGAGCGCCCCCTACCGGTGCCCTGTCACACTTCCCAAAATTCGGAATCGTAGTAAAGAGAAGAAACAAACAAAAAAAAAAAAGTGAAAAAACCCTCCCTGCGGACAAGACATCCGTACACACACCTAATAACTGTTACCCGATATAAATGTATGGTAGAAATGTTATTTTTGTTGCTGCTGCTGCCATTGGGTTTTGCAGCTCCTTTGGTGTTAATGTTTGTTGGCATTGTGGCCCTTATAGGCCCATCATTAGGATCTCTACTCCTAGAACACCTGGACTCTAGCTTGAACAGGCTCACTAGACACAATTCTGCAGACCAGTCGAGTTCTGTTCTCAGACCTGTAGATGGAACAAGATTCCTAGCAGGTTGTACATTAATCAGAATCAGAATCAGAAAACTTTATTAATCCCAGAGGAAATTGTTCACATCACGACTGCACACTCAGACAAGACATAATACAGAATAAAAAATAAAAATAAAAATACCTGAATATATAATAAATATACTCAGACTAGAAATATATTAATAAAAGGGATAGTACATTATGGTGTGGGTTTAAAATCTCGGGAGAAGATCAGAGTTCCTGCATTTTCTGTAGTTATTAATGGTGTCTAGCAAATATGGAGCACTTTATTCTCCGAGTCTTCTTCTCCTGAACTACTTTTGATCGTAATTAAGTTTGCGTGAGTGAGCGAAATAAAACACTTTGGATGGATAGACCCTCCTTCAGCTATTGAATTACCATCGTTGGTGAGAAACTCAATAGCCTTACTATCTCCCTGCCACCTCCATATGCTGTAATGAGATCCCTGAACAGAGAGTGAGGCTCCATGCAAATGAGCGCAACTTGCAGCCAATAACTAGCACTGATATTGTACAAAAGCTCTTCAAGCTTGTCCTTCAAGCATCCACAGAAGGTCCCTTTAATCATTTAATGGGGCTCCAGGAGGGAGTTGTTTTTCAGCTGTGCTGAGAGAACTCTGTGGTTTAGAAAGTAAAATGAGTAGGCTTTCCCTTTTAACACCTGTTTGTGTTTGTGGATTTTTTGTTTTTAGGTGTGGTTCAAGAATCGTCGCGCAAAGTGCAGGCAGCAGCAGCAGAGTGGAGGGAGCAGTACCAAGGCTCGGCCGGTCAAGAAGAAGTCATCACCCACTCGCGAAAGCACTGGCTCAGAGAGCAGCGGCCAGTTCACCCCTCCAGCTGTGTCCAGTACGGGCTCTTCATCCTCCTCGTCCTCATCCACCACCAACAACAATAACACTGGCATCAGCAGCACGTCTACCTCCATCAGCACCGTCTCATCCATATGGAGCCCGGCCATTTCACCCGGTTCCGCCCCTCCCTCCGCCTCGCTCCCGGATCCCATGCCACCCTCCAACACCTCATGCATGCAGCGGTCGGTCTCTGGTTCAGCCGGCTCTTCCTACCCCATGTCCTACAACCAGACGGCAGGGTATGGGCAAGGCTACCCCACCCCATCCAGCTCCTACTTCAGCGGGGTGGACTGTGGCTCCTACCTGACCCCCATGCACTCACACCCCCACCACCCACACCAGCTCAGTCCCATGACACCGTCATCCATGTCCACACACCCTCACCACCACATCAGCCAGTCTTCAGGTCACCACCACCACCATCATCACCACCACCAGGCCTACAGCGGCGCTGGCCTGACCTTCAACTCCTCTGACTGCCTGGATTACAAGGAGCAGACGGCATCCTCCTGGAAGATCAACTTCAATGCCACGGACTGTTTGGACTACAAAGACCAGGCGTCCTGGAGGTTCCAAGTCTTGTGATCTTCCTTCTTGGTCTTCTCCTTTCTTCTTCTTTTCTGGTGGTTTTCTTTTCCCAAACCCCATCTTCACTTTTTTTTTCCACCCCAACAAATCCACTCCATACCTTCACCTGCCCACCTGTTTTTAATAGTGTGCTGAGTTTATAAAAAATTACAAAAAAAAGTTATATGGACTTACAGAGTTAAATAAATAGTTAGATGTTCATCAACATTTTCTTAAAAAAAGAAAGAAAAGAGAGGGAAAAAAATTGCGCCTCCACCCACCATTCTTGAGTGAAAGAAAGAAGAGGAAAAGGCAAATCTGTGGACAAAAAAACGAGTCAAAGTCCTAAAAAACGAGTTTTAAAATATGAGATGGCAAAAGATGCTGAAATTTTGGACGGTTTTAAGTGTTTTATCCAAACGCCCTCAGAATCTCTGGATTATCCCCGCCCCCTCCATTATCATCACCTGACTCTGGACCCTCAACATCCGCCTTCACACCAAACCCTGTACAGCCGTTCTTTTTCTTCAGTCGCTTTTTTTTTTTTTTTTAGGTCGGTGAGATTTTTTTTAGTCAGCTTCTACCAGGCTGAATCTTGTACATATGTATTCGGGTCAGTTCCAGTGACCATATTTAGTTGGTGTTTTCAGGATTTGAAAATGGTTTAAGAAGACTTTTATTGTAACCACCCCATCCCAACCCAGAAAAAATCCAAAGACAAGAGAACTGGCCGCTGGACTCCATTGGCTATTGCTCATTACAACTTTGATTTTTCTTACCCTGGAAACAAATAAGACTTTTATGGGCAATGGAGAAGGAAAATAGCTCAGAAGGAAAAAGAAGGAAAAACGCATCAGAAGCAAATGGACAGGTGTTAAATGTGACGGAGGGAAATTTGGCGCTTATTTTTAATTTCTCTCGGATCGTTAGTATAATCGGGATTAAAAAAAATCTCTAAACGAAAACATGTGGGTGATGAGCAAATTTGGGTTTTTTTTCCTTCACCGCTGATGTCGGACAGCACTTGGGGGGTGGGGTTGTTGGGGGGTCAGTGTTGGAGAGATGGGTGTGAAGACCAGAGTGAAATGTAGAATGTGTTTCAAGCGCAGGCCATTTCATTCCTGTCCGTCATAATAAAGAACACTTAACTACCACCTTCTTCTTCTACTTCTATACTTCTGCAGCGTGCAGGCGCATCACCAGCCGTCACTGAACACGCTCGGCCTGAGGGAGGTTTTAGGGGTTTATTCTTTAAGGCGCACTTTTTTTTCAGGCGGGACAGTTTGGAGATAAATCCGGCAGAAAATGTCCTCTCCAGAAATCCATAAAAATACCAAATTTGGTACACAAGTCCAGTTTTTGTTGTTTGTTAAATATCGAGAAAGATCTAAAATTATTTTTTTTTGTACTTTGAAACCTGAACCCCCGGTTCAATGCGCATGCGTTATTGCCTCTTTTTTTTTTTAGCCCTCAATCCGCCCTGGAGCTAAATGGGCGCTCCTGATTGGGTAATTATGAGGGCGGGTGTCCAGGGTTAATGGGTCAAAAGCGAAGAAGGGGGGTTGAAAGTGGGGGGTCGTTCAGCTCTGCAAAGCTGGATTAAAAAAACACTGCGGAACTAAATTTAATAAGATAAATGAATAAAAATGCGGCTTTCTTGATGGAACATTTCCCAACAGGAGCCGAAGAATTTAATCTGTATACCAAAAAGAAAACTGCGCCTCTTTTTATCCGCCGCAATGTTTATTTAAACACCTTTTATTGATCTATATTCATACGTGTTTATTTATCCATCTCAGGCCTCGTGATTTCAGGTTAATCTGGACCTGATAAATAACCCCCATTTTCTCCTCCGTTCGGTCGTTAGTGTGTGTGGTGTGCGTTTTTTAAAAGTGATTAATTAATAAAGTGGCGCGTGTGTGTAATTGGAGGACAGCGCGGCGTGCGCCGCCGGGGCTTTAATATGGAGATTTATTAAATATGTAGCAGCTGAATAAACATTTCACTCAGGAGGACTTTAAACATGTTTGCCCTGAGTCTCGCGCGCGCGGTTTTGGGACACAAACAGTCGCATCGTTTTAAATAATTACCAAAGGAGTCATCATGGAGAACGCCTGCATGGTGACACAATTTTATTTTATATATATATATAATCATTGTGTCCTAGCGCCATAAAATATGTTAAAAGGGTCGCGCGGGCTGAGGGTCGTCCTGCTGTAGTGTGTGTGTATGTGTATGGAGATTAAACGGAACTAAAGTGCTCGGTGATTTTGGAGGATTTGCCCGCGAGACTAATGGGTGTTTATCAGCCCGACAGCAGCACGAGCTCAGCACCAACACACACACACACATACACACACCCCAATACACACCTCTCCGTATTCCGGACATGCAGGCGTGTGTGTGAGAGTTCCTGATCATTGAATTCTGTTTTAGCTTCAGATTTTACTGAACTTTAAAGTGACGGAGAATCATCTCATCTCATCTAACTTACTGCAAAATAGTAATTAAATAAATAAAACAATTAACGAATGATTGATCATTACAATGCTGTTACTAATAATCAGAAATAGTAGTGATGGCAATGCTAATAATTATGGCGATACTACTACTAATACTAAATAATGATTACAATAAAATGTTTAAAATGATCATCAATAAAATGGTAACTGTTCAATTGCAGTACACAGCAGAACAATTTCAGAAAATTTAGAAATGCATCTGTAATTTAGTAAGGTTACTTCACTGGTTGAAGGCGACAAGTTTGTATATTTATTTAAAATTAACTTATTAAAATTAACAGTGAAGAAAAAAAATCTTTTAATTTCCTCATATCTTGGTTAAATAGTTGACATGGATTTAAGCTGTTTTTCAGGTAAGAAACAGTTGTGGACTTCTTAAGCACTGATGTACGTCGCTCTGGATAAGAGCGTCACCTAAATGCCACAAATGTAAATGTAAATGTAAACTGAGCAGGCTCTGCGCTCGAGTCGGATTGGTCGTTTAAACCGGATTACTGACACTTTTAGCTAAAACAGGAAAATCAGCTTCACAGTAAGGGCGGTTTTTTTCCCCCTAGTCGGGACTTCAGAGCGTTTGAAGCAAAATGATGGGTAATTTATAGTGATGCGAATTTGGATTTCCAGTTCACTTTTTGTTTTGCGCAGATTAACCAAGGCTTCTATCACCAATGTGCTTTTATTTGCAGTTGGATTTTCAGACATTCAGATGTACTTACTGCGGCTACAGTGAGGGTTGGGTGATATTTTACCTTTATTGAGATAAGTTACAGAACTATACACTTTCCAAGCATATTGATACTGTCGGGACTTTATGTGCCATAAAGAGAGCCTGTTCAATTCTCTTGGGTTCACTTTTTGGCATTTCGTAAACATATAATGAAATATTGATACTTTAGTGTACAAGTGTGGTCTCTTGGTGCATTTTGATACTCTGGACCAGTGCAGTGCCGTTGCAGAGAGGCGTCAAGAGAATGAGCTTTCCACTCTTCGTTTGTGTCTCTGTCTTCCACTTTAGAGCGTTTTATTACATGTGGAAACTCTAAAAGAGATTACCAGCCGACACCATTACAGCAGAATACAGCGGAGTGATGAGCGGTGACGGTTTGCAGGGATGAGGATGATGAAGGGGAGGAAGGGGATGATGGGCTCGGAAATGCTGAGGATGGGCAAAAAGAAAAAACCCACAGATTTATTTCAGCAGTATTTGAGTTTATGTCCCAACAGCGGGGATGAGGGTTACATCATGACCCCTAGGAAGGACAGCCTGTAGTCAGCGGCAGTGAAAATGAGGCTCAGTTGAAGATGGCAGTCCAGTTTTTGGAAGATCTGCTGTGGTGGTTCTTCGTAGGCGTCCCGTGGTTCTGTGGCAAGTCCTTGAATGTTAAAAGTGCATTCCTGCCTCACGACACCCTGCAACCCGATGCTGAGCTGACATAATAGCTCTTAACAGCCCTAATTACAGCAGCCAGAACAGTTTGGTGTGCTTATTTTTCTCGGCTCAGGTGACCGAGCCACACCTCTTTACCTGAAGAGTTGCTGCAGCACCTGAACTTTTGACCCAGCCAACCTTGGTGGAGCAGGTTTCTGCTGAACAAGCCGGTGCTTCCTCTATACTCAGCGGTCTCGGAAACAAATGGTTGTCGATCGTCGAATTTGATCTGTGGCTAAAAATGTGAACGGCAACCTGATCCAAGAGCAGGCAACCTATAACAGAGGCTGAAGAGGCTCAAAGAGCTTACATTGCACAGTGTAGTATTTGTCTGGTTGATATTACTTTTTAAAGTAAAATATACTTTAAATTTGGTACGTACGTCTAATCTGAAAACATTTCCTCTGGAGCCCACAAGGGGGGCGCAAGACCCTACTCTTCCCTTGCAAAGGGTTTTATTTTCATAGAGCAGTATCATATTTTTCTGCACAATATTATATTGAGTTTATTATAATTTTAAAAGTTTAATTTACTTTGACTTTGCTAGGCATGTCTAACATTTACTCTGGCATCCACAATGGTACACTAGACTCTTTCACAGTGCAGTATTGCAATATTTTTCTGTATTATTAATATATAATATAAATTTGATATGTATGGCTACTTTCATAAGATTTCCTCCGGCATCTACAAACAGGCACAAAACCTCATTCTGCTGGTGCAAGGTGCTTTTATTCTTCTTGTGCAGTATTGTGATATTTTTCTGCACAACATTGCTATTGATAAACTTTATATACTTTTAATTTGGTACATTCCACAAGCAGCTGCCATCCCTTGATCTCTTGTGGAAATTACAAAGGAAGGCGAAGTCACTAAGAAATTCCTGTACATGAGCTGATATATGCTTTCAAGTCAAAAAATCATATCCTACCATGGTTCAAGTTTTGCGATAGTATCGTATCAGCATCTCCAAGGCGATTCCCACACCTGCTGTTTTTATCCTGGCCTTATTTATCCTAACCTTACAATGCTTTTAGAAGATCTAAAGAGGGACGAAGGCAAGATGTTCCAGTAGAAACTCAAGTTGAAAACACCTTCAACCAGGAAATAAAAAAACTCTCCAAAACATATTTGTCTATATTATAGTCACATCTAGCAGTTTTAGATCATAATACAAAATTCTGTTCAGATGGAAAAACATTCTTCTGGACGTCTGCGGCATTTTGTTTTCACCTTTTTAAATCATGGTCCCACAAACGGGTTTTGCGTTTCAACAAGCCTGGCTCTGAATGGTGTTTGGAATTAGCTACTGACAGGAAGCGAGAAATAAAAATTTGTAGAGGAGATTCCAAAAGGATAAACACTGGAAATCAGAATGGGACGCAAGGCGTAGTTTTGTGAAAATGTGTATGGACCTTTATTCTAATACATGCTCATAAAACCAAGAGGAGACTCTCCTACTGTCCCCATGTTTAGATGATTGCTCAGAAACCAGAAACTCCTTGTAATTGGCACTGTGTGTCTTTTTTTTCCTTTGTGGAGACCGAGGACCTTATGCTTCACTGCAGCAATGTCTATTAAACCATCTGCTTTAAAGGGGCCCTTTTCATGTTTGTAAACAAAGCACTCGTTACATCCCATGGTTGTGTTTACTGACCTCAGCCAAGTCCTTCGCTTGACAGCCACACTGCGGCAATTCAGTTGCGGCTTGTTAGCAAATTCTCGACACTGAAGAGCGCGCAGTTTGATTTTACAGGGAAAAAAGCTGACCTAATACAGAGCCTTAGGGAACACCCTGTCGTTCCACTCAGTTCATTTTTACAAGAGCTGTAAAGTGCCCTGTGCTGAAGACGGAAGAGACTGCATGAATAAATCCCGCTCCTGAAGAACGGGGGAGATGTGAGATGTAGATATTGCTTCAGTTTGCAGGCATAAAGCTCCCCAACAGAAGCACAGAAACGATTTCACTTAAGGCAGAGGAGCCCGCACCGACTGCTATGGCCTTGTTTCAAGAGTAGGTGTGCTGTTTCCAAAACCGAGGGTACGTGTTCGGCATATAAGCCCAAACACATCGTGTTTTATCTGTAACAGCGCTTGTACGGCTTTTCACGTTTCTGCTGTTTGCCCACTCAAGCCTTTCGGTTCAGGCCTGCTGCCCGAAGAACAGAATTACCGACCCAAACTGCCTGTGACCGCTTCTGTGAAACGTCTTTGCTCGCATAAATATGTATAAAATGCTGAAACGGTGCACGGTTGGGTATAAGAAAGTCCATGTACGTACGCACACTGGCGTTAATGTACTTATGCCACCGAGCAAAAAACGTAATAACACTCGCCGCAGTTCACCTCCAAGAATTAAACAGTAAAATAGCGACATAAACCGATTTCCCTTAAAAAAAAGGAAGAAAACCAGAACGGTACCACCGAAAAAAGGGGCCCTCTCCCTTATTCTGTGTCCGTTTCCAGCATCACTTCATGTTTTTTTTCTTCCTTTTCTTTAAAATATGAAAAAAGGGAACCCCCCCCCGAAAATCCTCTTAGAATGCAGAGTAAACTGATTACGATACAGTGGGGGATTATGGGTGGCTGGGTGCCGTCAGATTAAGTTTTGGGGGAGAGCAGAGCAGCGACAGCTCTGACACGAGCGCAGCCGCGCAGCATTATGGGCAGAGGCGCCAGCGTCCTCTTTAAAGACGAAGACTATGACGACGACGATGCACTGCCTCTGCTTTATAACTCTTGCCTGTAATCTCTCTCTCTCTCTCTCTCTCTCTCTCTCTCACACACACACACATACATACATACAACAAACACAGTCAAACAAAACCCAGCCGCCCACCACACACGACACGTTGTGCCAATCTACAATCGTGGACAAGAACGTCGGTCCTCTCTCTCTCTCTCGCGCGCGCAATAGAAAGAGTGTGAAACCAATTCCTCATAAAAAACCAACAATAAACTGTGTGCTTTGTATGTTAAGTCCTATTGGAGGCCCATTGGAGGTCCTTTGGAACCCTGAAACCAGCCTAGAAAGAAAAGCAGAGACACATAGAAAGAGTCCAGGAATTCAAATTTGCAAGGAAATACTGGTTTGATTCAGTCTTTTCAAGACGAGACACCATGTGTGGTACCGCTGAATGTATATATACACATATATAACACATTTTGTATATACATTATACATTAGGGTGCTCAGAATAGTGTGAAAGGGTGGAGGTAGCTCAGTGGGTAGGATAGGATCCAGACCATGAGGTCACGGGTTCGAATCCTACCTTCAGCACCAGTGATGGGAATAATGGCGTTAAAGTAACGGCGTTCCTGAAAAAAAAGTAATTTTTCAGTAACGGGTAATCTAACCAGTTACTGTTTCCATCGTTACAACGCCGTTACCGTTA
>JBBPDE010000001.1:31905518-31915898 GCA_037974605.1 Nannopetersius ansorgii
GTGTGTGTGTGTGTGTGTGTGTGTGTGTGTGTGTGTGTGTGTGTGTGTGTGTGTGTGTGTGTGTGTGTGTGAGTGAATCGTTTGTGTACGTGTGTGAGAGTGAATGGTGTGTGTGTGTTTGAGTGAATGGTGTGTGTGTGTGTGTGTGTGTGCCCTGCAGTGTGCTGCCCAGGGTGAGTCCCTGCCTCGTGCCTGTGGACCCGAAAGCTCCCAGTACCCACGACCCTAGTATAGATTAAGTGCTTACAGAAAAAGAGTAAATGAATGAAAATATTTGATTTCCTAAATGTTGACTGTAAGTTCAGAGTTACTCTACTCATGTTTTAGGTGTTTTAGATATCAGTCATCATTATTTTGAGCCTTATACATCACTAATATTAATTAAAAAAAAAACATATCTAGACTGATTTCAAAACTATTTTGTTTGTTTTTCCAAAAATAATAATATTTGTTGTCTGTGCTCAGTATCTTTTAATATCTTAAGACAAATTTAGCACAAAATTATTCCCAAATATATATATATATTGTTCACTTACAACCCGGCTATTTTTATTTTACTCAAAACTCCTTAGAGACAGCATCGCTAAATATATAGCAATTCTAAGAGAATTCACAAAACTACTCAGATGCTTTTATCCAAAGCAACTTCCATTCCTTAACTACAGGGGGCAGTCTCCCTGGAGCAACCAGGAGTTTAGGGTCTTGCTCACTGACCCAATGGTGGTGTGCTGAAGGTAGGATTCAAACCGATGACCTCTTGCGCCAGAGGCAAGTATTCTACCACTAGGCCACCACTCTTCTGACTGACCATAGACCAGCGCACCTCGATGATCATCCTCCGCATTAGCCTGGCCCAATCCAATTTCCATTCACTAGCAGGCTACCTTTTATAAAATAAAAGGATAGAAGTGTATTGGCCCTTTGGTTTGTTATATAATTTTTTAAAAGGAAGGTCAAACCAGGGAAAACCTAATAATATTAATGGAATAATTTAATGCAATTTACTTTAGTTAATGTGCTCCGCTCCGCTAATCTGAAGGAACTGTTTAGTAAATCAAGAAGAATCTCAACCAGAACAAATCCCCCATCACCAATCACTTTAGATAATTTTAGAGAATGAGAGAGAGGAGAGAGACACAGAGAGAGAGAGAGACGGACAGAGGGAGAGAGAGAGAGAGAGAGAGAGAGAGAGGGGAGAGAGGAGAGAGAGAGAGAGAGAGAGAGACAGACAGACAGAGGGAGAGAGAGAGAGAGAGAGGAGAGAGAAGAGAGAGAGTGAAGAGGGAGTGAGTGAGAGAGAGAACAGAAAGAGAGAACAGAGAGAATATATATAGAGAACAGAGTGAGAGAGAGGCATACAGACTCACAGAGAGAGGGAGAGAGCGAGAGAGAGAGATGAGAGCGATAATATTGAGAGACAGGGAGAAAAAGAGAAGAGAGAATATACAGAGAAAGAGAGAGAGAGAGAGAGAAAGACAGAAAAGAGAGCCAACACATGTTCTGCGTCTGAGATTTGCTTGTTTAGCTATTAAGCTAACACAGCTACAAACTAATGTCACCAATTAGCTCCACACACTGTGTGTAGGGGATCTGTAATCTCTTATGGTTTCTGACACTGTACGACTTATTGTATCTACAAACATGGACCGAAGTAAATCACACCAGTAGAAGTAGCTACCATTGCTATTTTGAAGCTTGAATTTTTTCTGTACTTTAGTCCAGTTTTATAGATTGTTGTCACTGTTATAATTCTACACATTCTCGTCGTGGTTTTTCTATGCTGCTAATGTGCAATAAAAAGACTCCAGTGCAACATATGTTCGTGTGTAATAACATGTATATATGTATAGTGCAAGTTTCGCATCCCACTCACATTACTGTTACACTGTCTATTTATTGTCTACTTATAGTAGTGTCTCCCCTCATCACTCCAAAAGATTTACTACATTTTGTGTCTACATTTGCTGTCTGTTGTCTTCTGTCTGTCGTAACCTGCACTCTGTGTATGTTGCTGTATGTTACTCTGTGGTCCATGGAGAAGCATTGTCTCATCTCACTTTGTACATGTACACAGCTGCTGTAACCTTGAACCTTGAACATTGAACCCTGAACAGTGGCAGAAAACACATAAGCAGGTCTATTAGAGATTAATGAACAAGTCAACCCAGTTTGAGATGAGTGTGTAATGGTCTAAGCATGCAGTTACTTAGACTTAAGGGGATTCTCCATTGACTGGTACCAGCTCGGTTCGGTTCTACTCTGTTCAGTTTGGTTTCAGACCTACAGTTTTCCACTACAACTGGTTGCTAGAGCGACCAAACATTCTGAGAAGCAGCCCAAGCGGAGCGCTGTTTGCCACAAAACGGAGACAAGTTTACCAGAAATGTCTTAATGAAGCAACATTAGGCTAACGCTAATGCTAAAATTCAGCCAACAACACTGGAGTAACCATAGCGGCCACCAATCAGTAACCTCCAATATGTACACAACATCATTTAGTATCAGTTCGGCACGCTTGGAACCACGGCCAAGGCGGTACCAAGAATGGTACTGGGTACAGGAATCAGATTTCAGTGGTGGAAAAGCAAAAAAAACGAGTAGAGTTTAACCAAACCAAGCCGGTACCAGTCAGTGGAAAACCCCCTATTTCCTCCCATGGGCATATTGGGCAACAAGTGATATCCATTGCTTTCTGTTAGCTGCGGTGGTTTCAGCGTTATCCCATGTGCTAGAACCATTTTGCTGATCCTCTTTGAAAGTTTGTCTTGCGTGTCTTGCGTGGTCCTCCCTGTTTGCGCTTTCCATCAAAAGGTACCCATTGCAATTTTTGCTTGTCTGTTGTCAGGTAGACATAGAACATGGCCAGCAAAATGTAGTCTTGCAGTTAGTATGTCTTGCAGTTAGCATGATGCTAAACTGTTGGATTTATGTATTATTTGTTGGTAGCCATTTTAGCTTTATAGATCCAGTGCAGTAAAACGTGTTAACACACCACAAATCGTACAAAGTAATTATAAGTGACCATTCTGTCATACGTCAACACACCACACCACAGAAGAGTGTGAATAGTGTGAAATTCTTCCTTTGAATTTAACCCATTTAATCGATTCCCCAAGTGAAGCAGTGGGCAGCCAGGAACACAGCACCCAGGGAGATTGCTCAAGGGTACCTGACATAACTAGTCCTAACCCAGACCCTAACCCTTACCCTAACCCTAACCCTAACCATAACTGCCACATGGTTAGCATAGATTTCCTTCCACCCAGAGGAAGGAAGGATTTTCTGCTCAGAAATAAATCTGGGGATTATTGAGTTGTTTCTTTTAAACCCCCCTTTAGGGGAAATAAGGAGCAAAAGAGAAAATCAACTTAAGACAGAATTTCTTCGGCTCTTATTGTCTTTAACACCTTATGGATTAAAACTGTCTGACTTTGGGAGTTGAGACTTGAATTTGATCTCCAAGACAAATTTCAGATGTTCAGTTATAAGAAACCAAGTTTTCTTCTGAATCTTCTTCTGAATCTGAAGATCTGATGATCTGAGCTGATCAGAGCAGTGAAAGAAAAGAAACATATTAAACTTGGATCAGGCTGAGATTAGAGGAAGCTCTTTTTCGGGAGCTGAATTTAAGAGGTGTAAGAGAAATTGGTCAGAATCTCATATTCAGTTCTGTTTAGGAGAAGGCAGTTTCAGTTTAGCTATGGTCAGTTATTAGGGTAGCAGTGTTTCTCTGCTAGCGCCACTAATGTTGGAGATCTAATGTCATCACAGAAAAGGCCTGTATTAAGACATCTTTTCTTTTATATAAATTTATACTTTTATATTAAATTCTCAGCCAGTGACCTTACACACCACCACTTACACAACCACTTCCGTTAGCATTAGCATGTTCTGTACATAGCTCTGACCTTTTTGGTTCATGGGCTTTGTGCCCTGACCTTCCAGCCTCAGAGGCTTTGGCATTGGTAAAATGATGTCACCACAAGAAAAAAATTCTATATATATAAATAAAACAAAAGCGAATTATGCTGCGGTATTAGCAATAAAATTATGAGGATTAGCATTTCTTTGTTTGAGGAATGAAAGGGCAGCGGTAGAGGGGATGATTACTGTTCTGCCTAAAATCCCTTTCGCATGGAAGGGCCCAGAGCCGAAACAAATCAAATCAACCCGGATGAGCGAAGGGCCCGCGCTAAAGCAGCAATCATAAACTCCCAACTTTAATCATAAGTATTACAAAAAACATATTTGTGGATTAGCAGAGCTGGCCTTAAATAAAGGATCCCAACTTTAGATTATGGCCCTCGCAGTTTTAGGGCCTTTTTTTTATATATATCGCCTGAGCGGGGGGCTTTTACTGGGAAATCTGTTCAAATCTGATTTGGGTGGTGATTGTGGGGGGGGGGGGGTGTTTAAAGCTTGTTAAATATTACAGGGTGAGATTCAGACCGCATGGTGCCAAGGCTCCAAATGGACAGCTTTGGGAAAGGTAACTGTCATTTGACAGGAAATGATTTCCATAAATGTGTTTTTGGTTCTGCGTGGCATTATATAAACTTTCTAATGGTTAAGATTACGAGTGGATGGGCCACTGTATGGGCCCAGCTTTCAGTTCAGGCCGTGAATGTCAAAATATAAATATCTAACCTCTGTGGCAATGGAAATTTCTGCCAGCGCCTCAATGAGATCCGAGTGCTGAGTTAGCGCTAAGCTAATGGTGACGCACAATGATATTTTTTGGTCATTCTAGATTGACCTTCTCACGTCACCAATGTTGTATATTACATCATAGGTCGTTAATTATCCACTAGCAATCCCAGGATGCCGTGTGCTAAGCCTGCTGACCAATCAGAGGCAGTAGAACACGTAGAACATTGGGCAATAGAACACGTGAGACTGATTCCATTCTTGTCTCTGTTTATCAGTACAATACATGTAGCACCTATAATATTACAGGAACTATGATAAATAATTTGCTCAGGGGGTTAAACACAGACATCAGAATCTCATAACAAATATATTTGATCTATGTAGCAGTTTTACAGCGCCTCTTTCAATAAAGAGTTCCACCATTTCTAGCAATTTTCGGAAACTCGTGAAACAGTCTGTGGCTTCCCTAGAACATTCAGAAGACCTGGAGTCATTTTTTATAAAAAAAATGACTGTCAATCACTGCCATTCAACATAATTGGTTTATTCTATCCATTCATCCATATACACATTATCTGAGTTTACACCCACATACACACACAATCAAAAGTTTGAACTTAGCATTTCCAATCCACCTGATGTGCATGTCTTTGGACTTATACTGTCCTTTCCTATTTATGGCAGTAGTTAATATACAGAGCCTTCAGTGCAGCTACTGAAGCCGTGACCAATGGGAGAGCTCGCATGACTTAAAGTGGAAAAAAACTGCGAGCATTTTCTGTTGGCGACTTGTGAAAACAGACCCTGTTGTGTAAACGAGCAGCATTTAGTAACACCGCAAAGTTTGACTAAGTTTGTAAATCATATATATTAGTTTCTATAACTGCTATCAGGAAGAATACCCCTGTTTTGAGCAAGACAATGATTTTTCTGCCTTTGTGTCATTACTGACAAAGCTACATCCAAAAGCTTGAGCTGATGTGAAAAAGACACTTGTTATTTAACCTACCCCTTTATTACATATTTTGTACCCTAATAACAGAATCAAAGTAAAATCAAATAGCGTAAAACAATTTATAATAATAAAAATAATGTTAATTTTGTAAAAGATGGGGTGCAATAGTCTGAAATGTTTACCAACTTGGATAAATGAAAATTTTGAAACTAATTAAAGTTAAAGAAGAGACATTTTGGATTCGCCACTATTTCTATGACACTTTTCAAACTGGAACCACATTTGTGACAATGACCAAACAGCTTGTTGACTATATAATTGTTATTATAATGAGATATTTAGATGTGTAATCCAATTTGCAATGAAAAAAGTATTTTATCAGTGCTGTGACTGGTGTTTTGGAGCCCACTGTGTTTTTGTTTGCCCCATTAATGCACAAACCCAGTCTCAGTTGTGTATAGCTATCGAAAAAGCAAACAGTGAAATTTTGAATTTGGTGGAGTGTCTCTGTGAAAGCATACTGAGTGATGGGAGGGGGGGCTTAACCCTCCTCATTCTTTTTTCTGTCCTTAATGCAGTAATGCCTATTGTTCTGTTTGTATTACCACCCTCCGGTTATTGTCTCTGATTGGTCTTTAAACAGTAGTTGTATCCGGATATAACCTGTGCTGTTTTTTTCTCTGCTAACTCTGCATGATTACATTAATGATTAAGGAAATCAAATCACTTAATGCATTAGAGAATGAGGCCAGTCAATCACTGTCCCGGCCGAATGACTCTTGATATTTGCTTTTAATTTAAGCAATCCAGTAGAAGACTCATTACAGCAGTGAGTAGATTAACTCATAGAGATGTCTGCGGCCTAATGCCGCTCTCTACAAGCGCTTAATCCGGGTTATCTTGGCTTTGAGGCCCTCAATGAGATAAGCAGCAAAATGAAGTGATGCTTTCATCAGCAAGACACCTCATCATCATCGTCATCGTCATCGTCATCATCATCATCATCATCATCATCATCATCATCATCATAACCACCATCGCTATACCTATTTTTTAAGGAAATTGTTTTTGTTACGACTGCACAGCCTCACTGAGACACAGAGACACGAACAATATAAAATATAAAGGCTAAAATAAAAGTCAAATTAAAAACTCTGCAATACTCTGGAAAATACACTATGCTATATACACAACTGCTGGGGTATAAAAAGTATAGATAAATAACTAAGATAAGTAACACGAATAGTGGTTAGGGGTCTGTTATTACTGTAACAGAGATCAGCAGTAGATCAGTAATATTGATATTAGTAGTGATACATAAGTCTACTGCACATAATAAGATAATAATGCATATAATGAAATGATTTAAACACAATAAGACATTCCACAACTGAGTAGAAGCAGACTGTTTAGTGGGTGTGGGACAGGAGGAAGAGTTATAGAGTCTGATGTGAAGGTGTGTGACAGAGGGAGGAGTTATAGAGTCTGATGTGTAAGTAACGCTGAACCCTGACGGGCACGCAGACTAGGCAGGATATGTAAATGAGTTCATCATAAAAACAGTGAATTTTGTTTCCTGTGGTATGGACGATACATTTTGAAACAACAACATTTAATGCTTTAAGTTTGCTTCTGGAGCCACAAGGCTAATGTAGCGCAGTATTGTGATCTTACATCAGAAGATGCACTGCTGGTCAAAAGTTTTAAAACGCCCCAATTTTTCTTTTTTTTGTATTGAAATTCAAGTGGTTCAGTGTCTCACTGTCCATTCTGCAGAAAGTTCTTCCCAGCGCTGCTGCTTTCACTCTTCTGTCCAGTTCATCCTAAAGCAGCTAGATGGGGTTTAAGTCTGGAGACTTCTGGCCACTCCATGTTCTCCAGCTCACCGTCTTGTTCTTGTTTCTAAGGTAGTTCTGGCAGAGCTTGGACTTATGTTTTGGGACGCTATCTTGATGTAGGACGAACCCGACCAACTCGGCCCAAACCAGAGGAACTGCATGGAGCTCCAGAATTATTTCCCACTTCTGGGTAACCTCACCAGTTTTAAACCTCTCACAGTTCAGCTCTGTCCTTTCGACCATGTCATGATATTTCATGATATTCATTGGAGATGTTTGATTTAAAAAAAAAAAAGCTTGAAAAACTTTTGACACGGTAGTGTACATCAGAAATCAGAAAGTCTATTTGCTATTGCTCAACGACTTACTTAGACATGGTAATTAGCTAATCAGAGATTAAAATGTTTCAAGATTTTCTATGGTCCATTTTTGATAAACAAGCCTGAGGTCACCACAGACAACCAAAAACCAATCCTAAATTGCCTCATCACCCTCTCCCCCCCCCTCACTGAGCAATGGAGGAGTCCTGCTGTTGGTTATGGAGCATATGTGCAAAATTAGCCAGCCCCTGTCAGCCCTGGGGCAGAGAGACAGCGGGACCAGGCGGCGGCCCGAGCATGACATGTTGCACCCGTGCATTCCAGCCATGCAGACGGCACCACAGACATGCTGCCTGCACCGGTGCCTACTGGAAACAGGAACTCTCTGCGTTAGTGGCCTGTTGGTGTTCAGAGTTTGATTTGTTCATGCTTTTTGTCTATATTGACCTTTTAATACCATTGATGATGTGTTTAGTGCGGTTTTAAATAGACATAAGCTGTATGTCCACTTTTGGCACTTTCCAATGGCACAAGGAACCTCACTGTACTGTGAATAAATTTTTTTCACAAAAAACATTTCACAAATAAAGCGAGCCGTACCTGAGCCAAAACTGAGCTGCTTGACGGCAGGGTCAGAGGCTGCTTTCTGATTGTTCGAAATGTCATCACAACATGGAAAGAGGCCACTGTCTGTGGATAAAACAATGGAGACACAAATTATCAACTAAAAATTCACAAAATCAAAAGAAATTCAGCTCACAGCTGGGAATCAAACCTTCGCCTCTTCAGACTTGTTAACTTGGTTTATTACTAAGACATTTATGGTTAAGGATGGATGAAAATGAGTGAACCATTCTCGCCTGAAAACAGGTGGGAAAAGCACATGTAGCCACATTAATGGGCTGAATATTTGTAGTTAAGCCACAACAAACCGATGTCTTTTCATAACTGACCTGAGCTTTAGTGTCTGCTGTCTTTGCGCTCCATAGGCCTGACTTGTTGCTCTGTGTTTTGTGGCTTTTCTAGGCCGCCATAGCTGTGATGTCACAGACTCTCTCTCCCCTACACACTTTTAAGGTGATTCGCCCATCTGCTCTGTCTTAGGAGGAACTTAGGAAGAACAAAAGTTGGCCCTGTGACCAAAAGGCCGTTGGTTCGAATCCCAGGACTGCTAGTGGCACCACTGTGGCACCCTTGACCAAAGTGTGTCCCTGGATTCCTCCGGCGAATGGGTTAAACACAGAAAAGAATTTCATGCTGTTTACACAGTGTGCTGTTGTGTGTTCACAAATGACAAATTACTTTACCGGTCATGTGCTCGGATCCCAAAATTGCGATATTTCCGAGTGCACTTGAAGGCAGCATCAGCTCTGAGGGTGATGAAGGATCACCAGGCCGCCGCATGTCCATCACTGAACCTCCGGCTCCTTGCTCTGCTCCAACAGATTGGCGCCATTCTGCTCGCTCTCTCACGTCGGGAGTCGCGAGGCCTTTGCTCCTCGAGGTTAATCAGGGAGCCGAAGTACGACATCTGCTGCTGAGCAACAAATGCCACGGGGCTCATGCCACTTCATCAGGCGCCACTCTCCCCTAATTACTCCTTGGAATTATTTTATTCCTCGAGATTTCTTCTCTTGCGCCGTTAATCCAGCCTCATGCCGTCCACCCACACCCCCTCCCCCAGAGTGGCAATCTTGTGTGTAAATACTTGTGTACATGCAAGCATTTATGGCTAAAAACTTATTGACGCTCGCAATCTGTCGTTAAAGTACATCTCCCAACCCATCAGAGCATATTTTATTTTCTTTTTTTGCAAGTTAGGTGAAGAATTAAATCCTCTTTTTTTATTTATTGAGATGGAAGACACGTGGCACAAAAGCTTTTGTCTGTAACCTAACAGGAGCCCAGGACATGGAGAATATTACATATTTACCAGAAATAACCTGGTAATCCATCAGAAAAGATTGCACTTTTTCTTTTCTCCCCACCCAGACACAGGCCATATGTCACATACCATATGTGATTTTTTTTCCTCCTTTTTTGTGGCCAGACAAAGGCAGAGCCCCAGCACGTCTTTTTTCCTCTCTTAATAATCCCTGCCGTTTTAATATCATAGCTATTATTCAAATCAAAGGCAGATTTTGTTTTCATTTTCCTTTTATAATACTCTTACAATTTCCTATCACTTTCAGCAAAGTCCTGGTCCAGTTAAAGCTATTCACCCCCACACACCATCGCCCACTGCTACGAGGGTCAGAATGACCTGAGCCTTTATATTTCTGCAAAACCTTCGGCTTTGATTGTTGGAACGTGTTTTTCATAAAAGCTTCACATTTTGTCTCTGGAGGTTTTAAAGGGGATTCTGAAGTAATATTGAAATATTACCAGTCCCACCAAAAATGTCTGCATAATGCAGTGGTACTCATCAAAGGAATTAAGAGTGTGTTTGGTGTGAAATGGAGCTGAATGGAACCAGAAGTCTCCAATACTAACATAGTGGAGGTGAATGGAACCAGACGTCTCCAACACTAATATAGTGGGGGTGAATGGAACCAGACGTCTCCAACACTAATATAGTGGAGGTGAATGGAACCAGACGTCTCCAACACTAATATAG
>JBBPDE010000001.1:31967284-31977873 GCA_037974605.1 Nannopetersius ansorgii
TGGAACTCAGTTTAATACATTACCCTTAAAGAAAATGTAAATATAAACCCGAGGTTTAAATACAGAAAAGTCAGGAATGAAAGAGAGTGAGAGCGAGAGAGATACAGAGAGAGGGAGAGAGATGATCACACGAACGAGAGAGAAACAGAGAAAGGGAGAGCGAGAGAGATGATCCACGCGCTCCGGAAAAGTCGTCCCCGCATTCGGGGATGAGAACCGAACTGTATTACCGCCACGGATCCAGCGGTGGCAGCAATACACTGAAAAGTTGTCGACCACCATAATGCTGCAGCATGTAGTATGACTGCTGTGTCTTGTCCTTGTATTTTAGTGTTTTAAACAAAGTTTAAAATGAAAATAAAGCACATATTTGTAGGGCTTACACTATAAAAAGACATTTTTATACCAAAACACAACACTATACACTGGTCCTCTTGGAATATAACCCCACGAGAAGTAGGGGATTACTGCACACATATACATACTTGCCAAAGGCTATAGATAGTTTATATTTACTGTACTGCTGATATTTTATTCTATTTTTTTTCTTTTCATTTTTGCTGCTTTTACCTTTATTCTGCCACAACAAAGCAAATTTCCCACTTGTGGGACTAGTAAGATTTGCCTCAGAGGTGCGATGGGTCTACTTTATGGCCCAAAATGGTTTTGTATAGTTAATTAATAATCTTTCCCTAAGGGGCAACAGCCCAGTATTAATGGACTACCCAGGTTTTCTCATTTGTGGATTAATTGGGCATCTCATTTCGGCAGAATTGAATCTGATTACTCCATAATTCCCCAAGAACCAGAAAAGCTGGTTTACACCGCCCTCAAGAGCTCAGAACATGAAACTGCAAGTAATCTCAGGAACCAGAACCCAGTCAACAGATTCAACAGCCTTGAACAGCGAAATCCCAACCACAGCCTAGAGCTGGACATGGTCTTGATCTTCTGTGCATTATTTAAAATAATTGACCTGAAACAGACTTTACAAATATTCCAATACTTCTACTTTAAAGAGCTTCTGAATGCATCAATGTATTGAACTGTTCAGTTATAACTACACTGAGGCTATTAAAAGAACTTCCTTGGCTCAATCATGAACTGAGTGTTTATGCCCTCCTAAACAGGATTGACAGCTAAGTACATTTAAAGGTATGGTTGTATACCATGTTTAAACCAGGGAGTCCCATCATCTCTTCCCTTTGGTGGCTTCTTTGCTTGAGAAGAAAAATTATTCAAAAACTCAAGTTTCTCAAACCACTGGTGCTGGTTCTTGATGATCTAAGCAACTTTCCCAAAAAACCAAGGCCTACTGGCCATTTTAATGAATCAAACTTATACAATTCAAATATTTTGGCTCAACAAATTCATTTTAAGGCACTGATTTGCTAAGGGTGCTAGTCTACATTTCATTCCATTTTATTTTTTCCTTGACATTTGTGCAGACACAGATTCACTCTTGTATTTCTCAAGCTGTGTTAGTACTTTTAAACTACTGCACTGGCATGAACCCTATAGACACTGCAACCACAATATATAGCAGGATAATCAACATTTCATACATCAAACAAAAACCATTAGAAACACCATTCTGCTTTAGAACATCAGCCATTTACTTAATGTTCTTCTCCGCCAACTCTTCATGAGGTTCATGAGGACCTTCTTGGTGTGGCCCATCCTGGTCGTCTTTCTACTATACACCTCGCGTGGAAAACATCAAGCCACTGGTGTCTCAGACACACATGTAACTTTTGCATAATTAACCAACAACTTAAGTTTTACCATAAGGGTGAGTGATTCTGAAGCGTTTTATCTGGTTGTTGGGTAGTTGATAGCTCAGCCACACCTTTGAGGAAATCAAACTACTGGTTTGATTTCTGTCACTGTTTAAAAAAGGGGAGTTCTCACCAGTGGGATTCAGGACAACTTTACGAGCAGCTGGGACTACAACCTACTTTTTAAACGCAACAGAACAAAAGGTAAGGAGTAGCAACAATTCAATGTTTGAGATGAAGGCGATGAAACACCACAGAGCCCTTTAAATGCAAATACAACTGTTTCAAACAGGAAGGGGCACAAAAAGAAACATGATTCATCCTGGCAGAGGGAAAAAACACCTTCAGCTTCTCCAGCCAAGACCATCCCTCTTGGGGCCTATAGGGCAGCGCACCTGCATAAGACAAACAAAAGTTGTTCGCATTTTTGTAAAAAAAAAAAAAAACTCAACTAGCTCCACTAACTCCTGTTGAACTCAGTAGTCAGATCCGTTAAAGTGTTTCAGCAAAAAAGGTTCAGATTCGGGATAAAAGGCTTCATCATAGTTCAATTAGGAGCCAACAACTCTACAGGTGAACACGGATGGATCCTCACCTCTTTACTATCCTCCAGAAGATCCTGCTGGGAACGTTGAGGTGGTTGGGTCCACGGGAACATGAGGTGGTCGTGCTGATCTTGAGCAGAAAAGCCATGCATTCCACTACAAAAAACAAACAAAACATTTCTAGAAACGAAAAACTCTACTAACTTTAACTCTTGTTGAACGCAGTAGTCACCCGTACTGTCCACGCACCACTGTAGGCATTCACTCCAGTAACTGCTTCCATTAAAAGAGCAGCTCAGTTCCTAAAAGGGGTCCTACCTTGCGAGTGGGCTTCAGACGAACAATTTTAAGAGCGGCTGGGACCACCATGCGCTTCCTCTGCAGAACACAAACACGCACAAGGTCAGGAGCAGTTCAGCGTTCATGACATGAAGGTCCAATAGGTCCAAATGTCTCAGATGGATAGAATGTTCTCAAAGGAAATTCAAACAATGTAGGTAATGAAAGGTGGCATCACAGACAGGTGAGCTCAAGAGAGGTTGTGTCTAAACAGGAAACTTCCTTCATTTTGTCTGGTCTGTAGAGAATGGTGTTGAAACAAGCTGACATGTCCATAACAGCTGCCATTCAAACAGTGCATTTAATGCTGAACGAATCAGAATAAGTGGTCAGTCATTACAAATTAGGGACTTTTCCTTTAAAGACTAGGTTTAGCACAAGAGTGACAATTTTTCTTAATTATACACGATAAAACCAGGCAAAATCAAAGGAAGTTTGTTATTCAGACACACCTAGCTTCAAACAGAAAAATGGTTTACCTTGTCATAAGGAGGGGGAATGCCATCGAACACCTTCAGCCTCTCCAGAGCTGCCTGACCTCTCTTGGTTTTGTGGGGAAGCATGCCTGCACAAAAAAAACGTACATTTCTTCATTTCTGAAAAATAAAAGCTCTGAACTCCACCATTTCCTGTTGAACTCAGTAGTCAGATCCGTTAATGTGTTTCAGCAAAAAAGGTTCAGATTCGGGATAAAGGTGTTCATCACAGTTCAAGAAGGAGCCAACAACTCTACAGGTGAACACAGATGGATCCTCACCTCTTTACTGTCCTCCAGAAGATCCTGCTGGGAACATGAGGTGGTTGTGCTGATCTTGAGCAGAAAAGCCATGCACTCCACTACAAAAAACAAACAAAAAAATTAACATATCTACAAACGAAAAGCTCTACTAACTTCAACTCTTGTCGAACTCAGTAGTCAGATCCGTTAAGTGTTTCAGCAATAAAGGTTCTGATTCGGGATAAAAGTCTTCATCATAGTTCAAGAACGCGCTAACAGCTGGAAGGGACCGAGAAAATGATCCTCACCTCTGACTGTCCTCCAGATGTTCCTACAGGCAGCTCTGAGGTAGTAAAGCCCACAGGAACATGTCACTACGTAAAACAAACAGGAATGATTTACTTTACAGAAACCTCTAAACGAAAAGCTCAAGTTTAACAAAGCCTGTCAAACTCAGTAGTCAGATCCGTAATGGTGTTTCAGCAAAAAAGGTTCAGATTCGGGATAAAAGTCTTCATCATAGTTCAACAAGGAGCCAATCAATCATATATGAGCCAGAAAATAAAGAGCCTCACCTCTGACGGTCCTCCAGAAGATCCTGCTGGGAGCTGTGAAGCAGGAGGGGCTCACAATCATCCTTCCGCACAGAAAAGCCAAGAATTTCACTAAATAAACACAAAACATTCAGAATCACATTGGAGTTCCAGCACAAAACTGCCTAGAGCTCACAGCCATATGGAGGGGCACCATTACTGCCAGTCTGGGGAGAGTTGTACTGTACTGCCCTCAAGAGGGGACTCTGGGAACTGCAGCAAATCCATCTAAAACCCATGTAGAATCCATCCAAGTTCTTTGTAAGTCCTAAAGTCCCATTGTTAAAATCGCACAAACTACAGCTTTGACAAATTTATAAAATATCTGGACTGAGCTTCTTCTAAATTGGTCAAATACATTCAGCTGTTCACACAGTGTAAATCATTTACTCACCTTGTTTCTTTGCTGTAAAATGTGATGGAAGCCAACGTTAACTGGCCATCTTTCACCTGGTCCCTGAAGATGCATGGACTTCACATTCCCTGCTTTGACAACAGCTGATGCATTTTTTGACATCATGGTGAGGGGTAAACCCAAACCAGTGGACAGAAGGAGGGAAGAAACTGATCAAACTGTGTTAAGACTCCAGTATTCTGGACCGGAGATGCCTCCACTGCAAATAAACTTCATGACATCACAAGTTCACATCAACAGCGTTCACAAACCTTATCTGGGCAACAAAAGACACCAGACCGCATGATAGTTTCTATAAACATTTATTCGGATTAGCCGCAGGGAGAGTTTAGACCAGTACACCGTACTGTTTCAGTACATCAGTGTATTTGGCGATCTTGCTCTCGACGTTCTTCTCTGCCTGTCTGGACAGCTTGACCTGGACCTTCTTCTTGTTGTAGCGCATCTTGGCCTTCTCCTTTCTGCGCTCCTCCAGGGTGGCTGTGATGGCCTGGTACTTCCAGCCGACCTCGTGAGCCAGACGACCCAGCAGGGCGAACTGGGAGAGGGGAGAGAAGCACCAGTGCAGTCAGCAGGAGACATTAATACATTTTACAGACACAGTAGATAAACACCATTTAAAGGAAAAGTTCAGCCAAAGAACCCAATTCACACCCCAGATGTTGTTCGAGGACATGATTCAAAGTTCCTTCTTTATTTTAGTGCTAGAGCTACAAGCCTCTTCCCTCAAACTGCATCAAGATTTTCAAGGTCACACAGCCTCCATGTGGTTTAGGAGGACAGTATGTTTTACTGGGAGAATTCAGTGCTACACGGACCTCGTCTCTCCACCACTAAACTGAAGCTGTCCTGGCTGATCGGCTACATCTGGACTAAATGGGGAACGTGAATTTTGACTTTGTGCTGGACTTTCCCTTTAACACGATGCGATTAACTGTTGCTTTTGTCTCAGATGGTAGTGCATGTGAAGTATTCTCATGGTCGTTAAACTCGAATACTTCAAGTGGGAAAGCATCACTGACAAGCAACTGACATTCAACTTTATACTTCACCGCCAGTCAAACTTTAGGCACAGCTTTTCTACAAACGCATGAAAATTTACTAAAACTGTATTCTCTGCTAACAAATTTGCAGATGCATCATTTAAGCCCTTTATAGGGAAGACAATGCATTTTGTTTTCAACTATAATGATGTGGATCTCCAGACCAGTGTTAGATATTTAAGGAGCTATTAAGTGTTGAAACAGTAACGAGTGAATTTAAAGAACAGAATTTGACTCCATCACCAACAACCAGTTAATAGTCGTCAGACCTGCATACAAGCTATCTGATGCTCAATAAATAAAACCTGCAGTTTATGAAATAAATGCAAGTAAACCTGTGCTGTGCAAAAACTTGACTGGCAGAGCAAGTTTTACATCCAAAGATACAAAAAACTTCCATTATGGTCAGAATCTCAGGCATTTTACTGGACGTGGACCCGTACTGTCTACGCACCACTGTAGGCATTCACTCCAGTAACTGCTTCCATTAAAAAAAGAGCAGCTCAGTTCCTAAAAGGGGTCCTACCTTGCGGGTGGGCTTCAGACGAACAATTTTAAGAGCGGCTGGGACCACCATGCGCTTCCTCTGCAGAACACAAACACGCACAAGGTCAGGAGCAGTTCAGCGTTCATGACATGAAGGTCCAATAGGTCCAAATGTCTCAGATGGATAGAATGTTCTCAAAGGAAATTCAAACAATGTAGGTAATGAAAGGTGGCATCACAGACAGGTGAGCTCAAGAGAGGTTGTGTCTAAACAGGAAACTTCCTTCATTTTGTCTGGTCTGTAGAGAATGGTGTTGAAACAAGCTGACATGTCCATAACAGCTGCCATTCAAACAGTGCATTTAATGCTGAACGAATCAGAATAAGTGGTCAGTCATTACAAATTAGGGACTTTTCCTTTAAAGACTAGGTTTAGCACAAGAGTGACAATTTTTCTTAATTATACACGATAAAACCAGGCAAAATCAAAGGAAGTTTGTTATTCAGACACACCTAGCTTCAAACAGAAAAATGGTTTACCTTGTCATAAGGAGGGGGAATGCCATCGAACACCTTCAGCCTCTCCAGAGCTGCCTGACCTCTCTTGGTTTTGTGGGGAAGCATGCCTGCACAAAAAAACGTACATTTCTTCATTTCTGAAAAATAAAAGCTCCTAACTCCACCATTTCCTGTTGAACTCAGTAGTCAGATCCGTTAATGTGTTTCAGCAATAAAGGTTCAGATTCGGGATAAAGGTGTTCATCACAGTTCAAGAAGGAGCCAACAACTACAGGAGAACAGTGCTGGATCCTCACCTCTGACTGTCCTCCAGAAGATCCTGCTGGGAGCTCTGAAGTGGTAGGGTCCACGGGAGGGGTTCGTGTTCATTCTCTTGCGCAGAAACGCCAAGTACTTCACTACACAAACGAGACGTTTAGGATTATATTGGCATGTCGGTAACGATCTATAGTTAAAACATACAAAACTTACAAATACTGCATCACTCACAGCTGCGTACTCACGTTTGTTACGGTAGAAGTTACCGGAGATGTTGATGCCCTCACATCTCACAACTACTACTTTGTGGCCTGTAGGACACAAAATAAGTTCACTTGTACACACTGCAAAAGTTATCAGACACATGTCCGATCTGGAAGACTGTCTCAGATGGTAGTGCATGTAAAGTTTTCTCATGGTAGCTAAACTCAAACAATGTAGGTAAAAGGAATCATCATCGACAGCTTATTTCATTTCATCAATTTTTCTGTACAAACGCACCTTGAAATAAAAACCAAACGTCTTAGAACTTACCCAGCAGAACCTGCTTAGCCACAATAGCGGCCAGCCGGCCGAGGAGATGGCCTCGACCATCAAGTACCAGAACCTGGAAAAGGAGACAGATGTCAGGCATGTTGTAAACTTTGCTCCTGGAGAGCTCAACACACTCAAATCACCAAGACATGCAGATGTCAGAAGCGTGCCAATATAGGATAATGAACTTCATTCAACTTTATTCAGGACAAATGCCTTAGAATCAGGGATGGTTAGTGTGCTAAACTGACGTGAAATTCTCCATTAAAAAAAAAAATCTGAACAGAGGTGAATGGAATTAGACATCATCGGCAAAAATAGTCGCTCACAAAGAAACGCTTATGAATAGGCAGACATGTTTTTAGTGTTGGCAAAAAAATCAAATATTTAAACATAGGGCCAAATGTTTCTTCTCCAAATTAACCACCATATAACCATTAAAAAGTAAAGCCTGGTAGATACGTATAGGATTACAGGTCTTCTAGACAGCAATCTAACGGTTCCATGTGTGTTACCTCCTGGACCTTGTCACCATTTCACACCAGACACTCTTGAGACATCGACGGTTAAACAATTATATGGATTATAATCCAGCGTGGTCAATCACGCTGACCAACATGCGATCAAATCCAGTGTCCTTCTCAGGAGTAAATATACCACAGACACATCAGACTTCAGTTTAAAGTAAGTAACTCAGAAGAAAGCCGGTTAAGGAATCTGCTGAGTGAAGATCATCCTTGCTTTCACCACATGGCCTAGTCCAGCTAGACCACAGTTAACATCAAAGCTGCTGTCTGGTTCTTCGCACCGTTTGAATAGCTACTGCAACTCACCACTGCCAGCTAAAGTCAATTTCCACTGTTATTGGAGGTTAAAGCCTCAAAATATCCATATTTTCCCCTGAACACGCTGGAAGAGGCTCGATTGCAGCCACATGCTAACACCCCCGGGTGACTCGAGCAGCTTTTCACTATAAACTACATTTAGACAAGAGCCACGGGCTCTCAGCCGTGCACACACAATACACAACTCGATTATTACTCTTTTTAACAGAACCCGACACTAAAATACGCCGGTAAACAATATTTTTTCTCCGTTTTTCACGGCCCGCGGACGCACCTTATGGAACCGGTCCGCCATGATGAGGGGAAGAGAAAGAGGCACGGGTTCACCCGGAGTAAAAGACACGGGCGGGGCGGGGCGACGGAGAAGGCATAGTGACGTCACGGACAGAGGTCGTGTACCAAATGACACAGCACGGGGCTGTGTCCCAATATACACACCAGCATGACAGTAAAGGGGGCTTTTAGTCACATGTGAACACACAACAGCTGCCAGTGTGAACAGTGTAAAATTATTTCTCAACATTTAACCCATTCACAAAGTGAAGCCGGGGGCAGGGAGCAGTATGTGGGGACGGTACCTTGCTCCAGGGTACCTCAGTAGTGCTACTAGCAGTCCTGGAATTCAAACTCACGACCTTCTGATTACAGGAGCAACTGCATATAACAACGAAGCCACCAGCTGCCTCTTGGAAGTACAGCATTCCCTTCGGTTTCAGGTTTATGGCCAAATGCTGGATTCCTAAACGTAAACCCAGAAACTAGATATTTCTGATGAGTAAATAACTATAATATAAAGTAAATAAGAAAGAAATCCACATTACACACTCTTCACATTCCAGACTCAACAATTACAAACCTCAAAAAAAGGAACTTAGTTCACTTGAGAAAAACAGAGAAGAACCAGAGTTCAAAAAGTAAAAATCCACAAGGAGAAAACACTGAGAGGAACCAAACCTCAAAAAGAACAAACCTTTAAACGGTACTTGTAGAAAACATAATGGAGAATTAAGCTAAAAAAAAATGAGGAAAAAAAAAACATTTAAGATCACGAAGAGAAAACAAAATCTCGAAGAGGAAAAAACGCACACTAGAAAAAACAGAGGGGAACCGAACCTCAAAAAAATGGGGAAAAATTTATTTTGAGAAACAGGAAAAAATATATTTATATAGAGAAAGCATAGAAAGGACCCCAAACTCAAAAAGGTTGTTTTAGGAGTCTTCGAGCCATTCTCCAATCGGTGCCACTGAATTGTGGTGCACTAATTGGAACACAGCCCCTGTCTTGCTCATGTCTCGTCTGGCTTCAGGAGTGTGAAGCTTCCTCCATCATCTGGACCTCAGATTCAACATCAGAGTAATTATAGTTAACAGGTAATATGGGCAAATCTTTAGGTTCCTGCGGTTCAGGGTTTCTGAGGAATGTGAAGGTGATTGAATGTTCAGACTGTGTCACCATCGCCCACCTACAAGGAAAACTATGAGGGGTTTATAAAAAATAAACAAAAAATGGTTAATCAGTTCCCTTCTTTTATTAAACTTTTATTAATTACTCAAACAAATATAAACAATAAAACAAATACAAACTACAATCAAAGCAAAAACTGTAACAGGCAGGGGCCGCTGAGGCTCGGGGATCCGAGAGGGTCCATCCTCGGTGGTCCTGAGCGAGTTTTTAGCTTTTGTCCTCCTGTTGCTGACCCTTAATCTCTTTATTCCGGTCGCTCTCCTGGCGCTGTTTCTTCAGAGCAGCCAACTGTTCCTGTTCTTTCTTCCTGGGGAGGGGAGGGGGGGGGGGGAGTGAGAGAGAGAGAGACAGATAGAGTGAGAGAGAGAGAGACAAATAGAGTGAGAGAGAGAGACAGATAGAGAGACAGATAGAGAGAGAGAGAGAGACAGATGGAGAGAAACAGAGAGAGAGAGAGAGAGACAGATGAAGAGAAACAGATAGAGAGAGAGAGAGAGAGATAAAAAACAGAAACAGAGTGAGGCACCGTGTTCTCCACACACGTTTACTGTTTCTTCTCTTAACACTAAACAAGCCCAGGACAAAACAATGGCACACTTTTCCACTGATTTTATGTTAAACGCTGAGGGCATGTTACCGTCACTGAGAAAATCCAGAGAACCCTCGATGTTCCTATCTCACCGTTTCAGAACCCCCAGCAGAAGATCTGAGAAGGTGGTCCCTCACCTGAAGTACAGCTCCTCCTCGCCCGCCTGCCTCCTGCCAAAAGCTCCTCCAGCCTCCCGGATCACTCCTCCTCCACCTCCACCCTTCCCCGCTCCTTTACCCAGCTCTCCCAGCTTAACAGAGGACACACACACTTAGACACACACACACACACACACATATAGTGGAGGAAATAATTATTTGACACCTCGCTGATTTTGTAAGTTTGTCCAAAGACAAAGAAATGAACAGTCTCAGAAAAGTATCATTTTAATGGTAGGTTTATTTTAACAGTGACAGATAGCACATCAAAAGAAAATTGAAAAAATAACTTTCAATAAAAGAT
>JBBPDE010000001.1:31985011-31995673 GCA_037974605.1 Nannopetersius ansorgii
GACCAAGAGGTCATGGGTTCGAATCCTACCTTCAGCACCACCACTGGGTCCCTGAGCAAGACCCTTAACCCTAAGTTACTCCAGGGAGACTGTTCCCTGCAGTTAGAGAATGGAAGTCGCTTTGGATAAAAGCATCTACTAAATGCCGTAAATGTAAATGGTCAGCTTGAAGATTTGAAGATTTTTTTCTAGCATATCACCAAATTTTTACTTAATTCTTTGTTTCCAGAGGATGTTGGAGATGAAGGAGAGGAGGAAAGGGAGTGCATCTCTTACACCGTTAACATTGATGTCCACTATGGAATTAAATCAAACAGGTAACATTCTCTCAAGGCCTTTTTTTATGGTCACGTTACTGTAATGTCTTTTTCTTTACTGCTGTTAATGTCTGATATTCGGACACATTTGAGGTTGACTTCAGTACGTGCTGTGTTTGCTTTTAGCCTGGCTTTAATTAAAAGGACTGGGGTCATTGATGCCGACAAGCCCATTTCAACCCAAGTCCGGGTTCTGACCCTGAGTGAAGATTCTCCGTATGAAACCTTGCATTCTTTCATCAGCAATGCTGTGGCTCCCTTCTTTAAATCCTACATCCGTGAATCTGGTAAAGCTGACAGGTAATGTTTAAACCAATGAACAGTTTTTTTCCCTCAGATTTTGTCACTCTTCTGTATCTGTTACTATGATTTGTGGTATTTCTGTGTAATTCAGGGATGGAGACAAGATGGCTCCTTCTGTTGAGAAAAAGATTGCAGAACTTGAGATGGGGCTGCTTCACTTGCAGCAGAACATCGAGATTCCAGAGATCAGTCTCCTTATTAATCCCATCATCACCAACATTGCAAAACAGTGCTATGAACGGGGAGAAAAGCCCAAGGTTACTGACTTCGGTGATAAAGTAGAAGACCCCACTTTTCTAAATCAGTTGCAGTCAGGGGTTAACCGCTGGATCAGGGAAATCCAGAAGGTATGAAGGTTTTCCTGAGATCTTTGAAGCAAAACATTTTGATGAAGGGCTAGGGCTGGGCGATTAATCGAACAGTAATCGAAAGCGACATTCAGAACCTATAATCGATCAAATTTTCCCAGGTCGATTATTTCGATTACTTTCCCTTTAAAAATATAGATAGTAGATAGTGTGTGTTTCCATCCAATATTTTAAAATCAAGTAATGCACCTTTCATTCAAAAATCTCACTTGTAATATGTGAGCATATTTACTGTACAAAACTTGTCAGTGAACTAAGAGGGCAAAATAAATAAATAATAATCGTTCGTTAATCGTAATCGGGTTAAAATGTTCAATTAATCGAGATTTTGATTTTAGGCCAAATCGCCCAGCCCTACGAATGGCTTATTTTACTGTTTTGCAAATCTAAATTAAATTCAAATCTAAAATTAATACACAATTTCTAATATATGTTTATTAATACATATTTTTTTCTTTCATTATAGGTGACTAAACTGGACAGAGACCCTGCTTCTGGAACAGCACTGCAGGAAATCAGCTTTTGGCTGAACTTGGAACGTGCCTTGAATCGTATTCAAGAGAAAAGGGAGAGTCCTGAGGTCTTGCTTACCTTGGACATTCTTAAGCACGGCAAAAGATTCCATGCCACAGTCAGCTTTGACACAGACACGGGTAAAGCTTAGTCATCCATGGTCCTGGGCTTTTTGGGGGTTTTTTATTTGTTTTTGTTTATTTTTAAAGAATACAAAATTCCATGGTTTGTTTCTTTTCAGGTCTGAAACAAGCTGTGGAGACGGTAAATGACTATAACCCTCTAATGAAGGATTTCCCACTCAATGATCTCCTGTCAGCCACTGAGCTGGACAAAATCCGTCAGGCCTTGGTGGCCATCTTTACACACCTTCGCAAGATTCGAAACACCAAATACCCCATTCAGCGCGCTCTGCGTCTGGTGGAGGCTATTTCCCGTGACCTGAGCTCTCAGCTCCTGAAAGTTCTGGGCACCCGTAAGCTCATGCATGTGGCATATGAAGAATTTGAGAAGGTAACAGTTGTCCATAAAACAAGTTGTTTTTTTAATTGTAGTGGGTGTGGTGGTGTGTTTTGTTTTTTTCTTGGTGCATGTTGATAACATTGTTCTTTCACCAGGTAATGGTGGCTTGCTTTGAGGTCTTCCAGACCTGGGAGGATGAGTATGAGAAACTTCAGGTGCTCCTGAGGGACATTGTAAAGAGGAAAAGAGAGGAGAATCTCAAGATGGTGTGGCGCCTCAGTCCCGCACACCGAAAACTGCAGGCTCGTTTGGATCACATGAGACGGTTCAGGAGACAGCATGAACAGCTAAGGGCTGTAATTGTTCGTGTGCTGAGACCACAGGTACTGCGGAGCATTTCTGCTGGCAGTGCATGCTCTAATTTTCATATTGGGTGTCATGAGGGAATGTGATGCCCATTAATGTGTTGTGCCCCTTGTGTATGTCTGTAGGTATCTGCCGTTTCCCAGCATGCACAGGGTGAAGCAGTAGAACCGCCTGATATGAAAGTGGCTGAAGTTCTTTTTGATGCTGCTGATGCTAATGCCATTGAGGAAGTGAACTTGGCCTATGAGAACGTTAAGGAAGTGGATGGATTAGACGTCTCAAAGGAAGGTATGGAGGCATGGGAAGCAGCGATGAAGCGCTATGATGAGCGCATCGATCGCGTAGAGACCCGCATCACAGCTCGACTCCGAGACCAACTAGGCACCGCCAAGAATGCCAACGAGATGTTCCGGATTTTCTCCCGCTTCAACGCGCTCTTTGTGCGGCCACACATCCGTGGAGCCATCCGTGAGTACCAGACTCAACTCATCCAGCGCGTGAAGGATGACATAGAGTCCTTGCATGACAAGTTCAAGGTTCAGTATCCTCAGAGCCAGTCCTGCAAGATGAGTCACGTGCGAGACTTGCCCCCGGTCTCTGGATCAATAATCTGGGCCAAGCAGATCGATCGCCAGTTGACTGCTTACATGAAGCGGGTAGAGGATGTTTTGGGGAAAGGGTGGGAGAACCATGTGGAAGGTCTGAAGCTCAAGCAAGATGGCGACAGCTTCCGTGCCAAGCTCAACACCCAGGAGATCTTTGATGACTGGGCCCGCAAAGTGCAGCAGCGCAACCTTGGTGTCTCTGGCCGCATCTTCACCATCGAAAGCAGCCGAGCTCGCGGGCGCACAGGCAGTATGCTAAAACTGAAAGTCAACTTTCTGCCAGAGATCATTACTCTTTCCAAGGAGGTTCGGAATCTGAAGTGGCTTAGTTTTCGTGTTCCCTTGGCCATCGTCAACAAAGCGCATCAAGCCAACCAACTCTACCCCTTCGCCATCTCGCTCATTGAGAGTGTACGCACTTATGAGCGCACTTGTGAAAAGGTGGAGGAGAGAGTTTCCATTTCACCGTTGGTGGCTGGTTTGAAAAAGGAGGTTCAGGCTCTGGTCACGGAGGGCATCGCCTTAGTATGGGAGTCATATAAACTTGACCCTTATGTCCAGCGTCTAGCTGAGACTGTTTTCAACTTCCAGGAGAAGGTTGGTAAACTTTTGAAATTCTTGATACTGCGCTTCCCATTTTCAGAGCCCAAATACTTCATTTTTGTGTTCCTGTTTGTGCAGGTGGATGACCTCCTTTTGATTGAAGAGAAAATAGACTTGGAGGTCCGCTCCCTTGAGACTTGCATGTACGATCACAAGACCTTCTCTGAGATACTCAACCGTGTCCAGAAGGCTGTTGATGACCTGAATCTGCATTCTTATTCCAATCTGCCCATCTGGGTCAACAAGCTAGACATAGAAGTACGTTTTATGTCCTGTTGCATGTCTATGGCGCAGTCTTCGTCGATAGCTATTTTCTAAATTGCTCATTGTTTTTTGGTTATTTTGTTTGTCCACAAAGATTGAGCGCATCCTTGGAGTGCGTCTCCAGGCTGGTCTTAGGGCTTGGACACAGGTTCTTAGAGGACAGATGGAAGACAAAGCAGATGTAGACATGGATACTGAAGCACCACAAGTCAGCCACAAGCCTGGAGGAGAACCCAAGATCAAAGTGAGCTCAAATGTGCATTATAGCCTCACCAACATCTGCTGTAACTTGTTCACACAAGAACTCACTCACCCTTCTTTTTCTCATGTAGAATGTGGTCCATGAACTGAGAATTACAAACCAGGTCATCTACCTGAATCCTCCAATTGAGGACTGCCGTTACAAGCTCTACCAGGAAATGTTTGCCTGGAAAATGGTTGTTCTCTCTCTGCCAAGGATTCAAAGTCAAAGATACCAGGTTAGCTGAAACAGAAAAGCCTTTTTTAACAACTTTTTTTGTTGAATGTCTTTTTTTTTTCTGCAAAAGTGAAGTATCTAACTTTTCTTCATAAACAGGTTGGTGTACACTATGAATTGACTGAGGAGGAGAAGTACTACAGGAATGCTCTAACCAGAATGCCTGATGGACCTGCAGCTCTGGAAGAGGCTTACAGTGCTGTCAAGGAAAATGTTTCGGAGGTAGAACAGTATGTGAAGGTGAGCTTCTTCCTTCTAAACCTATCGGTGTAAATGCTGCATAAACCCTGACACAAGCTGAGGTCACTTTTTTTTGCTGTCCTTCAGGTTTGGCTGCAGTACCAGTGTTTGTGGGACATGCAGCCTGAGAACATCTATAACCGCTTGGGCGAAGACCTCAACAAGTGGCAGGCTCTGTTGGTGCAGATCCGCAAAGCTAGAGGAACTTTTGACAATGCAGAAACAAGGAAGGAGTTTGGCCCAGTGATCATAGACTATGGCAAGGTAGTGCTATACGAAAGTCATGTAGTCGCCTAATTAGTCTTTCAGATTGCTTTATGAACTGTTATTACCATACGCTTTTTATTTTCTTCGTGTTCTTTAAAAACTATTCCCATGTACGTATTTAGGTCCAGTCGAAAGTGAACCTGAAGTATGATTCATGGCATAAGGAAGTGCTCAGCAAGTTTGGACAGATGCTAGGCAATAACATGCAAGACTTCCATTCCCAAATCTCCAAGGTATGTACAGACATGTGTTCTCTTTGATCTCTTTGAGCTTATTCATGAGTTTGACTGCAATTCGTATTATGTATTATTTTATTTTAATATCATTCAGTCTCGCCAAGAACTGGAGCAGCATTCAGTGGATACAGCCAGTACTTCTGATGCTGTTACCTTCATAACATATGTTCAAGCTCTCAAGCGTAAGATCAAGCAGTTCGAAAAGCAAGTTGATGTAAGTATAACCACACCGTGCTTTAGTTTAATTTTCTGAAGATACATCGCACTGAGTTTGTTTTCCGTTTTAGCTCTTCCGCAATGGCCAGCGTCTTTTGGAGAAACAGCGTTTTCAGTTCCCTCCTTCTTGGCTATACATTGACAACATAGAAGGGGAGTGGGGGGCCTTCAGTGACATCATGAAACGCAAGGACACCGCTATTCAGCAACAAGTGGCCAACCTGCAGATGAAAATTGTTCAAGAAGACCGTGCTGTAGAGAACCGCACCTCAGATCTGCTCACAGACTGGGAAAAGACCAAGCCAGTAGCTGTATGTCCATTATGGATTTTGTTCATGTAAATCCTCTGTTATACACTGTAACCCTTTAGGTTTGTGTAGCTGATTTATCTCCTCTCCTTTAGGGAAACCTTCGTCCAGAAGAAGCCCTTCAGTCTCTCACTATCTATGAAGGGAAGTTTGGGCGACTAAAGGACGACAGAGAAAAGTGTGCTAAGGCCAAAGAAGCACTAGAGTTAACAGACACTGGTCTTCTGAGTGGCAGTGAGGAGAGAGTACAGGTACAATGCGTTAAGAGTCGAATGCTGCCTGATCAACTGTTAGCAGCATTTTGTTCTGTAATAAGCACTGAAATGCCCATTTCCCCCATGTGTCCTAACAAACCCCCATGTGTCCTAACAATCCCCCCCTGGTGTGTTAACATGCCCCCCCCAATGTGTCCTAACATGCCCCCCCCCAATTTGTCCTAACAATCCCCCCATGTGTCCTAACATGTCTGCCCCCCCAATGTGTCCTAACATGTCCTTGTTTTCGTTTTCTGCAGGTTGCACTGGAGGAGTTGCAGGATCTGAAGGGTGTGTGGTCAGAGCTGTCCAAGGTTTGGGAACAGATTGATCAGATGAAAGAACAGCCCTGGGTCTCCGTGCAGCCACGCAAGGTAAGCAGGGAAATATGCATACTGTCTTTCGTAAAAAGAGTTGTGTGAGACTCTTCCTGTTGGCTAATGTTGTCTTTCATCCTGGTAGCTGCGTCAAAGTTTGGATGCTCTCCTGAACCAGCTGAAGAACTTCCCAGCTCGTCTGCGGCAGTATGCCTCCTATGAATACGTACAAAGGCTGCTCAAAGGCTACTTAAAGGTTAGCATCGAATTAGTTTTTCTGTTCTTGAACTGGATTTGGATGAATAGAAGAAACTCTGTGAGTAACAGTGATGCACTGTTGTAAATGTAATGGTTTTGGGTTTATAGGTGAATATGCTGGTGATTGAACTAAAGTCAGAGGCTCTGAAGGACAGACATTGGAAGCAACTAATGAAGCGGCTGCATGTGAACTGGGTGCTGTCAGAGCTAACCCTTGGACAGATCTGGGATGTAGACCTGCAGAAAAATGAGATGGTGGTGAAGGATGTGCTGCTGGTGGCCCAAGGAGAGATGGCCCTAGAAGAATTCCTCAAACAGGTCTTGCATACTTTTTTTTTTTTTTGTGGTTGTCTGTCAAACACTTTTCTCATTGGAATAATTACATTTTTGTTCTTGCTGTACTTCCCAGATTCGAGAAGTCTGGAACTCGTATGAGCTTGACTTGGTCAACTATCAGAATAAGTGTCGTCTCATCAGGGGATGGGATGATCTTTTCAACAAAGTCAAGGAACACATCAACAGTGTGTCTGCTATGAAGCTGTCTCCGTACTACAAAGTGAGCTGCTTTTCCCCAGTTATATTTGAGTTTGAGTTCAGCATGATCAGTGCAGTGGCATCTAAACTATATGAAAAGAGGGCAGTATCTGATTTTGCCACTAGTCAAAGAATGCTTTTAAGGAATGAGTCCATATCTTCTCCAACAGTCTAGTTGAGGAGTGAAGGGGGAAACGATTTGAGCTTGTTTTAGTGGGAGGTTTGTTATTGGGTGTAGGACACTACTGCAGCATGAGTTCAGTTTTGATATTCTTATAATAACTGGAAGGATTTGGAAAATAAGGCCTTTTTCCTGTGATTTCGCAAGGTTTTCGAAGAGGATGCTCTGAGCTGGGAAGATAAGCTGAACCGCATTATGGCTCTATTCGACGTGTGGATAGATGTGCAGAGGCGCTGGGTCTACTTGGAAGGCATTTTTACTGGCAGTGCAGACATCAAACATCTACTTCCTATAGAGACACAGCGCTTCCAGGGGTGAGCAGATGACTTGATGCGTGGTTTTTTGATAGTAATGGGATTTTTAAGCATAAAATCATAGGCTATTTCATGCTAAAGGGAAAGATGTTTGTGCTGACCATATGCTCTGGCTGTTTTGTAGCATTAGCACCGAGTTCCTGGCTCTGATGAAGAAGGTGACAAAGTCTCCTCTTGTCATGGATGTCCTAAACATCCAGGGAGTTCAGAGGTCACTGGAAAGGCTGGCCGACCTCCTGGGGAAGATCCAGAAGGCATTGGGAGAATATCTGGAGAGAGAGCGCTCCTCCTTCCCCAGGTCGGGTGTTTTTAGTTTGATATTTTTTTCTTGTTGTTTTTGTTTGTTTGCTGTAGTGCTACAGGCCCACAGATTCAACGTGTTCGGATAAACTCTCTGTCTATAGGTTCTACTTTGTGGGTGATGAGGATTTGCTTGAGATCATTGGCAACAGCAAGAATGTGGCTAAACTGCAGAAGCATTTCAAGAAGATGTTTGCTGGAGTGGCCAGTATACTCCTGAATGAAGACAACACTGAAGTCCTGGGCATCTCGTCTCGTGAAGGAGAGGAGGTAAACACTGGTGAAAGTAGCAGAAGTTTTACTCTGGGTCTCTCTTAAAAAGGACAAATGTCACAAATTGAATGCAGTGTTCAAAGACTGGTATGGTGCTTTAAAAGTTGGTAAATTTGAGAAATTAGTCAAAACCTTATTTTTTTAAATAGACCCAACAGTGTATATTGCATGCTTTGTGCAGTAGTAGTAAGCTATTTTGATAGGACATAAGTGGTTTTACGTTCATATCTGAATGTGCATCTCTTGCTGCTGTTGTCTTTAATTGGTGCTTAGAGTGCACAGATCACAAGAGCATGAGTGAAGTTAAACCAGTGAGATCATTAGCAAAGTGTTTTAACTGTCTTTGAATGTGTAAAAAGTGTCAAACGCTCTAATTTAGGTCCTCTACAAAACGCCTGTGTCCATCACGGAGCACCCAAAGATCAATGAGTGGCTGACTCTGGTGGAGAAAGAGATGAGGGTCACTTTAGCCAAACTGCTGGCTGAGGCGGTCACAGAGGTGGGAGCTTTCAACAAAGGCACTGCCATTGATCTTGGTACCTACATCAAATGGATCGACACATACCAGGTGCTTAAAGAATGAGAAAAATGAACAAATACTTGAATTATTACTTTTTGTCTGAAATTATGTGAAAGATGGAAATCTAATTCGGTACCAATTGATTTCGTCCTCAGGCACAGTTGGTGGTTCTGTCGACCCAAATCGACTGGTCTGAGAACGTAGAGACGGCTCTGACCACCATTGCAGGGAGCAACAACCTGGCTCCCCTGCAGGCTGTGCTGACCAACGTGGAGGCCACACTGAACCTGCTGGCTGACACAGTACTGATGGAGCAGCCTCCTATCCGCAGGAAGAAGTTGGAGCATCTGGTGAGGAGTGCATCAGTGGTCCCCAACCTTTATTTCGTCACAGACCGGTTTAATATCAGAAACTATGTTCATGGCCCGGCATTTAAGGAGTGACAGATAAATATACGTATTTATACAAATAAAGGATACGCATAAAAATGGGGATATTTTAAAGGTACCCCATTATTATATTTTTAAAATATAATGATAAACGTAAATCCAGTGTGTACTCGCAGCTTTTTTAACAGCACTTTCAGCAAGTTTTTTTTTTCTGTGCAGCCTGCGGACCGGTACCACATGACCCACAGCCCGGTACCTGTCCGCCGCCCCGGGGGTTGTGGGCCACTGTTGTAAATGACCTAACTCCTCAAAAACAAAAAGGACTGATTTGTCATGACACGCTTTTTTTGTGGTCAAGTTTTCCTAATTTTCTCCTAGTGAGCCGTTAATGGGTTGATTCTCTGATCTGGTCAACAGTTGCTCCTTTCCTCTTTGAAATGTTCTCTGCTGCTTATTATGAGTCTGTGCAGGAAAATTCTTTGCTTTCTCTTTTAAAATGTTTTGTTTTATTTTCACTATTTTCTATCTAAATTTAGATCACAGAGCTTGTCCACCAGAGGGACGTGACCAGGACCCTTATCAAGAACAAGATTGACAACCCCAAGTCCTTTGAGTGGCTGAGCCAGATGCGTTTCTACTTTGACCCTAAGCAGACTGACGTGCTCCAGCAGCTGTCCATTCAGATGGCCAATGCAAAGTTCAACTATGGCTTTGAGTACCTGGGTGTGCAGGAAAAGCTGGTGCAGACCCCTCTTACAGACCGGTGCTATCTCACAATGACCCAAGCTCTTGAGGCTCGTCTAGGAGGATCTCCCTTTGGTGAGTCCATGAGCTCAAGTCCTTTTTCCATTATTGTGGGTTTGGTCAAGTGATTGTGATCCCAGATTGCAAGGTGCATTCCTCCAGTATTGATTGGGATGATGCTGTAGCCTGCCGATGAATTAATATGGGTTTATCATTGAATAGATTCCTTTTTTTTTCTTTTTCTGCTGTTTACTAGGCCCTGCTGGGACTGGAAAGACAGAATCTGTCAAAGCTCTTGGCCACCAGCTTGGACGTTTCGTCCTGGTCTTTAACTGTGACGAGACCTTCGACTTCCAGGTATCTCTAGTTCAGCAGAAATGATGATGAGCATTAAGGCTCTAGCATTAGCCAGTGACCGAAGCTTTCCCTGTACCTTGAAGTGAAAAAATCCACATTTCATACTTAAGAGTAGCAGACAATTAGTAGTTTTAATAAAATGATCTATATGAGAGAAACGTTCCTCTTTCTGTATCACAATCCTATGTAACAATCGTCTAAAAAACTATAAATGAGTAACAGCTTCCACCTTTTGCTTTGAGACATTATTACAGTAAGAAAAGTCTTCAAATGAACCTCAAATAAGTCCAAATGTGTTGTTTTTCTTTCAGGCAATGGGCCGCATATTTGTTGGTCTGTGTCAGGTGGGTGCCTGGGGCTGCTTTGACGAGTTTAACCGACTAGAAGAAAGGATGCTGTCTGCTGTCTCTCAGCAGGTTCAGTATATCCAGGTGGCCCTTAGGGAGCATAGCAACCCCAACAGAGACCGCAGTATGTAACCTACTTAAAATCCTACATGTGTACGTTAGTTGTATGAAGCCTAAAAAATAATGTAATAAAAACGTTGCAATTTTTACCTAATCGTAGCACTGTGATTTGGTTTATATATGTTTGTTTATTTGTTTAATTCCAGGCACCCCGATCACCACTGAACTTCTGAACAAGCAGGTAAAGGTGAGCCCTGAAATGGCCATC
>JBBPDE010000001.1:32030688-32041926 GCA_037974605.1 Nannopetersius ansorgii
TGTGTGTGTGTGTGTGTGTGTGTGTGTGTGTGTGTGTGTGTGTGTGTGTGTGTGTGTGTGTGTGTGTGTATGTATGTATATATACACACAAAAAAGTAGTAGACAGGCTAATCTAATGCACAACATTGTTTAACATCAATTTTAGAAAAATTTGCCCCATAGGTTTGAATGAAATCTCCTGTATATGCTGGTACTAGTAAATCACACCAAAACGGAACAGTCTGTGTTTATTCCGTCCTAACATCAGTGAGTAAACGCAAAAGGACATGAAACAAGACGGGAACCCCAGCTTCTGAGTGCCAATGTGCTGCCAGTGATCCTCACCATGTGTCCAGCATTCACATAATGTCTCAGCCATCAAAAAGACTATTACAATGAAATGATAAACTCCACATTGTCGAAACATAACTGTTCATTTGATCCTCTGTTGTCAAACTGCTCCTTGCTGAGCACCAGTGTTAATGTAAGCTAGCTGAAAGCAAACCTGTAATATTACCTTTAGATTTAACTAAGAATAAACTTAAGACAAGTTAGAAAATACATTGCTGTGTGAATATGGGGAAGTATGGTTAAATATTTACAGCTACAGGAAAAGTTAAGACGCCTCCAATCTGGCCTTAATCCCTCTGGAATGGTAATAAAACAGTATTAATATTCATAGAATAAAAGAATTCACCTGGTCTGCATTATTCCTAACTCCGTCCAGACGTTCTGCTTGGCACTTTAGCAGGTTACCAATATAATCACAGGCACTTGGGTTTGGGTTTGGGTTCGGGTTCATCTATCAGCGGAAACACCACCATGCTGTACACCATGCTGTACTGGGCCTGATGTAATAATGCATTTTGGATTTTGTTAATTAGCTGATTTTTTTGGAAGAATAACATATAAATGGGAAATCACTCAAATATGACTGGATATTGTACCATGCTTGTATAATTACTTATGGAAATTGCATTTTATAAACACCTGTTTCTGTGCTATAGGTCTGAAGCTGCAGGGAGCAACCTGTACTAACAACAAGCTTTCTCTCTCCACCGCCATCTCCACTGAGCTTCCGCTCACACAGCTGCGCTGGGTGAAGCAGAACAATGCGGAGAAGAGGAATATGGTTTGTCAATATTCTGACACATGTACAAACTGGGTATTAGCTCTAACAGACACTCTCTAACTTGGTCTCTTTCTCTTCACTAGGTCACCCTGCCGGTGTATCTAAACTTCACACGTACCGACCTGATCTTCACTGTGGACTTCGACATTGCCACCAAGGAAGATCCACACAATTTCTACGAGCGTGGTGTGGCCATCCTCTGCACCGAGTAGATGATTACCCATGTCACAAAATTCATCTTCACTTATCTACTAAACGTAACGGAATCTTTGTAGCTTAGATACTTGTGGAACCCAATATTTGTGAAATGATATTGGAGTATAACGTAACAGTTAATTCGTAAGTTGAACAGTATGTTTATCAGGAAAGAGACTTTAGGATGTATTGTATGATGGATATGTGCACTGTTGAATGGGTTTAAAACCAGGCTGAATTTTTTAGATAAGGAAACTGTACGTGTTTTAAGATGGAGCATTGAACGTTGATTAAATTTCAATTTGTCATTCAGTGTCATTGTGGTGTGTGGTTTTTTTGGGTTTTTTTTTTTTACAATTTAAACTTGTAGTAACAAAGCCTGAAGGTCAGATTGCCATTGATGCTGTTGTTTTTAGTTGATCTTAGATCAGACATGGCCAAACTACAGCCTGTTGGGCTTTTTAATCCGGCCACCTAACTCGTCTACGTTATATTATTACATTTTTTTATAAAGACACCTCAATCATTTTACCTAGCTGTAATTCACATCTTTCCCCAGCAGATGGCGCACCCCGAAGACGTTGACCCTTGACTGAACTATTACGGTTACTCTACTTCATTTTGTCGCTTTGTACTTTCAGCCCTTCAGTAAAAATGAGCGGACCGAAGAAAAGAAAAGTAGGCAGTGAGTGCCGAGTGTTCAATAAAGAGTGGACAGCAAAATATTTTTGTCCGATCAACAGCTGTATGTCTGATATGCCAATACTACTTTAATAATACGTTATTTAATAAATTTGTAAAACTATTTTTACAATAAACTAAGCACAATGGGGTTTTGCTGCCTGTTAAAGGCCAAATCTTTTCATGTAATGGTTTTTACATTTAATTTATATTAGTTCACACAAACGCACCATTCTCCTATTCTGGTCCGGCCCCTCTGTCAAATATTAGAAACCATTGAGTCAAAAAGTTTGCCCACCCCTGTCTTAGATGTTAGATTTGCTATGCTGATGTAATGTTTTCTAGACTAGTAAACCGTTTACTCAACACTTTTGCAGTAATGTTAAATACCTTTTTAAATTCAGCATATTTCTGTTTCACAGACAAGTGTTTCAAATAGATTTTCCCATTGAAGATACACTATAGCCATCTTTCGGATTGTTGACTAACATTTCAGTTGCCAGTATGCACCATCATACATGGTGCATTTATTCGCTAACTGGGAACTGAAAATTCAGAAGTGAGCCAGCAGTTAGTCTTTAAAAAAAGCTGTGATGGGTAAATCTGTCTATTTGTGTGAAATCTTTTTCACATTGCTCTTCCACATAGAAAAATGAAACCCATTTAGGAATTGTAGTCAGGAATCTGGGGAAAGATTCAACTTGAGTCTGTGTGAACTGGAAAGTGTCGATGCTGGATGAACACAGTCAGCCCCCTGGTGTATAATGACACTAAAAAAGTGAGGCAACAGTTTGGTTCAATTAGCTGCACTTTATTGTTGTTGCATTTTATTTTACACAAAGAAAACCATGGTGTGTTTTGAAAACTCCTCTAATCTGATCAATAGTGCCATTGTGAAATAGCCCAGCTTTTTCCCTACTATAATACCCATCTATTTTAAACCTATTATGGCTTGTTAAATAGCTTTCGTGTTCAACACTAACGTGTAGAACACAGGGCTTCCTTTACTAAGACTGGAAAACACAAGTAGGCAGCTTTTGGAGTGCTTGTGGCTTTAAATCCTCCACCTTACAGTATTTTTTCTGCCTGTTTTGGTAGCACACATCCTACCAGAAAGGCAGTATCTGTCAGATAATGGCATGATGTCCAGGTTATAGTGTGCTGAATTAAGGCTGTTGCATGAAAATCTTTTCTTCATCCCTAGAAGGAGAAAATCATATAAACAGTATATTCATAAAATCACATCTCCAGCAACCTCTGCCTCTTTCATTACACTACTGAACTGGCAAAACGCCAGTTCATAGCTGCATTTTTCTTTATAGATATCATAACATCAGGAATTGCTGTCATCGGTTTAAACCAGGAAATAAGATGCAACTTGCCCTAGACGCTCTAACAGCAGGCCGATCAGAGAAATCTGCTGACTGATCCCTGACACATGGCTTTTGTGATTAAGTGCATTCTGCCACAACCACAAACCCACCTCAGAGAAAATGGTCTCCGACTCCATTTGAGTGATACACTGCTTCTTCTGGTGAATGTATTCCTCATTGTCACCCAAAGGGCAGAACATCTTCCTTTTTGAAAGTGTGGCAGGGTGTGTGGGACTCCTGAACTCATTCGATGTGTCCGTATCGAGTGGCACTGGAAGAGGGTAGAGAAAGGGTTTCTCCGGCACCTCTGCAGTGACACGTTTCCTGGCTCTATAAAGGAAGTCCCCCTCAGAGTCACCTGAGGACCTCATCTGGATGTCTGTAAGATGCATAAGGGCCACCGCATCCCGCGGCGCTGACTGCTTCACCTCGAAGAGGGACCTATGATTGGTCGCTGCTCTGCGACTTCTCCCTTTCATTCTAAAGCCTTTGTGCTTCTGCCTTTTTGGACCATGGTCTGAGGAAGCAGAGTCTTCTGAGCTTCCATCATATGGGTCCAGGGTCTGAAACAAGTACCAAACATAACAGTCACAAGATCCAAGTCAATCAGCCTTAAAACCAAGGTACCAGAAAGGGTCATGTTGCCAAGTAAGAACCATTTTTGTTCCATAAAAGAACCTCAACTGCAGATGAGACGTGTTTGTGCAGAGAACCTTTTAAAGTTTAAAAAGTTCCATGTTATCTAAGGTTTCTGAGAAGAATGCTTTAACTGATAATGAACATTTACCACAGCCAGTAACAGGGGGGCATTGAAAGGCACTGACCGCTGGCGACCCACCCCCCCCCCCCCCCCCCCTCTAGTTTCGCCCATCGTTCTTGATCGATAGTGCCCCCGCCCCCTAGTCAGTTAGATACCAGTCTAGTAGATCCGCTCTGACCACTGCAATAATTCTAATGTAAATAATGAATAATGGAAGCTTAAAGACACCTATTAGTTCTGTGAGAACGGTATTCCATCTGAATTGTTAATTGATCTCAGACAGATTTTTGCTTATGTACTCTCTCTCTATAGACGGCAGGTAGTAGCAGACTAAAGTGCAAATACTTTCATAAAAATATAAAGGCTGATGTATCTTTCAGATTATTTACTCATACACTTAATATAAAAAGTGCTATCTGCAAAAAAATATCCACTTGAATATACAAACCCCTCCCTGGCACCGTCCTACCTGATGAAGTTTAGACTACGCTGAAATGTAGTGTTTGATTGCTGCTGTGTAATGTACAAAAATATTTTCCAAAATAATCATAGGTATGTGAATCTGTTGTGAAAAAGACTTTTTGATTTTCACTCACTTGTGGATAGTGCCACGCTATTGGCTTCTGTGGCAAAGTAGGCCTCTTAAGATCTGTGCATCCCTGTAAAAACTAACAAGACAGTATACATTAATGCAATAACTTTCGCCGGTTCCAAACTTGTTGAAGAAGAGCTCGTACTGAATAAAATTAAGAGGTCAGCACTAAGTGCGTAATACCTTACAGCTGGCATCTGACCATCGTGGGCTTGTGTCCAACTCAGAGTCTGAACTTGAATCCACTTTACACATCTGGAACAAATCAAAACTCACTCCACTAGACAAATCTACATAAACATATATTTTTCTCCTTAAAGTGTTGCAATATTCTCATTCACGTGATTCTATACACACTGACCAAAAGAGTATTTGTTTAACAGACATTGCGCCTACCATGTATTTCCGTGCCAGTCTGTCCATTGCCTCTGGGCGTCTCCGTGCAAAGCTTTTGTCACAAACACCTGTGAGACCACTTTGTATTACAGAATGCTGAGAAAATGCCATCTTCTGCATGAACGTTTTAAAGAATCGTAAGCAATATTTTTAATAGCACTAATGATAGCAGTCAGGCCTAGACCTGTGAACTGTACTCTAAAAGTACATTTGTGGCACTGTAGCATGTTTTTAGACAGATATATAATATTATGTTTTGTCGGTTTTCCTGTAGCATGTCACCTCCGGAATTGTTTTGTCGACATTGTGGTCCACGACCTGACGCACACTCTTCAGACGAATTAAAGGTATCTGAAAGAACTCTGTGGTTGAACAAGGCGGGCTGCTGGTCTGCCAAATGATTTTAGAGAGAAAATATGTAAAGGTTTAATTTATTAAATAGTAAGAAAACCCGAAAGCGTGTAACCTCGACATGGGCCTCGGTAAACATTTTTAAAGTATTTGGAAACAACATTTTTGATATATTTGAATACTCGTTTGTGTAGCATTATGCTTGGGAAATTTAAAGGACACGTTGTATTTAGGGCAGCCCACAGTACGGGGCTAAATTTTAAACAGTTCAAATTGCTTCTACGCCATTGTGCTTTTCTGTTTTTTGTATCATCTTTGGTTGTAGGTTTCTTAATAATCATTATTAATCGAAAACATGTGCAAAATCGGATTCGATCCTGTATTCTAAAGTTATTCCGTTCAATTACCGCAGTAGCCCGGCTGCTCGGCTCTGCGCATGCGCGGCGCGTAAGATCCGGGCCTGGGCCAGGATGAATGCAAATTTCAAAGATGGCGGCGGAGGGAGGAGGGAAGGAGATGAACGAAATCAAAACTCAGTTCACGACCCGAGAAGGTGCATACAAACTCCTCACGCACTCCGAGTATAGCCGCCCCAACCGGGTGCCTTTCAACTCGCAGGGCTCTAACCCTGTGAAGGTCTCGTTCGTCAACGTGAACGACCAGTCCGGCAACGGCGACCGAATCTGCTTCAATGTGGGCCGGGAGCTCTACTTCTATATCTACAAAGGCGTCCGAAAGGTAAACAACACCTCGGAGCGTTTGTGGTTTTGTTTTGTCTCACAGGTGCAGTTAAACTGACAGGCAGTAGCTAAAAGCGAAGTTTAATGTGTCTCCACCTGAAGCGGCGAGGTTGTTCGTATTTGTGAACGCCGCTGACTAAGGGTTGCTAACCTCAGCTAGCCTAGCTCCTGAAGCCGAGCCACAAGCTGTCAGCTCGGGCCTAACGTCAAGTCCACCTGTCGCGGGCGCCGCGAACTAACAGTTGTCGTGCTTTATTTATTCTCTGATTTATCTTTTGTTTTGCCCAACTTAAATAATACCGTTGTGCGGGTTTTAACTTTGCCCTGAAGGTGTCGGCAGATATCGAGGTCGATTTGGACACGAAGCGAAGCAAAACTACAGAGTTACAACGTGGTTAAATCTGCAGTGGACCAACCATTTCACGTTTTACGGAATACTCGTACTCTTAAATCTTTTACAGACTGTCCTTATTGATGAATCGGTTAACAAACTTAAGTACACTGCAGTGAGGCAAGTAGGAACTGAGCAGTGGGGTTAAAAGTCTAGAGTGACGTCTTATAGTCATTATTTCCAGCGTAGTGGTGAATGGCTGAATGTATTGTTATCCTCCAGGATCTAGATTTATGCAGTCAGTGTTTTTGACTGAGCAGAGACTCATCTCACCAGTTTTTGACGTAAAAGTGGTTATTTTTTTGTGGTAACGACTTCGTATCGCAATGAGTTTAAATGTTTTTATATGTGTATATATATATGTGTATATGTATATATATGTGTGTGTGTGTGTGTGTGTGTGTGTGTTTGTATATGAAGGTGCTTTAAATTGGATCAGCTGGTATTTTTAGACTTGTAGTGTAAATCTTCTGAAAGTAAGAGGTTATATCCACATCTACACATGAACATTTGGTTTTATTCTCAACCCACAAAACAGGCTTCCAAGTTGCAGTCGACACATTTCAGAAAAGAGATAATGGTACTTCATTGATACTGCATTACATTGTTGATCACTTTGATACAAGCATTGTTCATTGTTCAAGGCAGAAGTTTGTCAATTTAGGTCAATATTTAATTGTACATATTTACATGTACACTGGTCAGCCGCAAACTGCCTAATATTGCGTAGGTCCTTCTTGTGCCGCCCAAACACCTCTTACCTGCTGAGGTATGCAGATACTAGAAGTCTTTTAAGATGCAAACTCTATGTATTGAACTAGTTTGTCCGCGACATTCCCCAGGCGTTATGTTGGATTGAGAGCTGGGCAGTTTATACCTCAACAGTTGAACTCTTAATGTTCACGTAGTGCATCATGGTAGGATCCTCAGGGATGTGGTGCAGGTCCAAAGGGACAGCATGGCATTTTGATTGGTATGTAGCTATGCATCCAGCTGCAATTGACAGCCATAGCCTGCATTACCTTTTTCAATTGGTGTGATTGTAGCTTTCTGTGGGATTAAAGGCTTGTTTTCATTCGACACATGGGCTCCCTTGACCCTAACAGTGCTTCACCAGTTATCTTTCCTTGGATCGTATTTGGTAGTTACTAACCACTGCATATCGGGAACACCTTACATGACCTGATGTTTTAGAGATTTTGATACAGTCACATGCTGCTTGTCAAAGTATCAGATCCTTATGTATGCCAATTTTTCCAGCTTCCAACACAACTTCCATCCCTTGTCAGGTGCGATTGTCATGAGATTAGTTTCTTTCTCTGCCTAGGAAGCAGTTTGTGGGGATGGTACCTTGCTCAATGGTAGTTAGAGAATCTTAAAGTTTTGAGTTCAAATGAGGAGTGGTGTCACTGGGATTTGAACCCACAACTTTAAGATACAGGGGCAACTCCCTAACTACCTGGCCACTAGCTGCCCTAAATCACTTATCCTGTCAGTGATTTTAATGTTGTGGCTGATCAGTGCACACTAAGTATTACTTTTTCCCAAAACAGTAACTGTTCCAAGAGCAACTGTGTAAAGTGAAAAGCCATGTTATGTTTTGTCAAAAAAATGCCTCTTTTTATCGTGTAAATCCTAAATATGCTCCCAGAACACTTTCATTTCATTTCAGGTAACCCGTATTCACCTCTTTTAATTTAAATTCCCAGCTGAGAAATGCAACTTGTAAGGTCGCGGGACAAAAATATTGGGACACTGCGGTGAGGAACCGTTTTAGGGGAATAGCCCCTGATCTACTGGGGCTAAAAATACAAATCAGGACTTATTGAAAAGGTTTCCTGGTGAGCAATCTGTGGAGTGTTTGAGTGTTTGCACCGCAGAGAAATCGGAGCGTGGGGCTCAACCCTGGTGTGGAATTTGAAAAAAGCACTTCCAGGTTGACTACAGCCTGCCCTGAGTCCCCTTGTGTGAAAACATCCAGAAAAAATATATTTATTGCCACAAAAAAGCAAAAAAGGCAGAGGATATTTTGTTTCCACATTATTGTGGGGATTTCTGCATGTGTTCAGTTCTCAAAAAATCTGCGTGTGACAATCTGTGACTCTTGATCCGCGCAAAACTGGAGGATTACTGTATAGTTTTCTGCGTTGTGTGCAGTATTTTTACTATTTTTGTCTGCAAGTGCAGTGGTGGCCTAGTGGTAGGATACTTGCCTCTGGACCAAGAGGTCATGGGTTCAAATCTTACCTTCAGCACCACCACTGGGTCCCTGAGCAAGACCCTTAATCCCAGGTTGCTCCAGAGAGAGACTGCCCCCTGTAGGTAGGGAATGGAAGTCGCTTTGGATAAAAGCGTATGATGAATGCTGTAAATGTTTTTGTTGAGCCCTTTGACAAGTCCAATCTTTAAGGGGTGCCATTGCACCCTCCTTTTAAAAGGGATATACATTTTTTTGTGCAGTAGTAGATGCAAGGTGTATGTGTATGATGCCCTAGATCTAAATGGACTTTTTGATATGTGGAAAATTTGTTACCAAACATTACTACTAGGGATGCACCGAATATTCAACCACTAAAATATTTTTTTAAAACGACCAAAACAGTGATGACGCCATCAGTAAACGCAGACTGCAGGAGCTCTTGGATTACAGCCAATATGTCTGTAGTGTGGGCGCATTTCAAAATATGTAAAAGGGGTTCTCCACTGACTGGTACCAGCTCAGTTCAGTTCTACTCTGTTCCGTTTGGTTTCAGACCTACAGTTTCCCACTACAACTGGTTGCTATAGCGACCAAGCATTATGAGAAGCAGCAAGAGCGGGGTAAACAACCCTGCATCATTACAATCGCCAGCATTGATGAAATCAGAGGGGTTTTATTTCTTATCCTTGGCACAAGGCTTAAAGAAGCAACGCTAGTGCTAATGCTAACGTTCAGTCAACAACACTGGCGTAACCATAGCGACAACCAATCAGTAACCTCCAATATGTACACGTCATCATTTAGCATCAGTTGTTGAGTGTTGCGATGGTGATATCACATGCGATAAGTGAGTAAAAACTTAGCCTTTATAGTGTTGATGATTTTCTCCTTTAGATTTGCTGGTAATAAAGACTCCAGACGCTGACTAGTCTATGCAGAAAAAAATGGAATGCAATATTTCCATTCCAACATTTTTTAAAAGAATTTATTTAAATAGAGCATTTAATGACTCTCATAAAACATCTGAACCTTTGAACATTGTTGAAAAAAATCTGAAAATATTTTTAAATATACTTTTAAATCTTAAATAATGTACATTATAATAAGTACTTGGCCAGAAAAATAGCAAAAGGTACAATCTATAACAGCACAGAAGATGAAGAAACTGGAAAAACACCATTTATTGCAGTTCAGTCAGTCTTTCGCGATATGTATATTTTTTTGCAATGTATATATTGCGCATGTTGATATCGCAATGACTGTAAATTTGCAATATAATGTGCAGCCCTAGTAGGGATTGATCTGCTGGGCTGCAGCTTCCTGTCATATTCATGCGGTTGTTGATTGCGTCGTTACTGTTCCGGTTGCGTTAAAAAAAAATCGTCCGAAACTGAAAATGTTTTGCTATTTTCCGTGGCTGAATATTCGGTGCATCCCTAGTGGTAACCCTCAAAATTTATTTTTCTAAGTATCTAAAGTTTTTGGGGAGCACCAGTTACCATTGTGTTATGACTCTGTGTCAGTGCAGTATGTATCATTAATCAGCAATTTTCATATACAGTAACCCCTGGCTTTGCATGGGTTGCGTTCCAAGAGCACCAGTGTATAGTGAAAAACCAAGTTGTGATTTAAAAAAAAAAAGCCTACAATGCCTTGTGACAGGCCGGCACGGTAGGACCGGCTCCCATAAGCCTTTGTGGGCCGGGTGAGTGGCCAGTTGGCCCAGTTTGTGTTTTTGTAAGTGTTGGAATGTAGTAATAGTAGCTGTTTCTGTGTAAACTGTGTGTTGTGTGTATTTGAGCCCTTCTTGCAAGTCATCCTCCTCCATAGCGTCAGCTGCTGGCATAGGGTGGCGGGTGAGACGAGCGTTACTTGTTTGAGAGCAGTACTGGGGCACAGTGGGTTGAGGGCTCTGTTGCAAAGTCTGTTCAAAGCTGCAAAGAAGAAATGCTGAGAATAAATGACAATTTTAAGAAAAGTGTTCTCGCAATCTCACTCTAATGCTCACCACACTATTTTTAAAACAAAAAAAATATGAGGACAAGACATGGAGCAGTCTTGCTACATGCAGCAGCAGTAGCTTCTTCTTTTAATGGTGGTTGACAACTTTTCAGTGTATCACCCCCCCCCCAACTCTGCCGGTAATACAGTTCGGTACTCAAAAAAAACAAAACAATTAATCAGTGTAAAACTGAGGGGTTACTGTATGCATATATATATATATATGTGTGTGTGTGTATGTATGGTCGTCAGCGTTGCTGGAGAAGGCAAGGTGAGTGATACGCTGAGGTCAACATGGTCCCCAGGGTTTGCTTTGGTGGAGGAGGAGCAGCAGTCTGGGCAGGCATCACCCGTCAGCGCTGAACAGAAATATTTATTGTACACAGCTCAATCACGGCACGTTCTTAACTCAGAGACATCATAGAACCCATCATCATCCCCCAATTC
>JBBPDE010000001.1:32057383-32089081 GCA_037974605.1 Nannopetersius ansorgii
TGGCACTGGGTGAAGAGTTTTGGAAAAACACCATTTATTGCAGTTCAGTCAGTCTTTGGCGATATGGATATTATGCATGTTGATATCGCGATGACTGTAAATTTGCGATATATTGTGCAGCCCTAATGGATACAATGAAAAATCAAAATGTACTACAACTTCCGTGCCATTGCAGTACTGTATAGGTTAGATACAGCATGGTTCCTGTGTACGTATGGAAAAGTGCCTTTACAGTGATTTGTACAGTAAATATTTCAGTTTATAACCTAATCCTTAATTTGACTAAAGTAGTCTGATAATTTGTTAGCTGATTATTTATTGTTTGTTAGCTGATTATGTTAATAATACATTTTATAAAAATGTAAATAGCACTACCTACATGTTTGGATTTTGGGCTTATATAATTGAAGTTGGGAGCTAATTATTGCAGTTTCCTCAAGAATATGAACAGGAATTTCAAATCAAGCAATTGTGACACCACTAACAATACATGCGGTTCTTTGGTGTTGTAAGGCTTTACCAAACTGAAAATGAGTGATTTTTTAAATTGTACACCTTGGCACCCTGTAGTCCAGTAGCTAAAACATTTCCCTGAGGACCAGACGTCCACAAAGTTGCAACGTCAAACTCCACTTTCTACCACTTTGTCCCTGTAACTAATGTTTGTAACTCGGTCTGAATAAGGCGTCTGCCAAATGCCATAAAAGTAAGGGGTTTAATGCCCTAGACAGATCGATGACCTCACTTTTCCCAGGTCTTCACTACCATAGCTGGGTGTCCTGTGGCTGTCAGGGTGATTCACTCGACCGTGAGGAACCTCACGTCTCTGCTTCATGTCTTGAACCTTCAGAACATACCACCTAAACCGCATCATAACGCAGCCAAGCGTACCTGTTAATGCTATGCTTAATCGTTTTACAGGCATAGCACTTCCCATCCTTGACATTTTGCACTTTAACCACTTCTGAAAATGTCCCCTCTCCGATCTTCTTGATGATTTTGTAACCTGCAACGAACAGAAACACAAGCCTAGTGTTAAATTCGGATCTTATCTACCTCGGATATCCTAAAGCATTTATCTAAACGGCGGATAAAAATGTAACAGCTCAGTTATATCGAAAGATAACTAAAGAAAGTATCCAAGGTCCGTCAGGCTGTGTTGGAAAACTATTAACTTACTATCCATTCTTAAGTGATGACAAGAACGAGGCACAAAAAGGCACAGTTTTTATCGCACACATAGCGACCGTCGCATTATGTGTTTAACCTAAGCAGGCACTTCGCAAACAGCTCTGGTTTTGGTTATGAAAACAAGTTCCTAAAGCCGAGTTCGCCCAGCCTCTTCAGAAACGCCATGTTAGCTTAGCTGGCTAGCTACCGTCGCCCCGGTAACGGGGCACGCGCGCGGCCCCCTCTCTGACCTGACCTGAGCTGAGCCGCGCGCGTGAAGTCGTCGGACGTTTAAAAAGATCTCAGGCGCAATTGCAGCGCCTGCTGTCTCTCGCTCTGTCCTTTTCCTTCTATACGTCTCACTCGAGCGCTGCAGGACCCGACCTGACCACGCTGTATTTTCTACATTATTAGTTACACTAAGGACATCGGTTAAAGCTGCCACTCATCTTTCTGAGCGAGAGAGTTGCTGAGCGCCACTTCAGGAGCCCAGCGTTTCTTCTCCACTGGATGCATCGAAAACGCCCATCCACACCCTATCCTTCTTTCAGACGAATTTTACGTCGGTGCAGCATGTGAAAAAAACATTTCCCATCAAGCTTTTTGAGAAATTTCCAGTTCCATTTTTAACAATTCATCATCTTCGTTCGAAAGAACTTCCTTTGTTGTAGCAGTAGAGTGCTGAATATCACATTTAATCTTGGGTTTTAATAATGGACATGTTTCCGCTTGTCCGCGATTTTTCTTCCCGAGATATTTCGGAATTCATTAGCAAAACTGTAACAGCACGACTTGCATAAATGTAAACTAAAAAAATATCAAAATATTAAGCCCTCGTTCTAAGCTCAGATATCAGATATCAAACGTGCGCTCAAATGTAAAGACCAAATGCTCATCTAAAGCAATGGTTGGAATTCCTCGGTGGTTAACATGGTTCACAGCACGGCACTATAAAGCAATCCCAACGCGCTTCGACTTTTTTCCGAGCTCCAGCGAGAGCAAAAACAAACAAGCTTCCGTAGAATATCACGCACATGCGCACAGCTGGATTACCGCATATGTCGTGGCTAGTCGGGCGTCTTGTCACGTTTATGTGAAGTTCAGGTCTAAAGTGTTCCTAACACAATGAAAACTAGATTTAATACACTGGACATAAGGGCAGTGATTGCCGAATTTAATGCAAAGTAAGAAGTTCATTATGCTTTCTTCTGCCGCGGTCAGTTTGTAGCTGGCAAGGCTGGTTTGGACAGTGCTAGGTTAGCTAGCTGGAAACGCTGTACTCCGTTTGTGGATCAAATTATCTCTTTTGGCATTACGTCCCTTTCTCCGGGCATACAATCCGACTGCGAGGTCCTAGACAAAGACTAGCGTTTTTTAAGATAGTTACGTGGTGAACGGCCACTTTATCACCATTTGCTTTTAGAGGAACTTTTAATTCGTATTTATTTGAGAAGTAACGTGACGATTTAGTCATACTTAAGCACACCACACAACTTTCATAAAGGAACTCTTCTTGCTTCTTGACCGGACTTTGACTGCATGACTTTGTGTGGATCTTACCGCACTTGCAGCAAATATCCTTACTGAGCTCAGTCTCAGATTCTTAAAATGATTGGCAGACATTTGTTGAGGGATCTTAGAGCAGTCTGGGCGTCTTTGCACTCTACTACCTCAAAATACATCTGCTGCTTTATGCCCGCTTTGTTCACTGTTTTCCCTAAGTGCACTGTTTCATGTTACACTGTTTTTGTTGTTCTGTTCTCTAAATGACTATTTCACAAACATCAAGTATAAACTTGTTTTAACTGTTCAAAAAGAAATCACCAGTCAGTAAGAATATACTGGTGTGACTGCATCAAAGGGTTAAATTGAGCAATTAGGGTGCTTTATAGAAAACTGCAAAATATCAAGATATATTGTGGAATAGGCTAAAAAGTTCACTTTTGTCCAACTTGAACACATCTAACAATTCCATTTGTAGTTCCATTGACATGTTGTGAAGTTCTCTTATCAAATAGTTTAATGGAACTCTTATAAAAAGGTAGTGTCTGGCAATGGATATTGATTCAGTTAAACTACTAATTTCTGAAACTGGTCTTTGGGTTCCTGTTTGCCTTCCTATGTGGAAGCAGTATACTGATGTGCCTTTTTCCTAGCTTTTCAAACGTTTGTATAGGATCGTTTCACCAAAACACTTTAAACGATTTCTTAAACAATGCAGATCCATAACATTCAGTCTCATTTGAATTGACCAGGAGCAAGATATGCACACTTCTAGGGTTTTATTTAATGTATTATTTTGGGGTATCAGTAATTTTGCCCTGTATGTTTTTAAGAGAAATACAGTGTTCAAAATGATTTTGTTAGATAAATTGTAAATCAATTATCCGCACACATTTGAATCAGTATATTTGTTTATATAATTGTTTTTAATCCGTTTATTGAAGTGTGCGAGTAATTCAGGAATTGACTGTATAAGTAGTTCATAGTTAGAGTAATGGTGTCGCAGTTGTTTAAGAACTCAGGAAATTCGCAGGCATCACACTTTTAGTCTTACAGTATCCTCTCTTCTGTGTTGTACAGCTATGTCGGGATGCGAGTAAACAATGTCTATGATATCGACAATAAGACCTATCTCATTCGACTCCAAAAGTAAGTGTTCACAGTTTTGCTTCTGGATTAAATAAAGCTTGGGGAAGCTCAGCTGAAGGAAGGAAGAGTGACAGCTGCCTTAGGCCACTTCAAGAGATAATTGTTGAATTTTTCTTTCTTAATATGATTATTCTAAACTTCCTTTTTCAGGCCAGACAGCAAAGCAGTTTTACTGATTGAGTCTGGCATACGCATTCACTCTACAGAGTTTGAATGGCCCAAAAACCTCATGCCCTCTGGTTTTGCCATGAAAGTAAGCATGTTGTAGTGGATGCGTCTTTTGACGATCATTTATTATGATTAATTGCGATCATTTGCTTTGAATTGCTGAGTGTTTTTACATTATTACCTGCAGTGCCGGAAGCACCTGAAGTCAAGGAGACTGGTATCTGTAAAGCAACTTGGTGTAGACAGAATCGTGGACATGCAGTTTGGCTCAGATGAGGCTGCGTACCACCTCATAGTTGAGTTGTATGACAGGGTATGTATGAAAATGCTTGCGATTTGTCTACACCAGTTTCCACAACATTAAACTCAAACAGTTCTCCAACTGATTTTATTGTCGTTATCAATCATCTAACTTCTTGTTTATACACTAAGGAAATACACAAGGAAAAACTGCATATCAGATTGTATGCCACTTTAACTTGTGTGGTTTGCATTCCCAGGGCAACATAGTGCTAACGGACCATGAGTACACCATACTGAACCTGTTGCGCTTTCGCACAGATGAGGTAGAAGATGTGAAGATTGCAGTAAGGGAACGATACCCTGTAGAAAATGCCAGGCCTCCTGAACCCCTCATCAGTTTGGAAAGGTAACAGTTATTCCAGGTTAAAGGTCGTTTAAAGATTTTGTCTTTGTGTAGGGTCTGAAGCAATGGTTCCCAATTACTTGCAATTAGTCGTTTTCATTCTGTTTCTATGCGCTTTTAATTGTTGAGCTTATGGACACTTGTTTTCATGTGTTAGTCAGTTCTATTAGCCAATTTGAAGCCATATCTTAACTTTTCTGGAATAATGTGGCAGTAAACTTGTTTGTCCCTGCATTTCCTCACAGAAAGTTGAAAAGCTGGAGTTGGAGGTGCCAGAATGTAACTGCTGTACTATTAGTAACCACCTAGCAATACCATAGCAACCATCCGTAACCACATAGTAACAGACTTGTAACAATCACAGTTACAATAGCAACCACGCTTTCACATCTCACATTTTTTTTGCAGAATGCAAATCAGGCGTTTTCAGGGTCTATGGGCAACAGCACATGGCAGGCACCATTAAGTTTTAGAGCTTAACTAAACCAGACGGTTTTTACTCAAGTTGATTCATTTGTCTGCTGTTTTATCCTCTTTCATGGCTGTGTGCTTTCCCCCCCACACGTTTTCGTGTGCAGACAGTTCACATGATGTTTTCAGTCACCCTTAACCATAAATCAGTTGGTGATAGACAGCAAGTTAATGCCTATTTCGGAAGTCACCAGGGAGGAGAGTCAGAGGGGCACCAGTTTGATTCCCCACAGTCTGCAGAAACTTTTGCTCTTAAATCCAGTGTTTGGATGTTTCTAAACATTAGTTTCATAGGAACCTCACAATATTATTATGCAGTATAATAATAACTACAACTTTTGATAAGTATGACTCTGTTGTTACACACAACACAATATTTTGATATTATGTTTACATTTTCTTTGAGGATTTCGAGTTAAGAGGGAGAATGTAATGTAATCTGGATGTGGATGTTCCGAGCTTATTTTGTGGTCATTTCCTAGATAAATTATTGGATAGAATTCACTTGTTTGCAAGTTTCAACCATAGAATGTTCATAATCCATACTGGTGTGCATTTGTTTTTGTAGGGTAACAGAGATTCTATCAAAAGCACAGAGTGGAGAACAAGTTAAAAGGATACTTAATCCTCACCTCCGTAAGTATTACTGTTAGGGAGCTTATTAGGTAGATAGTATTACTGTTTGGTAGATTATTTATATAGTCCCGTGCCATATTTCTGTGATATTAGGTGTTTTCTTTAATTGTTTTCTCTTTCTGTGTCACTGTAGCATATGGAGGGACCCTGATTGAACACTGCCTTATTGAAGTTGGTCTCCCTGGCTTCATGAAAATGGACAGTCAGTTTAAAATCACAGATGGTTTGTTTACTTGTTGTTGTAATTCATCGTCCAGAAGTAAATGCAATGTAATATATGATGATTTTTGACATCTACGGAAATTATAAATTAAGAACAGCATGTTGTATCCCACAGCTGGACCAACGCTTTTGGAAGCTTTGCAGATGGCAGAGAGTTATATGGAAAGAACAGCAAGCTTTGATGGGAAAGTGAGTATGATTTATGCAAATTTATGACACAAAATGTATATTTCTTCATTCTGCATGACGATACTTACATAATTGTATATTTACCATTTCCTTAATCAAAGGGTTACATCATTCAGAAAACTGAAATTAAACCAAGCCTGACCCCAGACAAGCCCCATGAAGAGTTGCTCACGTATGGTTCTAATTCCTATGTTCTTGTCCATTTAATAAACATGCCGTCCATCATTTCATTTGAATGAACCTCTCTTTGTTTTGATAGGTATGAAGAATTTCACCCATTCCTTTTTGCCCAACATTCAAATAATCCATATATAGAGTTTGAGTCTTTTGATAAGGTTTGTGTTACTTTATACCCTTCTCAGTTGGATTAGTAAGTTCATTCGTTTTTTAGTTTCTATCCAAATTAGAATCGTTAGTTTTTCTTCACTTTCCACCCTCAGGCTGTTGATGAGTTTTTTTCCAAGATGGAGAGTCAGAAGATTGACATGAAAGCTCTCCAGCAAGAGAAACAAGCCCTGAAGAAGCTGGATAACGTCAAAAAAGACCACGAGCAACGATTGGAGGCCTTACACCAAGCCCAAGTGAGGCCCTCGGGACGGAGTCCATTATAAACTATCATATGTTTGCAGTACAGTTGTTCATACTGGCAGTTCAAGAAAAAACAAGAGACCATACTGAGAGTATCTTTGACCTGACTGGTCTTCAGTCAATGCTGTATTTTTTTTACTGTTTTTTTCTGAAAGCATTGTTTAGATTCTCACTTGATGAATTATATAAATATGTGTTAATTATGCGTTGAATGTATCCTTGTTTTGTAGGAGGTGGACCGTCTGAAGGGGGAACTGGTAGAGATGAATCTCCCCATTGTGGAAAGAGCACTGCAGGTGGTTCGAAGTGCTCTGGCCAATCAGGTGGACTGGGCAGAAATTGGCCTCATTGTCAAAGAAGCTCAGGCAGCTGGGGATCCTGTGGCTTGTGCCATCAAGGAACTGAAACTACAAACCAATCATATCACTATGCTACTGAAGTAAGATCCTACTGCTTCCTATAAACGTGGACCTTGCCATGAAAGGACTTTAACTTTGTAAATTAATAGGGTTGCGTTTGAGTCCAAATTTAAATGAATATAAAAAAATGACCCTCACAGAAACCCATATCTTGGTTCAGAAGAAGGAGAAGTAGAGGAGGAAGAGTCTTCGATGGATGCTGCAGAGGGTCCTGAGCAGCAAAAGGGGAAAAAGAATAAGAATAAAGACAAAGGACAGAAGAAAAAGGTCCAGAAGAACAAACCTGTACTGGTGGATGTGGACCTCAGTTTGTCTGCTTATGCCAACGCAAAAAAGTGAGTTCTGGCTGGATTACATGGCATTGGGCAGCTAGATGGGCTAGTGGTTAGGATGTGGGTTTGAATCCCAAGTAGCTAGTGCCACCACGCTGTTCCCTGGGTGCCCCTTCACTTGGTGAATGGGTTAAATGCAGAGAAAGAATTTCGTATTGTTCACATTGTGCTGTGGTGTATTCACATTTGACTATAAGGGTAAATAAATTAAAACTAAACTAACTTAAATTATCCAGAGCAAGTCATTAGAAAGTCCCCTACCTGTGGGTTAAGTGTGTTGCTCAAGGACACAATGGTAGAAAGTGGGGTGTGAACTTTGTACTAATCGGGTTCACGGATATGTGTTTTACCCACAATGCCATTGCCACCCCCTCGAATCTCAGATGAGTTACGAACATGACATGTAAGAGACAATGATGGATAATCCCATGTTAATTAATAGATCTAAATGTGGCCTGTGAAATGAATCTTAAATAACAGTGATACATGTACACTTGATACACCGTTGTTGTACTGACTTATTCTATTTCTTAGGAAAACAAAACTTCTAAACCAAACATGGAACTTACAGTTCAATAATTTGCAGTTCATCCCGCAGCACGTTTTCTTCAGGTGCTTCAGGAGGAGGTTAAAGCAGACACTGGACAGCGACTGAGCGCAACAGCCTCTTTTAATTTAATTTACAGTAATAAAAATACAGGGTTTTAAGAGGAACAAAACAAAACAAAAAAACAAGAGAAAGCAGTAGTTAACCATCTCAATACAGCTTTCTTTGTGTTCTCTGGAGAGTACGGAAACATTTATACAGTTATATTTTATGTAGCTGAATATGTGGTAATATTTGTTACAAAATTAGTACATTATATTTTTTACATATTGCCATTAAATAAACAAAAAGTTTCCACAGATTTGTTGGGGATTTCGCCGACAATTATTAGTTCGGTTCTAAGAAAAAAAGACAGAATCCGAAACAGCTGAATACGTTACCCTTAACGAAAATGTAAACCCGTATACAGTGACCCCTCAGTTTTATGTGGATCAGCATTCGCAGATTCAGTCTAAGACAGTTTTTTTTCTGAGAGACTAATTGTAAAACAAGAAGAAGCTGCTGCAGCATGTAGCATGACTGCTCCATGTTTTGTCCTCATATTTTAGTGTTTTAACCCCCCCCCCATTATCAAGTATATTTAGTATTAGTAATCTGTGACCTGTCTAAACGTGGGTTTTGTGTACTTTGCACGCTGCTAATGCTAACTGTTAATGCTAATGGTTTTTAAGCTATAAAGTTTTCTGATTCTTTAAGGGTAATGCATTAAAATAAGTTTAAAATGAAAATAAAGTGTTCTGGGAGCACATTTACGGTATACACCATAAATATAGGCTGTCTGGTGGCGGCCGTCCTGAGATGCGCAGTTTTAGCACGTTTAGCGCGGTCACAGAGGCTGATGGTCCTCCTGATCAGGGCCTCCTTCTGTTGTATGTAGCGTACGATGCTCTCGTCAATGCCATATTAGCGGCATAAATTTGTCCTTCCCGGAGCATATCTAGTCATTCATTGCTGCTACTCATTCAACCAAAGCCATAAATAACCTGGTAAGAGCTGGAGAATTATTGAATTATTTATTTTAACACAAACCTTTATGTGCCCATAAAACCAATCACACTTCTTCAGGTGGAACTCAAAATATTTGAATATTGTGCAAAAGTTCATTTATTTCAGTAAATTCAACTTAAAAGGTGAAACTAATATATGTTATAGACTCATTGCATGCAAAGTGAGATATTTCAAGCATTTATTATAATCCAGTTGTAGCTCATTGTTCAACTAAGCGAGGGTATGTTGATCTGTAAAAGCGTTTTGAATAAAAATTACTGAGCCAAAACATCAAACACGCACAAGATGTCCGTGAACATGCGCTCTGAACTCTTCTTCTTCTCGTGTAGGTCCCGGATATCAGACTGAATTTCTTACTGAATTTGTCAAAGTGAATGATTAAAGTTGTATTTTTTTTTAATGAATTTTTTTTTTGCTAAATTTGAAAGTATGAATGGTTTTACTTTATTTTTATTTTATTTTCAATCTTTAATGCCGTAATTACAACTTAAATAAACCAAGCATGTTTTTATTGAATTGCAAAAATTTTTTTTTTTTTACTAGTCTATACTATATATTAGTTTCAAGTTATTTTTTGGCCATTAAACCAATTTTTGTTTGTCTCCAAACGCTGGTTTAATAGCAATCACACATTTTATTACTGAAGTGCATTTTTGACCATTTTTGTGTGATGAACGCTGTCCAATGTGAGCAGCTGTAGTTTGGTTTGTCAGAACACTGGCATTCGAGAAACCGATTAAGGATTTGTGTATTTGTGAATATCAGCATACTTTATAATTCAAACAATATCTCACTTTAAAAATGTCCCGCAGGTATTACGACCATAAAAGGAGTGCCGCCAAAAAAGAACAGAAAACAGTTGAGGCAGCAGAAAAGGTAAAAGTTTCAAGTTTTATTGGCATATACAGATAACAATGTAGCATCATTACTGTAATGAAATTCTTAGGCTCTTGTTCCCCCAACTGTACATATATATATATTTATGTATAAAGATAAAAATAAATAGAAATAACATAAAATTTAAAAAGTAATTTTGACAATGGAATAGATATATATAAATATGGGAATGTAATGTATATGTAGGATATGAGGATATGAGAGCATTACAGGTTGCAAAGAAAGTAAAAATAAAACATTGCTAGCATAAGAAAAATGCAAAGAGTGGGCGGCAGCCATCGAGCGGCGGCAGCCATCCTCACCGGCGCCACCCTCATCCTGACAGAATTTTATTGAGTTTTATGTCTTTCATGTTTTTGCTTAAGGCCTTCAAGTCTGCTGAGAAAAAGACCAAACAAACCCTTAAAGAGGTCCAGACCGTTACAACAATTCAGAAAGCAAGAAAAGTCTACTGGTAAGCACCAACTATCTAATATTCTTGCCTGGTGCTGTTCTTGTACTTTTTAAAATTAATCTTGAATAAATAAACCTATAATAAAACAATTCTGGTCACTTTCTGTTTTGGTGCCAGGTTTGAGAAGTTCCTCTGGTTCATCAGCTCCGAGAACTACCTCATCATTGCTGGACGAGACCAGCAGCAAAATGAGATGATAGTCAAGCGCTACCTGCGAGCCGGTATAAGGGAGTACTTTATTAGCAATTATACTACTTCTTTGTAATAATAATATTATTAATATAATAGTGTGTGTATATATATATGTGTGTGTTTGTATATATATATATACATATACAGTAACCCCTCAGTTTTATGCGGCTCAACATTCGCGGTTTCAGTCTAACGCAGATTTTTTCTGAGAACCAAACTGCGTTTCCAGTCCAGCGGTGGCGGTAAAACACTGAAAAGTGTCAGCCACCATAAAAAGAAGAAAAGAAGAAGAAGGCGTTCATGACGCGTACATTTAGCCAAGTTTCGAATGTCTGTGGGGACAAGCCAAAAAGCTCAGGCCCAGAAAGAGGCAGTGAATTCTCACCCCTTCACTGGTGCTGAAGCCCTGGTCAGAAGATTGGGTTCCAATACACAGAATGATAAACAGAATACACAGAATTTCTTCTCCCCATAAAACCCATGTTTCTGTGTCTGTAAGCACTGGTTTTGTAGGAGCCTCATCAGTCACAGGCTGCATTTTCCTGCAGAAATGCGTCTTTGTTGCTTGATCCTGTGCCTTTTTTTCAACATGTTCTAATTTCTGTCTCAAACCTTGGTGAGAAAAAATGTCCCCAAAAATATTTTCTCAGGGGACATCTATGTCCATGCTGACCTCCATGGAGCCACCAGCTGTGTCATCAAGAACCCGGCTGGTAAGAGTTTGAAAAATAAATCCAAAGTATTGTGCAAAAGTCTTTGGGAGCCATGAAAATTGCTTAGAACTCATTATCTCAGCAGGTTTTTGTCAAATACCATAAGAAATAAAAGCAAGCATAAATATAATAAAATGTTGAATTGTTTGTTAGGAGAATACAGTTAGAAGAGAACACGTCTCCCGATTTTTGTGTGCACTTCAGCCATTGCACATATTTGTGTAATTCTTCTACCTGTGAACATGATTTAATGTAACAAAGAATTGACCAAATAACAGTAATTTATTAATACCTTTATCTAAATAACTAAAACTATTGAATGTTTACAGTAAAATGACACAAAATGAGTTTGTTTATTTGTATTTATTCTAATAAATTGTTATAAATACCTGGATTAACTATAAATATTTTCTCAGCCCAAGAAAGACTCTAATGATGCTATGTTCTAGATCTTCTATTAATTGACCAGTTGGCGCTCTGTTCTTGTTATACAAAGTCCACAGTGATGATCAGGGCTGTTAGTGAAGACTGTTACAGAGATACAATATCAATAAAATAAAATCAACAAAAGGAGTCACTGCGGAGCAAATCGAATGCCTTTTTTATTTTTATGCTTGTTGTTAGGTTTGCACATCATTTTTAAAAATCTGACACATCCTGCTGTCATTGGTATCTTCACCATCTTTAATTGATCCTTAGTGTATTTCATGATGTACCACTGACGGGGAAGCCCGTACTGCCTGACTGAGTCTTACAGCCTGTTCCTGAGACACATAAAGAGTGTATAAACCACTGCAGGGCATATTTTCCCTAATCATTGCACGATTAAACTTGTATAACTGCTGCATGTAAAGTGAGTTGTTTCTGTGGTTCCAGGGGAGCCAGTTCCCCCGCGGACTTTAACCGAGGCTGGAACCATGGCTGTCTGCTACAGCGCAGCCTGGGATGCAAAAGTGGTCACAAGTGCGTGGTGGGTCTACCATAACCAGGTGAGATGGTGATGAGTTTGAGCAGAATCCAACTTTAAAATACAACCTTGTTATCGCAGCGTAGTCATCGTGTCTTGTCTGCTTTAGGTGTCTAAGACTGCCCCAACAGGAGAGTATTTAACTACAGGAAGCTTCATGATTAGAGGTAGGGCTGCACAATATATCACAAATTACTGTCATTGCAATATCAACATGCGCAATATCCATATCGCGAAAGACTGACTGAACTGCCATAAATGGTGTTTTTCCAAAACGCTTTTTCCCAAAAAAATCACTGGTCATTTTTCTTCATCTTCTGCGCTGTTGTAGATTGTTCCTTTTGCTATTTTTTTCTGGCTAAGAACTTACTAATTATGTTTATATTTATTTAAGATTTAAAATTATTAAAACATTTTCAGTTTTTTTCAACAATGTACAATGGTTCAAGTAAATTCAAATAAATGATTTAAAAAATATATTGCATTTCAGTTTTTTCTGCATAGACTAATCAGTGTCTGGAGTCAAAGCAAATCCAAAGCAGAAAACCCTTAACACTATAAAGGCTAAGTTTTTACTCACTTATCGCATGTGATATCGCCATCACAACACTCAACAACATTATCGCATATCGCATGTTTTCCTAATATCGTGCAGCCCTAATTAGAGGTAAAGTTTGTTGCCTTTCTGGGTGTTGATTGCTGTTTCTTTTTGTATCTGTTTATAACAGCACTAACTCGAATGCCAGGCTGTGTACTGTGCCTGGCCCGTTTTTTTTGGCAAAAACATGTTCAAAATATTGGGACTTAAAAGGATTAGGACTATTAATTGATTTGTGGAGATTTATTTTCATGGTGATCTACAGTACCTTCAGTAAAAAAAAGATTACTTTAGTTCATTTAGTAACACTTAAGTACATGCTGATCTGGGTTTAAAATAAAATTCAGTATCTGCGCAGTGCAACTGATCTTTAAATTGAAGTATATTAAATGAAAAAATCTGAATTAAAATTGTTTTGCCGTGTTACTGCCTGTACATCTTAAGGCGGCTTTATCAGTCCACATAATTTATAATTCATATTTAGCTGAAGATGTGGTTGAAATGTCATTTCTTTGCTGCCTCAGAAATTATTTAATTACACCACAGTGCGATGGTTTGCAGATAAAAGCCTTATTCTGTCACGTTTCAATCCTTTCTTCTGGCCCATCTATCTTTAAGTGACATTATGCAGAAGGAAAATACACTTTGATTTATGCTGTATTTGGACTAACCTCCTGTTCATAACCCTGTTGATAATCAACTGCATTTCACCAGATTGCTTGCTGACAATTTGAGCATCTGTTGATAGTATTTAAAGGGCTATCAATATAACTATCTGTTAATATTAAGTTATTAAAGTGTTCATGTATATCTAATTGTTTTTCCCTTTAGGGAAGAAGAATTTTTTGCCCCCCTCTTATCTGATTATGGGCTTTGGTTTTCTCTTCAAGGTAATTGTTCACAACTGAATCTGTCCTTTATAAACTTCAGTACAGTTTATGATTACCCCTGGCATTTAACAAATAGCATATAATTAATACACTACATTAATATGCAGCAAAACGTATATAAAATGTGTACATAACAATACAAAATGGATGAAAAGGCTGTGGATTAGACTAACTGAATAATCATTGAATATCATACTACTGCTGCCTGTCTGTTTTGGTGGCTGGCTCAATAAAAGATGCTGTGATTGTAGGTGGATGAGCAGTGTGTGTTTAGACATTGGGGGGAGAGGAAGGTGAAAAATCTGGAGGAAGCAGATGATGTGTCTTCAGGTTCTGCACATCTTCTAGATGAAGGAGAGGAACTCTTAGGTATTTGCATATGTGGGCATGCACTCACTCAAACAATCCTGTGTTTTTACGCACAAATGTACTTGTGGGGAAGTAGAACATTTTCATATTATGTTGAAATGCCCAGTAATGGAATCTTCACTCCTTCAAAACAAAATTTAGATTTCACAAAAGCATTACATTTTCCATATATGCTTTAATGTCTAACACTATTCTAATGTCTATTACCCCCTTATTTCATAATGCACCATGTTCTTCTCAGGAGAGGACAGTGGAAATGAAAGAGAGGCAGAGGGAGAAGAACAAGGTGAAGAGAATGGACAGTGTGGAATGAGCTTGGAAGGAGAAGGTGACGATGTGTTTAAAAGAGAAACAGATGAGGAGGTTAAGGAAGCAGAGGAATCCATGGACGCCCCAGAGACAGACCAAGGTCAGACCAAGCTTGAGCCTGAGAAGCCACAGAAGGAGGAGGTGGGAGTAAAAGAGTTTGATGAAGTGAAGAGTGAGGAAGAGGAGGGGGATACAAACATCAGTTTTCCAGACACCACTATCTCACTCAGACACCTGCAGTCGAACAGGTAATACTTTACAGCCAATCATCATTCAGAGATACCGTCTTTCAAATGCGAACACTATGAATTTGTTTGATGAAATATGGCAGTAAACGCGAACACAGGATCATCACAAATACGTTAAAGAAATGTCTCATAATCTCTCATAATTTCTAAAAGAGCAAATCATTTATAAATGGCTTGGTTACAACTTGGTGTATCATGAAAAGGCTCCTTTCTGATTTTCTGTTTTTGCCATTTGTGATGCTAAATTGTTTCAGTTCCACACACAAAATAAAATATATGAATACTTGAGGAAACACAAAAAGTGTGAAAAATTACTTTTTTATTTGTATGATAGATTTATTTTTCATCATAAACATCTTTGCTTTACATTGGAAAGCTTTCCATGATGTACTGACTGTTACAAGATCTGCCACAACATCTAAAAGGGATTTAAGTCAGGATTTTAAAAGAACAGTCCAAAACCTTACTTTGGTTCTTTAGAATGTACTCCTGTGTCTTTTTCTGGTATAGAGCAGAATTCATTCTTATATGAATTATGGCACATTGCAGAGGCCCTGAAGCAGTATCCGCACATCACACTACCACCACCATTTTTCACTCTTCTTATTTTAATTGCAACAAAGTGTGCTTGTTAAGACCATTTAGCCAACTTCACCCTGCCAGAAAGATCCTATTTTAGTTTTAAGCCACTTAGCCATTGCAGGGACACTTCCAAGGGGACAGTTCAGCATCTTTAATTGTTTTATGTCTTTGGACTGTGGGACTAAACAGCAAACAAGGGAAGAACATACAAATTCCACACTGCCCCAACCAGGACTTGAACCCAGAACCTGCTGTGAGGCAACAGCTTCCCACTGTGCCACCCTATATTTGGGGCATTTGCTTTTTCACGAAGCGCCAGTTGCCATTGGATAACTATTTAATGAGCATGAAATGGAGTGATTATTTAAATCGCATGTTAATTATTAATTTCTATAAATGTTTACATGCAGTTCCACCTTAGCATCTGTCTACATGAATACCACACAGACATTCTCAAGTGAATGTATAATAAGCAAGGTGTTATAACCTTTTAACTTTTACTCTTTCCATTGCAGAGGAATTTCAAAGGCTGGCTTCAAGCAAGACGTCTCTAAACAGGTACATTTCAAAGCTGGGTGGAGCGTTAAAAAGCACCAATAGCAGAATTGTTTCAGACGTTCTGGTTGTGTCCGGTGTGTGTGGCATGTCCTCTCAGACTCTGCTAAATTGAGTTAAAGGGTTTTGACCAAAGTACTACAGTAATTATTTAATAGGAAGAAACACCTTCACATACAAAACTCATGTCTCCTAACAGGACAGTTTGGAGACACAAGGCAAAAAGTACATGACTGCAAAAGAGAGAAGGTAAAACTTTTTAAAAATGTACAGTATCTCATCTTGGCCTTTCTGGGTCAAAGCTGAATGACATGCATCTGTGTGCAGGGATATGAAGAAGAAGCAGCAGAAACTTGAAAGCAGCGACGATCCTGAAGAAGCAGAGTCCAAAGGAGAAGGGGATCCTTCCTCTGTAGCTAGCGCTAACTCCAAGACTGGAGGAGCCACACAACAGCTTTTGAAAAGAGGACAAAAGGTTACACTGCACTGCCATTTATCATTTAACAGATAAATCAATATGATCTCTCTTAAAGTAACTTTAGAGCCAAAATGCTTACTGTTGGCTCTACAGAAGACAGATACTGTGATTCCATGACAGCTGTACCTCTCTGTTTAGAACAAACTGAAGAAAATCAAAGACAAATATAAAGACCAAGATGAAGAGGACAGAGAGCTGATGATGAAGCTGCTTGGGGTCAGTGCTGCTTGCTGAACTCATTTACTTTTCTCTCCGTGAGGCTAATGACTCGGATCAGGAAAACCATGAAGGGTTTACTGTGCAAACACATCCATTTTAATTTGGGAAGGTCTTGTTCCATAGGAGAGGAAACACCCAAAAATAGAGCACAGAGGCCCTCCAGGACCATTTTGCAAACCACTGGTTGAAACACATTACATCTTCATTTGCATAGCTATTAAAATCCTCTTCCAGTCCGCAGGCTCCAGTAAGGAAGAGAAAGGAAAAAAGTGGAAGAAAGGAAAAGGAAAAGAGGAGCCAGTGAAGCGACCTCCACAGCAGAAGGCCAAGAAACCCAGTGCCACCGAGAATGTAGTGAAGGCTGAGCCTGAAGTGGATGGTGGCCCAGCAAGAGAAGACACCATTGAACAGGATGATAAGGTAGTGGAGCTTTGCTTTAGAATGCATTGTCATCATTAAAGAACCATTTTTGGAACGGATCAGAACGACTGGGTAGGTCAGCTATTAACTCGTTTTGATATCGCTGTAATTGTAGGAAGTGACCATTTTAAACTAAAGAATTGTGTTTGTATTTACCTGCATGTTTTCTGGTGCTGAGACTAATGCAGCTACCAAGTAATAGAAACTTGAATAGAAACTTGTGTTAAAAACCGAATTTTGTCCAGATTTATGTGTGTAAGGATTTCAAATATCAGTACGGAATCGACCACGAAAATGCATGACTGGGGCAGCCCTAGTGTGAACGAACCAGGGTGTCATTCTACTTTAGAAACCATCAAAATGCAGTGATACATGAGCTGTAAGGTGACTACAGAACTTTACCCCTATCTTGTAATGTTAAAGAAAATGAAACCAAGTGCCAGCTAAAAGAACTTTGTCTGGGATTCATGATTCAGACCATAAATCTGTCAGAACATTACATTTCTTAGAATTAAATGTGCTTCAGTAATATAACTATGCAAATTCCATGCCTATGTAATTTAAAAGATAATGTTATTCTTGTCAGTCCTGTTACTGTCATTAATTTGATAAAAATGTAAAAATGACCATTAGAAGGGCCACCAGCAGGACAGGCAGCGGGTCGGGCACCGGGTCAGACATGGCCGCTCATTTGAATCACCCTGATGTGACAGGAGCTCAGACAAAGGCTGCGCAACAACCGCTGATATCCGCGGCATTTAAGCAGCACTTTGCTGCCCAACCCGGGCTAAAGCCATTACAAAATCTATTGGGTGTTTATAGCTGCAGACATCACAGCGGAGTGGAGATACGAAGCCCTGCAGACACGCCCCTCTGTGAGAGACACACACTTGCTGACGGACGCATTGCAGAGTGGAGGATAGAGAGGCCCAATACTAATAACCCAGTCACAACAGATAATGCTACAAACCAAATAAATGCAGTGAATGGGGCTAGACTGGGCTTTGCACATGCAATTAATTTTAAATCCCAAAAGGGAATTACAGTGGGGTGGACCGCCTCCTCGGGAGGATCAGGAAGGTGGTTTCCTAGCTGCTCATGTGCTTAAGACCAAGCAAGATATGCTACAGCTGCCTACTCAGAAGCTCATGATGTGGAACTCCACTTGTTAGAGCTTATTAAGACCCTGAAGAACAGTAAGAGACACTTTGTCTGACGATGATAGAGTGGCAGAGGAGGTCCTCCATTGAAACTGCACCATCAGTGTCTGTGTTCTAAACAGCAGGGGGCATAGTTACAGCAAAGCGGTCTATTCTCTCCCCAGAAAATGTAGATATCCTCATCTTTTTGAAAAAAGTTATAAGCTCATGTCTGCTTTGCTTTATTTCCTCTTTTTTGATGATGTGCTCATAAGCTAGTTTTTATTTCATTCTCCGTGTTTAAAGTAAGAAGCAATTAGAACACATTTAAAATTTTTGATTGGGTCCACATTAAAGGAAATAACTGTCATGCCCTATATTGCATTTTAATTTGTTTTTATATAATTGTGGGGAATGAGTCTTGGGTTGAATGTTTTTTAATGGGCAAAAATACTTACATAAGTGGAAAGTCTTTTTTCTTTGCTGATCTTAAACTTGACCCGATCCACGACTTAAAACCGTGATCTGAACCGCGATGGGTTTTTTTGTCTGTTGCACTACTAATTTTGTCCACAACAGAGTAAATCAGATAAATCATTTTATAAAGTAGATAACGTATAAAATACATAAAATAAGCCTGAAATGGTTCCATAAACTTTGTTGCTTCTTTCCAGAGATGTTTAAATGTTTGAATGTTGAAAATGTACCGATTTCGTGGAATGATGCATTGTCTTTTCTACAGGAGGCTGATGATTTAGACCAAGAGAACCCTGGACCAGAGGTGACCACTGTCTCTATCTTCAGTTAAAAGAACAGGAAGAACTTTATTCTATTGTTATATTGCCTTTTGTTACTCTTCGTGATGTTCTGTGTGTGTGTGTTTAATGCTGGTGGTTCCTTAGGAAGGAGAAACCTTTTATTCCTCATTGACTGGTCAGCCCCATCTGGACGATGTCCTCCTGTTTGCAGTCCCTGTGTGTGCACCCTATACAGCGCTCTCAAACTACAAGTATGTTATCTATGCTCTGTCCGTCTTTAATAACATTTAATACCTGTTTCAAAGTATTACTGCATATTTCTGGGAATTATAGTTGAAGTCATAGTCACAGAAATACTCAGATACTATACAGTATAATACTCAGTATATATAACATTATATTCATTCTACTTCAGGTACAAAGTGAAGCTGACTCCAGGGACACAGAAAAAGGGGAAAGGTAAATATTAGCTACTGTCTACTTTAAATTATGGGAAATTAGTTTCTCCTCCAACCATTGAATTTTTGAATCCCTCCAGCGGCCCGCACCGCTGTGTTGAGTTTCATGCGAACAAAGGAAGCCAGCACCAGAGAGAAAGACCTTTTCCGCAGCATTAAGGTATTTGCCTCTAAAAAATATCTTACTTATTCAAATCCACAGAGTACAAACTAACGTTTTTGCTGATAAATCTGAACCCCATCACTTTCATTGTCCTTCATCTGTAGGACACAGATCTGTCGAGAAACATGCCTGGAAAAGTGAAGGTATCGGCCCCAAACCTGCAGGCAGCAAAGAAAAAATAAACCTGTGGTCGATGCTGCTGACCTGCTCGGAGAAGCCTTGGGCAGATCATATCCTGCCTTAAGGAAGAACTAAGGAACGATCAGGAGTTTCGGAACCAAACCTTTTATAAAGTGATTAAATGTATCTTCGGTGGAGAGGAAAAAGATGGTGAATTGTAAATTAATATGATTTGCTAAAAGAAAATGGCATTATTGTGACTTTTGACGCCTGTTTTAAAAGATAAATGCCGTGTACAGCAGCCAAAATCTCTTGCAAAACAACACTGATAATAGCTTTAGAAAATAGGACTTTAACATTTCAGGATGACTGCACATTTTACAGACCCTTCGCATGTTTTTCAGATTCCACAATATTTATGATCAATGACAACTTTTTTTTTTTACAATTTATTTTTTTCCACATTATACATTTCAACCTAAATATTTACAGAAAAGTGATCAGATCACATTGTCTACTTGCGATCCAACAAAACGGAGCATATTCCGTTATCCTGTTAAAATATTGTCCCAAAAAAAAAACATTTAATCACAAAACCCACATAAAAATAGCTGAAGTGCAGTGTATACACTTAACTTTTGGAATTTTTTGTCTGTATATATCTGTCCATATGTGTCTGTGTCAAAAACGCCTTCTGACTTTCTTCAGTGGTATTTCACCAATCAAAGAATCAGTTTCAAAATGAATGACATGAAGCTTTTTTGGGCGGAAAATAAATTAGAGGCCCCTCTGATCACATTGTATTTAATGTTATTCCTGAGAAATGGCTATAAAGCAGTGGTTTACGGCCAAAACCTGGCATTTTTAGCAATGGACTCTGTTGTCGTTGTGTCTGACTGTGGTGGGCAGCATTGCCAAATGCGAGACAGAGCAAGTTTATATACTGACAAGCCACGTGATAATGCTGCGTTTAAGCTGCTGTCTTTTTAAAGCAATGAAAGGGCTTTTAAATGAAAATGACATTTGTTCGTAATCAGCTGTGTTCCCGTTATTCTGCTAGTTATTTAGCAATGCGTGGATGCATTCAAGCCCTTTGATCATATTCTGCACTTTAAACTAATTACATGCCGTTGTTGGCTTGGAACATTACAAATTCCTGATGATTTTGCGTTTTACTTTTTCCCCCCGAGCTTCACTTACGATCCTGATTGGCTGCCCTGTACTGCACACCTCAAATAGCAGTCAAGACTTAAAACACGTGTGGGTTCTCCAATCGTCATCATAACAGTAAACTCAAACAGCTGTAGTACTGACATGATACTTTAACAGTGTTTATCTACCACACCAACCATCTTTATTTCAAAACAAAGTCAAATTCGGATTTACATGATTTGGGCATTTTATACACACTAGAAGGGTCCTTTAATTTGCCCACATCTTCTCAAATCAGCTATTGGTATCCTTGGCAGTTCCACAAAGCTGGCTCTCATACACCAAGGTACACCGTTGCTCTTAGTTCATTAAAGTGCGCGCTTGGTTCTAGGAACCTCCAGTGTTGGTGGAACCAATCCTCTGTTTGATGGTGTGCAGCAGATGCTTGGGTAGACAGTCCCATATGCTCTCCAGCTGCTGTCTGTGCTGCACTACAGTTTGTATACAAGACCTACGCAGGCACATAAACAGCAAGTGGAACTCCAGAAGGCCATTTCATACAAGACTCTCTTATGTTTTCAAAACACTTACCTTAGCAATGATTTGGGTTGAACATTGAAGATCAATAATTCATTGCTGTGGGCCTGTTGAAGACCAGCAAGACAGAAAATAACAGTCCTTTTTAAAACCTTTGACAGAAACAGATGTTGGGTTTTAAATGAGGTTACGAGTTCAATGTGCTTGTGTTTAGTGAATCTGATTTCGACAGACTGAACAATTAAGTACGGCCAATTATTATATTTCTAACTAAAGATGCTGCTATCTGTATTGGGCCAGTAGCAGCAGAAAATGCTGATTCAGGTTTTAGGAAAATAAGACTAAAGTTTACTGGACTGCCACCAGCTGTATGTTATCATAGGATGAGACATGTGTCCACTACTAACTAAATAAGTCTCTGTGTTGGAGCTCAATGATTCCATGGGATTACTCAGGATTCAGGCAGAGCTCAGTAGAAATTCTCTGGTTCACTGCTGGAAAAGTAGCGGTAAACGATATGTTGGTTTTCTTTATGGATTCATAAAATCCATTCCATAATTGACACAGTGTCTCTACAGCGGTCTGGAATGAATCTATGAAGATAAGACTTTAACTGAATTGTTATAACAGACTAACTGCACCCTGAAAAAGCACACACTTCCATGCTGGCTGTGTAATTCTCCCCTCTGAGGCAGTAGTGGTCGAGCATGATAGATCCCTAGATGAGCTAGTTATATGCTGCCATTATTAATTTTAAAAGTCTTTTTAAAGAAATAAACCAGACCATATTTTTGTGGGCCTAGTTCTAACCGATTTTTTTACTTGCTGTTTCAAGACGATTCTTGTATTTCATCGTTTATTTCCATTTTAATTCTTTCATTATTTGATCAAAATACGTCTTTTCACTTCCCTATAAAATGTGAAGTGAAAATTAAATAGTTCACTGAAATGTCCGGTTGGTTGGGACCAGACTGGACTCACCGCTCTCTGGTGTGAGAGGAGGTTATTGGCACAGCCTCCAAACACAAAGACTTCTCCATCTTGACCTGAGCAGGCTGTGTGCCATAGTCTTCAACACAATTACAAAAAAACAAATTAACAGTAAAACACTTCTTATCTATTTCAATGTAAAGTAAATTCAATAACTAGGTAAGAGACGACACACCTGGGACTTTCTGCGTGGTTGTGAGTAAAAGGCCTCCACTCATTTGTGCTCAGACAGTAGAGCCAGGCGTCACCTTTGGAAGACAAGAATATAAACCACTTCTATTAACTTTGAAATCGGACACGTCTGAAATATGCGCATGACCGTGTCACTCCTTACTCAGGGTTTTTCTGTTGGTAGTAAAGCCCCCGAACAGGAAGATGTGGTCAGGTGACACGGGGATAAAAGAGTGCCATGATCGACCGACTGGTGCGTGCTGCGGCATAGACCTGGAATGAATAAACCAACTTCAGCGTCACATACAAGCAATGTGTGATTAAATATGAACTTTTTGGAGCATTACATACAAAATTCAAATATGAATATGCCACCACTTTGACACATGATCCGTGATTGTTCTTTATGTGACTCTATACTGAAGAAGGCAGTTTTACTAACTGTTAGATTATTTTCATGCTCACATTTCACACCACTCCCAGGTGTCCATGTTGATATAGTACAGATCATTTAGTCGTTGATCCTGTTGAGAAAGTTTAATGTAAAAAACTGCTGTGTAAAATCAATTACACATCATTTGACAATGTCTAATAATAAATAAAACAAATTAGTGATGCTCCGATCGATCGGCCGAAGATCGGTATCGGCCGATAATCACATTTTATGACTCGATCGATACTCGTTAAACTTGGCCGATCTTAGGAACTGATCACAATTGATGGCGTCAATGCGTGAGGGCGTACACGAGGAGTGGGGGCGTAAATGTTTTGGCGCCACAGTCAAGTCATCGCCGGTGTGGATTTACTACGACGTTTCGAGAAACAATGGAAAATTCGCTATTTGCTGTTTATATTCCAAAGAAATCTCATGTGGAGGCGCACTGTCCAAAACATTTAATTCAATTTAATTCAGTATTAGATTATCTGAAAAAAAAGAGTTAATAGTGATCAGAGAGCTTACATATCAGTTATATAAACTTGGAAGCATCAGAATCAGCATTGGTATCGGCCGATCACCGTGACAAAAAATCGGTACTTGGTATCGGTGGCAAAAATCCTGATCGGAGCATCCCTAAATCAAATAATAAAATGCATGCCCACCATGTAACGTCCTCCAAAGACATAACCTCTGTTTCCCATAGTGGCGCAAGCATGTGCTGCTCGTGGGGTTGGAGCTTTTCCCTGTGTAACAACACAAGAGCCATGGAGCACAAATATGAAAATACATGGCTTTAAATACAACCGAAAAATTTAAAGAACTGAAAGGACAGAAACAAATAAGTGTTGGCTACCTTTGTGATGGGCTGGTTCCAGGTTGATGTTTCGAGATTGAGAACGTGAATGTGATTGTTCCATCCCCGCCCGGCATGGTTACCCTGGGAGATCACCCAACATCAACACTAAAGCAAAATCTCATTCTAATGCTTTAAGCCAAGAAAAATAACGTTCAGCTACCCACTATTAGTGAATCATTATCCAGTTCGAATGTTCCTATGTGACCTGCTTGTGCCACATAGCCATAGCCCCCAAAATATGCCAACCTGTGAATATGAAGACAGAAATCATGAGAAATGCCTTCATAAAAGCAAATTGGTCAGAATGTTCAAGTCCCTATTACTCAGTTCTGAAAGCCTACAGCAGTCTGGAGTTCTGATCTACGCTCTGGAAAGACTTGACCTCTGACAAATTGCAAATGACACTAACCTTTTCTTGTACACCCAGCAGCCTAGTTTGTCTTTACACGTAGGAGCCAATCCCTTCAGGTCCTTCATTCTCTCCCAGAAGAACAGGGATGTCCTCAAAGGCAGTCTATAAACCTGAACAGTTTGGTAGAGACCATTAGGGAAGTATTACTAAACTGATGCTTATCAATACTCCTACTGGCACTACTCTTACCTCTCATTGTCACTTCTAACTTGGTGCAAAAATAAAGTTATTTCTTTTTTTTGGTGAGTGAATAAGCTAAATTGTCTCTTGCCTCCTGTATGTAACACGAGGGACAAATAGTAGCTACAAATATCTGTCAGAACTTTGCTACTGTCCCTCCTACTGATTCCCACTGAAGCATCAACAAAATGGAAATGCTACTAATGTTATTAGAAGTAATACAGGTCATATAAATACTGAAAGCAGCACCATCTGTACAGGAGCTTATCTGCGTTTTGGTACTGGCCAGTCATGAACCGTTACCAGTTTATTACCAGTTATTGATACCCATCCTCAGAGACCATTAGGATAGACCTTACTATAATCTGCAGGTACTTTTTAGAAAATATTTTAGCATTAAATGGCCTTTATTCGATATTCAGTGGGATTCAATATTCTGCCATGCTGGCTGAAGAAAGGTCTTACCAGATTAGTATTCCCTCTTGCATGATGGCCTCCAAAGAGATACAGAATGCCATCGACACAGACGCCACAGCTGCCTGACATAGATGCAGGCAGGTCTCCTTTTGATGGCTGCATTGCCCTGTGGAACACATGTGTCACACTGTAAACCTAAGATTTCTGGCTTGTTAAATAAAAAAAACAAGAACCTTAATTCGCTTCACAGCACATTCTATAGTCGTGTATTCTTGGGAGATGACTGCTGAAACTTATAAAATGTACCATCTTCCTGTCTCCATGTTGTATATCCACACTTCATTCTTCGGCAGGTACAAGTCTAAGAAAGCTGCTGCCTCTGCATTCTGGACAATTGAAGAACAGGCGTTTAGTTCAAAAAGGATCAAAACTAAAAGCCATCAGTCAGAAGTATTTGCACCGCTCACCTTGTATCCTCCCCAGACGTACATGCAGCCCCTGTCGACCACAGCAACGTGTCCACTCCTCTCTGCCGGACTGGTTGATGAAAACGCTTCGGAGGCCTGTGTGTCCAAACCGACCTCCTCGACCCAATCGAAGTCTCTCGGATCTTCCTGGGCCTCCCATTCAAACCCCCCCTCTTCCTCCTGCTCAGAATCGGAGTCGTTTTCCTCTCGGACATTGTGGAGATCCTCGTCGTCGTCCATCTCAACAAATTTGGGGCGGCAGCTGGACTGGTGCTTAGGTACTTTCACTGCGATCACAAGGCCGTGGGTTCGGATCAAAGGACTGCTAGTGGCACCACTGATGTACCCTTGAGCAAGGTGCCGTCCCCACACACTGCTCCCCAGGCGCTGTGTTCCTGGTTGCCCGATGCTTCACTCGTTAAAGTGAAAGATTTCACATAGTGCCAGCTCTGCACGATCTTACAGCCTTACATGTTTTAGATGAACATAATTCAACGGGCCACGGCTCTCCTGGAGATGCAGACGAGCAGTCACTGACGAAAACAGGAAGACGAATTTTACACAACCTACGTCTAAACGATTTCTCACACGACTCGAGAAATGCAGATATCCACAGGAACAATTACTGCTTCACTGGGATAAAAACACACTAAACCTAACAACAACGATGATCCGACTCCTCAACGAATCATTCTGTTGAACCGGTTCACTTTATTAAATCGCGTAAACAGATCAACGAACATGTTTAAATCTCAACATCGTTATGTTTTTCCATTTTGTTCTTGAGAGAAACTAATCAATAAAGTTTTGAGGGTGTTTCGGAACTTCGCTCACATGTTTTAAGGTGTGTAGTGAAACCGTGGCGCTTTCTGCTTGTTAATGAACAGAGGGATCGGCCTTATTCGCTAAACCGAAGCTATGACCAAAACACAAAGGAGACAAATAGCATTACGTTCATTTGGTTCGATTCATGAAAACTGAGTTCGAAGGTCGGTTCAATAAAAAGAAAGGACTCTCACGTCGCTGTCACAATCAACGGATGCGTGTTTCGGTTCCACAGAAGTTATTTTTCGAAGCCGGCAGAAAAGCAGCGCTGGCATCCTCGCGCTGCCATGTTGGTAAGGTCAGCTGGAGAAGCGAGACGGTTCTGCGCGTGCGCAGCCAGAAAGTACGGCGCGGGACAATTGGGCTGCAACAGAAAACGATTGTTCATTTTGGCATTGGCTTGTAATCATGCTGCTAGTTCTTTTTTGTGTTACCAGTCGTAGAAGCGAGTATTGCTTAATATAAAGCCACAGAAACGCCGCATGAACCTGTCTTGTTTTAGGAAAAGGCTGTTCGGATCAAATTTGACGGTTTTACCGCGCTAGCTAGGCGTTAGCCCTTTTTCTCGAAGCTTTCAGTGTTATGAACATCGAGGGACTTCACTTTAGCTGTTATGCATGAACGACTGTAGCTAAGGTATAGGTTGCTTTCGTTATAATATTTAGGAGGTTTTACGTAATAATGGAAAAGCTAATGTGTTCTAGCTAACTTTAACGAGCTTGTAATACATCTTCTGGCTCCTGTGTGAGGGATATGTTTAGAAGTACCTTATTTATATTTAGGCAGTAATGTAGCTTAAGATTTGCTATATCCAAGTGTGAAGCAAGCCACACAACAGGAGGCTGTGTTCCTCGGCTTTGTTCAGATCTTCAGTGTGTGGTCGGTTTAGCGATGAAGTTACAGTGCGACGTCGAGGTTGTGAATCGGATGCTCCCAACTTTTGGGCTCAAAAGTAAAGGCAGAGGCACAAGGGCCTTGTTGTCTATCGGAAACCACGTGGATAAATCTACCCAGCGAAGTAATGTCTATTTGTTGATCTGCACTTCAAAGGATCGAACTGGCTCCAAATACAAGGTGAACGTGTTCCTGAAGTATCATAACTAAGATAAGATAAAGAACAATAGTGCAACAAGGAAAACATTTTTTACAAAAGAAATGTAATACTGACATTGCTGTGTGTGAAGATTTCGTGTGCTCTACCAGCAGATCCCTAGTGCAAATGGTTTATGAAGGTGACTTAGTGTTCGTATAATAATAATAACATAATGAATGCAATGAAATAGCATTTAGTTTCTTTACATTACGCTCTTTCATTTTAAAGAACAAACAACAATGTATGTGTTAAGTAACAATGTCATTAATTAATTACCTTCTAAGCGATTCTGGCTAAAGTAATGAGAGTTTTGGCCGATTTGTAATGACTCAACTTTGTAATGACTCTTTTCAAGCTCAAGGAGAATATCGAGAAGTTCTTCACTTGGTTTGTTGAGGAGGGCAAAGCCACAGTGCGACTAAAAGAACCTTCAATAGACATCTGTCTGAGCAAGGTAAGGATTTTATGACAGATAATGGTATGTTTGTGCATTAGTAAGAAGTCTTGATTCATTATGTGATGTGCTTAATCAACTTTCTGAACAGATGGTAAGATTAATACATTAAAATAATGCTAACATCAGTACTTCTCATATGTAATTATAGTGCAGCACTGCCTTGGAGGTATCTTATTCTTAAATCTCAATGCAGCCCTGCTTATGTAACCTTAATCAAGTCTGTGTCATGGATTGTTTCTTAATGCCGTTTTATTAGGGGCCGTAGTTTAGGGACCATATTTTATGTAATGTATATTTAAAAGACACCAAGTGTTAGAAACAGTGCAGTGTGAACTAGAGATCAATATATAGCATTTTTACGATGTCGGCATCGATATCTGAGTTTAGTACGCTGATATTTAGGCATCTCTGCAGACAGGTCAGTTTTGTTGAGGTACATGTAATCCATGCTGCCACTTCTGCAGGACCTTTTGTGAGTTGTGAAAAAAGGGTGTGTTAAATTCTGATATTTCAAATACATATATTTATATGTTTATCAGGACTAGGAAAGTTAACACGTTTTTACGTTAATGCATTGTTTACTTATCACCAGTAATTATTTTCTCGCGTTAATGCAGGTTTTTATATTTTGTCTTTATATTATGAAATATAAGGTCCTAATATTTTGGAAGTCCAGAACTTTAATGCGAGCGTTGCTATTTGCTATTGTGGCAATTGTGAAAGAGAACATGAAGACACACTTTCTTCCAAGCAAAACGCATCTTTTTACTTCTCAGCTCAGTCAGCTTTGAAACAGACTACCCCACCACACAGCTCTCCAGTGAGATATATCTTGACCATATCGCCCACCCCTAGTTCCCAGGTAACAGTAATATAGTGAAGTTAATGTGACCTAAATTGTCCATGTTAACTTCACTTTCTCAATGTTTCAGTCTGATTTGGGTCCTTTATCACTTTTGAACACTGAATTAGTATTGAATAAACATTTTAACACGTTCTACAGGACACCAGGGCTACACTGTAAAACACTAAAATACACCACCCTACAATAATATATTGTCATTCGTGTCCTGCTTTATCTTTAACAAGGATCACCGTGAAAAAGTCAAGTAATACAGTAACCAGTAAACTCCGGCCTATAAATGGAATGTATGTTTAGGTAGTTTCAGACCATGTTTCTTTATACAGATTTATTGTATGATAAGTAATGCTGGCCAACGATGAACATTTTTAATTGCGATTAATCGCATAAAAATTGTTATACGCAAAATTGAAAGCATGTGTGTTACAGTAACATTTGGTTTGCAAACACTTTAAACAAATAAGGAGCTTTTTAACAGCAGTGTTCCCTTAAACACAGTTATACAGCTGCAGTTCAAATATTTCTGTAAACATTAATGTAATCAAATCAAATATAAAAGCTATCTGCCCCTGTCAGGGCATTCACGCTTTATATAGTTTGTTACAGAGTCCAGAGCATGGGGCGGAACCATTGTAGCAGTTGTAAAGGTGGACCAACTCCATATGAAAGTCTGTGTATCTGAATGCATTGTCATTAAAGTCTCTGTTGCTGTAACTCTTGGCTAGTTTTCACAGGGGTCAGGCATTTGGATAAAAGTATTTGTGTGTGACTTTCTCTTTAAGGAGCTTCTTAACACTTTTGAACACTGCAGGAGACCCCTTGACCTTAAGTCTGGCACGTTTTGGCAGTAGAAACCTGATATTCTGGCATTCAGCTATGAAAAAATGCGGATTCATTACAGAAGTTTTGCTTGTGTTTGTGTATTTTTAGGCAGATGCGAACAGTTTGAAGAACTTCCTCTCTGCTGCTCGACTTGCACACAAGGGATCCAACACAGATGGCCTTCCCTTCTCCACCCTTACTCCTGTCCGTGCCAGAGATGTGGAAAAACCCAAGAAAAAGCTCACCATCATGTCCAAGAAGGACTATCCCCTCACATCCAACTTTCCTTATTCTCTAGAGCAGCTCCAGGTGTCTTACTGCAAGTTGTCAAGAGTGGACATGCGCATGCTGTCTCTCAAAGCACTTCGCAGACTTGACCTCAGCAACAACCACATTAAGAAACTTCCAGCCACCATTGGTGACCTTCGTTGTCTTGCAGAACTTGTTCTCCACAACAACCACCTGGAGAGCTTCAATAAAGCACTCTGTCTCTCCACTCTTCAGCATACCCTGCAGCACCTAGACTTGAGTCAGAATTGCCTGCAGATCCTGCCAGCCCAGTTTTGTCAGCTGCGTGAGCTGGTGAACCTCAAGCTGGATGATAACAAGCTCCTGCAGCTCCCCTTTCATATTGGCCAGCTCGCCAAGATGCGCTTTCTTTCGGCTGCACACAATCAGTTGACTGTCCTTCCTGGAGACTTCCGAAAGCTGTCACTGGAGAATGTGGACCTGTTTGGTAACCCGTTTACCCAACCAAACCCTCTGGACCACACCATTCAGCTTACATTCCCTCTCACGTTACAGGAGCTGGCCTCACGATCTTTGCTGAACTTCAGGTGAGTGCTGTTTGTTGCATAAAAGGTTGTTTTCCCACATTATACATTTTTATGTAATTTCTTGAAGGCTGGATGAGTAACAGACAAAAATAGAACCGGTAGTGCCAAAGCTATGGGCACACATTGGACGACACAAACAAATTAAATCGCAGTGTTCTTGAACTGCTCATACTATCCATGATGTGCTGTAAGCCTAAAGCTTTAAATCAAATCCCTATTGAAAACCAGTAAAATGGAATTTCATGCTCTTGGGTGAATGCACCTTAAGACAGTAACATACTCTTATGTCTGTTTCCACAACAGAATTCCTTACGGACCTCATCTCATTCCCTTCCACTTGTGCCATGAGCTGGAGTTTGCGAAGTTCTGTGACTGTGGCCAGGCCTGCATGAACTCTTACATCCAGACAGTAGTTAGCATGAACCTGCACCTGGTCTCTCACACTGTGGTGCTGGTGGATGACATGGGTGGCACAGAGGCTCCTGTTCAACGCCATTTTTGCTCCCTCATGTGTTACTGTGAGTTCTTGGATGGTTGTGTGCAGAGAGGTGTGAGATGATGAGAAGGTTCTCACATCTCCTACAGACACCAGTAGCAAAAATAACGATGTTGTCACTAATTGTAGTGCAGTGAACACAGTGTTATAAATAGTGTGGGTTCCTCTGATTGTTCATGCTGCTCTACCAAACGAGGCAATTACAACTGCTGAGGCTGTACATCAGTGTTAACCAGCCAAGCTGTCTTTTTAGCTTCTGCAATGCTGTGCTTTATTTGATCTTTTTCATTGACCTGACATGTGTTGTGGATTGAAATTGCAGTGAACCCTTCTCTTCAGCATTACTGTGCTTCTGTGATTTTAAGAAGTAAATAAACTGATTTAAAGACAGAACCATGAGTCTCATAAATTACTCTGTGCTGCTTGGAGGTTATCTCCAGAGAGAGTTCAGCAGTTGAGTTCTGTTTTGCCCTTTAAGTGACAAGAACCACTGAAAGTTACCAGTTGTGAATAATTATCACAAAGTTTGTCAATTAGTATTTGTTTTCATTGGGATTTTGATGTGACATTTATGATGTGGTTGTAATAATCTGAAATCTGTAATACTTTGGTTACAGAAGGAAAAATCAAACGAGGATTTCTCATTTATCTCTTGAATATTAAAGTGGACCCCATGCTCTGACACGGAACTAGGGCTGCACGATATCAGGAAAACATGCAATATGCGATTAGTGTTGTTATGACGATATCACATGCGAAAAGTCAGTAACACTGTTGATGTATTTCTGCTTTGGATTTACTGGTGATCTCCAGACGCTGACCAGTCTGCAGAAAAAAAATGAAATGCAATATTTCCATTCCAGCAATTTTTTAAAAAAGAATTTACTTAAACAGAGCATTTAATGCCTCCCTTAAAACATTTGAACCGTTGAACACTGTTTTAAAAAAAATTATAAACATAGTTTAAATTATAATAAGTTTTTAGCCAGAAAAAATAGCAAAAGGAACGATCAATAACAGCAGCACAGAGGACGAAGAAACTGCCCAGT
>JBBPDE010000001.1:32144076-32158691 GCA_037974605.1 Nannopetersius ansorgii
TAAAGCCTGAACTCATTGTCTACGGAAATAATGTGTTTTTGAGGCATTTTTAACTGTTATAGCGCCACCTATGGTCCGATCTTCATGAAACTTTGGATAATTGTTAAGAGTCATGTGAGACATGTTCTTAACAAGTTTTGTAAAGTTTTGAGTTTTTGTTAACCCTTTGTAGTGAATTAATTCGTCTGCCCCATTTTTTTATCAGCTAATTAGTGTTAACCGAAAAACAAAAAAAATGCTACATTTTTTTGATAATTATTGATCTAGAGAGACCACAGATTATTTCTGCTGTGGTTTGGTTCCAATCAGGCGAAAAAACAGGGACTAGTTTGCAAAAGTAGGTTTTTAACATATTTGTTAATTACTAATGAATAGTTTGATTGACAGCAATGGTTCTTGAGGCAAAGTTGCTCATTTTGAGTAGATCTATCAAATGATATACAGATTGTGTGGATATGTGAAACACCACGTCATTACTGAGCCAAAAAACTCATCAGTGCCAACTAGTGGCCGATTTCTTTCAAAATTCTTACAGACCTTTAGGATCATGATTTGAACATGCCCATTGAGTTTCGTTCTGATCAACCTCCGTTAACCTTGTCTAAGAAGTGAAATTGACTAATTGGCCGATGGCGGCCATGTTTTTAGAGATACGCCAATGTCCTCATAGAAACTTATCGGACATTAGACAAAGACACTACATACCAAATTTCAAGTTGATCGGACTAAAGGGTTTCCAGGAACAGTTTTTCCAACCTTATAGCGCCCCCCAGTGGCAAATCTGTGAAAAATTTTGATTTGACCAAAGTTCTTCGCAATACACATATGTACCGAGTTTGGTGAAGATACCTCATTTCGTTTATGATTTATAGCCAATTGTTGCAAAGTAGGTGTTCAACGGTTGAACGTTTTTGGGCGCCATTTAGAAACTGAGTGGAAATTTCAACTTTTTTTGATAATTATTAATATTCACTGTCCACAAATTTTTACCATAGTGGTTTGGTTCCATTCGGGTGAAAATCCAGGGACTAGTTCGCAAAAGTTGATTTTGCATATTATGCAAATTAGCAAAAAATCTAATTAGGCGGAAATGAATGGGAAACTCATTTGATTCGTCTGATCCCAAGGATTACAACGATGTAAAATTTTTGAGTCTAGGGCTAGCGGTTTAGCAGTTATTAGCACTTTTGGATAGCTGTAGCGCCCCCTATGGTCGGATTGGGCTGCTTTTCTGCGCCTGAGTAGCGGACAAGACTACTAACTTCTGACAAAGTTTCAGCTCTCTAGCTCTTACGGTTTGGGCTGCGCGATCCGTTTTATTGCAGGAAGAATAATAAAAATCCTTATAATTACAATAGGGTTTCAGTGCTACGCGCTCCAACCCCTAAAGATTCAGTTCTCGATATCTTTTTACACACCGTCTCATGTTTCAGGATATACTTTAGAACGAAATAGCAGAAGTTTTGCAAAATACTGTATACCATTTTAATAGATTCTGTTTCTAAAGTCCAGTATGAATGTGCTCAAACAGATTGACAATAACCATAACCATAGAATATTGTTCTGCACTGTAAGTTATTTATAGAATAACTGAAATGCAGCTGTAAAAAAGATCCTCAGATGTAATGTCAGTCACTTTAAGTAGCAATACCACACATAGCACATCCTCCATTCAATTATAACGAAAAGGGTGGAGGTAGCTCAGTGGGTAGGCTACTTGCCTCTGGACCAAGAGGCCATGGGTTCGAATCCTACCTTCAGCAAAAATCACCACTGGGTCCCTGGGCAAGTTGCACCATTGTAAATAGATGGAATAATGTGGGAGTGTAGCTGTACAGGTGGAAGCTTGTGGTCATGTAAGTGGTTAATGTCATGGAGTAGTTGAGTTTCATGAAGGCTGTATTAAAGGTGATTGCAAAGTGCAACATTTCCATTTATTTTAACACTGCTTGCAGTTATTTTGAACCAAGGAGACCAGATTTTTGCTTCCAGTTGTGCTGAGTGTGCATCGTGTTCTCTTCAGATCTGGACGACCCTGTTGTGACTGTACACCAGAGTGTAGGAGAGGCAAAGGAGCAGTTCTACTATGAGAGGACCGTTTTCCTTCGCTGCGCTGCCAATTCCAACCCGCCAGTACGATACAGCTGGAGACGTGGACGTGAGTTTTTATCCCAAGGCTCTGACAAGGGTGTGGAGATCTATGAGCCTTTCTTTACACAGGTAAGTTTTAAAACCTCTCACACATAAGTAGAGCAATCAATCTCAATCATTCAGATTAAAATGTATATAGAAATTTAAATGAATTCTCAATAAATTTGTTTTATGAGTATTTGGCAGTTTGCATTATAATACACAATTTGAAATGCATATTTGATCATATTTAAAATGCTTTTTGTTTATTAAAAACAAAAAGCCAAAATAACTCATAGGTTACTATTATTAATAATAATTGATAATAGTGACAGTACTACAAATAGAGAATCTTTAACAATGCAACTCCTGTTAGACTTTGGTACTTCCGGTGCCTTATGTGTCATGTGACTGGTACATGTGATAGGTACGTTAAATATAGGATTTTATTAATATGATATATTCTCGGAAATATTAGATATTAAGATTGTACAGGTGTCTCATAGCATGCCTGTAGTATTGGTTGATTAAATCAAAAAAGTTTCTTGCTGAATGGACCTACACATGACATCTTAGAGTCCGATCAGTGTTTGGCATGATATTGATGACCTGCAGTTTTTTGGGCTGCGACATAAATAGATGATAGGCCTCAGATTCCCCAGAGCATGTCTCAGCCTTAGCCGGGAGGCAGAGCTTCTTACAGGTTGGTCACCATTGAAGGATCTTGTGACGGGTACAGGAGATCGGGGGGTAAAGTTTGATAAGCCAATGGTGTCCAAGGATGATGGGAGGTGACAACAGGTGAGTGATAAGGAACTGGATATCTTCAGTGTGGTCTTCGTGGAGGAGAGTGACAGGTTGAGTGCGATGAACGATGGGACTGTTGGACAGGGGACGATCGTCTACGGCTGTGATGGTGACAGGCTGAGATAACACCTCAGTTTTTATCCCCAACAGGATAGCGAATTTGTGGTCAATGAAGTTACTGGCCACCCCTGAATCAACAAAGGTGGAGGTTCCGATTTGTCTGTGACCCAGTTGGAGACTTAACTGTAAGACGGACCAAGTGATTTCCTTCCCCAATATACTTGATCTGACCGTGTCCCGGATGGACATTTCCTTTCTCTCAGGACAGCGGAGTGGCCGAGTCTAGGATGAAGTGGTCAACAATTCACTCTGGCTCGATAATAGGGGATCTGTCATTCCACCTGTCCCACCGGAAGCCCAGGTCTGCTTCATCATCCTCCGACCCACAACCACATAACAGCTCTGCAGTTGTATACCGGCTTGTCCTCACTGGCTTTCTTCTGAGCTGGGTCCAGCTTGTCTCACTCCAGGCAAACTCCTCATCTTCGAGCACCCCATACAGTTCCAGAGGCTCGTCTCTCCGCCTGCCATGCTCATTTGTTTGGTGGATCAATCTGTCACAGTTTTTCTTTTCTCCAGAATGAAAGCAGGCACATTTGCAGACTTCTATTTTAAGGGCTTTATTTCAAACAATAAAACAAAAGGCACGACAGCCCACAAAACCAAACTCAAGGCTCAAAACTAAAGGAGGAAGGAGACACATCAACCTCAGTCAAGAGCAACAATTGACCCACAAACTAAACTGAGACACCACTCCTTATTTATACAAAACTGAAAACCCATAAACCAATTCCAAAACAGAAACACATTCTCCTGAGAACACCAGCAGCACCAGCAGTTAATACTTAACTCAAACCCGGTGTTCTCAGGAAAACCAAAAGCTAAACCCTTGGCAGCCTCTAGCGGCCACCCACCATCATTGTCCCCTGACCTGACAGTAGCGTGGTTTAAATAACAAAGACATAACATGATATCACAAAGTACCCTTTTCTTTGAAAATAATGAATGAATACCACATCAGGTTTGAAATAAAAGGAAAATCATAGCAAAGCTGCTTTACGTTTTAAACATTTCAGTGTCCCTGCTGAGTTAACAATAGTGTACTGACCAAAAACATCTTGCCAAAAGTATCCTATGGCCTTAAATTGTCCACTGGTGAAAGACTAGACAATGACTAAAACAAACTACAGGTGACCCATCATGAATAACTTTACTTTGCAAGGTGTACAGTGGACAGTAAGTGTTCAAAGTAGAGGCAAAACTGCTATGTGTGATCCACTCTCTACAGCACAGTGTCAGTATCAGTGTCACTCATGTGCTCAGAATGATCTACCACTCAAAGAACTTCTGTGGAGATCTTAACCACTGATGAGTTAAAGGGAACCAAAAATGTTCCAGGGAAACAGTTGGGCTACATTGTGCAGTTGTAGAGTACAGAGTGCACATAATTGAAAAATTGAGCTGATAAAAAGAGTGGAGTGGAGTGGAGCTGATAAAATGCCATGCATGCATGTAGCTTTTGCAGACTCTTGTAGACTAGTTGTACTCTTGCGGGTTCTATAAGGGGTCTTCTATTGGTACAAGGCAATAATCTATATGTCAGTAGATTCAAGACAAAATGCCTCTGTGAATAGCTGAAAAAAACACCTCTGTAAATCGGAATCAACAGTTTGCTTAACATGTAATATAATGTTGTAACATAATATAATGTTGTGACGTCTGGTGAACCTTCGACGCAACAAAGGAGAAGTAGGTCACCAGAATATTAGGAGAAGGGCTCTGGGCTAGAGGTGGTGTGAGAGTGAGTGTGAATGTAATCATTAGGTGCCAGGGGCTGTATTAAACTTCCCATCTTAAGTATAAAGTTAAGATAGGACGATTTAAGATCCTAACTGGATCTTTTCTCAAGTTAGGAATCCTAAATAAACATTGATGATCAACTTTTATGTCTGTTACCTAGCAACTAACGCAACACATCACTGAGAGAGAGAGCCCTGTGCCGACGGGTCGGCCTCTCCAAAGCTGGGCGGAGCTGATCAGCTAACAGCGTTATCACACGGCCCGTAGTCTAAATAATCATCTGCCGACAGTTAGGGCAGCGGAGGGGTTATCCTAAAGTTAGGACAGTTTATTTAAGATTTTTTGAGGTTATGATGCTTCTGTAATACTCTTTTCTTAACTGAAGTTAGGATAGGAAAATTGACTTAGGAATGTTTGTTCTGTAATGGCTTTTTTCCTAAATAAGATCCTAAACTGCCATTACCATGGTTACCACACAGTTAAGATAGGATTTTCAAGTTAGGAAGTTTCTGTAATACGGCCCCAGGTGTGTACATATCAAGCACCAGGAGGAGGAGGCACCTAATGATTGTGTCTAGCCGTGTGTTGTTAAGGTGTGTAAGTGTCCGTGTAGTGTGATTGGAAGAATGTATGGTTAAAACCTGGCTGAGCCAAAGAGTCTGTGCGTGGTCACCCAGTTATCCTGTGAGTCTTCATTTGTGTGCTGGAAGGACGGTGTCTGAACTCCTTTTAGAAAACGTACCTTTGTTCAGGGCTGAATTCAGCTGCTGAGAAAATGTATTTCTCTGCTGTACGTTGAGAAAGTTCCTGTCTGAGTCTGTGACGAGTGTGCTTGTGACTTTTTCACGAATGAAGGTCTCGCCGAACTATAGAGAGTCAGCCCCTCTCTGTCAGGAGGGAGAAGGAGGAGAGGAAAGCCTTTGAGAAAGAGAAGTCGGTGTTACGAGTGGCATGTGCGCTGTCTGCTCCTGTGTTAAAGTGCATGTTTTGTGTTGGACTTGTGTACTCTTTATTTTCAATAAAAACAGCCTCACTGAAACTCTCGCTACCTGCTGCTGTGTCTCTCTCCCTCAGCCGACATGACAACAGGTCACATTTTGTTTTATTTTCCAGTTCATTAAATGCACCAGGTAAACAGAAACTGCATTCAAAGGTGCACATGTATTCTCCGTAGAGAATGTGTTCTCTGTAATTAGCATAGCCTTTGCATTTAAGTTTGAGGCTATAGTCGGTCGAATTTGCCCTTTATTCAGGTTACACTGGACATGAATTTAAATCATTAACAACAACATTGTTTTACATTGTTGTTACGTGTCTCTGTTAATTGATGTCTGTCAAAAGTTGTATTTCACAGATGTATTTTGCTTTTACCTGTAATGTTAAGTTTATTGAAGAAATGATGGTGGAAGACTTTACACACATCCTTCTCTTTGAGCTGCAGGGGGAAACAAAGATCCTCAAGCTGAAAAACCTTCGACCTCAGGACTATGCTAATTACACCTGTACTGCCTCCGTTCGAAATGTCTGTGGCATCCCTGACAAGAGCATACTCTTTCAACTCACCAACAAAACAGGTATGAAACACAAATATCACAACCTTGATTTATCTATGTTCAGTTCTTAGTCTGTGAGATCCAAGCTGACTGACCAAGCCAAACGGTCCTGCCATGGACTGACCTAATATTTATAACATGCTCCAATAATAAATAGAGCATGAACACCACAGGTGTTGGAGAGTTTGGGAAGTCTATTAAACTAAATAGCTTGCCAGTTCTTTTCTCCTCCCTATGCCTGCTGTGTTTTTTCACCACTGCCTCTGCAGTTCATTCAGTCCCTGGAAGAACCATATCCTTAAGTAAATGCCCCTGAGAGACTGTGCTCATTATTGGTCCCGGTGAGCTCCACTTTCTTCAGTGGCAATGACCTGACCTTTGTGGTATCCCTTAGAGCCTGATCAGATCCAGCAGTCTTTCCCCATGGGTGGTCTCTCTGTTTCTTTCTTAACGTCACTCTGGCCACACATAGAGCCTTATGACAGTGATGATTAGGCCAGATCCAGTTCTTTGACTGATTGCTTTAAGACACTTACAGCATGCTAGCACTCATGGCTTTATCATTTAGAGGCAGGCTTGATTGTACCACATACTAAAAGGAGAAAACACTCAAAAAGCAAAATCAAATTTGAGGGCCAGACAATTTTTTGTTAGCATATTTAGGCCTGCAAATATTTTTAAATTACTAAAACTAAAACTAAAAGCTATTTTGACAACAGAAGCACATAGCAACCAGCTCTGCACTCTAGACTCTGTCAACTACAAGTATTCCCAAAAATAAAGGAGAGTGCCGGCCGTCTGCGGTATGGTGCAGAGTATTCAGCCAGTGTAAGTTTAGCCCTTGTGCTGGTATATAGTAATAACATGTTCTGTTGTTGTTGTTGTTGTTGTTGTTGTTGTTATTATTATTATTAATTATTATTATTAATTATTATTCATTGCTTTGCAGCCTTACCTGCTTTTCCGCCACTCATCAATAGTTTATTCCGCACTACAGTAATAAATTAAGAAATAAAAATCAAATTAAACAATTTTTCCTTTTTTGATTAAGTAATTTTTTTAAAACCAAATTCCCTCTATTTCCCCCAGCATCTCCCACCATTAAGCTCTTGGTGGAAGACCCCATAGTGGCCAACCCAGGACAGACAGTGACCCTGGTCTGCATCACTTCTGGAGGGGAGCCCACCCCAGTCCTGACGTGGGTACGCAATGCTGAGGAGCTTTCCAAGAAGAGTGTCCTGAATGGTGGTACATTGACTATCCCTGCTATCAGCACAGAGGAGGCCGGCATCTACAGCTGTGTAGCCAGCAACAATGTGGGCAATCCCGCCAAGAAGTCAACCAACATCCTTGTCAGAGGTCTGTATTGCTGTTTTCAATGTGTGCTGTTTTCTACTCACTCATTAACTGTATAGAGAAGCTATCAAGGATCTTGTAGGGCTGCAAACACAAGTCATTTTAATGTTTCTATGTGGAGACAATCACCAGAAGATAATAATTACATGAACAAATGCTGTTTGATAGTTATTATATAACAAAAGGAAAAGTACTCATCATATCGTAAAGCTCATATTAGGATGTAACTAGCAGCCTGTTGTTTCTTTATTAGTCCATTGGTGCGTGTTAAATAAATAACTCTGTTATTATTTTAACTAATCAAAACTAGCAACATAGAATTAGCCAGCATGCTTTTTAAGCTTGGAATGAAATCACTGTACCTAATTCTACCTATAGTGTAGTGACACCCAGTGTCAAAATAAGAAACCCCCCATATAATAGTCCTATGGCTGCCTCTAGCGGTATAACAATTACTCATAAATCATCTGAAATAGTGTTTTTGTTAAAAAGAAAACCGTAAAAATGCCTATTTTTATAATGTAAACCCAAAATTTGCCCCCAAAAATGCTACCAGAACACTTTAATGTCATTTAAAAATTTTAAAGAAAATGTAAAGGTAAACCCATATTCAGATTTAAATTCCCTGCCGAGATATGCAACTCGGAAGGTTGCGAGACACAAGTTTACACCCAGATCGCATTTAAAGACGGACATGCGTCTGAATGCACTTTTCTGGGAAAACAACCTGATCTACTCATCTACAAATGAGGGCTCATTGGAAAGGTCTTCTGGAGATCTACTGCACTGACTGTGGCATTTGAGGTGTTTGAGGGCTTTTCCCGCTGAGATATGCAACTCCGAAGGTCGAAGGACAAAGGTATTGGAACCCTTGTGTGAAAACATCCAGAAAGTATATATTTATTGCCACCAAAAGCAAAAAAGGCGGAGGATAATTGCAGTTAGTGTGGGGATTTCCGTGTAAAACTATGAGTTTGATTCTCAAAAAAATTCTGCTGAACTGTGACTGAATCTGCGACTCCTGATCCGCATAAAACTGGGGGATTACTGTATAGCACTTAAAATGCAACATATTTTATATATAGAATGTAGACTAACATTGTAGTGGTCTGATGTGCACTTCAAAGCTTACCCAAAGTGGCAGCATGAATAGATTGACCTCTTTGAGAATTTGTCAAGCTTTTATTCTGAGTAGCTGCTGCTGAGGACTAAGATGTATTTGTATAACAGTGACCACTTTTTCCGCTCCACATCAGCTGTTTTGATCAAATTCTTCGAAGCCCAACTTGCTAGCTCTGAGCTATGAATATTCTCAGTAGCTTTACATTTAATGTGCTGAACTAATTTGCAATAATCAGAGCCTTTACAAACAACTAGGACTAGAATGAAAATGTTCTGTTCAGAATTCTTGCAGAAAACACGTGTAAATGCTCTGTTATTTCATTTAACAGAAAATGTACGCAATAACCTCAGTTAACCCCAAGAAATACTTTAGTCAAATTTATATTTACTGCTCCAGTGCATCTCTGTGTGAACTGCTCTACAACACATTCTGTTCCACCTTTATTTTCTTCTAATGCTCAAATGCTGAAGCTTTGACCCTTGTTTACTATTCTGACCATTTTTCTCCCTGTAACAGTTTTATTTTCTGGTGACAGTAGCATTTTATCTTCTCAAATTAGCATCCTCTTGTAATGAAGGTGGTCACTAAAAATTAAATATGAATAATGCAATGTTATTTTTTTCCATCTAGATGTGAGCGGTCTTTGTGCTTAAAAGTCCCCAAAGACTTTTTAATGCTCTAGAGTGATTATAAGTGTTCATAACCCCATTTGCTTGATCTGATTCACAGGGGAAACTTATCAGCACTAAATGCTTTCTGGGTGAATACCATTTTCCTCTTGTCCATCTGGGACTGCAATAAAAGGCTTATCCATCAGTCTTCTGTTTTGGAATGCTGCCCATTATCCGAGGCATGTCATTATATAGCTGATATGGGCATTAGAATGTCACTGCAGAAATTCCCTCTTTCTAGAGTCTAGAGGTTTTGTTTATTATTTTTTTTGCCAAGCCTTACATTCTTCAGTCAAATCTTGCTTTACTTTTTCATAAATGACCACAACCATGCCATTAGACAGATTAGACAGATAGTAACAGCGATAGCTTGGTGGATTAAGGGGCACTTCTCATAAGATAAACCATTCTGACCATCCGTTTGCGAGCACAGATGGCAGAATCTCATTTGCTAGGGAAAAATAAGCCTGGGATTGAGGAGAAAATGATATTACTTGTGGAGGGTTGTGAACACTGGTAATCTCGCCGCATGGAGCAATGATGGAATGATTTGAAGAGGAAAGAATAAATAAACATTGCAGTAAATAAAATAATTTATTATCAACTAATTATTATCAAACACTCCTGTCTCACAAAGGAGTATTTTTGCTTTGTCAGTTCACCTTAGGTTTCATATTATATTTAACTGGGCTACAGCACTATAGCAACTTCAGTGTAAGTTCAGCTTTCTAAAGTTCCCCATAAACAGCTCTTGGACCACTCAGAGTTATGATTCTGACCAACCAGGTACAGATTTCTCCTGGACCTATTTTGGGTCACTTTTTCATTCCTTTCATTTGTGGCTTGTATCAGGTAAAAATAATTTAAAAAATTTTGTCAGCAAAGGAAACTTCAATATTAGGAATATAAAACAATTATTACTTCAGCAATCACTAACACGGAGGCAGTGGGTAAAACACTGCTTTTAAATGCTTTACTTTATATATATTAACGGAGCTTCCATGGTTTCCTTTTCCTGCTCTTTGTGTTTCATGCAATGTATCTCATAAATGATGGCTTGAGTATCTAAATCTAGGGTAAAAGAGAAACAGAGCCAAGAACTGCATTTGTAAAATGAGTAAAACACAGTTCCTCCGTGGATATTGGCTTGAATGTGTAGTGCTGGAATTAGATTTTGTGTAGATATATAAAAATATTTTTCATACTTATTTGCAGAAAGTGTTTATACTGAAATATTCTTTAGGGACCTATATTAGTTGTTCTGTGGTTTGCCCTAACTTCTCTTTTTGAAATCTTTATTTTTAAAGGTTTTTTTGGATATTATTCATCAAACGAAAACAGAGACCTGGTCTAGAAAGTGCTTTTTAATTAATTTACTTCAACCTGATCCATAAAAACTATTTTTTTCTGATACCCTGTCCACACATATACAAGCTGTAGATTACAAGTGAAGGTAAGGAAACCCATCACAAAGGGAGGTGAGAGTGGTGAAATGAAGCCTGGGTCAGCAGCATCCAGGTGGGAGTAACTATCCCAGACAGCTTTGTGTAAGGCTTTCCTGACACACCACCTACAGGGCATCATTAATAATACTGTGGCTCATTAATAAAAGTGTGACTCATTGCGCTCTGTGTTGCTCTATCAGTAGTTTTGATTCATTCTGCATACAAAGTGTTTGATGTGTTTGTTGTTTGTTTTAATGTTTCAGATTTTTTTTTTCTCTTGCTCATTTTTGACACAGATTTGTGCCTTGCTCTGATTGTTCTGTTTGCCTGCTTATAACAGTGCTTATTAGGCCACATTTGCTCAGGCTTTGTGAACAATTCTCCTATTGGATTGCCTGTCAAAACAGAATGTGTATCAGATGTGATAATAACTAATTATAACTAAACATCTAACAAATAGGCAGCTTTTAGGCAGCTGTAGGTAAACTGTTGTTTTTGAGGAGCTCATTTTTAATGGCCTGGGGTGATATTTACATACATATAATTATCTAGATGCAGACTTGCATCTTTCAGTTTGCTTTTATTATTAAACAAAGAACACAAACTGACTCAATGGCCCAAAACAGAAACAAAATAACAGAAACAAAAGAACTCAGCATTACTGTGTTGGATGTCCCACAACCTAAGAAACTCAAACCAGGCTATTTAAACTGAAACTAAAACACATGTTGCTTATCAGTCCTTCATCCCTGGCCAGCCGAGTGCTTTTACAGACCTCCCTGGCCAGGGGTGAGGCCCGACAAAAGAGTACTATAAAGTCCTGGACAGTAGCGACCTGACTGGGGATGTGACAATGTGCATATATATTTTCCAGTTCACCCCTCCATATTTTGTATTTCTTGATTGTATAGTGTACATTTTATACTGTACTGTTGGTATAGTTTTTATTCTATTCTATTGTTTTTAAATTTTCACTGCTCTTACCTTTTTACTGTCCACCTTCTGCCATTACAATGCAAATTTGCTCCTTGTGGGACTAATAAAGGTTAATATATGAAGGTAATTTAGTGACAAATGTATTTGAATTAAAAAACACTGAATTGTTGCAATTCAATTTTATGTAGTGAACTTTGTGTTGAATTTATTTCAATTGTAATTACAGCCCACACATTTAATGCATTGGTGGTGCCAGCGAGTTCTTGCAGGATGTCAGGGACCAATGTATTAAACGTATTAAATGAGGCGAATCAGAACGTAATTTTAATGAGGATGTCAGACTGAATACTGAATTTGTCCCAGTGAAATAGCAAACTCGAAATGGCAAAATCTAAATTAAGGTGCTGAATACTACTGATTGAATAAGTTGTAATTTTTTTTTTTATTATTTTTATATGAAAGGCTGAATCTTTCTATATTGAATCATAAACGTGTTAATTACCACTGAAATCAATTCAACACAAACTTCACTACATAAAAATTCAATTATTTTTGTAACTAAATGACTTCCAAATTTATCTCTTTTCTGTAGGTCAGTGTTTATAGCATTTGTTATTGCAGTAGATGTCAATATAGGGCCAGAGTAGAAATAGATCATCCAGTCTTCTGCCTAGTTATAAGAAACACCAAAGCAGATACTATACTGGGGCTCAAATGTTGAACATGTAATGGTGTTTGGTTGCTTCTGATTTGTCTGACTCATACAAACGGTTAATCTTGGGTGAAATTTACCAAATTAAAGATTAGATTAAGTTGATCAAAATCTATACTCTTTGTATGCACTTATAGATCAATTCTTCTTTCAGATCAGTCTTGTATGATGTAAACCACAAATAAAGGTTGATAATGAGGCAATATTTGGGAAAACGTTTTGTGCCATGACAGTTTGTTTTTAAGCCACTGGTTGCACCATAGGTGAAAATGTATATGTCTAAATTTTCCTTCTTGGTGGAGATTATGAGCTCAGAGCAATTAACTTCTTTCAAATGCAGAACAGAAATGTTTCAAGTGCACCTGTGTATATTGAAAACCGCATTGTTGTGTTGTGGTATAAAAATGCCTAAAATGCCTGTTTTTATAGTGTTAACCCTAAATATGCCACCTAAATATGCTCCAAAAACTCTTTAATTTTATTTTAAACTTCAGTTTAATACATTACCCTTCATGAAAAGGTAAAGGTAAACCTGTATTCGTACTGTACAGTTTACACTGAACTCCTGAAGTGATAGAAAATTACCCCTGTATTGACTGTACTGTAATTCATGCATGGGCATTTTCTTTGGTATGTGCTGTCATTTTCTTTCGTATAAGCAGGTAAATACACTTTTTAAATTTTAGTAATAAAAATACAGTTGAATGTATGGGTAATCACCAATATATTTTACAGTTCAATAATTTACTGTTCATCAATCTGCGCATCTTATTCAGGCACTTCCAGATAAGTAATATTGTAGTGACCTGCCAGTAATAAAAATACAGGGCTTTAAGAAGAATAAAATGAAAAGCAAGAGACTCCATTGGGGAAATTCTGGTCTGCAGCTGCCAAAAATGCTTCAAAAAGCAACAGCCAATCAGTAGAAAGGAGAAATAACTTTCAAACCTCCCGTCTCTGAGTCAGGGGCAGAGTGGCAATCTGTGCATTCTGGAAAAGAATGGCCATCCAGTGCTTCATGGGGAGCCTCCCTTCTTTAAGGTCTGTGATCCTTGTCTCAATGGATTCAATGATTCCTCCTTTTTCTACCATCCCCTGAGACTGGGGATGATAGACACACCCCAATCGTTGCTTGATTCTTAACTATTGCAATACTTTTTCACAGTTCGTTGCACAAAAGCCAACACATAATCTAATTTCTAATGGGATTCCAAAGCTTGGGATGACTTCCTTTGTCAGAAACTACCACTGTTCCAGCACTTTGATCATTAGATAGTGTTGCTTCCACTGATGTACTAAATCCAATTTCCAAGGTGTACTTGCACCGGTACACTGAAGGAGAATACTGTTTCTCTCCAAACTCACACACATAGGGGCAGAGTACCTTGTTCTCCAGAACACATTCCCTCCAGCCTCTCCCTGATGTTTCTGAGAGTGGTGCTGGCATAGTTCTTGGGGTGTTAGTGTAGGGTGACCACCTACTGGCTCTCTGGTTCAGCCGGGCTATAAACAAACAAGACCATTCATACCACCCAGACAATTAGCTAACACTCAATAGTAACTTGGGCTGCTCATTCCCTAATGACCACATACACACAAACACCAATAGCTGCCTCTAGCGGCCTGTGATGGGACGTGACACATAACCTGCATGATTCCCCAAATGATCTCTGAAACAAGACCCATCAACAAAATGAGCTTCCACAATTGGTGCAGACTCTAAATCAGGCCTTAAGGGGCTTTCAGACCGAACGCGGCAGGCGCTGCACTTTGCTCTAAAACCCATTGTTTTCTATGGCTTGCGCGGCGCAAGAGCGCAAAAGCGCTGCGCCGAGCCCGGCGCAAGCACGGCGCAAAAGCGGTGTCGCGCGCTACCGCGCGCCTCTCGGCAGCCTTCCGCTGTGATGCATTTTCGCGCGACCAATAGGATCAAAGCTTTGAAGCAGGATAGTGTACGGTCCGCCCCTTCTAAACACACACAGGAGAGAAAGCAGTCATGGAGGAAAAACTGATCCTAGCAGT
>JBBPDE010000001.1:32168385-32188216 GCA_037974605.1 Nannopetersius ansorgii
GTGTAATTTAACGTTTTCTTTAAGGTACTTACACTTGAAAAGAGACGCGTCTCCGTCTTCCGCCATTTTTTGAATCTACCATCGCGTCTCCCGCTGCCTTACGGGATAGCGCAGTGTCCATCGGATGCATACTACAGAATTCGACCGGAAGTAGTAGGTCATCCGGGAACTTCTCGCTACTGTTTTTCCCTTACTAAGAATTCGGACATACTACTCCCCTCGCACACTGCTTTTCGCATACTATATAGTATGCAAGTATGCGATTTCGGACGCAGGGATCGTGATAGTTACTGGATCTGCTTGAATGCTGGTGGGCCATTGTGGATGTAACAAAGGGAAGGGTGCATGCGGATTTTGGTGTGGCAAGACAGGGCGGGCCGGAAAAACCACTGCCATTGACACCACTGTCTGTAGGTTAAAGACAGTGAAGGGAAAGAAACAACATTCAATGATGGGTAGAATAAACACCATAAACAAACTGTCCAAGTCCAGTAGAGTGGGGCTTAACAGAAACTTGGCGCGCTGCTGAATGACTTCATGGACATTTTCACAGTTAGTGAGCACGACTGCACACACACAGACTTAGTGCAGCACCATATTAACATGAGGACTGAGCCTCTCATCCGCTTGTGGCTGCAACGCTTGCCACTGGCTAAACCAGCAGCTGCAGAAGAGAAGCTGCAGGAAATTCTTGAAGCCGGGGCGATCGAAGCCGGCTTTCTCCAGAGATCAAGGACTGTGGCAATTCTGCCGTATGCCTTTCAGATTGTGCAGTGCACCGGTCAACTTCGAGCAGCAATGGAAAAAGTGCTGATGGACATTCCACACTCTGAGAGAATGAGTGATGCGGTTAGTGCGTGTAGGGGCGGGGCATTTTGGCGTCACAAAGACATTACACCAATTGAGGGAGTGTTTCTACCTGACAAATTGGCTCACAGACACAGATCTGTACGTACACCGATGAGATGTTTGCAGCGCACAAAAAGGGCCCACCTAGCGCTCCGGCACCCCCTTGCGGGATTTTCGTGTGTGGGGGGGGGGGGGCGCCCATGGAGCGCATGGAAGTGGACATACTGAGCCCATTCCCTCTCTCTGACCGCGGGAACCGCTACGTTCTGGTTGCTATGGATTACTTCACGAAGTGGCCAGAGGCGTATGCGGTGCCGGATCAGAGTGCCACAGCGACGCTGAATGTTCTGGTGGAGGGAAGCTGCACATCGATCAGGGGCGGAACTTTGAGGCAGAGCTGTAAAACCCAGGATGAAGAAAATGAGCCCCACATCCCTTCATCCTCAGAGCGAAGGGCTGGTGGAGCCGTTCAATCGGACTCTGGCAACTCAGCTCACAGTGCTCACCAGCAACCGACAACCTGACAAACACCTTTCATTAGTGCTCTGGGCCTAACGAACCGCGGTGCAAGAGTCGACGCAGCTAAGCCCCTCTGCACTCTTGTTCAGCCGCGAAATCCGTACCGTCTTGGATTTAGTGTTCGGGCCACCACCTGAACCAGAACTGCCTAAGAAACCGGGCATGGACTAGTATTTCCAGCTGAAAGAAAGACTGTTTATGCATGAACTCACACGACAAGCCATTAGGGATGCTGGGTTCAAACAGCAATCCACATTAGCAAATCAGCCTCCCTGAGAATATAGAAACAACACCACCATAAGTCATGAGTCATGTGCGCTACAGGTAATGCTGCCAGACAATAACAAGTTAACCTTCCTAATCAGACTCTAATCTACACAAAGGTGTCTCACAACACCTTACCACACACAGACCTTAAAATGTATCACCTTAAAAAGAGTACAGTCTCTTAGGTTCAGGGACTTTTTGAAATTGTCTGAATATTTTAAATATTGAGCTCGTCTCACACTGGGTTCAGAATCTGACAGCATCTAAGAAGAACCACACATTAGCTTATTGCACTTTAAATAATGATGATGATGATGATGATGATGATGATGAAGATTCAATACTATTTGTATTACTCATCCTGTCTGTCTAGAGAATTACGTTGCAAAAAAGTATTATGCTACACAAATAAACACACAATGTCAAATGAAACAAATATTTTGAAACAAATAATTTCTGATTAAAGAAACAAAAGAATGCAACATAAAATATGTGCAAGATAAACCCCACTAATATCACATCTGTACTGCCCTCATGTGACTGAAACGCAGTATAACAATTCCTGTACCAAAATTCCCTTTAGCTTCCATGACTAAATGGGTTATTAAGATATAAGAGTGAAATACAATTTTAGGTCTTTTACTTTTTGGTTTTCCATAAAAGTGGAAATCCAGATTCCCCCAAAATTTCAGCCTTCTTAAACATAAACGACATTATGATGATGATGATGATTTCTCTTGTTCTTCTTCTTCTTCTTCTTATCATTATTATTATCTTAATTATGGACTAAAATGACTGTAATTTTTTTACAAATATAATCTGAATGATAATTTTCACTTTCTGATTAGTATATAGTCATCAAGTTCCATTCTCTTTTACTGTGTCAAACTTCCACATTTGATTCAACAGACACTGATTTGATCTCTGCGATCTTAAGATGAAATGCTGAAAATGTCCAGCCCAGGGCTGTGGTCCAGCACGTCTCCCTGCTCAGAGGCACCTGGTTCACCTCAGCAGTTAACTGCCAGGTTTAATCAGAATCAGAATCAGAAAACTTTATTTATCCTGGAGGAAATTGTTCAGTGAATTGTTTAGTGAATGTGTTTGAAGAGAACCATCAAACTGTGCTGGACACTGGGCCTCCAGGACCGAAGCTTGACAATATAAATCTAGCCCAATAAAAATCATTTGTATTTTAGCATAAATGGCCATTTAAAGATGACAAATTATGCAAAACTCACTTTATTTAAAAAAGGTCTATGGGATACAAAATAAGTTCATGAAGTTCTTTGCACAAAATCACTCTCACATAACGGGATCTCACAGCTTTATTATTAATTAATTCCTTCCTTCCTTCCTTCCTTCCTTCCTTCCTTCCTTCCATCCTTCTATCCACCCACCCACCCATCCATCCATCCATCCATCCATCCATCCACCCATCCATCCATCCATCCATCCATCCATCCATCCATCCATCCATCCATCCATCCATCCATCTCTTCCATACCTTCAGTCTGTGTGTCATGTCTCGGCCAGTGGCCGGTAGGGGTCACTGGGTTTTGTTTTGTTTTGGGGACTTTTATTTTGACTTTTGTGGGGGTTTGTGTCTTGTGTGCCGGTTTCAGGTGTCTTGTGTTCGGTTTAAGTGATTGTGTTTATTGATTGGTTTCTGTCAGTGTCTGTCCATGTATTTAAGTTCAGTTCATGTGGACCTCTGCGTCGGTCCATCGTCCCATGTAGCATCACATTTAGCGTCTCTATTGAGTTTCAGTGGATTCATGTATTGGCCCTCGAGCCAGTTTTCTGTTCTGTTCTGAATAAAGAAACCTCAGTTATGGATGCCTGCCTGCCTGCCTGCCTGCCTGCCTGCCTGCCTGCCTGCGTGTGATCATTGGGGTAAAGCACGGCGACGTGACAACCGCCACAGCCGTGACACTGTGACAATGGTTCTAGCCTGTATGGTGGCCAGGCTGAAGGAAGGAATGGAGGGAGAAAGAAAGAGTGAGAGATACACTAGATGGACTAAAGTATTGGGACACTTGACACACGTAAAAAGGCAAAAAACAGAGGCGCTATCAGCCCCTATATGTTCGACCCTGACCCAGAGCCAGATGAACTCAACACTTCACGAGTGACTCTCCTCTGTCTGTAGCCACAGCGCTTGGCGTCTTATGCGTGCTTGTAAAACCAACAAACAAAAATAGCGGATCTTCAACTAATCTAATGGGTGGGTGCTGGACAGATGAGGGGTGGTTCTACGCAAATTTCCCTTATTCTGATGTCACAATAAGGGAACAATCCAAACGAGACTGAAACTGTCACGAATAAAGCTGGCAAAGGGATTTTGTGCAGGGAACTTCATGAACATGTGTTGTTTAGCCCACAGACCTTTTATAACCTTTTTTTTTTAAAGTGAGTTATGCATAATATGTCCCCTTTAAAACGTCTTTAGAACAAAAAGCAGGGGCAATAAACAATGTACAATAAAATGATTACAAAGGAATATAAAACATCTGTGGTCAGAATTGGTCAGACAGTAACATTACAATGTGCTCCAGTTTGATTAAAGAAAAGTGGAGCCTTGTAGCACACAGTGTGAACCTTTTTACCCATTTAACCCCTTCATGAAGTGAAGCAATGGTCACCCACCAGCCCATGGAGAAATGTGTGGGGACAGTACTGAATTTAGAAATGTCTTCCTTAAAAAACTGTGTAATCTGGGAAGGCATTACTGAAATATGTAATGCGTTTATTTATTTGTGTGAGTGGGAAAAGGTTGGGGGGCGGTTGGGGGGGGGGGGCTACTGTATTGGGACCTCTTAGGATCCAGAATCTATTTGTTCTGTTTATTCCTCTATGAAAGGACTGTAAATGTAGGAGCAACATTCAAATGCAAATCATCAATTAAGGTAATTGGCAAAGTTACAGAACAGCTTGCCACGTGCAGTAACAATTATGAAAGTGTAAAATTGTTGAATTATTCATAACAATTAATTTTTTTTTGTGATGAAAGCACTAGATTTTACCCACTAATACTACAGTGTATTATTACATGATTTTGATATGGCAGCATCACAGATGGGGGGCTCCAGAGCCTTAATGATGAACGTTTACTTGCTGCCAACTGTAGCCAGCTTTCTGTTTAATGATGATTTAATTTATAAAGGACGGAAAACTTGAGTAGTGGATGAAAGGGTCTAACAGTATTAAAGCTTTGGTGTCCTACTGAAAAAAATATTTCATTTAATGGATTACATGATTAGACTGTAATAACATCGTTTTTCTTTGTTAAAGCTTCAAAATGACAAAACACAAAACAAAAAAGAATACAAAATTGTGAATTTTATTAAAACTGAAAAGACTGAAAGAGCCAGTTGGTAAATGTTAACCTTTTGGCAAAAAATTTAAGTTTAAGACATAAGGCTTTCTTTTGTGACTGCTGTGATACAATGCAATGATAAAAACTACTATCCATTTGGGAATATTACTATCCCCAAATATTAGTTCCATTTCTTTTTTGATTAATGGGTGACTCTGTGCTTCTTGGAAGATTAACCATTGATGCTTATCATTCCCTTAAGGGCAAGAATCCAAATGATAAATCAGTTTTGATGTTTCCAAGGGCAGAGCATATGGCACTACAGTTTTTATAATAAAAAAGTAAGATGGATTAGATAGTCCAGATTGTCATTTTGAATTAAAGAAAATGATAAGGAAAGAAAAAAGATAAGTAGATTGAGTTTTCAAGGAGACACAGTTGAAATAAAACATTGCAATCTGGACAGATGAAAGAGAGCAGTTTGTGCTCTTAAATCTCCCAGTGACCAACATGGAAGGCTTAATTCTACTTTAAGCTCATTCAGTTTTTACATAATATGAAACTCTTAAAATTTGTCAGTCTGTATGTAGATTTTATTGCAGATATCCAGACAAAAAATGACTAAACTTAATAAAGGTGTCTACATAAAACATTAACATTATCTTACAAAAACACTCCATAACATGTTGATAAATGGTGATCAGCATTCATTCATATTTGTTTTATTATTGCTGTATGTTTTCCAGTTCATTTGCGTATCTCCTTTGTGGGGGCTATTGTCATTGTTGCAAAGCTGTTTATCCCGCTGTAATCATCCATAAAGCACTGCAGTGTTTATGAAGTGTGTGAAAATGATTACCTCTGTGCTGTTTAACTCAGCAAGTCCAGGTTTGGCTAAACACCAAGTGCCAAAGCCAGTACTGTAAGGTGTGTCATATGGGAAACAGCGCTGTTTGTGGACTGCACCCAGCATGCTACCTGACAGGGACATGTGATTATAGTCTTTTTATAATAAAATGTTCAGATAATAATGATATGCATGCAAAAGCATCTTGTGACATGTTATGACATTCTTTATTAAACTATTGGTGATCACTGTAATTTCTATGTCCGAGTTCTGACTCCTCCTTAGGGCCATCACAATATTTAGATAGTATTAACATGGACTACTCTTTTTTTCTCACACAGATAAATAAAAGTTTGCATTATTTTCAGTGAAACTCTCTCATATTTGTTTTTGCACTTTACATTTATACTTTACATAATCAAGCCACGTGGTAGAAATGGGTCTGAATTGTTTGTTTTGCAAGAAAAGATCCGACACTACACCGTTTAATGACTTTTTCGTGGTATAATCTATAGATGTAAAACATGGCGTTGCTGTTATCACTGATTTGTCATTTGAGGCCTAATTATACTCCACACACCAGAAAAAACTCCTTTAGCTCAAGGCAGCACATTTTTTTGCACATACACATAAAAATGTCATAACAAACAAATGTAGCTCATATATTGTAGCTTATACAGTTTATGCACTGTAGCCTGTGGCTCGCCCTTTGTTGTCGGGTAGAGACGGAGCAGCACGAGAGGGGAGGCGGCGCGGGGCCACGAGGGTCGGTGTGCCGCCAGGGGGCGCGCTGCCGATGGAGAGTCCAGAGGTCTGGGCTCGATCAGAGTTGGGTTTGTGGTTTATTTTCTTTTGTTTCTTTTTGTTGGAGGGCTTCACAGTGGGATCCCCTTCCTGTTACCAATTTTTAACATTAATTAAAATAACATTTTTGTGTCTTGATATTTACCGTATATATATAAGTAAGATCATTTCAAACTGTATCACATCTGCTCTTGTGTCCTTGAACATTAGTTAACTAGAGGCAAACTAGATTGAAATTGTCAACCTGGTTACTGTCAGTCCTGTTACTTTTCTATGATGACATATCATAAAATATAATGAAATAAAATAAAATAAATCGCCTGAGATGGCACCATAACATTTATTGTCATTTTAGTATGTCTTCTTTCCAAGGATATTTAAAAAATTGAGAAAAATTGAGAAAACATTTTCTAATTCAATTTTTCAAAGTTGAAAATTTACTGTGGGCCGTTCACCCTGCAATAAGAAAGTTGTGGGTTTGAATGCCAATGGCATCTTTGAGGTACCCTACTGTCCTCACTGCTCCCTGGGCATTCCTGGCTGTCCACTTCACTTGGTGAAAGGGTTAAATGTAGTGTGTTCACATATGACAGAATGGTCACTTTACTTTTAAACGCATCCAGGGCGGAATCCACAAGCAGCAGCAACAGTAATCGGTCCCAGGGAAATCCAATGCTGTAGTCAGTTCACAGAAAAAAGGGTAAAACCACTGCTATTGTTTGAGTAGTCTTCTAAAAACAGTTCTCACTGTTTCTTCATCAAGATAGGCAAAAATGGACACCCTAATGTACTCTTGATTGATGTTTGAAATCATGTCTGTTATTGGCTGTCAGAAAGACAGAGATTAGAGCTTCTTGAGGTAAAACGGAATGCAGCAATCTTTAAATAAAATGGCATAGCTCAGAGTGTAGTGTTTATATATGAACATGTGCACATATATAGGTATATGTGTGTGAAGAGAGATATTTATATCATACAAGTTTTAACAGCAATACTTCTATTAAAAATTCCTTTCCTACAGAGGCACAGCTTAATCTGAAATCAGCTGTCCCAAACTACTATCTTACATTGAGCTCCTGTGAGAGCTCCTGTAAATTATCCTAAAATGTAGCTTTTAATTCACAGCAGCATCAATTCAACTAATCGAAGTGAGGGGCAATCACACAATACCACCAAAACTGGGAGGGTGAAAGCAAACATGTGCTTTCTCATAAAACTAGCCACTTAATCTTTGCTGATTCCTCTTGGAAAATATCTTCCACTTCCCCAGCTTACCTGTTAGCCCAGTGTAGTGTGGTGGATGAACCCAAATGCGGACTGAACACAAGAGAGCTGGCAGACCACACACCTTGACTTGAGAACACTCTCAGCAAAGAGTAGAGATTCCCACCCATTCTCAAACACACACAGTATATAAGTGGTAGAAAAGAACTGGAGCAATCACGGGACCAGCTGGATTGGAGATGAGTTGGGCATGTGACTGCATACTACATAGAGGATGAACCGACTCGTGACACAAGACCATTCCTCGGGACCGTAGCCTTCCCAGTCTGATGGACTGGGGGGTGAGCTTCGTTGATTCAGCATGGAGGTGCAGGTTGGAGAGCCAAACCCTGTCACTAACTTGGAATAATTGCCCTGAGGGTGCCAACGGTGATGCTGCTAGGTGTAATGGGCATTGGCCCACTGGATGGCAATGCAGGGCTTGTTGCCAGTGCTGCTGGCATCTGTGAATCAACTGTTGGGCTGACGGTACACCAACCTCTGATTCTTGGTGTTCAAGCATTTGGGGTTAGAGACCTCAACCGTTGCATACCTCAAACAGACTGAGCCCATTAGCCGACATGGTGAAGTGGTTGTGGGAGAGCTCAGCCCAGATGTGGTACGAAACCCCTCAGGAAGCATTCCAGTTGTTGGTTGCTTCATCTGACCATTAGTCTGGGGATTTAAGCCTGAAGAGATACTGCAGGAGGAGTCTATCAGATGGCAGTTCGGTGAGGACAGCCCTTGTGCCAATGTCTGAGGTGTCCACATCCACAACTAATGGCTTGGATGGATCCGGGTGAAGAAGGATGAGTGCATCCCAGTGGTGAAGTCCCAGTGGTGAAGAGATGGCAAAAATGATGGAAAGCTTGGATGGTTTCAGGGGTATGGTTCAATGGGATCTTGAATGGTTTGGTGAGGGCAGTAAGAGGTGCCACAGCTGAACTGCAGCCTTGGATAAAGCGGTGATAGAAATGAGCAAACCCCCAGAAAGTGCTGACGCTGCTTAAGCACCTTGGGTAGGGGTTGGAGGCACCTCACAATAAAGAGCCCTGTGGCCGCTGGGGAGGGAGAAGGTCTGATAGTGAAGCCCCTTGGCAATGCACTCCTCCATGGCCTTCTATGAAGTCTGCTGAGTGATGGGTCTGGACTGAAGGGGCCGACCAGCTACGACCGTGAAATATACTAGCTGGGATAACACATCGTGATTCACACCCAGCAGTGCAGTATAAGCTCCCCGCCACCTCTGAATCCACAAAGGCAGTGGTCATGTCCCGCTTATGGCCCAACTGGATGTGTGCCTGGATGGTGAGGCGGGAAACAGCCGGTATGGTATAGGAGATACTGTTGGAGGTGAGTTCCTCGCCCTATTCACCTGATTCCCATTCCCGGATGGAGAGGATGGTATTTGGGGGCATAATAGGTGCAGAGGCCCTCACAATAGCGTCAGGTCGTCTCCTCAGGGATCAGGGAGATGCACCCTATCTGTATGGGTTCCCCGGCTCCGGAGTGCTTCCCATTAATCTCCACAGCTTGCCAAGTCACAGTATCACCAAACAGAAAAATCTGCTGGGTTCACAGCGAACGGCTCAGTCATTCTGCCAGAAAGCTTACTACTCACCCATCAGAATAATTCAATTCAGGTGTTCCAGTCACTTCCATGACCACAGGTGTTTACCTTAAAGCACCCAGGCATGCAGACACTTCACCAAACATTTGTGAAAGAATGCGTCGCTCTCAACCTGTGCAACTCAGCCACAAAGCGGTAGGCCACGTAAACTGATGGAGTCAGTGGATGCTGAGGCGTAGAGTGCGCAGAGGTCACAGATTTTCTGCAGAGTCAATTGGTACAGATCTCCAAACTTCATGTGGCCTTCAGATTAGCTCAAGAACAGCGTAAAGAGCTTCATGGAATGTGGTGTATAGCACGCTGCCACTGGACTCTAGAAAAGTGGAGGTGTGTTGTATGGAGTGATGAATCACGCTTCTCCATCTAGCGATCTGATGGAGGAATCTGGGTTTGGTGGTGAGAACGAGAACATGAGAACGACTGCATGATACCGAGTGTGAAGTTTGGTGGAGGGGGGATTATGGTGTGGTTTGTTGTTCAGGAGCTGAGCTCTGACCCTTAGTTCCAGTGAAAGGACTCTAAATGCTTCAGCAGACCAAGAGATTTTGAACAATTTCATGCTCCCAACTTTGTGGAAACAGTTTGGGGAGGTCCGTAAAGACATGGATGTGTGAGTTTGGTTTGGAGTAATTTGACTGGCCACACAGAGTCCTGACCTCGACCCGACAGAACACCCTTGGAATGAATTAGAGCAGAGACTACGGGCCAGATCTTCTCGTCCACCATCAGTGTCTGACCTCACACATGTGCTTCTGGTCAAAACTTCCCATAAACACACTTCTAAAGCTTGTGAAGCTGTTATAGCTGCAAAGGGTGGGCCAACGTCATATTAAGCCATAAGAATGGGATGTCACTTGAACTCATTTGCATGTAAAGGCAGGTGAGCAAATACTTTTTGCAATATAGTGTATTTTACAATACACATGTCCATATTTTAGATTCTATAGTGTACATTTTATACTGCACTGTTGGTATTTTATTCTATTCTATTTTTAAAATTTTTGCAGGTCTTACCTTTGTGCTGTCCACTTTTGGCCGTGACAAAGTAAAATTTCCCACTTGTGGGATAAATAAACATTTTATCACTTATCTTATGACACTTTTTCAGTACTCCAAAACTCCATCTGGATATGGTGTTTATGTGCTTGTGTGCAAATTCTGGATGCATTTCTGTGCTTCTTTTTTAGCAGAGGAGTTTTGCGATTGTATACATACAGCTACCTTATATCCACATACATTTTATATGCCCCATTTACTATATAGCTGCAGGTTGCAGTTAGCAATTAGAGGAGAATTTGATATACAGTGTATCCAGCCAATGGGTAAAATTAGCTTCTCTTTGTATCTAGGTGCCTAGTACAAGTCATGTGATCAGAGAATGAAGAATTGTTAACATCACAGGAATTGTGACTGAGGTGAGTATGTAAAGAAAGCAGTGTGCTAAGTATCCCATGCTAAACGAAATACTAAAGGTTAACATCTCATCAGCCTGCCAATTTAAAAGGTATAGATATGTTTGAGATATTTACAACATACTTTGCAGGAGTATAAACATTAAGATGACGATATTAACTTATCGTAACTGTGAGTCAGAGTTCATTTGTTGAGCACAAAATCAAGCTTTCCCATATCCATCCCAGGTCCCTTGACCACAGCCTTTTTCCAGGCTTATTTAGATCTCAGGGCACTGACCATCTACAAGACCCTAGAATTCTATGAGCTACAGCAGAATCTAAAGTTCTCCAGCTCTGGCATATTCTTCTGGTTAATCTTTGAGACTCACACAGTCTCAGGGTCAACGCCACCTAAGTGTTTGCTAAACGCTACTGGAATATTTGGGAATATTGGAATTTTTGGTTACAAAGACAGTAGTGTATTATAGCAAAATCTTGTGATAAATCTGCCACTAGGTGTCACCAACTCATCTAATACACAATTGCATCTAGTCTGTTGATTTGAAGGGAAAAGCATCTATAAAATACAGGAATCAAATAATGGAACATTTTAAATCAAGCTTTTAAACTTGCTTAATGCTTAATAATATATCTGACTGTATTTGAATGAACTGAGCAGTGTCTGAAACTAATGATTACCCAAAGGTTTTAGACACGTTTCTCCTTCATTGGGGGAAAAAGCATGATATTTGCTTTAAAACTGTATGTTTTATTAATGCTTGTTTAGCACAAAAGCTTTTTAGTACTGGAGTTAGTAGAAACCTTTATGAAACTGATTACTAATTCAGCTTCAAGACTGAATTTCGAAAAGGCTCCAATCGCTACAAAATATTGTGCATTTATTACATTGATTACTTATTCAACTGGAAAACTAAATTTATAACAAAATATTTAGCTACAAAATATTGTTCATTTTGAAATATGGTATTTTTAGTCTTAAGCTGGTCCTTCATGAGATTATGCGATAGTAAGAAAAGTAGGAAGACTTCAAACCAGTGATATGAAAATGGATTACTTAGGCTTTGGGTTATTACAGATCAAGGCAAACGGCTGGTAAAAAAGTACATTTAAGATGTTATTCCCCTGTCACCCAGGCATATTCACTTGAGTTTCTGATGTAAACTGGTAGTGGTATCTCATTTAACCATCATACTTTTTTGTTTTTTCTTTACGCCATATACATACTTTCACTGTTGCCTGGCTCCACCGCTACCACCACTGCACTGCTGGCTTATCTGATGCGTGGAAACCTTACTTCATTACTTTAGGCTTGATGTGGTTCCCCTGATTTTTGTACATGTCACCTTCCTGAAGAACCCATGTGATAATCTGCCATGTGGTTTTTTCTTCTTTGCTGCACACTCAAATTACCTCCCTGGACCTTTACCAATTGTTTAACGTTGTTTTCTGACTCATCATAAAGATAATTCATTTGTATTTTCTGAATGCAATTTAATTTGCAGAAGATGATGGGTTTGCAGAAAAGTATTCTTTTTAGTTTTGACTGTTCTCAAGTTTTCAATCTCACGCTATTGTAGTTTTTCCCTTTGTGGCTTTTAGCCTCGACTTGTGGATCTGAGCTTGATTTTTCTTGCTCTGTGTATCTTTAGCAGGACCGTGAATTGAAAATCACAGTGCATTTCCCTTTTCATACACTGAGAAATGCCAGTGAATGTGTTATCAAGGAGGTCTCTGAGCTAGATGAGCAGTAAGAGAGGGAAATGAAACAAGTTATAATTGGTATTTATTATTTTTCCATACCAGCTGGTGCAGGGTTATATAATCAAAATCGTACAGTTTTCGAAAGGTGTGCAAAAGATATGTTTAGAACAATGGAATTAGAACAAAAATGTGTCTTTTGAATGATTTGATGAATCATGTTTACAGTGACCAGGGACAATGGGAAAATGTCTATTTTATATTTCAAGTTCACTTTAATGCATTAATAATTTAGCCCTTTTCTGGTCATTCTTTGGATTTTGAGCTCACTGTATAAAAACTAGCATCATGTAGTTGGAGCCTGTACTACTTTATAAACCTTAACAGGCTTTAAGGTGGGAAGAACACACCTCGCCATTTGTGAGGTGGCTGCTGAATCCGTCCGTCGAGGGAGCTTTCCCATTCCCATTCTCCCACAATGCATTTCATCTTCGCCACCACTATTCTGCTGATTCTCCCCCTGGTTGTCATTCACTCTACAATGTCATTTTCAGGAAAATGACTTCAAGCATGAGCAGGTTTGAGACTCCTCATCAGAGGCAGAATGGACAATGTTATTTTTTGCCAAAAAGTAATCATCCGCTTTGAAAATTCCCCCATTTGTTGTCCCTCTTTTTCTCACTCTCTCTCTCACATGCACTTCTGTGCCGCAGTGAGCAGTGGCACTCTGCACTTGGCTACTCATGGCAGGACAATCGGTGCTTGAGCAAGGCAATATCATCCCACCGGCAGCTCTCCTAACAACCCCCTAGTCACAAGAGAGCTAAGAATCTAATAAAACTAGCAGAAAGATGTATTAAAGGTAGTAAATATACGCATCAAGCCCAGTGAACTGTGAACATTGTGAATTGGTTTTTAAAGCTTTGTTAAGACTAGAACGCACAGATGTTAAAAACAGGTTCAGATGTGGAGACAGATGGTATTTGATTATGCAGCAGACTGTTCATGTAATACAAAGATGCTGGTTCAGCCCAACTGCAAGGAGCCTGTCTGCTCAAAGCTCATGGGGAACATAGAAGGGGGACTCAGGTGGCTCCAGGGGTTCTTCCTTCAGTCCAGAGAAGATGGAAAAATAACGAGTGATGGAAAACAACCACCATTCAACACAAATTTGGCAATCTCTGTGTTTTTGTAATGTGCATGTATGAGTCAGGGCAACAACAACAATATTAATATAATAATGATTGTAATAATAATAATAATAATAAGCCCATATTAAGCTTGAATAAGATTAAAGTCTCTATAAACACTGTAATTTGAAAATAAGGACCACAAGACAGCAAAGGTGTCAAAGGTTTATGATGCAAGATCATTGAAGGGCTTCCGATATTCGATTGTAAGGGTGTCCATATTTTCGAAAGCCTTTGCCATTTTCCCTCTGCTTTAACTGGAATTAATAACAGTGATTTGTCCCTATTTTTTATACATAAGAACATGGAAGCAACATAATTCTTGCGTTATCTCTTTAGAGAGCGAGAAAGGAGAGGGGGAGGTGGTAAAAATTTTCAACAATGAATGAGCTAACACAAACACAGCTGTTTTATTGTTGTGCTGTTAAGATGTGCCTTTCAAAGGCGCGCTGATGAAATCAAACAGAAGGGGAGCGGTGCACAGTTCCGCTTGTCATTATGGCGCAGGGGGGAGTGACCCTTCCTCCTGTTCTATGGAGTTGCTGGAGCGCTTGGGCGGCTAAAGTGCCTCTTTGTATCAGCCTATAAATTATAGAGGTAGCTGCCTTACTTCTCTTAACACCACACTGCAACAATAGTCACACATTACGCTTTACTCCCACTCTTGCCAATCTTTTACTCACATATGTCATCATTTAATATATAATTAAAGTTCTCTCTCTTTTTTTGGGATTGTTATTGTTTCATGGACCACTAAAAGCTGTCCTACAATGCCGGCAGGTCGACTAAGAAAAACGCTGATGTTTATTAGGTTGCTTACAACAAAAATAAAAACACCTTTCGAATTATGCTGGAAGTGTAAATCACCTTCTTTGTGTTGACTCCTGAATGATCAAATGATCTGGTTTTGTATTTATTTTGCCCCAGCTTGCTTATATATACTGCACACTCATTCATTTCAAATGAGATGGAAGGCACACTAGGCAACATTGTGTTGGGGATATAAAACAAAGGACCCTTAAAAAAAAACAAAAAAACAAACAAACAAAAAACACAATAAACATTTTTCACTGTTCAATCAACAGTAAATAATGTTCTACTAGCAGCTATTGCTTATGAAGCTATGTCTGCAAATACCTAAAGAACCTTTTCTTCTGTGAAATTGGAAAAAAATGTTAAAGTTTTAGATTCTACCAAATAACAGTGGAGATTATCTCCATGAATTGTACATGAAACAAGTTATGATGAATTAAATCAATTAATTAAATCCATTTTTAAACAGCAAAATCAATGTAAACATGTATATAAACCTTTAGTCTGTACATAGCTAATATAGTCATGACCAGAAATATCAAATGATATACTAGATATAAAAAAGGCATAACAATACCCTTATATTGCTGGATTATAAAGCCTGTGTTTATACACACATATGTCAAAAATGTTCAAAATATCTCTGAAACTGGAATATTTCATAACATAGCAACAAATCTACACCAGCTCATATCACACTGTCTCTTTCTCTTTCATGTGAAAAATTTGAAAGGCTATAAAATCAATAAGCTAAATTTAATTCAATCTCAACTGGCTGAAGCAAGTAAACCAAAGAATGCAGGTTAATATTTTAAATGCGTATGCTCCGGAGTTTAATCACAGGAAACCAACCTTTATATGGATAGAAATCCAGTTAAATTCACAGCTAAACCCAGACAGTTCGATCCAAAACTACAGTGAAAAAAACCATAAAAAACACATACAAACACTTTTACACACAAACTGAGTATTTCTTTGATGCTACTTTAAATACCTACAACTGGATGCACTTTGAAAAGAATAATAATGCAATTTATTACATTAACTGAAAAACTCTACCTTTCTACCTTTAGTCGTAATAGAATCATAGAACAATAGAGAAGAAAATACACTACTATTCAAAACCAATATTGCTGCATTAAGATAACATCATTTCCTAGTTAATGAGTAGACAGCAGAAAGAAATTAGAAGTGTCAAATTCATCCAGAAAGACGAGCAGAACTGTAAATGATTTAAGAATGATTGAGAAAGCTGTATAATATTTAGAATTATGTAAAAATAACATATAGAATGCCTTGTAAATGTGATAGAGGCAGATTTACTGTAAGGTAGAAATGAATAAATACTCAATAAACAAACTATTACTGTACATCATTTTTCATCTCAGTCTTTCAATCTACACTCAATCTGGTAAATAAAATAAAAGCGGTTACTACAAGGCATGCTAAACTTTTGAAGGGCAGTGTACAATAACCTTAATCAAACTGGAGAAAGATACACCGAATGCCTAATTGTATTGTATTCATTTTAATAAAGGTGTTACGAAGCTCATACAGAAATCTTTTTGATATTTTCCTTTGAAAAAAAAAATGTTGGTGTTAACAGTTCTAGGCACTTTTTTCAATGTTCTGGGGAATGTGCTGCTGATCATTTTTATGTGAGATCACACAAGCATTTCCTTGCTAAATGAAAAATACAGAGATCTTTTTTACCATGTGGTTCCATGTCTGAGCCAGTGGTGACACAACCATTAAAACGGGTCTTAATATGTTGCTGTCATTTGAATAAATTAATTTTATTTGTGTTTATGTGTGTGCCGCTTGAAAATGCACAGTTTTTTAGTTTTTAGCTTTAACTTTTTACCTCCACAATGCATAATGAAAGCTTGGCACTTTGTTAGATTCATTGTGTGTCTAATGACTGCAGATAGCGCCAGGTCTGGCAGCAGAATGACAACACTTTGTCCTCTTTTGTGCTCATTCATCTAGAAGTCAGCAGGTTTTTAAGGCTTTGTGATGACAATAACAACACGTCTGTGTTTCAGTTCATCAGCAGCATTTGCTAACTGCAAAGGTTTTCAGGGCAGATCTCATGTCTAGGCTTTTGCCCTCTTGAGCCACCTCTTATTATACGAGCTAGAAACTGGTGTACTAGAAACTTAAATGTAAAAATCTGATGCTTGCAGATGTGTATAAAAAGTAGCATGTCTAAAGGGATTTGTCACAAAGTATATACAATAAAATAATTAGAAGATAAATGTTCATGTAGGTTAAAAAAATCCATAATAAGTATTATAATAAATTTGGTTTTTTGTGTATTTATGCTTTCCTGTTTGTTTATGCATTGGGCATTGTGTGTTTGTTTGAATAAGTGTGACAACATGCTTTTTAAGAGCAAAAATGGTTTCTCAGTGGGAAGGCGTCCATCCTTTTTGTGCCGAACTGGCTTGCCCCAGTATGAAATAGCCATGTTGCTTAGTTACAGGAGAGGCTGCTCTGTCAAGGAAAAAGCCTGTGAGTAGGCCTCCCTCCCTGGACCCAGTGCAGCGCTATTAGAATGCACATGAAATACAAGGACACTGGACCACAGCTCAAACTGAAGAATATATAGACTGAAAATATTTATTACTAGAAAAGGTAAACCCCTTTAATCTTTTTTTCAAACAATAATTTATTTTATGTAGCATTGTCAGGAGAAACAAGAATACCACAGTTCTTTTTGCAAGCATTTATAACATAAATTGTAATAATTATATTAATCACAAATAATAATTACATCTATACAAGATGAAAATGTAAGTCTTATTCAAAAACTGTAATCACACATTGCAAACATCCTGGCATGAAGAATTCTGTTGCTTACCATCTTTTGATAAACAAAATATCCATTTAAAGGCAAGAGGAAAGGGCAGTTAAAGATTAAACACATTTAAAACAATTTCAAGTTTAAAGACATGTTCCTAAAGAAACAGCACAAAAAAAATAACAGCTAACAGTGGCTGGGGGTTCAAAATAGAAATGCTACCTTATTGTTCATACAGATCAAGGAATGTCATGATAAAGTGACCAGAAATACCAATTACTACTCATGCAGAAGCTCCTGCAGACAATTGGGAGATTTGAAAATCTCTGGAACCTCACTGTCCAGCTTGCAGATGACCTTGTATATAGCCTTCTTCCAGGAAGGATCAACATCTTTGCCTGCCACAATGGCATTGAAAAACTCCCGTAATGTGATCTGTGCCACTTCCAGGAATCGTTCCGGAACCTGCTGACACACAAGGAGACAAAGACATTAATAAATGTATTATGTTTCAATCTCAGGTCTCTGATTAACCAAAAAAGAGCAAAGTGCTCTACCAAGACAGCTAGTGGCACTTCTGAGGTACTTTTCAGGAAGGTACCATCCCCACACACTGCTCTGTGCTCCTGCTGCCCACTGCTTCACTTGGTGAATACAGAGGAAGAGTTTCATGCTGTTCACACTGTGTGCTGTGGGCTGTACACATATGACAGAATGGGCACTTTGCACACTCACTTTACAGAATTGGTCAAATGAGAGATTTCTGTTGACTGAGGTCCTGGCAGCAACTGCGTGGCTTTTTGTTTTACTATAGCTGCAACACACTCTGCTAGGACTGCCCTGAATGCCCTTCTGATTGTTATATGTACCATACCTCCCACTAAAAGGTGGCCAGTCTCTGTAGAAATGTTTTTAATCCAAGAAGTTTGATAAATATGGACACTGCTTACCAAATTCTTGGCAGGTTTAAGGCCATATTATTAATGCGATAAAATGATTAACTTCAGTGTGATAAAATTGTTCTGATCATCTTTAAATGAAGATGGCTTCAGTTAATGGTTGTGAAAATAGTAATAATATAAATTGAACAGTATGTCCATTTCATTATTTAAATATTGTCAGAAATCTTGCTTCAATCCATGGCTTGAGAATGCCTTCAGGGTTAAACATGAACTTAGTTAATAACTAAAACGTGCTTTGTTGACTTGTCTTTGATTTGACACATAACCATATCTTTAAATATTCAGTTTCTGTAGTTTAATTTCTACTTTGGGAATGGATTTAAAAATGTCCAGTTTTTCTAGACGTCTTATTTATGCAGGCATGCAGATCCCACTGGACTTTACTTGTGTTGTCACTCAGAGGTGAATACGTTTATTTCTGAGTTGCAGACCTCTTTTTCTTAGGGTCTTCTTAGTTTCTTTTTCCCTGTTGCTTATTAGAAATTCTGTATCTATTTCCAGAAGCATTAAAAATTAAGCTTATTTAACGTAGAAAAAAGTAAACACTAATCTCCTTTAAATAGTGCAGGAGGTGCCTTCAGATACTTTTGGCTTTTAATTACTTTTTTTAACAAAAATATTAAAGCAAAAACATTTTTAGGAGAAACAGATCAGGGGAAGTGAACAGCATTAATGATCCACAACAAAAAGCACCTACAATAGACAAATGGGCATCAGAATTAGACCATGGAGCAAAGGAATAATGTGGCCTGGTCTGCTGAATCACCACCAGGTGCATACGTCACTTACCTGGGGAAGCGATGGAATCAGGAGGCACTAAGGTAAGAACAAAGCCAGCAGAAGCAGTGTGTTCTCTCGGCATTCACACAGATATTACTTCTAACTACCTAAACATTATGACAAATGGACACTTTACACTTAATTGTTGCAGATCAAGTACATCTCTCCATGATAAGGATGTTCCTTAAAGGATCTGCTAAAAGTGTATGACCCCATTTCCTACTCTGTAGAGTTAAATTCCAGTAATTGAAACACAATCCACTACTGTGGAGATGTATCAGCTCCTAGCTCACCATCAGTCCCATCAACCATGGCCTGACTAGTGCTACTCAATACTTGGGGACCTTCACCACTCACAGCCCTAAGTGTGTTAAATATTGAAGGCATACCCTTGTTTACCTTGGTTTACATTGGAAGATTGTGGGTTCGAATCCCAGGAGTGCCAGTGGCAAGGTGCCATCCCCAAACACTGCTATCAGGCTGCTGTGTTGCTAGTCGCCCACTACCTGACTTAGGTGAATGCAGACAAAGAATATCGCATTGTTCATTGTGTGCTATGCTGCGGTGTGTCCACACGTGGCAATAAGGGCCATTAATTTTGATGATGCAACACTGAATTAAAGCTGATTTAAAACCTGATCAGAAAGAAGGTGATAGGCTCCAAGTCAGTTA
>JBBPDE010000001.1:32218612-32232079 GCA_037974605.1 Nannopetersius ansorgii
AGGCTGATGCTCTCTCCTGCTATTATTTGGCAGATGTCATTCCTAGTGACTTAGTGAGCCTGGATAAGGAAAGGTTCAGAGAAACTGGGTGTCCCTCTGACAGACTCTATGTGCTGGAGCTCCTGTGTAGATGCGTGGTGGAATGAGTGCACACATCTGCTGCTTTGGAGAGCCCTAAAATATCCCACATTAAGGAAATAATTAAGAGAAAATAGTGGTGGTCAACCCTCTTTCAGGATATTCAAAGAATCATCTGTCTGTGTTCCGTATTTGCCACCACCACCAAGAGCTTGTGTGCCTTGCCGGTAAACTAACGCCCCTCCTAAAACCAAAGAGATGACTTTAGACTTCATCACCAATCTGCCTGTATCAGACTACTACTGTATTACAGACTACAGTGTCACTACTACTCTTGTACTCTCCTCTGCCCAACAGGTAGCTGACACCCTGCTCCATGTCTGTGGCATACCACAAAAAATTCTGTCGGACCAGGGCCCATCGTTTGTGTCTGGAAAATGGAAAGATTTCCGTTTCAAACCACAGGTCACCGTCAGCCTGACCCTGGATCACCATCCAATAGTCTGGCCTGAACACACTTCTAAATGGTCTGGCAAGTATCGCCTGTGAGTGTGCTGCCCTACAACGGTTGGCTAACAATATAACAAAATCACGTCGCTCTCATAATTTAATTGTGGTTGTGTATCCCCTGAAAATACTGTTCTCAGCACTCAGCATTGAATTCATGTGCTGCATTAGGACTGTAATGGGTCTGCAGCTGTTTTCTCATCCATAATTACACACGTGTCTAATTAGACAGTTTTAATTCAAATGACTTTTAAATAAACCTACTCACATCTAATCTAAAGTATCAGAGTGAGAAGAAGTACTCATGACTGCTGAGGTCCCTTCGGATGGTAGACACTAGTTGTGATGATGTGCCCACCACAGACCCAAGGTAGGGCCAGCTGGGGAGAAGAGGACCCTCCTCTCCTCATTTAAATCATTTGGCCTGAATCTGTCACATTATTTCTCCTCCCGTATGTTCACTGTATGATGCATTGACAACAAATTAAGTAAATAAAAGACACCATTCTTTTGTTTGTGTGCTCTAGTTTGTTTGCTGGCCCTACTGTGTTCTTTTCCATTCACTCGCCTGTTTTCCCTTCGAACCCCCTTAATATTCATCATAGCACCCCCCCCCCTGCTATTCCAACCAACATCAACATTTGAGAAATGGGGGTGGGAACTGGGGGTCCAGGGGAAATTTTGCATTCTTTGCACCACCAGTGTAGGCGTTTTTTTTTTCTCATGAGCTGTTTTTAAGTGAAAGTGAGGAAAAGGGAAAGTGGGCCTGCAGGTTGTGCTCGCAATGTTATCCTTCTCTAAGAGATTAAGGCCAGTTATTTTAATTGGGAGAGAGGAACAGAGAGTGATAAAGAGCAAGAGGGAGAGAATTGTCCGTCTGTTCAGGACCCATCTGGATTAGTGTGGCAGAGCCACTTCTCATAACATATGGCTAACAGTCAGGCAACAGGCTCACCTTCACATCAGAGAAGAACATCTTCAGCATGTTGGAGCTGGGGTAGCGTGTGTAGAAGAACATCAGCTTTGCTTTCTTCAAGTGGTTAGGAGACAGTCCTTCTTGGATTTGCAAAATGAGGTGTCAAGGAAAAAATATGAAATTACTGAGAAACAATATATATATATATACATACATTAAATTACATGTATGCAATAAATAATAAACACAAAGTACACTCCAGCTGTGGTTGCCACACTGAGATTTACATAAAGCGTAAACTACAATACATTTTTGTCCCACATCTTACATTTTTACAACCCTACATCGCAGCCTATCACTAACAAATCTCTGTTTCCGACCAGTTCATCAAAAGCCCTTTGAAGGTCCTAAAGTAGCCCTAGTCAATATGTCCTAGTCAAAATCAAATTTAACAGCCAATAAATGCTTGCTTATTCCAATAAAACCTTCTTTAACTGGAGGTGGAATTGCCCTCTAGCCTGGTAAACAGACGGCTGCTGAACAGAGTCCCACAAGGACCCATGGCTAACCAGAGCCATCTAGCATTACAGTTTTCCCCAAAGCAACCCCAGCCCTGCACTGCCTCCTGGCATGGCCCCTGTGCTGGCAGTTAACGGGCTTTAGCCACATCTGCAGTGCAGACTGGCCATGCCATTTTCTCAGCAAATTAAAGACTTTATCATTTATCAAAAATGAAGTTGCATGTGGGGCTAAATCAATGGGCCCCTGCAAGGTCAATTAAGTAGCTCACCCAGCGGAGATCTACCCCCTCCCTGTAGTACAGAGAGTGGGCACTAATTTGCCACTGTGGCACCTTCAAGTGAGTTCATATGCTCAATGAACCTGCACTGTGTCCTTCTCACAATTAAAGTGTTAAATAAAAAGAATCATATACGATTCATACAGAGGGACATTGATTATAATGACAAAATTCTTTATGCACACTAGTATGACTGTGCATATGTAACTGAATAAATATATTTTTGTATTCAAATTGATTATTTGTGTTACAGGGGCTCTGCAATGAAGCTGTTTATGTTGACTGACATGCTCCTTGTGCAAGGAAAGGAGGGGAGGAGTAGAACCCTATGTGACCTCCATTAAGCTGATAGGGAAGACTAAAAGAGCATTAGCCTCTCTTTTGTGCCATCTGTCATAATGCATACAGAAAATAATAGCAGTGAATTAGAGGGAAAAAAACGATGAGAATGAGAGAGGAAGAGAAAGTGAAGTCTGCTTTTCAAGGAGCTCAAGGCTTATTCAGAAGAATACAGTTCAGCCCTCTGAATGAATGAGCATTTCCATGATTTAGTAGTAAAATACAGACAGCGAGTTTGTCAAAAATTGGATTGGATTAGAGGGAAACAGAGATGTCTCTATATGTATTATATTAATTCTACTGAAATTTGACATTCAGAATCACAGTGTATATCTCAAAGATGCCCTAGAAATAAGCTCAGTTAAGCTCAGAGAAGCTCAAAGATTTTGGTATGAAAAGTGTCATTTCAACACTTTTACAAAACAGTTGTAATGTCCTGGAACATTGTATGAGCATGACTTGATGGGGCTGACTCATCTAATGCCCATTTCCTACAAGGAAACCTCTCTTCCAAGAAAAATAGGCCCGTTTCTAGGATACGAAAATATGCGCAATGACAAAATAGATCAAGTAAACACTGCCCTCTCAGTGTAAAACAAGCCGGGCCACAGCCAAGGTCAGTCAAGGAAATAATGCAAACATGAATATGAAGAACTGCAAGGGGGGGAAGGGTGACCATGGATTATAGCCATGTGGGATGCTACATAAACAGCGGTGCCATGGATGCTGTGTTGGATTTGGTTTTGGATTTACTGTGTTTCGTGAAAGGGACAAAAACTCCTGAAATTTGATCCAACAGCCAGGTGTAACGAGAGAGAGGAAGAAAAACATAGGGATGATAAATCCATAAATGAATGCCAGACATCTGCTCGGCAACATAAAGCATTAGACAACAAACACATTTGTTTATTCTAACCTTCCCTCAAAAAAATATATATTTAAAAAATATTTTTGAAATATAAAAAGTATGGCAAGTTACATACTATCATGTTAGAAACGTCAACATAACTAAATAATTTATAACTTTATAAACTTGTGTTTATTGAACTTAAGTACATTTAAGTTCAAAATCTGTAATGGATCATACAGGTTGTAGCTTCAGCGAAATAAGATAAGAATGTCCATGTCTTTAGGACAACAGACATGCAAACTGCTTTCAATAGCACCCCACCCTAGTCCCTGTGTGTCTTACAGCCGCACCGTGCCAGAACTGTTTGGTCTCTCTTTATGCAAATGCTGGAGGGAGACTGAACAAGGCTATTTTTCTTGAGATGCAAAGAGGGCGCGTGACAAGGAAGACCATTCTGTCCTCAGTCGAAGACAATTGATTGCCTGTTACTCTCACAATTTGAATAAAATTTAATATTTGATTTGCAAATGTCAAAACATTGCTGATAAGTTTTACGTCGTTCAGAAGAAAAGTACCGAAGAAGAGTACATTTAACCCATTACAGCTAAACTGTGAATTTTAAACCGTCAACTGACAGTTCACTTATGGAAATACAAATGATAGCATTTCATTTAAGAATTAGTTACATTATATAAAATTATACTTTAAATGACACCTTTAATTAATTTAAGGGGTAAATTTATTTTGTTTGTAACATTATTTAAAAGTGTATTTATTGCTCTTTTGATTTTGCCTGCTCCTAGAATAAGCACATTTAAAGCTTGTTAGACATCTAGGGGCCTTTTTGGTAAAAGGTAGTAAAGAGGGAAGAAGATGAAAGATAAACAGCTACCTGCAAACACCTGTTCACATGAGAAAAAAAGATGGATGAAAAGACGAGATCTGCTGCCAGGCAACAGCTATTAGTACTGCAAGTGCTTCTGACTATAGCACACTTTTTAGGATAGAAAGAAATTAGATTTTTACAGATATTCTTTGAAGCAACACATTCAGTGGAAAACGAATGTTCTGCAAGAAAAAAAAAAAGGAATACATTGTTTTCTACTCACTCTTAGCACTTTATTATATCATTAAACAAGGACAAATCCTACTGAACTAATATGTCCCCTCATGGACAGATATCTTTCCTTGTCTTTCTAAACAAAATATGCTAAGCCCTCCCAGGGAAGGATCCCACTTGTCAATTTACTTCCTGGCTTTGAAATCTGATATGCTTTGAGAATTTATGTACAAAGTCTTGCATGTGCTATGATGAAAGAGAAGGTTTTATTGTAAGTCTCTCTGTGATAGTGTGAGAACAGAGAAGATGGGAGGTATCTTCAACATCGCAGGGCCTTTCAGCACGTCTCCCTTTAACATGCCCTTAAAAGCTCCTGACCACAGAGCTCTTTTTTGCTGTAAGCCACTGCTTGAACACAGGACTTGAAACATAACCCATGTTTAAATAACCCACGTCCTCTGAATCTACTTATTTATTTTCTTAATAAATACATTATTTATTATCTAGTCTTATTTATTATCGAGTTGTTGCTTTTTAAAAACTGTAGCAAGCGATAAGTCTAAGCAGAATAAAATGTATTTTACTCAAGTACGATCAAAAGGATATTGTACTTCCTGAATATGGAGAGATGTCAGACATATCTTGGAGGTCCCCACATTCAGACTTGATGAGAGATAAGGAAAGGACTTCGGTATTCCCTGGGTGTGCTGGTGAAATTGAACGATGGTGACTGAGGTGGTTGGATGACATCTTGGTCCGTAGGCTGGACGTTTCTCTAGACAAGTCCAGGGACTCAGGAGAAGATCTGTCCTTGCCTGAAAAAGGTCCTGTGGGTGCACCTAAAGGGTTCTGGAAAGGGTAACCCATGAGAGGAAGAGGGAAGGGATGCCGGAAGGAGGGAGGGCTGAAGCCCATAGTTGTGGATAACGGTGATGGGTGTAAAGCAGGGTGGTGATGACCCCCAGGTGTGGGCAAAGATACTGCCTGGTCTGCAGAATTCTTTTTTACCACTAAAGGCAGAGCCTCTGTTTGGTCATTCGAGTTGGACACTTGCATGCTGCCAAAAGTATCAAGTGGATTAGGAATAATGACATCGCCAAAGCATTGCAAACGCTGGTTAGCTGTGTGGAAATTAGGGTTTTCACCATTGATTGCAAAACGGTCTGGGGGTGTCTGTACAGGGGGGAAAATTTGAGGAAGTGGACGAGGGGGCTTTGCAAAGACTTTTACCACTGTGTCCACAACTTGGGACATGGCAGTATTCAACTCTTGTTTTAGTGTCTCTGCTAGCTGTTTCCCCTCTGAATGCATGGATGTTGGTCCTTTTCCACGGGAGCCATCCCGCTTGGGCTTATCTCCCTCTGTCACCATGGTTTGCTCATGAATGAGTGCCCGGGCTCGGTCCAAGAAATGTCCTGGATCTAGGTCAGGCATATCATTGTCTGAGCGGTCTGGAGCAGAATCAGGGACATGATTGTCCATTCCATCAGAACGCATGCTGTCCTCTGAGAGGTTCCCATCTTCATCATTCTCAGAGTCAGTGCTGTCATAAATCTGATAGAACTTCTCCTGCAGCTGCCGAAGTTGTTTCTGCATATCCTCCAGCTGCAGTTTGAGTTGCCGGCGTTCCTCGTGCTTCTGCTCTTTGCGAGTTGAAATGAGCTCCTGGAAACTCTGCTGCTGCTGGGGCAGTTTCTGCTTGCGCTTGTTTTCTCTGTAACCTTCTCGAGGGCTAGGGGGCTGGATTGCCCCTTCATGCTCATTCTCACCTGCGCGGAGTGTGACGCTAGGAGAGTGGCTCATCCCACGAATTATGTTCTCCACCCTGGCACGTTTCGCCCTAAGGTGCTCATCTGTCAGCCGATCAATGTCAAATTGGGCCATAGAGGGCCTGCTGAAGGGGGACAGACACTCCTGAGGGCTGCCCCGTGATGAAGTGCTGCAGGCATCTTCCTGGTGTATCTCTGAGCCAGTGCTGGAGAGGCCACTGCTCTGGAAGTGGGGCTCACTGATTCCATTTTTGGTTAAATTGTTTTTTAGCAGCTGGGAGATGATGGTGGCCCCAGGAAAAGGCATCATGGCCTCTTCATAGGAGTTTGCCCTCTTCAGCAGTTTGCGAAGCACATTGGACTTCTCGCTGTCTGTGTGCTGCACAACCGAACACTCAACATCTTGCTCAGATCCGTGTGGATTCATGGCACTGAAAATGCTTACTTTTGATTGGGTGAAAGCCACAGATGCTGATCCTGCAGTCCTTTTCACTCCAATGTCAACTCTTCTTCTCTTGGTTTGTCTACTTAAGAGGGCTGTGCTGTCATGGTCAGGCATCACTGGAACTCTTACTGTGCCATCTTTTGAAGGCTGTCAGCTGGACATAGTTTAGGAACCATATGAGTCTAGCCAAGAAAAAAAAAACAACATTAATGAATATAGTTTTTGTTTTTTTGGATGTCTAAGCAAAATATAACACAAAGATAACAGGGACAAAATACATATTTACATCAACTGTATCAAAACTATTGTAACATGTAATATTGTAATAATCTAAAAAATATTGTAATATTTTTTGAACTAAAGAATTAAGACAGAGTTCTTAAAAATGCTTAGCACCTCAGAAGAACATTAACATATCGTCATATGACCATAACGACACGGTATGCACTGCAAACATAATCCATTTCTTGTAACCTTATAAGAAAACTACAGTAAAACAGTGAGGATGTGGTTTAATTTGTGTAGAAACTGACTGTATAGAATGCCTTGGTGAAAAATCTTTCCCAATTTTTTCTGCCAAATGCCATTACTGTAAATGTAAATATATTTATTTTGTGCAATCTAAGCTTATTTAATAAACTTTTTTTCCACAAAGATATATAGAGCAAATAACTTGATTAAGTAGACAGAAAACGTATTAACTGGTAAAAAGTAATATAGTCAAACCTATGATCCAGTCTTACAAGGCATTGTTAGCTTAATGTAACACAGATTTTTTTTTCATTCACTGTTCTCACCATAATAAGTATAAATAATTCGACCAGTGCTATCTTGAAACTCCTATTTGGCCCTCACATTAAGTGGGCTAAGGTAAAGGCGATCAACTATAGAGGCTGGCTGATAAAAGGCTCTCAAAAAGTGAAGTGTATTGGAATGGTGAAATAATACATGCATGGTGTCGCCAATAAGGTGAGGGGTTAAACACTGAACAATAACTCTTCAGAAGGGCATGCAGCCTTACTTCATTTAGACCGAAGACCTTTGCAAACTTTTATTCGCGAATTTCCTTTAATAAGAAAAAAAAGAAAAAAGAGTAGTCAATTAACATGTAATATATCTTACACGATTGACTAACTGTAACTGTTAATACAACCAGTAACATTTTCCGTGAAAACATAGTCGCAGAAACCTAAAAAGCATAAAAACGGTGCACCTTATATGTTATACTTGGTCACGTTTCGTCTACAACGGAAACAAGAACAGGTTATAACCCCGCTGTAACGAGCAGCTTACGTGCTTCTAGAAGTTTTTGGAAGTTTTTCTGGGCGATATTCACGATTCGATCTGAGAGCGAAGTGTCTAACTGGACTGCCAGGGAACTGCACCAGATACAGTAACCACAAGGTGCAAAGAATAAGCAAAGCACATCCATGTAAATCAAAAGCTAATCTGTCTGTGAGGAACAATAACAAATCTACGAAGCCGATGCTGGTCAAAGAATGAAAATCAAAAATTATTTAATACTAAACCAAATGAATGCGTACAAACACACCACTACTCGCTTAGTTTACAACAAATAACTTCAAACATTGCTCGTCTAAAGAAAACAGCGAAAGGACTGCGTCGTTACTTACTTGCAAGCGTTGCAAATTTCGTGAACAAACGACAAAATACTCCCAGTAAACGTATTCCGAGAGTGTTGTTCAAATACTAATTTCCACACACCTTCATTAAGAATAAAGCAGAAAGCTACAAAGCTGCGTCTTGAAAAGTAAACACACGGCGACTCTCCCTGTCTGAAAGAGAGGCAGGCAGAGGCAAACTACGTAAAGACAAGGTTACTTACTCTGAATTCAGCTTCTTTGTAATAGTATCACAGAGAATAGAGATGCCTGTTCGCTCCGCTCTGAATATTGTAATTAGGATAAGCGAGCGTTTAGTGCGCGCGCGCGCGCGCGTGTGTGCGTGTGTGTGTGTGAGAGAGAGAGAGAGGGCGAGAGCGCTCTCGTGCGCCTCCTCTATCTAGATAGAAATTGACCGCCTGGGAGAAGAGCAGCAGCGCGAGGCCGAAGCGCGCGCTCGCACCAACAAGATTCACTTTAAGACAGAGCTGAAGGAAGCAGGAAGACGGCGCGTCATAATCAGCGTGATGTAACGTTCTCACCTACCAATAAGAACAGTCCGCTGGATTTGGAGGAATACAAAACGCGAAACTTCACCGACGTAGGCGAAGACAGCCGGTCAACAAAAGGCACCAGCGACAGATGAGGGGTAATTTCAGTACGTTATTTGGATTTTGATCTACGGTATAGATTTTCTTAAAATCATGTTCAGAATCACTCAGGCTTACTTGTTATCCCATTTGAATGATTTCTACTTGCAAACACGAATTTGTATTTTCATACCCTATTCATTTAAAGGACGTCGGGTGATGTCTCTACAAAGCAAAACATATGTATTTTATTTAAGTAAAGCCATCACTCTAAAACTAATGCGCCTTGCTTAAAACTCAATAAAAATGAAACTTTTTTTGCAATCAAAATGTTCCCGGACGTCATTCCTCATAACAGTTTTTAACTTATGGTGCAATTTTGACAATATTTCTTTTGTCCAGTTTATTTATGAAAAGTGATCCGCCTGGAATCTGACTCCGGTTTTCGTTCCTATCAAAGATCCACCTGATCATGTCCGACCATGATAGTCACTTCGCTCCTGTTGGTCGCCAGTGAACACTCACATCTAAGACAACTCCATTTTATTATCTTTTCCAAAAGCCACGGCGCGTTCTTTCGCTGTAATTTAATTTCCTGTGCACAAAGACGACCGACCAATCCATAGGTATAAGAAAAGAAAACTAACAGGATTTAAACATTTATTATTTATTATAATTATTATTTATCTTTATTATTCATCCGAAATTATGAGTTTTTATTAGGTTTTATGAAACTTTTCAAAACTTAGTTTATGAATACGCCTTTATTATACACAATGCACAAACACGGTACTTTGGTAGATAATTTCTTAAACACTACACAATTAAATGTTTTCAGGGGTTTGTCCTCATTCGGTCGGACACTGTGGTAGTCTACGCAAGCATAATTTCCGAAAGCCCTAAAATACTTTTGTGAGATATGTTTTTGCTGCTTGTTGCAATTCAACAGATGGACGGAGCTGTGCAACAGCAGGACAAAAGCAGATTTTCTTGGCACTAATTTCTTCGAGTTCATTCTAATCAAATGCTGAAAGCGGCGTCACGCTATATGCTTATATATAACTTACAGAAGATGCATGGAATGTGAAAATGTGAACATTTAGCTGTAATATTTAAAATATTTTAATTAAGAACACTTTTTAGATGAGCTCATGTTGGGCATTCCAAAACTGTTTCTGATCAAATGTCCACATGCCCAGATGGTTCCTCACAGAAACTCACAGCTCAACCCTTTGACCACCTATCTTCTTTTTCTGACAGAGGTATCTCATTTCAAAAAACAAATTACTGTTATTATTATTATTATTATTATTATTATTATTATTATTATTATTATTATCCATAATATTTTTTTTCTCGCAGTTTTTTTTATATAGATACGTTTCATTTTGCACGTAACTAGATAATATAACTTTTTTCCAGGTGGACAACATAAATTAGGACACTCTTTTGACCAACGTGCGTTTCTTTCTCCACTGTGCATATGACTAAAAGTAAAAAACGAATCTTCAAGCTAAAACTAAGTTTCAAGTAAGCAATATTCTGGGCTTCGGTATCAGTGCTTTGCTCCTCTATTTGTTAGTTTCACTGGCATTCTTCCCGAAGGGGTCACTGATGCGCAAGCATAATGGAAAAAGACATTACAGAACTGTGTTTAAAGAAGATAAATGCCTGTCTCTGGACCCCAGAGACTGACGGCTTCCACTTATTTGTCTTTTTTATTGATATTTATTATTTTTCAAATTAACATTTGATGTATTTTGATTCTGTTAAATCCGATCAATATCCAGCAATGCATGCTAAAGCAAGCTTTTCCTCGCACGTACATGTCCACTGATTTATTAATGCACCAACGCGCCTGTTGGTTTCCCTATAAAATAGTTTTTGTCGAAGCATTAATGCCCTAGGGATTAATCATAAAAATGCTATAAACTGTTTAAAATGAGTATAGGCATGCAGAAAATATTGTACAGCTTTATGAAAAAGTAAAATTCGATACTAAAACGGGCGTCAGGTTTAGCTTCTCTCCGCCAGTTTTCAGACTTCACGGCTTGTTCGAATGTGTAGAGAGCTAAATGCACCACGGCCACGAATTCTGGCGTATACTGAGACGTGCTATTATCAGTACTCACAGTTTCACTGCGATTTCACTGACATAAAATAATATTAATATAAAACACAAATATATTTAACCTCTCTTGAACATGCTGTACTGCCACTTGTTGGAAGTACTGAAAGAGTTATACCTCCGTCTATTAATCTAAGTGCCAGATCTTAATATAAGCTTAGATGAAATACAAATGTAACATAATTGCATTATGCATGAATTATTTTACATTCACAAGCATGTAGATTAACAAATGGATTTTACTACTGGAATGTGACAACACTGCATAAAAGCACTTGTCAAGGTATTGCACTGTGTTACTGAATGGTCCACTCGTATAAGCTTCATTCTGATTAGTCACTCGGTAGAATGTTTCATTTTGCTAAGGTTATTGAGACTTGTGACACAGCAAGCTTTTTAGACAAACATGTTTATATTCCTAAAGTTTAATTTGTTAGTTGCAAGCATGTCGATGGTCTAACTATATGCTATAGAACTGCATTATACAAGTACATAATTGCAAAACCTATTAATGACAAATACTGCCAGCGTTGACTAGTGCTGCTGATTATGTGATACGCTTATAAGGCTTTTTGATATGCATTGCATTTTAGGTGGTGGGTTGAAAAGTATTTTACTACTACTCTAATACTTGCAATCAAGATATCTTTTAATACGCTTTAAACCTAACCTTACAGAAAATGCAGTACACATATAAAGGTAACATTATATACATGTCAACAAGAATGCTATATCTTTACATAGAATATAGTATGTCCATATATTGAATTGAATATTGTGTTGCTAAAAAAATGCTAAAGTGGTTGTCTGTAATAGGCTACTAAAGTATCTCTTAAAAAATCTCGCCATAAAACATGTGGTGCTCCTGTCTTAGTAATATGCACTTATGCATTTATTTAAAGTTGTCATCGCATCAGTTGCAAAATGCGCAAACAATAAGAAAAATCAACTGGTTTTAAATGTTACTGGATAAAAGATGGCTTGGATGTTGACGCTGAGTGATGACCAGTGGTGCACACTTCTGCTGTAAGTAGATTCTTTTGCTGTGTGAACATTAGATTGTGAAGTGGATTTAATTTTACAGATCACCTCTAGTTGGGGCAGCTAGTGCCCATATGGTTAGGAAGTTGTCTGTTATTGGAAGATTGTTGGTTTGAATCCCGGAACTGCCAGTCGCACCACTGAGGTACCCTTGAGCCTGTCAAGGGCCTGTCCCCACACACTGCTCCCTGAGTGCTGCACTGCTGGCTGTCCACTGCTTCACTCAGAGAAATGCAGAGAAAGAATACACAAATCACCTTCTTGAAAATGCTACATACTAAATTTCTGCATATGAACAGTAGTATTAAATTACAAAACTGCAATAATTGAAGAACATCAAATATCAAAAAAACAACATATGTCATGAATTTTGTTGGTTGCTATTTTTACTTGACTGTAGTTGAAAGATGGAGGTAAATACAAGCCATTCTTTGACATCCTTAATTTTAATTTTAAGAATAAACATGTCCTAAAAATAGTTAATAACTTTTGTACCAAGTCACTTAAAGGCAGTGTGCTGACATGATAATGCCTTTCTTGCTGTCTGTAACTGCAAAGCATAAATAATTGTACAATTATTTTCATTTCATAATATTCATATCCACTGCGAGATAATATCTTCTACCTCAATAATCATATGATAGAAATGTCAGATGAGGGAAACCAAATAGGAAGGGAAAGATATAATAAGATAAGATTAGGTATGGAAGCACACACGAATAGATAAAAAGGAGGATAATGCTGTGCTGTAGATGCTGTTGTGTACAAATTCAGACAGCTTTAGGGGGGCCATCAAGATTCAGGGAGCAGCTATTATTCCACACATTAGCGAAGGCTATCTAAAAGCTTTTATGCTTGAGAAGGGTCTTGGAGGTCTTCAGGAAAAAAGAAGAGGCACTGAAAGTGGCCAGTGTTTAGGGGACACCCATCACATATAAATGGCAGCCTCTCAACATGACAATGTGGCATGGGCTAGTACTAATTTACACGAGTAAGGAAGCACAGGTCTGGATGTGTGAGTATGATATTGTGGAACTATTATCTAGAGGCAGGATCACACCAACTCTAGTTATGGGGGTGGGCACAGTGGTGGGGGTTGGATGGGGCAAAGAAATCCAAGTAAAAAGGCAAGTGTGCCAGAAGACTAATTGGGCCATTTGGGGACTAGCTGTTACAGAGTATTTCTCGATACCTCAGGCACATTACCGCAGTGTAGCAAAACAGATCTTGACAGATGAGGCTATATGTTTACATTTGTAGAAGCACTTATTATAAAACTCACTTTGAATAATTATTGTTTTATTCGAAGGAGCGAAAGAGAGA
>JBBPDE010000001.1:32251791-32261951 GCA_037974605.1 Nannopetersius ansorgii
TGCACCAACCATACTAGCCTGTAATCAGTAGTGATGTGTCCTGCGCTCTAAGAGCCGATGCTTTGTGGTAAATCAGAGGAGCCGACTCCTGTCGAGTGAGAGCCGGCTCCAATTCATAAATTATGAACATGCACAATGTTCATAATTTGTGAATTGATTTATTCAGTTCAGCGATCACAAAAGTAGGAATGTGTTCATTGAACGCGTTTGTGCACAACACTGGGTAACGCAGCCATAACGTAAAGTCACTTGAAATTGTAACAGTGATCTAATTATCAATTTTAATATTAGAATGTGTTAAATTACTACGTTACTACATTACTACGTATCAAGTTACTGTAATTTTTGGTAGCCAATTTCCACTGGACTGTGGGTGAACCATACAGTTACCCCTCAGTTTTACGCTGATCAGAATTCTTGGATACAGTCTAACGCTGATTTTTCTGAGAACTGAAGTGTATTACCACCACCAGTCCAGCGGTGCTAATGGTTTTTTGATCAGTAAAGTTTTCTGATTCTGATTATTTATTTACCTTTACATTTTCTTTAAGGGTAATGCATTAAACTGAGTTTAACATGAAATTAAAGGGGCATGGACGAGACTGGAGAACAAGGATCCATGCTGAGTCTTTATTAACAGAAACAAAACAGAAACAGGCTCAATGGCCGCTACAAGAACATGAACATGAGAAAACAGACATAAATGAGGCAATGGTCTGACAGCCGGGTGAACACAAAACAGAACTTAAATACTGCCAGTCATCAAGGCCCAAAACACAACCAGATGCAATACTCAATCTGTCTAGCAGACAGGCCCGTCCGTGGGCCTCGTCTGGGCGCTCATCACGCCCCGCGCCCTGCGCTGTCTGGCAGGCAGGCCCCACCGTGGGCCTCGTCTGGGCGCTCACAGTGCCCCGTGCTGTCTGGCTGGCAGGCCCCTCTGTGAGCTTCGTCCTGGCTCTCCCCCGGCTCGGTCGAGCCTGCTAGCCCTAGGCTGCTCCTAGCTGCTTGCCTAACCCCATCCTTCCCCCACCCACCCACCCACCCTTAGAACTGTACGCCCCCCAAAAAAACATGGGGATTTCTCCCCCTTTTGGAGGCGATGAACCCCCATCGCTCCCCACTGCTAGCCTCATGGCTGTGCTAACAGCTACCGCTAACCCTGCTATAAACCCGGCTAACCAAGCTAGCCTTGGGTCTATTTGGTTCTTGGGAGTCGCTGTCTCTGCGGGAGCTGTACTGGCACTGGTTAGGGGAATCAAAGGGTCCTGTAGCTCGCTGTGAACAGGTGCTATGGGGCCTAACAGGTCTGACTGAACCCTCACCTCCATTAGCCCTCCAGGCCCGCTAGCCTCAGTGCAAACTGACCCTAGTCTGCTACCTGGGCGATTCTGTCTGGGGGCTGGTGTGGGCGACTGCTCTAGGAGGAGCAGCGGTGTCTGTGCTGGTTCGGGAGGCAGATGACGGAGATGAGGAGCAGGTACGGGACGTGGTCTGCGCTCTCCCTCCGGGCTGGACCCTCCGTACCTCTCTGCGCAGGCCTCGCTCTCTGTCGGCGTGGGGGAAGCCAGTCATCAAGGCACAAAACACAAACAGATTCAAAACTCAATCACATGACACAAAACAGAATGAGAGACACATGACAAAAGAACTAAACTGAACAGGAAATAAAAATAAAAGTCCCAGAAAATAAACAGAAAAGCAGTGGCCTCTACTGGCCACTGACCAAACCGTCACACCTGGAAGCAAATCTGGGGGCTTATTTAGGGTTTACACTATAAAAATGGGTATTTTTAGGCATTTTTTACCAAAACACAACACATTTTTTCACTATATGTACTTGTGGTTGCTCTCATTCAGCACAACACAGAATTGTGTTGAACAACACAGAAGTGTATTATTACTGCTATGGGGTATGCTCTACCTTAAAGTTGGAGGCTCAGAAAAGGGCAATGGAACAAACATATATTGAAACACTTTCTGTTGCTTATTGTTCGCCTGGAGGAAAACACTTGTATCTTTCCTGAAAAAGAGACCAGAAAAGGGCTCCAGACTGATTATGCAGTGGAAGGCCTTGGGAAGTCTATGGCAAACTACCTTCATACAAACATCAGGAAAACCTTGCATGTCATTGGTACAATCAGAAAGACATGCATTACTGGTTATGGGGAGGCTTTGAGCTCGATTGGGGGAAAAAATCACATGAAAGATGATGAATCTATAATTAATAATAGAGAACTTAATTATTATGTATGTTTTAGAGAAATAAAAAATCCATTAGAGACCAAAAACAGTTTGAACTGCTTTCAAAAGTCTTATTACAAAGACATTGAAAGGTGGCACTCCAGCTTTCAATCTTAATTTAGTCCAGTTAAGGGTTGCTTCTTCTGAACAGCACTTTGTACTCATTGTTCAATCATCTGTGCCTTAATGCACACATATGAATACTGTCTGAAAACATAATCTAATTAGCATAAATGGCCTTAGATTAGGAAGGTCATTTTTTTCTCTATTTCAAGCACAAACATTTCATATGTCCCTTGCAAAAAATGGTGAAAGGAATACTACTACTACTACTACTGATAATAATAATAGCATAAAGAGTTTCACCAAGGTCACAGAGGACTTGCCAGTAAAAAAATTATTCAATTTTTAAATGGGCTGCAAAGTATGTGTTTAAATACTTTTTCAGAAAGCTTTTCTTTCTTTGACAGAATATTGGATTTTTAAAGGAGGGTTCGAGTATACGATAGCAGTTTTTAAGGTTAAAGAGGTCAAGAAGCCACATATAATGGCAACCAGTTAAGGTGGTGTATATTATCAAAAGAATATTTCTGACTTTTTTGGAGGCTTAAAATCAGACAACATGAACATTGTGGAGATACAAATTTTATGAAGGCTGTTGAACTGGTTAACGACTGTAGTGACTACACTAATCTCATTACTCCTACTTGTCTCAAGAGCATGAGCTAGTTAAGCCTGATTAGCAAAAAACATCTATGTGATAATGCAACAGGTAAAGTGGCCATGCAGCATAGTGGAATTTGATTCCCAGTTTAGACCAGGACATCACTGCATTACAGTCAAGACAAAATTATATTTGGCTCTATGACTGTAAAATTCCTCTATATTCTGTAGAGTCACTTTCTGAAGTCATTATTCTGTTCTGAATCAGATTGGCTCAGCTGTTTAATCTTAATGTCAGCGTTACTTATTTGTCACACTATTTGTCATGTCTTCCCCTGAGATCTCCCAGGGATTGACAACAGGCGCATAGGCAGACTTCCATGTTAAGTACTTTTATTAAACTCAAAAACAAAGTAAATAAGCACGAGGGCCAGAAAACCAAACTTCAGCAAAGCAAAAGGAAGAATGGAAAACCAAGCAAAACACAAATGTAATTTTCTCTAAACACACCAATCAGCTGGAACACATTATATAAACAAATATAAGACCAGTGTGCTCAGCCTTTGTAATAAAAGTCCCCAAAGCAAAACAAAGATCAGAAAAAGGATGGCCTCTAGAGCCCTCTAACAGACACACTATTGTTCTTGTTATTGTGTATCTGTTAATGTTTTCTTTTATCGTATTTTCTTCTTTCTTTTTCTACTGAACATGCTGATGACATAATAATTTCCCTAAATTCTTTCTTACCTTATTTAAGCTGCCTGTTTTTTTAAGCCATTCTAAATACAAAGGTTAAATGTAAGCATAATGAGAGAGAAACATTTGCCTCTAGAAATAAACTTGGAATATTTTTCCTCAACAAAACAGGTCCAAAAGATTGATGTATACCATTCTAGATTATGTTCATTTAATGGACAAACATACATAATACATAATAGGAAAATAGTCTTCTAAATAGATGTTTTGACCATTGTATTTTATCTATAATGGTAGAAAACATTTGGAATAAATTTGCTAATTGTTACCATTATATTTGATAAAGACTGTTGCATGAATAGCAAACTTTATATTGGTTGTTATCAAAAGGTTGGAAACTATTGAGATTATTCTTAACCATACTGTCGGTTTAGCTTAATTGATGCTCAGCCTTAACATCTAAAGCTTCCCTTAGTTTTATTCTGTATTTTCTATCAGCTGTCAATTACTGTAATCTTCATTTTTTTGCCTTCTAAATAAACATTCAGAATAACATGACATTTTGCATGGTTCTAGAAATATTGAACTGTTTTATTCCACGTACAAAATATTGTTTTAGAGTTTCTTTGTAAATTCTTTGTGAAATAATCTCTTCTCTATCATGTGGTTAGTGTCTCTCTACCCTCTGGAATATTGTCTTCAATGTAGTCTTATAACAGATGCCAGAATTTTTTTCTTGGAATGTCTCCTTGATTGTACAGCAAATCAGTCAGTTCTTATCCTTCTAGATCTATGAGCAGCCTTTAATACAGTTGACCACAACATCTGTTCTCTTGGAAATGGGCATTTCAGGCAGAGCTACTTGCATGATAGTAGGCATAGTATAGATAGTCATAAGTATGGGTACCTCACTCTCCGTAGAGAAGCAGTGGTGCACTTTTGACCAGAGTATATAAAGTGGAACATAGGAAGATGACTCTGTGTTATTAAGAGAGTCAGCTACTGACAGCTGACACTTTTTCTGTGAAGAATGAGACCATGACCACAGCTGAGGCTTGTGTCTGGCAGAGGTGGAGGAGGAGATAGCAATGTTTTGGAGATAGAGAATAGGTAATTCGTTTTGTTGTAGGGAATGTGACTGGCTTATGCTGGCTGAGAAGGAGGACAGGAGTGACTGATACTTTCTAATGTCTGTGTGACCTTTTTCTCTCATTAGCTCTGAGATTGGTGCACAAGCTAGAGCAAGTTGGTTTGGTTGATATTGGCACAGATTATTTAGATGCAAGCTTAGCATAGAGAAGACATTCTCGTACGGTGGGCAGAAATGACTGACCAGACACACCTGACACAACCTTGTCGCGTGGCGGAAGAGCTCTAGCGTGACTGGCATGGGAGAGCGGGTGAACCACGAGTTTTAATCTGAGAACACTTCAAGCAGAGTTGAGGTTCGCACCAAATGAACCCTCATTCTCACTCGCACACACAGGTATAGATGGGGTTAGCTCAGAGGAGCGAGAGTACTCATGGTACCGGTACTGATCTGGGACTGGGGACACGTCTGACTGAAGCATGAGACTTCAATGTCTGTGGGAGTGACTACCACCTGTTTCCTCCTTTTATACCTGGCGTGCAGTCATTTCCGATGCCCTTTGACTGCACTTGACCTGGTGTGCGTGACAGTACCCCCCCTCCAGGACCGGCTCCTGCTGGTCCCGGCTGAGAGGAGACCCGAAGACGGTAGTCCCGGATGAGCGCGGGGTCCAGGATGTGGCACCCGGGGACCCAGGATCGTTCCTCCGGACAGGAGCCCTCCCAGTCGACGAGGTACTGGGTGCCCCGGCTGCGGTGTCGCAAGTCCAAGATCTGCCAATCGGTGTAGACGGGACCACCGTCAATGACCCGAGGTGGCAGAGGATCGGGGACCTGTGGAGACAGAGGGGAGAAGAAATCAGGTTTGAGCTGTGAGGCTTGAAATACCGGGTGGAGCTTGAGGCAGGCAGGCAGCTGGAGCCGGAAGCTGACAGGGTTAATCCTGTGAGGCGAGGGGACCTCAACCTCCGGTTATTGGTGTTCGAAAACCGGTGGTTGGAACCTGTTGCATACCTCCAAGGGGCTGAGTCCGGTGGCGGAGGAGACATGAAGGCTATGGGAAAGCTCCGCCCAGGTGAGGTAGTCGGCCCAGGAGCGCTGGTGATCAGAGATGAAACACCGGAGAAAGCGCTCCAGTTGTTGGTTGGTCCACTCCGTCTGACTGTTCGTCTGTGGGTGGTAACCAGATGACAGGCTGATGGTAGAGCTGATCAGACGGCAGAAGGCCCTCCAGAATTTGGCTGTGAACTGGGGCCCTCTGTCCGAGATGATGTCTTTGGGGAACCCATACAATCGGACTACGTGCTCTAAAATGAGGTTAGCAGTTTCTTTGGCTGAGGGGAGTCCGACCAGGGCCACCAGGTGCACAGCCTTGGAGAAGCGGTCCACGATGGTGCAGATGGTATTTTTGTCCCGCGACTCTGGGAGCCCGGTCATGAAGTCGAGGGCGATGTGGGATCACGGCCGGCGGGGCATGGGAAGGGGCTGTAGTTCCTCTCCCGACAGAGAAGTCACGGTCTTGAAGCGGGTGCACACTGGACACGCTTGGACGTAGGTTTTGGTGTCCTTCTTGATGCCCGGTCACCAGAAAACTTGCTGCCGGAGGTGGATGGTGCGTGTGATGCCCGGGTGGCTGGACAGGGCGGAGTCATGAGCCCACTGGAGCGCCCCCGGGCGGACAGGAGTGGGAACATACAGGCGGCCCGCCAGGTTTCGGCGGGAGGAGGCACCAAGGACTGTGTCTGGCAGACCCTTTCTTCCAATCCCCTCTGGAGCAGAGCAACGAGGACGTGTTCCGGCAGGATGGGTTCAGGGTACATGATGTCAAACTCAAATTGCTCTAAGAACAGCGCCCAGCACTCCTGCGGATTGAGCTGCTTTGTGGTCTTGACCGTGATGAGGTTCTGGTGGTCGGTCCAGACCATGAACGGGACACTGCTGCCCTGGAGACAGTGTCGCCAGAGCCCACTTGATGACCAGCAACTCACGGTCCCCCACCCCGTACCGTCGCTGGGTGGGATCGAATATTTTGGAAAAGAAACAACATGGATGTTGCTTCTGGTCTGGACCCTGCTGTGAGAGGACGGCTCCTAAGCCCACATCGAAGGCATCCACATCAACAATGAAGGGTTTGGCCTGGTCTGGGTGGGTCAGTACAGGAGCTGAGGTGAAGAGCTGGCAGAGACGACGGAATGTGGACACGGCTTCTGAAGTGAGCTGAAAAGGTCCGGTCTTGGCACTGGTGAGAGCAGTGAGAGGTGCCGCAACTGAACTAAAGCCCGGATGAATCGCCGATAGAAATTGGCGAACCCCAGAAAATGTTACAGCTGTATAAGCATCGCAGGTAGGGGCCACGAGTGCACAGCCTCCAGCTTCTGGGGATCCATGGCCACACCCTGTGAGGAGACCACAAAGCCGAGGAATGTGGTGGTGTCCTGGTGAAAGGCACATTTCTCCAACTTACAGAACAGTTGGTGGGCCAGCAACCTCTTAAGAAATGCTCGGACTCTTGGAGTAGATGATGATGTCATCCAGGTAGGTGAAAACCCAATGGCCCAGCATGTCACAGAGAACATCGTTGATTAGCTGTTGGAAGGCAGAGGGGCTGTTGCACAATCCAAATGGCATAACCAGGGTCTCGTAGTGTCCAGTGGGGTTGACAAAAGCCGTTATCCACTCGTCTCCCTCTCGGATGTGGACGAGGTTGTAGGCGCTGCGGAGGTCCAGTTTTGTAAAGACGTGGGCACCCGAGACAGATTGTGATCTTGTTGAGCCCCCGATAGTCAACGCACGGCCGCAGGCCCCTGTCTTTCCGATGGACAGATGGTGCCGTTGCGGAGCCCCTTGACGACGTAATCATCCATCGCTTACTGCTCCCCCACGGTGAGAGAATAGAGCCAGCCACGGGGTGGTACTGTGCCTGGGAGGAGATCGATGGCGAGGTCGTAGGGCCGGTGGGGGGGAGGCGGACAGCCTTCCACTTGCAGAAGACCCCCGCCAGGTCACGGTACGGGACAGGAATAGCCTGCAGGTCGACGTCAGGGGCCTCGGACTCTCCAGAGCACGTCTCAGCATGGCCATGTAGGCAGAGCTCGCTGCAGGTCGGCCCCCATTGCAGAATTTGACCCTATGTCCACGAAATGAGGAGGTCATGCTTTTTAACCAGGGGTAGCTTAGGATGAGAGAAGTAGAGGAAAGATTAGTCACCAGGAATTGGATGGACTCTGAGTGGTGATTGTGGGACATGGCTATGGGTTTCATGATTAATTCAATAGGGCTATAAGTGAGGGGGCGACCATCTACGGCGGTATTGGGGACAGGCTGAGTTGATGCCTCAGTCTCGACCCCCAGCTAGGCAGCATATGCTTAATCGATGAAATTACCAGCCGTCCCCGAATCAACGAAGGCGGAGGTTCTGATCCGTTTGTGGCCCAGCTGGAGGTCTACCTGAATGGTGAGCCTAGAGATAGTCAGTGGGCACATGGAACATCCCAAAGAGCCAAGGGAGGGGCCCCCCAAAGAAACGAATCAGCCCCCTCCTCACTTGGCTGATTCGTTTCGCGGATGGAGGGGGCAGACGGAGTACAACCCCTAGTGGTATCTGCGCTCTTTCTCTGAGGCTGACAGGGAGACACGTCCTATCTGCATGGGTTCCCCGGCTCCCTGCACATGGGCCTCCGAGGCGGGTGTTGGCACTCAGGAGGCGGAGAAGACGGACTCTGTGTGGTGGTCTCGCGAGAAGGAGCGAGAGCTGGTCAGCCGCAAGTCAACACGGAGGCAGAGCTGGGTGACACCATCGAACGTGGACGGGAGCTCTCAGGCGGCCAGCTCCCTCTTCAGGGGGTAGGGTGATTTCGGTAAGGCCCGTGGGTTGAGGGGTAGGTTGGGCTGGCATGGCTGCCTGGGGAGGGTTCGTACTCTCGGCAGCCGAGCTGACCTGCGCCTGCTGCAGGGTGGCGACCACCATACGGTGCCTTTTGACTGCATGCAACCTGGTGTGTGTGACACATTTTTTGGCTTCATTGACCTCTAAGATAAGGCAATGCAGTGGCTTCCATTGATTAAAAATAAGACGTACAGAGGTTGTGGAGGTTGCAGTGGCACTATGCCTGAGTGCAGTTCCAGAAGGCAGAAAATGAAATTAATTAATGGTCAGAGATGAGTAGAGGCTTGGCACTGAGGGAATGAATTCCTAGTAAGGATGAGGAGTACAAACCAGGTTAAGGTTCAAGCCATAGATCAGGGACGTAAAGTCAAACAAGCTGGGATTATCGAGGTGTATATTTCAGTCACCTAGGTTAAGTAGTGGGTTGTAAAAATCAGGAATGGCAGATAGGAATGTGTCTAGTTATTCCAAAAAAGTTGCCCAAATGTCCATATGAATGGTACAGAGAATTTCCCAATCTGAACAGAACGTTCCGGAAGGCTCTGGATGTGGCTGTGCCACTCCCTACACTGACTTCTATTGAGCAGAATTTATATTTGTATTACTATTTATTAGGGATGCATCAAATATTCTGCCACCTGCAGAAATCTGTCCTCTCTCTCCTCCTCTATTCTATCTTTCTTATCTTTCCCTAACTCCACTAACTCCTGTCCTTTTACAGTTGTAGATAGGCTGCAACACCTCCAGCACCATCAAGCTGAGTACATCCACGAGTCCTGATCCGTGTAAACTGTATATTTAAAAAAACACACACTTACCCACTTACCCTGACTGAATTTGAAATTAATTTCATTTTATATTCAGCTTAATATGAAAATGTTAAGAGAGAGAGAGAGAGAGAGAGAGAGAGAGAGTAACATTTTCTCTAAGGGTAATGTATTAAGCTGAATTTAAAATGAAATTAAAGTGTTTCAAATTCAGTCATGTTTTCTTAGAACTGGATTGCCGGTCTAAGATGCAGGGCATTTGGTCGGCAGTGCTTTTAGTAGAATGAAATGAAAACGGGGGACATCAGCCAATAAATGGAAATTTAGCTGAATTTATATTTGGATTAATCTTTGTTTGTAGTAAATTATATATTTTAGTCATTTAGAACTAAAACAAGTAAAAAAAAACATATTGAAAAAAGCAAAAAACAAATGTGGAGAATATTTGCAGGTTCCGCGTTGTTTCGGATATTTCTTCATTTCTGTTTGTTTTTTTAAAAAATCCGCTTGTGACTGGATCCACGAGTCCTGATCCGTGTAAACTGTATATTTAAAAAAACACACACTTACCCTCTCAACTGTTTTTCCTTACTTGTGTATTAAACTCTTTATTTCTTTAAGACAGGGTTTGTTAAGGTGTGAAACTCAGCTAGCAGTAGCTTGGTTAAAAGCGGGTGTTGATTTGAGTTTAGCTCTACAGGTATAAAGATCAGATGTGGACTTGAAGCACTGATGCACGTGAAAGTGATCATTCGGTCATACGTGAACACACCACTGCACACAGTGTGAACAGCACGAAATTCAACCTCTGCATT
>JBBPDE010000001.1:32295316-32309205 GCA_037974605.1 Nannopetersius ansorgii
GCCCTATCAGCCTTAGGCTGGAAAATTACCGGAAAGAATTGGGGAGGTTTTAAACCGCCCCAATTCTGTCCCGCTACAATTAGTTATTCGATATATATATATATATATATATATATATATATATTTTAGGGCATTTACGATTTTTTCAGATTTTTTCAAGTCAACTAGTCGGTCAGGAAAGCCAAAGCCGAAGTCAAGTCGACTAATTGTTTGATGGCGTCACACAGTGGAGGAACACAGGCGTCCAACAGTGAAACATTTTTATTAAAGTTCTCTGTAACATTGACAGTCAACACCACAATTAAAATAAATAAATCATATCACGAAGCAGATACATTAAACATATCATATAATAAATAACCGGAGATGGCACTGTCATGTCAAGAGTATGCAAGAGCAAGGGGATTTGGGAAGCATGAGTTTTTAATTGAGAATGATTTTAAAGAACACAGACAGTCCAAAAACTTAGAATCAATACTTAAACTAAGGAATCCCAATCGTCTTGCTCCCAGCGAGCCTGTGCAGATCACGTCTCTGTAGAAGGTCCAGCTTCCTGAGGTGGACTGAGATAGACTGATATATTTTCTTTTCCTTTTCTTTCTTTCCTCTTTCTATATTTCCAAATTTTCCAAAAGCACAAAGGAATGATGATGACAGCGCATCGGTAGTTCTGAATCGACTGGCTTTTAACTGGAGAGACATAGGGGGCACGACACAGACAACAAATTACAGGTCAAGACGAATTACAGAATAAACAAGGAATCATAATCTAACAACACAAAACAGGTGCAGTGTCTAGCAACCTAGTTGCGTCATCGCGAGGAATAGGTGGGTTGCCAGGCACCGCCAGAAAACAAAACAGACCTGCACATGGACACAGAGGGATCCCCCCTCAGGCTCAGAACTCCAGTGAGGCCCTGGATGTGACAGAACCCCCCTCCCTATGTCCGGCACCTGATGAAGCCACAGAGATCGCCACCCTCTCCATGATTGAGTGAGATCATTCCATGGACCAGTTTTCCGTAGCCGATCCGGGTGTCTGGGAGGACGTCTCCGAGGGCGGAAGGCGAAGGACCTGATAGACAGGAGTGCCTTCAATTTCTATGGCCTCTGGTGGTGTTGGGCTTACCATGCCTTTGTCCAGTGGTCCCGAAGTTGCTGGCCTGTCGTGAGACACATGAAACACAGGGTAGACACGCATATATGGCAATAACAGTTTGTATGACACAGGGTTGATCTGTTGGATGATTTTATATGGACCCATGAATCTAGGAGCGAGTTTCCTACATGGCGTTTTTAGTTTAAGATCCCGAGTGGACAGCGAGACGCGATCCCCTGCCTGGAAAATCTGTGCCTCCTTCCGTCGCTGGTCAGCTTGGCATTTAAACCAGTGTACTGTATGGGTGATGGAAATATGCGCTCCCTCCCAGACTTGCTCTGCTCTGCTGACCCACTCGTCCATATGGAGCAAGTCAGTGGGTTAAGCATCCCACAGGCAGAGTGGGGGTTAAACCGAGAAAAAAACAGGGTCCAATGTGCCTGTAGTCTCTTCGCCTTTCTGATATATTTGAGTGCATTGCAATAGCCGAGAAGTGAGAGCTCAGGTACGTGGAACTCACATTTCTTGGCTTAACGTACAACCCGTGCGCGAGCAGATTTCATGCACATGCTCAGATTTGGTTTTGGAGAAAATTAAAATGTAGTCCAGATAAAGACTACATATCACCCAAAAGACATAATTCATGAAGGCTTGGAAAAACAACGTAACGTTCACCAAGCCATATGAATAATCCCCAGATGTGGTACTGAAAGCAGTTTTCTGCTCATCGCCTGCTCTGCCCACAAGGTTGTACACACTCCGTAGGTATAGCTGGATGTAAATCTATGCCCCACGGAACTGTTCAATGGCTGGGGGAATAAGTGGAAGAGGGTATGGGTACTTCACCGTGATCGCACCCCGCATTGATCTCTGCATGGCCTGAGCCTGCCATCTTTCTTTTCTATGAAAAAGGAGCTAGTCAACACAGGGGACGTGGATCTGCAGATGTACCCCTGCCGGAGTGCCTCGGCCATGTAATCTTCCATCGTCTTGGTCTCCACCTGGGACAATGGACAGATTCGAGACCGGGCGGTGTAGTACCTGACAAGAGGTCGATTGCACAGTCCTACAGCTTGTGCTGAGGGAGGCAGGTCACCTTAGTGGCGCCAAACACCTCGGCATGGTCTTTACACTGTTCCGGAATGTCTACAGGGGTCTCTGCGAAAGGGCTTTCTATAGAAGTGGCATGGAATGGTGTAGACACTAGTTTCTAAGCACGTATGCAAATCTAGATGGGGATTATGCACGTGCTGCCACAGGAGCCAGAGTGCTATGTGTGGTTTCCTTTTACACATGGACTCACAGGGATTCTCCCATCAGGCTCAGAACTCATGTGACACTTCTCTCTTGGGTGGGGCCTAGAGGCTTTAGGGTGACTTCTTTCCAGAGATATTTAAAAAAATCGAGAAAAATGATTTTCTATTTAAAATTTTCAAAGCTGAAAATGTACTGATTCCAGGGAATGCCGCTTTGTAAAAAATCTGTTAAAAACTCTCCACACACCTCTGACAATTTGTTTTTCCCTGTGTGCAAGACCCGTATCCTTTCTTTAATATATATTTGTGAGAGATTTATTTATTACTAGTAATTATTGTGTAAAGTATTTTAAGAGGGGGGGTGGTGGCGTAGTGGGTAGGACACTTGACTCTAGACCAAGAGGTCCTGGGTTCGAATCCTACCCCCAGCACACTGCCAATGGGTTCCTGAGCAAGACCCTTTACCCCAAGTTGCTCCAGGGAGACTGTCCCCTGTAATTAGGAATTGGAAGTCGCTTTGGATAAAAGCGTCTGATAAATGCCGTAAATGTAAATGTAAGAGAGTATGTTGCTGAACAAAGCCAAGACCCTAAAGCTTATTTAGTATATGTCCTAATAAAGGAGTCTTTTGAAACTTGCAGTTGTGAAGATCACAAAGAATGCAAATACAAAACATCTAAGAATTAAATCTAAAACTCCTTTTTCCTAAATGTGATTAATATTAGCAGTGAAAAAGGGGGAAAAATAGATGCAAAGTGGAACAATCTGTGTTTAAGTAAATTATTGAATAAACACAATTTGGGGAAGTTGGCAAATAGGGTTTGGTTAATGTTTTCACCCTGGTGCTGAAATAGTTTGAGACTGCATCACCCAACATCAGCCTCATCCTGTCAGCTCTGGAGAGCCCTTGAGAATGTTATTAGCTTGGTGTTCGCCTTGCCATTTTCCACCCGAGGCAGATGGGTAATTACCAAACTAATAGTCTGATTGAGAGGAATCAGATGCAGTGGCTCACCCAATTAGATGATACATTAGCTTTCTTTCTTTGTAAGCAGCTAATGTGTGAAGCAAAGTGGTATTTTTGAGGGGGTCAGAGTCTCAAACAAGCTCAGAGTTGTAGATTGTAGCCTTCTGTCTCTCTCTCTCTTTCTCTCTATCTATCTCTCTACCCTCTCTCTCTCCCTCTCTCTCTAATGGACTAATAGAGTGAAGTTTTCATCACCCAAAAAGTGCACAGAATGCAAATCACACCCCACTTCCTAACAAAAGGAGCAAGGGAGGCCGGGGAGGATATTAATGTCCACTGTGTCAGACTACAACATGAATTATGCAGGATGAAATAATCGGAAGTTAATGAGAAAGAAACTATAATTGTAATAATTGTGTTCTTTTGTGGGCCGAGTGGTGTTGTTTTCACAGTTTTTTCATTATTGTGATTGGGAGATAGCAAATATATAGTGGAACATTTTACCTTATGTTACTGTAGAAACATACAACCAAATGCACACACACACGCGTGTTCACAAATATGGACACAGACCTTTTATAACGTATAGCATAATGCTATGCTGTCCAAAACATCAGAATGTGATTAAGTCATTTTTTTGTTGCAGCAGAGTTATTAGAGTCACTGAATGATGCTTGCAGAAGAAATACCACATCTTTATCTTCGTTCAAGCTCCTCTCTGTGTGTTGCCGTGCTGTTGAGTGGCAGCCAAAACACATTAGAGCACATCTGTCCACTCGTGCTCGCCAGTGAGGCCAACTCTTTCTCGCCATATTTGTGAAGAGCCCTCATTGCAGCCATTGTTCACTTTGCTTGACTATTTGCACTTCTCTCCACAACACCCCTCCTGTTGATGCTCCCTGACAGCTCTTTGAAACAACACACGAATATCTAATCCAATGGCTGAAAGAGAGTCCTAAGAGTGTCCTCACAGTGTCACTGGTTTTAGTAGTAGAATGCTGCTAGGTGTGGTGTCGCTCCTTTATATTTCTATACACATTTACTGACCTGATTTTCTCTAATAATATGGCAATGAAATAACCGTTAACTTTGTCTTTTTTTCCTGTCATGTTTGAAACTATCCCATGTCTTGGCAATGACAGCATGTATTACAAGTATATTTGGCTACCAAGCATGCCTTATATAGACTGAGCACCAGTGACATCTGGATATGCAAAGCAAAGAGGGCTCTCACCAGCTATTAGAGAAATAGCCCAGCCACTTGTGCAGTCATTGCAGGGAGTGGTGAAGGCCTTCTACCACCTGTCATAGTAGACAGATATAGTTCATCTGTATCATGTAAAAGTCCCAAACACTGAAACTTACGTTTCTGCTTAAAAAGCAAAAATATACAGCTGTTACCTTAAATGTATTCACATTAAAAAGAAAATATTAAGATCAGTGCAATGTGCATTGCATTGATCTTAATATTTTTTTAGCCAACAAACTAATTCTCTAACATACACACCTGTGTTCTACATTTAGTCTATTTATTGTATATCAGTTATTCTCAATTAGGCTTGCTTGAGCAATGGGTAATACCAGACTGTTCATAGCTTAAATTATCTAGCTCTCACATGCAAAAGGGGTGTACCCGAGACTTCAAGTGCATAAAAAAAAGTTATTAGAGGCAGAAAGTGCATTGAAGGTGTCATTATGTGGTCGAATGGCCTTCATGGAAAATTGTTCACCACAAAAGAAACAGAGAGAAAAAAAAAACCTGAGGGTGCACTCGAATATTGTTACTAAACAATGACCCTGAGTGGCTCCTCACCATCCAAATGTCAACATTCACACTTGGAAACATATGTGTGTTTTATTCCAGAACATCGAGTGCCACCTAAAGAACAATTATTCATGTAATCCCCAGCGGCAAGACGGCAAAAAGGATATTCTTCCCTGCATGAAAAAATAACTGTTATTACGCAAAGCCATGTCACAGATATAATAGACCCACTTTTTTGCTGCTACTACTGTTTATGGCCCTTTCATTTACAAAACAACTTGAGGTCAGTCTACTCATGTGCAGACTGTGTTCAACCAAGGCAGAAAATCAATAAGCACAATTGTTCCCTTTGGTAAAGTGAACACAGCAGCATTCTAGGTCTGTGAATCACAAAACATCCAATTCTTGTAAGCATCTATTTTGTTAAGATTGATTTCTTCAGTTACTGGGTTGAATAGATTTTGTATGATAATATGGGTTTTGCTCATTTGATAAACTTTAGAGATTATTCAACTCATAAATAGAAGTCATTTGTGGATCATTCCATCAATCTAAGCAGCTGAGAATCTAAAATTTAAGATAAAAAACAAAAAACAAAAGATGCTTAAATTACATGTAAATATCAAACCATAGTTTTAACAGCTTGAAAAGTTATTAAGAAATATAAGTTAAATGATCAAGAAAAATCTTCTAGACTGGTTTGCAAAGCAAACTCCTCACTGTCAAGTACCGGCAGAGTAATTGTGATGCGTCCACCCTCTGTGAAAATGTTCATTAGAAATGGTATTGTCTGAAGAAAAAAATGAATTATTTGCTGTATGTTTTTAGAAAACAATTAGAAACATTCCTGCAAAGAACACATTGTCAACTGTTAGGCATGGAGGTTTACTGCTTATGGTTTGAGACTACATATACAAAAATAAAATATTAAACTAAGCTAATATTAATGACCATAATGTTTTTTTCTCCAGGCACGTGTTAAAATGGTTTAATTATTTCAGTTGAATTTATTGTATAATTAATGTAGTTTGATTGAAATCAAACTACATTAATCAAATTGACTGTAATGTTTTTGAGTATTTACTGTGTTGTGTGTCCTCCCTCCCTGATTATTAGTGGTGGACACACTGAGGTGAACGACGATGGGGGGCTTCTAGCGACCTTCATCCCTTCCTCACCTTGAAGAGGTTGCTGCAGGCGATTTCACTACCTCTGACTGTTAATGACTGTCAGAGCATGGAACCTTAAGGCTGTAATGACACACTGGACCAATGAGTCTTAACAAGTGTAAAACTCAGTCGATGATCATTACTGTCTCGTGATGGTAATAAACTGCTAACGTTTCAAGGATAATCAATATATGTTTATTTTCACACAACATCATTTATTTTATTTTTTTATGTTTGTAAGTATATTACATAAACAGATGTTTAAAAATGTAACTTTTAGTCAGCACTTAGTGCTTTCAGTTGTCTTTGACAATTAGCAAAGAAATCAAATAATTGTGAAATTAGAAGTTAGTCTCTGTCCCAAGGTTTCTTTGCAAGTAAGAAAGGCAACGTGTGGCTAATGTGTATCACTGGTACATCAGACCAAGAAAGACAGAACTGCCTCATTGTTCTAATAATTACATATTGGCCTCATTAATTCAATTTTATAATTTTATTACAAACTCTTAATGGCCATTGCATTTATTTTCATTTGCATTTGCATGTAATGAAATCCACAAGAGTCAGGACTATTAAGGGGTAGCAATTTATAATTATGTACCATATTTACAAGAGGGATTGCTTAATTAATGAAGTTACTCTGTATCTTTTGTGCACCTGCATTATGAAATGTTATTATTTGCATTCTTTCAGTTTCTTATGATGTACTTACTAAATGGCAGACTCTGAATTAATGAATGACCTCGACTGCACATTCAAAAGATGGCCTTCACAAAGGCTCCTTCCAACATAAGTGCAGCCCCAGCTAAAGATGAAGTGCTCTGCCTTGTCTGTTATTTGTCCTTCCATTCAGTTAGAAATTGCAACGCCACTGTAATTGGCGAAGATTCTAGAGCAGGAAAAAAGACAAATATTGGAAAAAAAACTCAAATTAAAAAGTGGTGTCCTTGTGACATGTGGCATTAAAGACATAGTGTATTTTCTTCTATTAATGCAACAAAAATGCCTTCTAATTACTAAAATACTGGATTTAAGCAAAGTGATTTCTAAATATGCTACAATTAATCAGGAGCATGTAGGACTAATGTAGGAGGTCCACACTCTCCCTCTTATGGTGAGTTAGTTGTGAAGCAGTTAAGAGCAGCACTCAGCAACATCTGAATTCTTAATTTTTTTTTTTTATTACAAAAAAGTCATAGCTAAGAGCACATACATAACAGGAACCGATCCTCAACTCTTAAGTACTGGTCCTGTTACACAAAATATATATTGAATATATACATAAAAACAAACAAAAAATTATTTTGATGTTTATGCCAGACTACCTTTGGGCTGCCATCATCTGCTTTACATAAAGATGGACAAATAAAATTGCATTCCACCTTTATAAGGAAATATACTGTCATACTATTAATTTTTAGTGGTTGGGGGGTTCCAGTATCCAAGCACTACACTTATGAACTCTGTACTCTGTTTGATATTGTAGTTGACAAAACAGCATTGAACATTTTGAGGTTGAGGCTGAGTCCTGAAGCCCCAGCCTGAGGCTTCACACAGGTCCTTAGCTCAGCACCAGAGGGTCAGCACTTCTCCTGCCAGACATACAAAGAGTGACAGTCTTGCTAGTAACCACTGCATGATTCAAGAACTTACTTCGCAGACCAGAGAGAATGGCTGTCAAATCCCCGCTGTCCCTTTCACCTCATTTGCAAAACACATGCTGATGGAATAGACGAGCCCCGTCTTTAGACATGCAACAACAGAGTGTCTCTTTTGCTTGGAAATTACTTACAGCTAGGAAATAATTGGTCTCAGAGGGCATAGTGGTGTCTGTCCATCAGGTGTAATTCACCACTGTTCATGTCTGTTCTGACCCCTGCCTGTGTGCCACTGTGCCAAGTAAAGCATGAGTTGTGTGTGTAAACAGATATATGGACTGCTGAAGACTGTGGTCACAATCAAAGCATATGTAATTCTGGTCTTTTTTTGTCTGATTTCTTGTGCAGCTGTCGCCAAGTGGAAAAGGCTCCAAGATCTTTTTGGTTTTCCTCATCTCAATAATATAATCCAATCATTTCTTAAAAGCTCCCTATCGCTCGAGAAAAACATATTATTTATTACCTCTTTGGAATGCGCTGTGAAAATATGAAGTAAACTATTCACCTGATGCCTGATTTGCCACAAAAAATGGTTAATGTGTTTATTGGGTTTCTCAAGCAGCCCACTGTTCCATTTACAGCTTCGTGTTCAGACCCACTGCCACTCACAAACTGATCATGAAAGCTTGTTCTCTTCTTCATTTCTCCTCACAAATCGAAGAGCTGAGTTGTAAGTGATGATACACATATATGTAAAGGACTGTGCAACACCGTTTTAAAAACATCTACTGAAAGGAGGAACCCTCCAACCAGGCACACACCATTCATTTTGTCAACTCCTCTTTCTGCAATACCCACATCCCCGAACTCTTTTCCTCCATTTGGCTTCCTTACACCTTCCAGGCCTCCTTCAATTTTTTTCATTCGGAGAGCCCCATTCACCCCCAACCCCCCCAGCCCACACCGTCACTCCCCTCTGAAAGCTTACGCATTAGATAGAGCCATTCTGCTCCATCCCCATCATTTGCTTATCGGAGAGCCTTCTTCTGTTCACCAGGAGTGGCAGACAAGTGCCTTGGAGGGGGGTGGGGGGTGTGGGGGTGTGGAAGGGTGGAGGGAGTTGCTGTGGAGGAAATGCTAAAAGGAGCATGGAAGAGAGAAAAAATGCTAACAATGGGCACACAAGTACTGTAGATGCACAGATACTTCACATATGCAGGTACTTTGTGTACACACGGCCTATCTTAGTGAGCTGCACTCTGTTGATTTTATAATACCCCCTCATTTCCTTTCTTGCGTGGAGGACTCTGTTGTTACACCCATTATTCCTTTTCCAAGAGCTTTCTCACATCCTCACCCATCATTATGGTCCTCGAGTGCTGTTTATGCACTTTCATTTTCAGACAGAGATCTTAATAGATTGAATTGATTATCTCTCACACAACGCTTCTGTTCAGGACTACATCTGCGATTCCAAGACACTGTTTTACCCTTAACTAAGCAACTATTTTACTTTAAGATGTACTTTTTAAGGGTAGTACCTTTAAAAAAAATATTATCCAATTTTTTGGATTCGTTTTTAATGTTGATTCAAGACAAATCATTTGCTGATTTTTGTGACAGCAGTTATTTCTGTTACTTTCTTATTTTCCATCAATCTCTTGTGGATATCAGCACTTATAGGTACAGCATTCATGCTCTGCCCTCTGAGGGTGGAACCTAACCATGGCAATATTGATAAAGCATACATTAATTCAAGTTAGTTCATTAATTTGTGGTTTTCCATGGTACTTATGTTTTTCATTACTGTGTATTATGACACATAAAGTCACTGAATTGTTCTTGATCAGTGAATATACCATGAATATGTCCACCATGTATTATTTCAGGAAGCTGGGTAATGTCTCATGAATGGGTGCTAAATAAGCAGGATCACGATGCTTACGACAAAAGCTCAAATTTGTCTCACTTTTATTAAACTCTCGGACACCATACACTTTATGGCATCCCCCCTTTACTCTGAATGTCAGTCATTACGTGGTGCTCGAAAATTATAGACATTCAAAGATCAAAACCAGAGACAGAAACACAGTTAAATCTTCTTTCCTCGCTTCATTTTAAACACGAGTCCCTTTTGTGAACTTTGCATCAAAGCCCTGATGAACAAAAGCAGCCAGGCATCTGACAAAGACGAGAGTGGCTGGTATGTGAAGCCATCTGTTTTGGAGGACACCCAAAATCTTGTGTATGGTCCATACTTAGTTATCCCACTGTTCCATTCCAGGAGTGCACTAGCCTCCTATTCACACACTGGGCCATATACTGTCCATCTCTTGGCTGGCATTTTTTCCCCTAGTACAATTAAGTAATTTATTCCTTTCTTCATCCTCCTTTTTAATGAATCCAAGCCACAAACAAGCCCCAGTTGCTCCTATTCAAGGCTCATGATTGCATCTGGCAGTAATTGCTGCGAAGCCTGAAGTGGGAACGGGATGGAAACACATTGTTTTGGGGGTAATAGGTGAAGACCTGCCTCTCTTGACCTGTAATACATTAGTGTCAGTGAACATTTGGCAGCCCTCAAATGATTAGCAATGAAGATGAATTGAGGAAAAAAAAAAAAGAAGAAAAGAAAAAAAGGTAGAAAATCTGCCTCATTTGAAACACTGGAGTTTGCATGCATTTGCATGTTGATTAGTTGTTCTTTTGTCTGTGCTCCTAATTATTATGACACATAATGTCTTCATCATGCAAGATTCAGACCTGTCTTGTTCAAAATGTATGTAGGGAGGGGAGAAGAAATATTTATTGAGTCTATGTGGAAATGCTGCTTGTTGCAGTTGCATTTTTATGTTTCTCTCTAATTGTAAACACATTTGATTGCCTTTGACTGTGGTGCAGTGGAATGGATTTTTAAAAAGCATATTTGCTTTGTTGTTCTTTTAATTATTTTTTAGGTCTTCCCAGAGGTTTTGCCAACAGGCAAAAACAGCAAAAGAAATGGTTTGCTGTTTTACTTTAATTTTTATTTTAATTAATAATCACATAACTAACTATATGTATTCTAGGATCAATAAGAACATGCATTTTGGGACAAATTAATTTTTGTTGCATATTGTTGTATTTAGATATGCTGGACATATACCTGAATTTACAGTTCATGTGTTTCATAGTTTTTCTGTAGTTAGTTGTGTAGAGCTATCTGCCTTTTCCAGCCACTTTGGTGGTGGATGTTTTAATCCATGAAAGACAAAAGGTGGAGGAGTTTACACAATATAAGTCACTGCATTGTCCCTTGACCTTTGTTATTTAAGTACGGCATACACTGTTCACCTGAAGTCTGATAAGGTTATTGCACAGGGTATCAAATGCTAACGTGCACAAAGAAACTAGCATTTTGGCAAATGTCAGACATTCTAGATACGTGGATGAAATGGGATGAACATTTGTGTTTATCAAACTTGGTAAACTGCAGTGACATGTTTATAAAGTAGTTATTCTCCGAAATGGACAATGGTGCAAAACATGCCTGGATGATTATGTTACAAAATCAATGAATTACATTAAATTTAGCATTGAAATTAAAAGTATTTTAAAATAATTGCAATATTAGTTTACGCAGATTGTTGTGCAAAAGGGTAGGCAAATATAATAAATAAAGAAAAACAATAACAACACTTTTTTTGTGTTTGTGTTTGTGTTTGTGTTTGGTAAACCATTTCTTAGTTTCCACTGTTGATACCTAGGCTAATCAGAAAGAAAACTTGTGTTTTTCTAACTGTTTTTGTTTTGATGTGGTACATATACATGAATGATCTCTTCCTAGTCCAATGAAAATAAGCTACAAAATCAGTTTATATGAATTTCAATATGCAATTCATATGCATTTTATATTCATTTGTGATGTTAGTTACATTTTTTAAAAATTCTTCTATTTTGAAGGTTTGGTGCTTTTTGTGCTTGGGTGCTGAGCATGCAGCTCTGAGTCTCGCTGCTTTTCGCATGGGTCAGACGTCCCATTACTTTTTTCTATAACTGTAAAGCTGCTCTGCCAGACTTAGGTCAGATTACACACTTTGGTATTGAAGAATATCCCATTTCTTTACTTGAGATTCTTGGTTTGCATTGTATGTACATTGTATGTATTGTCGATTTGCACTGTAACCTGTTTGGCTACATTATATGGACAAAAGTAATGAGATGCTAATAACACTGCATTCAGGGACATAGACTTTCATAGGAGTTGGTCCCCTTTTGCAGCTGCTACAATTGTTCCTTCCCCCATGTTCTGGGGTAACAGTGGCAAATAGCTTTCGTTTTACTTGATTTTATTACAGTCATGTTGAGATTACAGAAATATTTGAACTGGAGCTGTGTAGCTGTGTTAAAGGAAACATTGCTGTTAAAAACTTCTTGTTTGTTTAAAGTGCCTGCAAACCAAATGTTGTTTCACTTTTGTTCATATAGTTGCACTATAAAATAGTACACAGTACACTACTTCTGAATTAATTCTTTAATTTTGTGTATGGCAGAAAACCATGCGATTATGATATATATCTGTATGTATATGTAAATATAGTCACACAGTTCAAAATTACAAGCTATGTGATTAATCACAGACATTTTTGCTGTAAAAGTATTTAAAAATGTAAATGAATTTTAGCATGAGTGAATGAATAATCAACATTACAGACTTTCAAAATCTCTTTTTCTGCACTGTTCATATAATGTACATACAAGCATCACATGCATTTTAATGCTCACACATATATCACCCCCTAATATAATAGTTCTAGTGTTCCAGTGACAATTTATGCTACCCTGTTAAATAATGCTACTTTTAAGTTCATCCAGTTCATGCAGTTTATAGTCCTTTCATAACACGGATATCACTTTAAATGGGAAGAGCCTAGATAGATAGATAGAGATTTAGAGGTGCATAAAAATCTTAAGGTTGCCTACTGCTTCTATTATTTAAAGTTATTTATTATTGTTCATAGTGCAATGCACAGAATATACATACATGCAGATATGTAATCTCACCTTGTGCAAGTCATTATCTCATCTCTTGTTGATGACTGCTCATTCTCTGCTTATAAAAAAACCCTGTTATTGTGTCATCTGTTGTGTCAAATGTTACTACTGTTATATGTGTGCGCTGCCTTTTAAATTCTACCTTGGGGACAAATAAGGTTTTTTTTGTATTGAATTGAATTGAATTGAATAAAAGCCAGTCTATACAGTCAGGTTGTAACACAGAGAAAGCTCCCGTGATGAAGGACACAGGCTACTTCAAATAGTGTCATGCTTACAGCTTGTGGTGATGTCTGGACAGTGCTGATGTTTCCTAGCCTCAGATGACATACCAGAAAAAAAAGGCATTTAGAATCAGAATCCAAAACTTTATTGATCCTAGAGGAAATTGCTTATGTAATGACTAGAAAGAAAGACCCCAGAGTGGCAACAACTGTGCACTGAAGACAGGGTGTAGGAGCAAACAAGTACATGTATGAAAGTAATAGTTAAAAGAAATTTTAAGATATTAATCACCACAAATCAGTGACGTCAATGCAATATAGCACAGATAAAAAAAGCAGTGCACAACGCAAGATAGTACAGATAAACCAGCTTCCGTAATGCTAGGTAGCACAGATAAACCAGCTTCTCTAATGCTAGAGAGCACAGATAAACCAGTCTCCCTAACACTAGAGAGCACAGATAAACCGACCTCCCTAACGCTAGGTAGCACAGATAAACCAGCCTCCTTAATGCTGGAGAGCACAGATAAACCAGCCTCAGTAACGCTGGAGAGCACAGATAAACCAGCCTCCCTAACACTAGAGAGCACAGATAAACCAGTCTCCCTAACGCTGGAGAGCACAGATAAACCAGCCTCAGTAATGCTAGGTAGCACAGATAAACCAGCTTCTCTAATGCTAGGTAGCACAGATACGGTGTGTCCGAAACCGCACACTACGCACTTTTAGTGCGCGATTTTTAGTGCGTAGTGCGTTCACACTGAAAACCAAGCTAAA
>JBBPDE010000001.1:32336360-32350947 GCA_037974605.1 Nannopetersius ansorgii
ATATATATATAGACATACACACACTCCTTTTTCGATACATATATATAGAAACACACACAAACACACACACACACACACACACACACACACACACACACACACACTCCTTTTTTACACATCTGTCTGTGTACTCGTAGCACTACCAGGGAAGCTACTGTGTCCCTTTCTGGGCCTCTATTCTTAACAAACAAGAAGGAAGTGCGCACACACACACACACACACACTACACTCTACACTCTCTCTCTCTCTCTCTCTCTCTCTCTCTCTCTCCCAGAGGAGAAGATTCACTAAAGCTTAACAACATGAGGGCGCGTTACACGGAAAGATGGGCTGAAGTGTAATGAGCATGTCCCATTAAAGAGACAGGGGAGGGACAAGTGTAACTACATCCCACAGAACAGGGCTCAGGTGTCGGCTGCCTGCGCGGCTGCATCTGCAAACGTGCTCAAACGCTGCTAGTGAAATTTATCGACTGTCCTCTTTGTGAATCTCCTCCTGTCTCTGAGCACTTTCTGTGTGTGTACACTGTGTGCCATCACTTTACAGCAATAGCAAACATATTTAGCCATTATTTTTTTTATTGCAATTCTTTATTATTTGTAGCTCACAGACGCATTTGTCAGATGTACAGACTCTAAACTTTCAATATTACCTTTGTGTTTAAACCTCAGAACGACAGAAGATTTATCATTTTTATATTGTTATTTATTTTTTTCATTTAATGAAGGTATTTACTTAATTGTATTTACTGTTGTGCATACAGGCTTGTCTTACTACTAGATTTCTGTCATTTCTTGACATCAAAACAAATATGGACGACTTAAATTAATTGATGCAGAAAGTAAATTTAAGGCAAATTTAATTCATTGTCTAAATCATCATGGAAGTTGGTATGAAAAATAGCAATTACATTTCAACTGTAGTAGTAAAACTAGCATAATAGTCAAATTTATTCCAAATGTTGCAAAGATTAGGTCAAACATAACTTCTTTAAGAAAAAAAAAAACATCTCGTTTACACTCGATACTACCATCCTCAGTTTTAGAGCAGCCACTCTCCTCTTCACGTGAACATAAGTGGCCAGCAGCTCAACAATGGTGACACACACACACACACTGTTACTACACCTTCACACAGCCACCCCTAAACGAACGGAGCTGCTTATCATGTGTTCTCCCTTCAGAGAAGCACAAAGAAACCTACCAGAGTGGCACGGCCAGAATAAAGAGAAAAGAAAGACTAGAAAGATTTAAAAAAGTACCTTCCCTGTGATCTTTGCTGCCTCTCATGCAGCTCTGAAGGCCAAAAACAAATGGTTCCAACTTCTTGTTTATAACGACAGGCTACAAAAGGGCAGCGCCGCTTGTTTTTTGGCACTAGCTCACAAATCTGTCAGTGTAAATGAAGTTGTTGGTGTAATCTCTCTTTCTTTCTTACTCTCTCTCTTTCTCTCTCACACACACACACACACACACACACACACACACACACACACACACATTTTACACTAAAAACCCAGATGAAGTCTAATATAATGAGTGAGAGAGGGCTGATAAGTTGATAAGGGACCCAGTTAGGGGCTCAGTGGGCGGGGTTAAAGCGCTAACTGTCCCGCTGGGAGAGGGCAGGGCCAGGGAGGGACACACCACAGTCGCAATGGAAAGACTAGAGTGGAAAAAGCAAGACTGGGTGTCTTTCCACAAAAATGCATGGATTCTTTACTTTCTAGTTTCTTTACTCTTCCAGATGCACACTGCACTATTTACTAAATAACCCTTTAAAAGACCCTCTAAAAGGCCTTGACAACCTCTTTAGGGAACAACCAAAACTGCTTCTAAGGCTATGTGTATTGTTGGTAATTGTAACACTAGTTAAATCTGAAAATATGTTTATTTTACCTCTCTGCCATAGCTGTAGTAAAAATATAACATAAACTGAAACATTATCTCAAGACGGTCATATTGTCTACGTGCCCACAGCCATTTAGTTTCAATGTGAAGCACCTCTGTGAAGAATTCCTGTAATGTAATACTTTCTAAGTTTCATAACAGCTCTGACGAATCACTGCATGGACTCCATTAGACATCTGACACAAAGACATTAACAGTAGATCAGTAGATTTATTTTCTGTTCTGCGAAGTTTAGCCTCCATTAATCCCACAGATGCTCAATCGGACTGATATCACTGTAACCTGTGGCTACACAGCCCCAAAGTTATTTATTAATTAAGTTATCAAGTAATCATTCATTAATCTTCAAAAGTAACATCATTCTTTTTAAAAATAATTTGGCTTTAATACAAACCATAATTGATGTATGTTGCCACAAAGGGCTCGGATTTCCATTTCACTTGACTTTTATTGACACACAAGAACACAAAACGACACCTCGAACTTGAAGAGCCTGAGCCTAACTTTTGGAAACGGACACAGGCATGAAAGGAGGCACTCGAAATACACAAAGAACCAGGCCAAGAACCAATCGAGACAATCACTTTACCTCTGGACACTGTGAACAGACATATTGTACAAAGTACGTCGGCTTTTAACATTGCTTTTCAAGGCTTTCAGAAGTATTTTAAAGAGACCTACCTACATTTTGTAAATCATGTCTTCTGTTTCTTGTTTACCCTTCTCCCTTTCCAGATGTGTTTTACTGCCGGCGGCGATAATGGCCCTCCACTCTCTTGTTTAAATTTTCGATCACAGTGTAATCTGCGAGAGGGAATCAGGGCTCTAAACACTGGGAGATAATCAGACATGTACACAAAACACACACACTCAGATACACACACACACACACACACACACAGTGTCAGGGACATAGGCTACACACACACACACACACACAACCACCACAAAGACAGTGCTGTCCAGAAGACCCCCACTGAGCTGTCAAGCTTGACAAAAAGGAGTTGAAGACAAGGACAGTGTCATTACAGAGACATGACCCAGTGTCCCACACCGCTAGACTTTTATTATTGAGCTAATTTTAGGTTTTTTTCACTTAAAACACTTCATTAATTAAATAGAAACTGCTACTAGCTGCTAAACAGAGCATTGTGGGAACATGCATTTAACCACTGGAAGAAAACAAAGTAGTGATCGCTGGTTTGGGTGAAATAAGTCAGTCTTACTTGCATTAAGACAATAATATAAAAAAGGCTGTGACTTGATAAATAAGAGCAGCCTCACCCATTCGCAGGTTACGCACCTTTATGAGTGCGGTATTCCTCACTTTCTACAGACTCTGAATGGTCTGTAACTGCTGCGTTACAGCACATGTCGCCCCCTGCTGGTACATGGTAGTCATTTTATTAAAGATGACAAGAGAGAAAAAGAGAGAGCCAGAATATTAATAAAACGAGAGAATTAGGAAGATGTTTTCATTGCCATAAGGATTTTTTAAATGAATTGGTTGCTTTATAAGAGAAGGAGGGAAAAAAGCAGAAAATTAAGTTAATGTTACAAGATATTATTCCACATTATTTTGACTGTTTTTGTTCATCCACTCAAAACTTAATGTTCACACAAAGTAAAGGGCAGATGACATTTTACAATCTGAAAAACAGAATTAACTGAGGTCTTGCTATAACACCAGTGTTATATAGTATAGACAAGTTCAGTAGCTTGCTTCTCTGTAAAAGTCTCAAGATTAAATGTAGAAGAGCGTAAAAAAGAAGAGCATAAAAGTAAAACAGTATTAGTTTAATTCCTGAATTTCTTGGGGGAGCGTTCTAATTAAAATGTGCACAATACTGAATGTATATGCAATAAATATCAATTAAAGCCTTAATTATAAAATTTAAATCCATTATTAATGGCTATTTAATGGCTAAGAATTGGGGTTAAGTTAAAACAACTGTGAACCCCTGGCATGTCAACAGTTCTAACACACGCTGTACGAGTTAATCAGCAAACTAAAGTTCTTGATTACTGGGCAGAGATTGCTATATTTACAACCTTTGATTTGAAGCATACATTTCTGCTTTTTATGAGGCTAAAATCAACCTAGAGCATGTGATAGAAGATCTCAGGCTAAGCATCAATGATCTTAATGGAGTTGCTTGTAGCAGGGTCAATCTGGGGATGAATGCAGACTTAGAATTACTTCAAAGCAGTACAAATCACACCCTAATCCTGTCCCTAGAGGCGTTAGGCCTAAACTCTCATAATCGTCTGGCTATCCACAGACTGAGCTTAGCGTACGCCTTACAACGCTGTTAGGAAAGCTCTTTTAAGAATCAAGCAACATTGCAGCTTTTTGATTCCACTATCTGCATGTCAGACTGGCCTGTAAAGCCACATCCGGTGTCAAGCAGGACCAGCACCTGCTAATTTCTTTCTTACATGCATCACCATTAAAAGATATAGTAGCTTTCGATGCTTCTTTTTGCCTTTGGACAGGAATAAATGGCTGAGAAATGTCTGAGAGTCTTTTACTAAATGATTGCAAAATCAGAGTGTGTTTAATGCTTAAGGCTGTCCTATTTTTGTCTGTCCTATGTGTGCCTTTAATGTAATAAAATGACATACGATTGTCTGACATACAATTCCTCTAGAATCTAAAGATACAAAGATGCATCTTCGGCCAAAAGTTCTTATTTTAAGTGGTCGGACAAGGCTTTGTCTTAATGACTCACGGTTAAGCTTGTTTTAGGAAAATCAGAAAATGTGTAATTGTCTAGCATGAGCAGAGGATTTAGAAATCTGTGTGACAACTTTCACTTGGTGAAATGATCTATAATAACTTCATTTGATTTGAATAAAGCAGTCATGGCTCACAGGTTATGCACAGAAAAGACTTTTCACAGAAAAGTAAGCCATATTTCTTCCATGTCCATTTAATATCATTTCTTTTATTTTTTTTTCATGACTAAGGACTCGACTGTCTTCTATTCAATTTGGACATAATTATATTTCTTCTGTAGTGCTATCGGTTCTTCATTTTATGACAAACTTTCACAAAAGGAAAAATGTTGCTGTAAAAAGGACAGAAAAGGAAAGCGTGCAGCATAAGAATGAAAAAATGCAAGGCGATGAGGACAGATGGGAGCAGAAGAGAGAGGATGTTCTGTGGGATGGAGGGAGTTGGAGGAGTGAAGGGGTGGAGGAATCAGAGCCTCAGGTGTGAGGCAGCAGCTCCCTGAGCAGGACAGCAAGCCCATCACGCCGCGTTAGCCCTGGGTAGGTGAACAGACTGTCGCATCGCGTAAAGGAATGGACACTGTTTCCTGTGGTTCTAATGCCAGAACAAAGAGGGGTGTGTTAGTGTGTCAGTGAGAGATAGATGGAGAGAGAGAGAGAGAGAGAGAGAGAGAGAGAGAGAGAGAGAGAGAGAGAGAGAAAGAGAGAGAGTTCAGCTTGGGCAGACAAATGGAAATTACCCTGGCGTCAAATCAGAGGAAAACAGCAACAAAGACCTTTGTCTAGTTGCTTTACAATTCCATGTTTTCACAAACCCATAAGATGACGATCATGCATATTCATTTATTCATTTCCATTCGAACTTTTGGTTTCATCCAGGACTGCAGTACATTTTCAAAAACGCTTTCATGTTTTAAGAGATACACTACCTGAGGCAGTCTCAAGCATCTTTTCAATTAAACCTGCAACAAAGTGCTTTTGTTTGGCCTTTTAAAAAAAGATTCAGTTGTGTTTGTCCTAAATCCTAGTTCATGCACAAATATGCATAACAGCTAGATTAAATAATAGGGACGTATCATGCTGCCTTCCATACAAATCCCAAAACAAACGACTGAAATCCTGGAGAAAAAAAATGCTTTGTCTTTACATTATTCATTTGAATGCAGCACTTGTAAGTAAATGTGCTCTTAAATGGAATAACATCAGAAGAACCATGTCAGGCATTTTACAATTAAAGAGAGACAGTTTGCCCCTGAAGTTTTACAATGTAAATGCGAGTTTGGGGAACACACCAAAAGAGAAGCCGTTTCACAGTTTCACAAAATAATTTACTCTCAAAGCGTCATTGAAATTGCCCCTGTGTTTGAGGACAGTCATCTATTTTATTGCTCCTGAAACGCTCTCAGTTCCATCAAAACTGAGCTGCATGGTCACCGGTACCTCTTTCCCCACAACAGGGCGGTTTAATGCCTCGCCACTTTGTAGCATACACTTGAACATCTGGTTACTGGGACATTTGAGAATGGACTTGGATCAGAATAGCAGACCACTTAGTACTCTGTCCAAAATCAAATGAGTGCTTATTGCTTATTGAATTAATACAAAGCTTAAAATAGCTGACTTTGCTGTTGTACAGCTTTATACACAAAGTAGTGACAGTGAATCAACAAAATAAACCAGATTCACCAGATTCAAGCACTTTTTACACTCCAGCTGTAACTCTTTTTTTTTTTTACAGTGTTCTGTTTCATCCTAACTGAATGTAACCTCTTGAGGATTTCAAAAAACGTATCATTACTGAGCCTTTCCCTATGACTGCATAGCGGTAAAAAATTAAGAATCAATGCGAGCTGAATAAAACAAGCAGAATATAGGTCTTAACTGATACATCACAGTAAATGATAAATGGAAAGTGCTGAAATGTGTTGACAAGTAGAACAGCACAGCAGCTCTCTTACGCTCTTATGATCGCACCTCATTCTCTGTACTACTCTAAAAAGAAAAAAAAAGATTACCATCGGAAACATTGTCCGTTCTAAACCACCAAACCGACTGGACAAATCCAAACAGTTTTTCTCTGTACTTGGTTCCAGCAGAAGTGAACTGTAATTATTCCTTTGTAGCTAAAAACAGTATCATTAAGAATAATGGCATCATTAAGTACTAGAAGCTATTACTGCGGGCAAATTTGTCGCACTGATAATGAGGCTTCAGACAGGAAATGAAGATACTAATTATGGGATAAAACGCCTACTCAGTTAATTGGAAGCAAAGAGCAAAGTGAAAAGAAGTGCATTTGCAAAGAAAGAAAAAAAGGTACATGGCAAGTTCTCGACCTTTTCTAGCAGAGAGTGACGGTACAATGTAGATCACAGTATATGATTCAGCCCCATGCAGAGGTAGGCATTAAAGGTTGAGGACCTGATGCTATGCTTTTAGGCATAATATCTGCAAGACTAATCCATATCTTACATTATTTTCATTTTTTGTCCCTATTCATTGCCTAGACTAATTTGCCATTCAAAATTACACTGTTTTGCTGCAACATTAAAACCACTGACATACACCACTGACACTGAATAACACAGATTTGCTTCTTACACTCGCACTTGTCAAGGGGAGGGGTATATCAGGCATTAAGTAATCAGTCTGTTCTTGAAGTTAATGTGTTGGAAACCGGAAAACCGGGCAAGCGTACGGATCTGTGAGACTTCGACAGAGGCCAGACTGTGATAGCTAAGTCTGAACATCAAAATAACTAATTTTGTGAGATGTTCCCCACAAGGTGTGCAGTGGTTAGCTCCTACCAAAAGGGGTCCATGGAAGGACCTTAAGGCTCACAGATGATAGTGGGGAGTGAAGGCTAGACCATCCGATCACACAGAAGATCTACTGATGCACAAAATTGCTCACCAAGTTAATGGTGGTTATACTAGAAAAATGTCAGATCAGTGTATCACACTATTCTACTTCCTGGGACATGTCCACCACTGACAGCATGATATGTGCATGTTACATGAATGTGACTGTATCACCTTCCTAAACCTTGCTGATGACAATTTCATTGCAACAATATTCTCTACTGGCCTTTTTTGACAGGATAGTGTGCCCCCCCCACACTGGAAAATATTGTTTAGGAATGGTTTGAGGAACATAGCGAAGAGTTCAAGGTCTTGACTTGGCCCTCTAAAATCCATAGACCTCAGTCTGATCAAGCATCTATGGAATGTGATGGATGTATCTGGTCCACAAAAGCCATACCTCGCCACTTACTGCACTTGAAGTATCTGCTGCTAAAGTCTTGGTGCCACATATTAGACAGTAGGGCTGTAACGGTACATGTATTCTTACCGAACCGTCACGGTACATGGGTCACGGTTCGGTACATGATGTCTTTCGGAGGATACACGGTACGATGGAGAAGACGTGATTGAAGTAATACGGAATCACAGAGGGACCAAAAAGCGCAAGTAAATCATAAACCTGGGTCGTAGTGTGGAGCAATAGTGCCACCTACAGGTGTAATACTTACACATACATGAAAATAGAAGCAAGAGTGTGTGTTTACTGTTTCATACACTGCTGTTTATTTCAAATAAACGAAAACAAACCAAGCCTCATCCTTTAGAACTTTTTGTTGCTTAACTTTGCTGTATCGTGAACCGTACTGAACCGTGACCCGCAAACCGAGGTACGTACCAAACCGTGACATCTGTGTACCATTACACCCTTATTAGACAGGTGAATTAAAGTTGTGGCCGATATGTTTTGCTAGTATGCTAGTAGAATTTAAGCCTCCAAAATAGTACTATACATGAATTTTTGATTTTATTCCCATAAAAATCTTATTACACATAAATATATATAAATATATCATGTACTGCTCTTTATAAAACTGCAAATATGACTGTAATTGCAAATAGGACACCAAATCAAAAGAGGAAGCATAACTCTTGTTCATTTTAATTTAATTTAAATCTTTGTTGGCAAATAAAAGGTTTGCAATAGGCTGACTGTAGCATTGTTGTGGCAGTTTTTGACTTGTCATCCAAGACAAATTACAATTTGTTTCTTTGTGTGTAAGTAACAATGTTGATCAAATTATATTTAGTCAGGTGTAAACATAACAATGTTAAATTCTGTCTCTACATTTATCCCATTCACCAAGTGATTCAGAGGGCAGCCACCAGCGGCAGGGACTCAGCTTTACAGTCCTTCAGGCAACTATCACAGTTCTAAGCCTAGGAATCTTGTGTCTCAGATTTTCTGGCACTCTCTGAGTCTGTCATTAACAGATAAAGCCCAGATGTGACATCCTAAGTTGGATGTCTTAAAGGCCTTAGGGTTCAAACTCTCCTGCACAATTGACGATAAATGGTTCTTTAATGAGTCAGATATTTAATGAAATGTGTAAATGCTGAAGAACTTCTGTGTTAAGGTTAATATAAAGGTTGTATGCCAATAAAATGTTTATCTACAAGTTTACCTGCAATGTCTTTAATATATCAATGTGCATGACAGTGCATTCTGATGGAAACAAAACAAAACATGGTATCTCCAAAATGCAACTTTCCAGGAGAAGGGAAAAATGTGTGTACAGTGATTACATACAGAAAATAAATTGTACCCATGGCCATACATCACAACTGATCTAAAATGCTAAAGTATTTAATATGTCCTATGTAAATGTACACCACTGTCCTCAAAGGGATGCTTAAATACAGAATTCAGAGTGAAAATAATGAAATTTAATACAACAGTCATGTTCCAAACTTGCCTCAAACTGCTGCAAAGCATAGTATGTGAAATGGAATGTGAAAGCAAAATGAGAGAAGGTCAGCCAGGAATTCAAATGGAAGACATTTGCAGTTCCAACAAGAACAGGCAGTGTGAGTGCACATCTGAACCTTAGTGCTTGCTGGAATAATTACGGGAGCACATCTGGTGCACTTTGAAAATGAATTGGCCCAGCACTGCTATGATAATGACAGTACGGTAGGCTAATAATTTAGGAAATTCTGCATTCCAAATGTCACCGTGGGTTGGTCCAACACTTAGTTCATTTACTTGCACATAGTTTGATTGCAGTTTTTTCTCCAATTGCACTGGCAGTGACTTCAACGTTCAATTCAATTCGATTCAGCTCAGTTATATTTATTCACCACTTTTCACAACATGTTTATAACTACTTCACATCCTCATAGCAAGAGTGAGTGTAACATGTTCTACATAAACATTTATAAAACATAATAACAACTGCTCAGTTAATGTTTCATTCAACCTTTAATTTTATTCACTTTGTTAATTTGCTTTTTATTATTTTTCACTTGGGGCTCACAAAAGCAAGCACAGGAGAGCAGAATCTACACTTTGTGTTCTTAAGAAGAAGAGGAGATGTTTTACTTTAATAATTAATTTTATTTAATTTGAAGTTATTCAATGATGTTTATTTAATGTTTAAAAAATATATACAATTAAGTAATTACATTTCATGAGCATAGCAAATGAAAGTAATAATCAGGGCATTTCATAACAATTAATAACAGCTTTATTACTGATTTTATAGGGTCATCACGCAAACCACTAAGAAAGCATACCTGCCAATCATCTGCACACTCCTTCAGCCTTACGCCAGAGGGTCCATGTCATTGTGAGGGTGCTAAAGAGGGATCCATTCTGGCTTAAGGCCTACTTCAGGTCCCCTGTTTGGGTCATAGTCTGGCATTTCCTAGTTATGCTACAGTAAATGCCTTAAAGGCAGCTGCTATGAGAAGTACCAGTCCTGCATGTTTGCTTTGCCAATCTCACAGACATCTTCTAGTCATTAGCCGAGCTACAGCTGCAGGTAATCTTGCAAGAAATCTTGTCAAGCACCTACCTGTCATCCAATTAGACAGCTGTACTCAGCCAGGTCTGTGGGTATGTAGACAAGAAATGTGTGTGTATACATGTTGGTGTGTGTGAATGTGTGTGATAATCACAACCCGTGATACCACCTGCTGTAGGGAGCTTCAGCCCTGTGTCACGACGCCTTCTCTCCACAACATCTGGTTGAGCCCAAGGCAAGGCGAGAGCAGCAGCAGAGCGGAATAAGGAGAGAGAGAGAGACAGAGATGGGGAGAGAGAGGTAGGCCCTAAGCATCAGTGCAGACTGTGCTGGAATCCCTTCTGTCAGACAGTGCTGGCATTGATGTGCCATTCCCCCCTGTTGCCTCCTCGCTAGTCCATGCAGTAAATTAATACAATTAAGCACAGTTTTTCTCTGAGCTCACGTGGGTATTGTTCTAAATGTGCTCACTGAAACCTTAATCCCCCAAAGCTCATATGTTTTACTAAAAGAGAGCATGACTGAAAGATGGGGGATGGGGTCGTGGGGGGCCAGATTTATAAGGTTATCCGAGGAGGCCAGGCGTTTGTGTTCAGTGTGGCACAGATGCGTTCATTGCCGAGATGAGCTTTAAGGGCTCGTTAATATATCTGCGTTCATGCACATCTGGCAGACATCAAGCAAGGTAAATTAAACACCAAAGTTGCACTTGCAAACTTAACAAAACGCTCACGCTTCATGTCATGCAAAGTCGTCCACTGGTGAATAAAACGAGCCGCTAATTACAGGGGAATTTCCATCCTGACCTTATCCCTTTGTCTGTGGAATTATTTATATGACATTCTTTCCAAAGTGTGGGTAAAACCACGAGCTGGCAGGAGGTTATCAGAAGCTGTTCTTCTATCAGCACGTGAAATTGACCAGAGGAAATGTTTGTTCCACCTTTGCCACTTGATGTGAAAAGCTTAAAGCAATCAATGAGGAATAATAGCACCTGAGCTTTTTTCCCCTCCTTTCTCCGAGTCGATATCATTGGCCACCACTCCCCGGGTCTTTAGCAGATGTAAACTATCCCACAGTCAAGCTCACACCAGCCTTAACCTTCATTTGCTCAGTGTGTATTTAAGTGTGTCTTTTTCCTCCCCGCCAAGAACTATGGAAAGCAATAGCGGTCAACAAAAGACATAAACAGTGTGAAGCGCCTAAAGCAAGAGCTCCTTTCCAGGCATGGGCTACTTCCCCTTTGGCTAAAAGCTGTCAAGACCCTGGAAGTATCAGGAGAAAGTGATGTAAATAAAAGCCCTCCTGCTCAAACCCCCCTCCCACACCCCCCACCTCCCCCATTTCTCAAGCCTTCTACCAGAATTGCACCATGCTGCTTCTCTAGGCCTATAATAGAGGTGTAATATCACCATCCCAGTGACCACAGGGTCATAGAAAGACCTGATGATGATTCATGAAAAGCAAAACAAAAGCAGAGGGAAATGAGTTGGCCTGCACACTGCCACGCTGAAAGTGCTGAGGGGTGCTCTTAGACAATGTAGTTTTGTAGTGTGGACTGTGGACTGTGTTCAGGGGCTCTCGGTTGGTGGGATGGTCTCTATGGTCTTTTCTGTCCCCTCCGCCCGTTCCCTGCAGCCTCCCCCCTGCCCCTGACAGAGAACAAAAAGGTCAGTTGTACCCTCGGCTGCCTTTGGAGCCCGCTGTGCGCCGTGTTTATCAAGCACGCTAATCTATTCTTGTTACTCTCCACTTCAGAAGTAGGCGCTCATCTGTTCTCCCCCACTCTACCCACCCACACATCCCACCCATGCATACACACACACACACACACACACACACACACACACACACACACACACACAACCCACACATCCCCCACTCCGCCTGCTCCCCCAGGGGTAGCGCTGATGGCATCTGGCCGGCATCCAGCCAGTGCTGGGAAAGATGGCATGGAGCTGCCATTAAAATCAATTACATGGGTCAATGTTTTTATTAAAGGATTTCTACTCAAACTAAGTCATCAGGATGGCAGTGCAGTGACAGTGCTCTAACCCCCAACCTCTTAATGACCTTTATGTATCCACTGCTAAAGACTCGGAGGCTGTCAAGGTTATATGTTTCTTTTCAGTCTGTTCTTTTTTGTTATCAGACACACATGTGCATGTGATTAGTGTGATCATAGGTTAATGAAGTCCTCAGCTTAGAAAATCAATCCGTCTTTTGTTGTCTGCTCTTCTTGAAATTTGATGTTTAGAATATGAAATTTATGGCATCCTATAAGATGAATACATAATGCAGTTATGCTAATCAGATTTGCGATAGCATACTGTTGTGTTCACTGTATAGTTTATTGCTGTACTGTCCACAGTCGGCAGCCACTAGAGGCCGCCATTGAACAGGAACTATGGGGACTCTAATTTTGACACAGGGTGTGGTTCACCTTGTCGACTTTTAGGAATAAGGATTCCCAACCGGCCAGGGATTAGGGAATAATTATCTCTGTTTGGTGATTTCTATTCCTGTTTCAGTTGTCTGTTCACCATCACACATCTCTCAGTTGTGATCCATTCAGGATTTTACCTTTGTCTGTGTTTTGGCCATCGTGCCTCTTTACTTTTGGATTACTTTTCCTCCTTCCTAGACGGGCACAGCCCGAATGTGACAATAGCAAATTGCTGTATGACCTATCCCAGAATTCCATGGGATGGCAGAATTTTCTGACCTTCAAATTATTAATTAAAGTTAAATATACAAGAAATTACAAATAAGAAAGTAAGTATCAGTATCATGGTCTAAATACAGGAGGGAGAGTCAGAGTGAATCAGTTGGTTGTGGGTGCAGCCATATCTACAGCACCTATAGAGTACAGCCTTCAGGTCCTTGCTGCCGGAGCCCTCAGGGTAGCAGTCCCCGTTACAATAGTACACTGGTTCTGTAGTAGTAGTTCATAATGGTGAGTAATTATCACCTGTAGTTGGGACCATTAATATACTGGAAACTTACTTGACCTTCACAGGTCAATATTTTCAGTTAAATATCTAGTTTACTAGTTTACTTAAATGTTTAGCATGTAGTTAAACAGGAACATAACTGTATTCACAGCAGTTGCTGAGATATTAATGCTATAAAATTACAGTGAAAGTGATGCAAAATGTTATCCATAAGCTCAGAGAAAGAGCCCTAAGTTACCGATCTCTGTACGGATTGTGATTCCTGAATTTTCATCCTCCTTTCCCTGGTAGACAATCCCTATAGCTATATTTTTGCTTGCTGCCTATGGTTTTTTCTTTCTTACCTCCCTTCTCGAGATGATTCTGCACCCTCTTCATAGAAAATATATAATTACTCCATGCTTTTATTCCTAACTTAATTGTACTTAATGGTTCTTCAACTGACAATTAATTTCATAAGCATTTCCTAAGATGACAGATATTTGTATCCACAAAGATGCAAGTTTCTTTGGTTTTATGCGAAAGATTATTTACAAGTACCACCCGCCCCCCCAATTTCATTTTTTGAGAATACACTATTCTCAAAATAAGACAGCCGACCTGTAGGAATGATTTAGATGTATCACAATAGATCTTCTTATAATCGTTACCCCGATATCCATCTCTGACACAGTTTTCGCAGAAGGCTGCTGTATGCAACTGAGCTTCGTTATGATCATTCTGACTGGGTGACCAATCACAACTACAGGTAGACATTGCTGGATATTCTGCTAAGTCAAGTGTTCATTGGCATCTGAAAAATGTTCATTCTATTTTATTTTTTCCCTAAAAGTATTTAAGAATTCATCACATTGCACTCTTACATGATCCTGTTCCAACCGTAGAATTAAAGAGGCTGTATTTCTGCACATTAAAAGCTGACCTGTGTTTTCAAAAGACATGAGGCTTGACAGGTTTAAACTGGAAATATGTGGGTTTTGTGACATTACAAAACCTAATTTGATTAGATTCCATGTGGCTGCAAATATTTACTTTAAGCCTTTTTAATTTCAGAGAAATTATGATACAGACCTTTAATATATTGAAAGGCATCGCAGTCACTATCTGTAGCAGTACAATCACAATACTTTACTTCAATTCTGGCAAGGAAACTGTATATA
>JBBPDE010000001.1:32398602-32408985 GCA_037974605.1 Nannopetersius ansorgii
CTGTTATCTGCTTTTATACCTGCCGTGCGGTCATTTCCGGTGCCCCGTGACCGCACGTGACCCGGTGTGCGTGACAAGCCAAGAGCATCTGATGGTTAATCGTGTCGAAGGCTTCAGAAAGGTTAAGAAGAATCAAAGCAGAAGACAGGTTGGCTGAACTAGCTACATGAAGCTCTTTTGTGACGGCTATTAGTGCCGTTTCAGTATAGTGTGCAGCCTAGATCCCAGACTGGTGAGGATCCTGAAGCCTGTTTTAAGAAAGAAAGATGTTAAGTTGGTTATAAACAGATACTGGTCTGTAGTTGTTGATATCTGAGGAGTCTTCAGAATCTGTGTGACCACTGCAGACCACTGGGACATTGACAGTTGTTAAAGAGCCATTGATGATGTAGGCAATATGCAGGATTGGATCCAAGGATATCATCTGGAGCGTACTCGACAGGATAGAGTCAAGCGGAGACGTGATGGATTATCTGGGCATCAGGAGCAATGACACATCCTCGAGAGAGCGGTGTGAGAAGTAGGGGCAGAATTGGCTGGTCTCTGGCTGACAGGCGGCTTGATGATTGATGGGAAGGATCTACTAATGTCATCAATCTTCTCATCGAAAAACATAGTGAAGTCTTCTGATGAGAGAACTGGAAAACAGGGAGAGATTAAGATTTAAGAAATAAAAGTGAAAGTGACCATTCTGTCAAAGGTGAACACACCACAGCACACAATTCTTCCTCTGCATTTAACCCATTCGCCAAGTGAAGCAGCGGGAAGCCAGGAACACAGGGCCTGGGGAGCAGAGTGTGAAGATGGTACCTTGCTCAAGTGATTGGGAGTTGAACCCACAACTTTCTGATCGCAGGGTGAACGCCTTAACCACTAGAAAGGTGGCAAAGTGCTTGCGAGGGCTGGTGGCGATTCTTCAGACTTGGACCTGTTTAAGGAAGACTTTGCATCATTGGAAGAAATTACACTGATACTTCATCCTGTTCCATTAAATACCTTACAGATTATATTACAGACCTCCTCTGGTAAATGTAATCCTGCTCCATATAGTGTATAAGTACTCAGTTGCTATTTCAGATGGTGTGTAGGAGCATGTTAAGATATGAGAACTACTGGTGGGGCGCGAGTGGGCTACCAGACCGGAGAAAAAGAAAACGCTAAATGCAAATTAAAAGCAAATGAAATGCAAATACCACCTATTTGCACTGATTATAACACAATGAAATCATCCTCTCGGGGGGGAAGGGGGCAGGGGGGGAGGGGGGGGGGTTGCGTTGGGGTGGGTGAGCCAGCTTTGGGGGGGCCCAGCTTGCAAAAGGTTGAGAACCACTGGTCTAAATCCATCTAACTTCGTCTAAATCCGTCTAACTACCATTTAGTTAAGTCTGAATGTCTCCTGTCTGCTTTATGTTTAGCTCTGAGTCTGACCCACGTATCAGTTTTTGATTTTGTCTTTCTTTTGAAAAATAAAGGGAAAATAAATGGAAATCTGCCTCCAAGCCTGCTGTCTGTGTGAGGAGAAGGGAAACGAGACACTATTTAGCAAAATGATAACCATGATGTTCTTTCTTTTCTGTTAAAATGCCTTTCTCAAGAGATACCTGACTGCTATTCCTTTCAGTTTTATAGCAAAATAATCACAGTCCACTTAAAAAGCATAGTCATTGTGATATTTTTTACACAACTATATAAAAATAAAGCAGGTAAACCAAACGTGTGGCGTTTCACCTTTCTGTAATTTCATTTTGCTGCAGATTGAATAAGAGTGATGGGACTATCTTGTCCATGTGCTGTGGATCCCAGATGTTTGCCTGCAACTCGTCATTTACTGTCTTTCTCACCACACCCTGCAGCCCTCTGATTCCTGCCACTCGAATTCTTACACACAAACACACACACACACACAGAAGGAAGATTGAAATGCTACTTTTGTATAGACATACATACTCCAATTAAAAACATTTATTTAAGATGTGAATCCATGTTATAGTATGGAATATATAAAAAAGACATCATTTAACTTCATCTATAGATTGGTATGGCCTGTCGTGAGAATTAGAATGAAAGCATCTGAATGTTAAGTGAGCATTCATTCATTATGTTATGGATTTCTGATGAAGTGCTTTTTAAATGCTCACTCGGTACGAATATCTGGATCTTCATAGCTGGAATGGCACATCTCACTGAAGCGGGAAACAAAGAAGTCATAGCTTCGGTGGTAAGACGGCGTGTCCTCTTCAATATTGGCGAACTTCACGAACTTAACAAATAAAATAACAAAGAAAATGATCGAACATCGAGTAGAAGCTTTTGACTTTCAAGTATCTGACAGCATATTCAAGTAACACTGGTGATAAAGCAAAGCAAGCTCAGTTCGATACAGTAAATAATTTCATCCTGTAAAATGTGGTACTGTCGAATACTCTGAACCCAATCATTCTGAGCTGTCATACTGCCCAGCTCTAACACAAATACGATTTGATGCAAATTGTGTTTGGAAGTTGTCTGTCCTATCGCCCATCATCAGCACTCCTAACAGGAACACTGCTGGATATTTCTGGTTGACAGAATAGCAGTGATAAAGACCCCAGTACTGCTGCTGTGCTTAATACCCTGATACCCAATCTAATAAACCCACAAACTCACAAGTATGAGCAAAAAATGTTTTGTCTTTTGGCCATTAAACTATTATTTGTGAAACCTGTGAAAATGTTGTTTATGTTTCACTCCACCTGTTTTCAGCCACTGCAGTTTTAGTTGGCAGTTGCCGTCTCTCTGTGTGGTGGAAAGGTTAGGACCGTGGGCTAGAGCCTAAACGTTAAGCATGAACTTTGTTTTTTTCTTTTAACACACATTTTTTTCCATAAAACCAATGTCAAAAGTGTGGGTACGTCACCTCTTTAGTCACTTGAGTGTACAGAAATTGCTTATTAAAATGTCTCCTTGAAAATAAATGTAGAAATTACATAGAAGAGAGAGAAAAGGGAGAGAGAGAGAGAGAGAGGGAGAGAGAGGGAGAGAGAGAGAGAGAGAGAAAATAAGACAAAGAGAAAGAATAACAGAGAGAGGGAGAAAGAGAGCGTCATTGATTTCAGTTGTCAGTGGAGTCTGTAGGTTCAAATCTGCCTAAGAGTGAAAGTATTGGTACCCCTGTCTTTCTGTGACACCATAGTAATTGCCAATTTGAATATAGCAACCACCTAGCAACACCATAGCACCTGGCTAGCTACACCGTAGCAACAACCTGCAACCTGTAGCAGTACCACAGCAACCACCTAGCCACATTCACAGTTACCAGTTAGCAAAGGTGCAAAGCAGTGCTTGCTTATTTCTTTAAAATAATAATAATGATAATAATAAATAAATTAAATTAATTTTAAAAAATAAATAACTAAAAAATTCCCTTGACTTCTCTATGACTTACGTCGTTCTTCTCTATGGCTTATGTATTGTTGGGTGAGGTGTTGGCTAATTATTATTTGACAGTTGTTGTATAGATGCTCTGACTGCAGTATCTCGGTTAAATAGTTGACTCGGTTTTAAGCTGTTTTTCAGGTAAGAAATAGTTCTTAAGCACTGATGTACGTTGCTCTGCATAAGAGCGTCAGCCAAGTGCCGTAAGTGTCGTAAATATTTAGCATTTTCTTACAGGAATGCAATCTTTTTCTTAAGTTGTATTTTATTGTAATTATTATTATTACTGGTTTTTTTATTTTTATTTTTTTCCATCCAATTTTGGAGCTGCTTCTACCCTTTGAGCATGGTGTCCTGGGTGTGCAAGGTGGACACAACTGCAGGAGACAGCTTATGATATGATATGAGATTTTATTAAACACATATACTAGAGTGAACTTCACGGAGCTCCAAACAAAAACAAGCTTCTCAGTGAACAAACATTCGCTCCAGGCGGGACTCAGCTTCACGAGAGGGAGAGGTGCTCGGCTATTTGTCCGAGACACTAGATGAAGTTTTGAGGCACACACTCACACGGGTGGCCTGTCGAGATGATCCACACACAGTGAAGAGGCTGCGGTGAGAGCTACTCACCAATCACTCCTCTAAAGACAAGCGGGAGACACAGAGAGAGGGAAAACGGTCACTGACTTATGAACACGTCAAAGGGGCGCTTCAGTTTGGGTCCTTTCAGAAAGAGTCTGCGCTCCAGCTGCCACCTGGAGCATGAGGTTTTTCGAGAGCAAGCAGAAATGAGAGGCATAGTTACTCACTACTGATATCAGTCATACACTGATATCACCTTCAGTACAGATGTATGTACGTTTTTGATTGGTTGATCAGAAGCCAAGTCTTGATCAGTTAAAATCAATCATTTTGTCCACAGAGAACTATTCATTGAATGCCAGATGTGCGCCAGAGCTCCTGGGTGAAGGAGGAATCAGCTGCTAAACACGCAATGACAAGTGTTTGGGTGCAAGTCAGCCATTTTTTGTTCAAGTGGATCTTATCTGCTGTTATTAATGCAGTCTGAAATTAGTGTGTAAATGCTTGTTTTGGCACTATTAGCCTAGCTGCTAGCCAAGCTGCTAGCCAGCTCCATTAGCTGATTTGAGGCTGTATCTTTGGATTTTTTTCCGTCACTTTTTCCGTCACTAAGTTTTCCGTCACTATGACAGATTTCCGACAAGGGCGGTGGGGTGTAGGGGGTAAACAAGCTTCGGAAGTTCTTTAAGGCCTTGGTTTAATTACAATTTAATTATTCTTCCTAAAAATAAAAATAAACATTATGGTTTTGGCAATTCGCTTAAATACTGGCTGCTGCAGAGTAGCCTACAGGCTTGTTTAAGATGCCATCCCTAATAGTAAGAAAAAAAAATTCCACAGCATTTAGTGCCATATCAGTCTCGAATGCTTTTATTGTCCCAAAACAAAGATGAGATTTGCAAATGGGTGAATGGCACATGCTTCTTGTTGACTGGCATATCCAATAATAATAATAATAATAATAATAATAATAATAATAATAATAATAATAATAATAATAATAATAATAAATATAGAGCATAATAATAAGCTAGTAGCAGTATATTTTACATTAAAAAAAAAAAAAAGGAATAGAATGTATTTATGATTGGAAGTCGTTGATGTCTCTGGAAGTCTCTCATTCGCTAATTGTAGATAAAATAGGTTGGAAAATAGTGGAGAAAACCCATTGCTTAAATAGATAAATGAGTCAAAACGCCAAAGCTCAAGATTCAGGACAGTGGCTCCGGTGTTGGGAGTGCTGCATGACACGCTTCTGTTAAAGGAAGGCACTGATGTGTCGGACATCGTCAGTTCAGTATAGAATAAGTGTAGATGGGTGTGGCTAAATGAAATGGGCGATAATGGCTATTTAGTTCATGGTGAAAAAAGATGAAAATGGCAGGTGTGTGCTTTTGTGTGGTAACTCAACTTGGAGCTTAGGGGATAATGGACTAATGGGATAATGGGGATAATGGGATGCATGGCTGAGGTGGTATGGGCCCACCAACACGACACAATCCATGATGGTGCGGCTATGTCCAGACGCCTTCCTGACTGCTCCGCACATACTGTGCTCTTTTTTAGTTTCTTACTTATTTATTGCCTTATTTTATGTTCCAAAGTCAGCTGGTTTATTACTTTATGATAGCAGAACGCTTCTCAACATTGGTAATAACTTTGCACATTTAATCCCGGACACTTTTAAACCCGACCCGTCGTGGCCGACTGAGATACTGCGTAGCCCGGACAACAACAAAGGACGCTCGCCTGAGGCACAGAACACAGAAGCGCCGGGGGACACGTGCTGGCGTCCGAAACAGGCTGAGACAGCAAGTGCACCGTGCACCACTGCCCAGTATCCTGCTGGCTAATGTACAGTCACTGGAGAACAAGCTAGACGACCTAAGAGCCAGAGTTACTTTCCAGCGAGACATGAGGGATTGTAACATTCTGTGCTTCACTGAGACATGGCTGACCCCCACTGTGCCGGACCGTGCCGTAACTCCATCGGACTCATTCTCAGTGTTCCGCAGCGTCAAACGAAACCAAAGGTGGAGGAGTGTGTCTCACGCTGATATTTACTTGCACTTATTTCTTTATTTTATTTGGGGTTTTTTTACTTATAGTTTTAATGTTTGCACAGTCAGAAAGGAATGGTTCAGGATACATTTCACTGTGTGTTGTACTTGTACGACTGCATGTAACAAATAAAGAATCTTGAATCTGTGACATCATGAATAAAACACTGTAGTTACAAATATCATGTAAGAGAAAAATGTCAAATGGCTAATAAAAAGTTGTCCCATGATGATGTGCTGCGAAAGTTATACGCTGATTCTGACAGATAATATTTGCCTTTTTGAAATGCCGATCTGTCTCCTGCATTTACCTTTACAGCATTTAGCAGACATGGTGTGAGTGGGAGAGCTGGGAAAAGTATGAGAGGAAGCAGGGCTGATATGGATCTGGACAGGGCTGGAAATAGTAAAGATGATGGTGGCTGGGTTTATTTGAGAATTGAGGAAGTGTATCCGGACTGGATCAAATGACAGTACGTCTCTATCTTTAACCTCTTTTAAGCCACAAGCTTTTGAAATATTGATGTCAAAATCCAGGATTAAAAAAATAAAACTCTGGCACTTAAAGGGTTAATCTATAATATTTCACAGATTTTCCATTACACAGTAGAAACGCTGAGACAAAAATACAAACATTGAAAATGACTTTAAAGGACTGGTCCCAAATCCTCAGAAAGCTACAAAACACTCTAATCAAATGTACACCACCAGTGTTTCCAGTCAATAGCACAGACTGTGTAAAAGGTGAATGGGGAAACATATATAGAGCTATAACAGAAAATTCCTGTTTTTGTGCTAAATTACATGTAAAGTCATCACACTTTCATTTCTGAAGTGTGTACACTGCATATTCATAGGAATCACAGTTTAAAGCAAATCTGGCCTAGATCTAAGAAAAGTAATCTCTCTTTAATCTTTAAGCCTTAATATTCCAGTCCTCATGGATAAGCACTGGTGGCAGCTCCAACAGATGTGATTACCCCATATATATACACGCACAGACAAAAGCAGTGTGCACATGAACCACTGCAGAAAATAGCACAGTTTACAGCATCGGCCATCGTTTCATGATACATTGTCAAATGAAAGTAGCGAATCAGAATTGCAGGATGTTCCATTAGAATGGTCACTAAGTGACCGCTGTAAGATAATGGCTGCTAGAGCTTCAGATTCAGATTTCTGTTTGTTATTACCAAAGTATAAAGCTTTTATGCCAGATTTATGTCACAGACATTTGACAAATCTGTAGCCACTTCACTGTGGCTGAGACACCTCTGTAAATGTTAGGACAAATTAGGCAGCTAAAATATGCCAATACGGTTACTAGCCACATAATATTTATTTAACCACTTGATGCTGAAGCAAAAAGGCAATTAGTTCTGCCAGTTTATCTCCTTTGATCTAGAGATACTTTTGAAGCAAAACAACTGCGTCTCCTTCAACAATATAATTGCTTAATGCTATTGTTATTTATTAACTATTTTATTTGTAAAAATCTAAAGATAACAATTGAGACTAGGGCTGGGCGATTTGGCCTAAAATCAAAATTTTGATTAATTGAACATTTTAACTAGATTACGATTAATGAACGATTATTTCATTTATTTTTTATTTTTTTGCCCTCATAGTTCACTGACATGTTGCTCAGTTGTCTCAGTGTTTAAGCTCTCCGTGCTCGACATGTCGGCGGGATAACGTAACATAACGGAGCGGGGTCACGTGACTCCACACGCGGTAGTGTTTTTAAAGGGAAAGTTTAAAAAATCGATTATAGGTTCTGAATGTCGATTTCAATTACTTTTCGATGAATTGCCCAGCCCTAATTGAGACTTGCATATATTTCATGCTTTAGTGACTTTGCATTGATATTCTGCATCCAGCAGCATTTATTTTATATAGTGATGGAAAACATGTTTGCACACAGAAAGCTCCATTTCCAAGTGCTGATGCATTTCACTAAACTCAACATAGATGTGTTACAATGACTCTGGAAGCATGATTTAATAAATTAAGCAAGACAAAGCCATGGACACATAATGTAATGTGGACACTTTATTGGGTAAAGCACAGCTCATTTCCGAGGGGAAACCTAAGGATCTTCTAGGCCTTTAGAGAAAGCCTAATGATTTCTGGGAACAAAAGAATAGGGTTATATACTTGAAATGACTGTTAAAATATTGTGGTATCTAAGTACTACTCTGTGGTATCTAAGTAGATATAAGAGCGCTCTCATTTGTTAGCCTCACAAAGCTAAACAGAAGCCCTAAAATGTCAGAATAAGCACCAACATAACAAAGAAACAATACGTAGGTCTTCTGTATCATAGATACCAAACACATTGTGAATCCAAGAGTCAGCCAAACCAACTGGATTCTATCAGACAGAATACAGGAGCAGCTCTATGCCACACACTTTACCAAAATGGTCAGCCTGGAAATGGTACATAAAAGTTATTTTTTTGTTAATACATCTTGTTACAAGCGTTGAGTAAAATATGGAATGCGTCTCACATGCATCATATGTCACTGTTTAACCGAGAATGGCTAAAAGAGGTAAATATACATCCTACTACAATACCACTGTGCCATTAGCAGAACAGAGTTGTATTTTTAGGGCTGTCTAGTGCAGTTTGCATTGACACATTGCATCAGTATCTGTCATGAGCTGCTGGGACTGTAAGGTGTTTCAAGATTAATGTGAAAGATTAATGGCAAGCTAGTTATCTCTCCACTTTCTCTGTCGTCTACTTTCTCCTGGCTGCTAGGATTAGGTGTAATAAGACTGAATGACAACAATACAGTGTAGTCTACACAGTCCACACCCAGTTTCTACAAGAGACAAAACAAACGGCTATTAATGACCTCCAAGAGCAATTCTCAGGAACAGCATAAACACCAGAACATAGGACTCACAGAATTGGTGCCAAGGATTTGTAGGTTCGGTTTGTCGGCTTCCAGTAGTTTGCGCACCATAGTGAGAAAGCTTTCAACAAACAAGTTAATGCTCTGGCAGTGACAGGCCATCAGCAGCTGATCCAAAGCCTCCATTGCAATGCACACATATCTGAAACACACACATGACCTTATTACTGCTTAGTAAAATGTTAGGTTGTAGTGATAGAAACGAGGACAGGATCAGGTATAAGACAGTGTAGACCTTGCTAGAATATAATAAAGAACAAAGGCTAATGATTACAATGAACACATTGCAGACAATTCTTACACATCCCTTCAAGTTTCCATTTATTGTTGCAATTACTTTTGGTCACCTTTTATTTTGATAGATTATCTACAGATTAATAGCTAATAAACTGTCTGTGGATTATCAGCATAAGGGGTAGGTTCAGAATTAAGATTACATTTAAGGTTTGAATTAAGGTTAGGATTTATGTTAGGGTTAGGTTTAAGGTTAGAACTTAACACTCAATAGTTTTTTAGTTTGCTAGTAAAAGTTGAGCATCTACAATGGAAATTACATTCCTGAAGCATTCCTTTTTCTACTGTACACAGGAATGGCCAAATCAATATTTTTGCAATTAGTTATCTGGTGTGCAAATTAAAATCTGTGGCCTCTGGCATCTCATGGATGCTTTTCAGCATCAATATTTTACCCATATCTGTGGCGTGCTACGTCCCTGGAGAGTCTCTCTGACAGATAGGCACCGATGCGGTCAAGCTTCTCTGGGGCAGACAGAGCATAAAAGGTGAGCTTCTCCATGTTAGCCTTCACCAAGCCGTCCTTCACAAAGAAAGATACAATGACAGACTAAGATAAAAATGTGGCGTCCAAACACTTCATACAAGATATCACTGAGCGCAGATACGCACTTTACAAATGGAAACAAGACTATGAATTGAAATGAAATATAATAAGTCTAGCTCTCATTATTTAATTAAAATGATGTACTGGCTGTTGAAGCTGCTGTAGGTAGCAGGCGGGCATTAGGACCCAGCGAAGCTACATGGCACTGCTTGTTAGCGAGTAGCAACTGGAGCCCGTTCAGTAATATTTCTCTGGTAGCGCCGTTTGTACTCAGTTCAACAGAACAATAGTGTCCATAACTGTTCACTGCTTAACGTTACTTGTTTCCTTAAGTGAAAGGAAAGATTTGGTGAAAAGTTTTCAGCCCTCTATACACGCTAATTGCTTCCTACAGCCCTGTCTTTCCGTACTAGTGATGTCCCTGCTCTTCACTATTACGCCACTGTCCCGTGTCACTTCATATCATATGTAAATAAAAGAGTTTAATATTCATTTATGACCTATATAGTCAAAAAGCTGACTGGAGCTGAAGTAGAGAACATGGGGGGGAAACATGCAAACA
>JBBPDE010000001.1:32409085-32421237 GCA_037974605.1 Nannopetersius ansorgii
CCAGTCTTGTTTCTGTGTGGCTCCATGTGTCCGTCCTGTTTCATCTGTTTCATGTCTGTATAACCCTGTTCCTGTTCACTGTTAATTCCTGTTCATGTGAAGTCTGTCTAATCTGTATTTCCTGGTTGTTTCCAAGTAGACCCACTAGGGGTCCCCCTTACCTGTCTGTGTCACCTGTCTGTAGTCAAGGTATTGTTATCCCTGTCACCGGGTGTTGGTTTCATGTTTAGTCCCTTGTGTCTCCCATTGGTCCTTGTCTCCTGTAGGTCTGTATTTAAGTCTGAGTCTGAGAGTGTCATGTATTCTGTCCATCACATTTAGAGCTCCTTGTGTACCCTGACCCTGTCTCGTTCTGATTCCTGTTTATTCTGATGCCACGGCCACAGTGCCTGTTTGTTTTGCTCTTTAAGTTTGTTTGTATAAAGACACATCCGAAAATGGATCCTTGGCTCCTCGCCTGCTCCATGTTCCAAGACAGCTCCGTGTGGGGCCGAAAGGACAGATGGACAGAATCACGAAGGTGTAGGGGAGATCCAGCAGTGGAATGAGGCCCTCAACAGGTGGGCGAAGGAGTGGCTGTGGCGGAGAGTCGGAGAGTAGGATAGAGGCGGGACGCCTCGGGCACGCCTGAGAGTCCCGTGATGCGGCGGGGACGTGGTGGTCCACGTTGAGCCCGCCATCTGCTCAGTCCTGCACCGACCAACGAGGCCAAGGCCCTTCCGTCGAAGGACCCCCAAGCCTCATGCCCTGTCTCTGAAAGCAGGGCCAAAACCACCACAACCACAGCCTCACAACAACACAGCGTGATTGTCCCGCCTCTCCTCGCTGTCCTGGAGGGCAGCGTTTCTTCTGATGCCCTGGAGGCCGGCGCTTCCCTTACCACCGTGAAGGACCTCAAAGAGGCCACGGCCCTTTCCCAGCCAGCCGCTTCCCCAAGCTGCGCACAGACCACCGCCGAACAACACCACGGCGTGGTCGTCCCTCTGCTGCCGAACGAGGACGAGCAGGAGGCCGACCCCCTTTCCTTGACGACAACATCAGCAGAGAGAACAAAAACCCCCATGCCAGCTCCCCAGCTTAAAGCTTCAGCTCCAGGGTTGGAAGCAGTGGCTCCCCGGCTTCAGAAGCCAGCTCCAGGGACACGAGCAGAGCAACAAGAGGTTTTGAAGGTCTCTACTGAGGTGGAAAGGGGCTTCGAGCGGCTGCCGGCATCCGAGGCCGGCGCTTAGAAAAACAAAGAGTCCTGGGGTGTGGAGAACAGCAGGCCATGTCCCGTGTCTGCCCCCCATCTCTGCCGGCTGCCCCCAGGCCACGGATCCAACCAGCAGCTGACAGCTCCGCACAGTAAGGCCCCTGTAGCTAGCGTTAGCTTCCCGGCCAATGGGCCTACACGCCCAGCTTCTGTTCCCCCTGGCACTATAGTGTGTCCCGGTCTGGTTAGTGGGCAAGATGATACAGCCTTAGCGGGCCTAGCCCCCGTTTGTTCCGGCCCTATAGTGGGTCCCGGTCCGGTTAGTGGGCCTGATAATACAGCTTTAGCGGGCCTAGCCCCATTTGTTCTGGCCCTATAGTGGGTCCCGGTCCGGATAGCAGGCCTGATAATACAGCTTTAGCGGGCCTAGCCCCCGTTTGTTCTGGCCCTATAGTGCGTCCAGGTCTGGTTAGCAGACCTGATAATGCAGCTTTAGCGGGCCTAGCTCCTGTTTGTCCCGGCCCTGTAGTAGGTGCCGGCCCGGTTAGTGAGCTAGGGGGTGAAGCTGCAGTTAGGGAAGCTACAGTTAGCAGATCAGCTAGCGGGCCTAGGAGTAAGGCTGATGTGTACGAGGCTGTAATCAGAGAAGCTACAGTTAGCGGCTCGGCTATCGGGCCTAGTAGTAAGGCTGATGTGTATGAGGCTGTAGTCAGAGAAGCTACAGTTAACGGGCTGAGCAGTAAGGCTGCTGTTTGTGAGCCTGTAGCTAGGAAAGCTAAGGTAAGCCTAGCTCCTGGATGTCCCGGCCCTTTTAGCGGGCCTGTTAACTAAGCGCCTGATCACCTCGGGTCTGTAGCGGTCCCCTTAAAACCTGTGTTTTCCCCTGTGAGCCCTGAAATCCCAGTTAAGTCCCTAGACGAACCCACAGCCCTGTGTACTGTCCCTGATACTGCAGTATATGAATCATCCAGAGTCAGGACGGTTCCTGTAGGCCCCGTAATTTCCCCCATAGACCCCATAACCCTTTTAGGTACACTTTTAGTGTGTGCCGAGTTCCTGTTTCCCCTGATCAGCTCAGAGAAGGGTTCGCGGCCTGCATCCAAGCTGGTGGTTCCCGAGTCAGAGTCGCAGTCTGCGGTGAGCCTGCTCTCATCTCGCCAAAAGCTGCTCCGGGTGAGCCTGCTCCCGTCTCGCCAACAGCTGCTCCAGACGAGCCCGTCCACATCTCGCCAGAGGCTGCTCCGGGCGAGTCTGCTCCCGTCTCGCGCGAAAGTTGCTCCAGACGAGCTAGTCCAAGTCTCACCAGACGCTGCTCTTGGGTCTCACCCAGTTCCTAAACCGAGCAATCCAGCTCTAGAGTCAGGGCCAGCAAACAACGAATCGGCTGCCTCGCTGTTCTTTGCTCCTGTGCTGGACGACCCAGTCCCTGTTGTGTTGCCTGAGAAGCAGCAACGCGGCCCGTTTTCCAACGGACATTTGAACTATGTGCTGTTGGAACTTTTAATTGTTAGAACCCTGGTAGTGCCATGTTGGACACGGTCGCTGTATGGCCAACCAGCCTCGCCTCTGTTTTTGCGGTGTCTTGCGCCACCCCCGCCTCCGCCTCTGCCTTGGTTTCCCTTGTTTTTGGGATTTTGTTTTTCTGCTCTTCCCCCCCAACATTGTTTGATGGTTGGACTGGAGGGGGTTTCCTTTAGCGCCCCAGAGGTGCGCTTTTTTGAGGGGGCCTACTGTCACGGTCTGGACTGGCGTTAGCCGAATCCATGGTTTTCTGTTTTCTGTTCCTGTTTTTTGGTTTGTTCTAATGCCAGCATTCTGCTGAAGAACCTGAGTTCTGTTTAGTATTGTGTTATGTTCTGCTTTTGCCTTTATGAGTTGTGTTCTGTGCTCTGTGTCTCTGTTGTTTCAGGTCTCCATGTCTGCTCTGTGTTCTCGTTCTCCCGGCATGTCTCCCTGCTGTTCTGTGTTCTTGATGTTTCCTCCATGTGTCCCTGCCTACCATGTTTCCCTGCCTGCTTTGTGTCCCTGCTCTGTCTGTCCCTGTCCTTCCTCCAGGTCTTGGCCCCAGGATCCTCCTCAGTCTGTTCCTGCCCTTCCTCCCTGCTCCGGAACCACGCCTTGTGTCTGCAGTCGCCCTGTCTGTGTCTGCCTGCCTAGCCTCATGTCCCTGTTAGTTATGTTCCCTTAAGTCCTGGGTTCCCTGTCCAGTCTTGTTTCTGTGTGGCTCCATGTGTCCGTCCTGTTTCATCTGTTTCATGTCTGTATAACCCTGTTCCTGTTCACTGTTAATTCCTGTTCATGTGAAGTCTGTCTAATCTGTATCTCCTGGTTGTTTCCAAGTAGACCCACTAGGGGTCCCCCTTGTACCTGTCTGTGTCACCTGTCTGTAGTCAAGGTATTGTTATCCCTGTCACCTGGTGTTGGTTTCATGTTTAGTCCCTCCTGTCTCCCATTGGTCCTTGTCTCCTGGAGGTCTGTAGTTAAGTCTGAGTCACATTTAGAGCTCCTTGTGTACCCTGACCCTGTCTCGTCCTGATTCCTGTTTATTCTGATGCCACGGCCACAGTGCCTGTTTGTTTTGCTCTTTAAGTTTGTTTGAATAAAGACACATTCGAAAATGGATCCTTGGCTCCTCGCCTGCTCCATGTTCCAAGACAGCGCCGTGTGTGGGCCTTCTGGCCCCACACGTGACAATTACAATACATATTCTGGTTTGTTTAAATCTTTTTTATTTACTACATATTTCCATGTGTTCTTTCACCATTTTGTTTGTTTTCAATATTAATCTACAATGTAGAAAATAATAAAAATGAAGAAAAATAATTGAATAAGAAGGTGTGTCCAAACTTTTGAGTAGTAGTGTATATTGGCTGTTGCTCTCGTGTTCTCATGTTTTTCGTTTTGTTCTTCTTAAAGCCCTGAGGTGACGCCCAAATGCCCTGTACCTTCTAAGACTACTGGCAATGAACCTGAACGGAAAATGTTTGAGTGCATGCGTGCATGGTGTGAGTGAGGGTGTGGCCAATGAGCGAGTCACTGTCCAGTGTCTGCTTTAACTGGTGGGTCACTACAACACTCCTCCTGAAGCACCCGAGGAAGAGGCGCCACCCGATGAACTGTATAGGTCTTCAATCCTGTATAATTCATTATTGGTGATTGCCCATACAATTTACTGTATTTTTATTACTGTAACTTAAATTTGTGGGTGCTCTTGTAGCATTAGCCCTATGAATGTTGGGCTTTTGCTTTATATACATATATATCTCCATGTACACAGTGGAAGAAATAAATAATTTTTATATTATTTTTGTATATAATATATTGAAATAATAATATGGAAATAATATTTCCATTGAGACTATTCATATGAAATGGTCACCAGATATTGCTACTCAAGAAAAATGAAAAATTCACAACAGTAGTATCCATAAATAAAAGTCATTTGTAATAAAGTGGAATGACAGGAAAAATGATTGAATGCGCAAACTGGAATTTTATTATGGAAAGATGCCTTTGTTTGCACTCACAACTTCAAAATCCCTGCATAAATTAATTAATTTCCTGCAGTGCTTGAGTGTGATTTTGACCCATTTTTCTAAGAAGACTGTCTTTAAATCTTGAAGATTCCACAAAGATTTGATTGGATTTAAGTTAGGTGATTAACTGGACCCTTTGATTTTCTTCCTCTAAAACTATTTGAGAATTTTCGTTGCTGTATGTTTTGGGCCAACTCACATATCATCACCATCATCCTAATGGATGGCAGCAGATTAATTTCGAGAATCTACTGATACATGGCCCCATTAATCATTCCTTCAATTATATGAAGTCAGAACCACACCCTGATGCTTCCACCATCAAATTTCATTGTTGGTATACAGCTATTCAGATGCTATGCAGTGCCATTTCTTTTCCAAATATTGTGTGTAGTCTGACAGCCAAAAAGTTACATTTTCGCCTGACCAGACTAAAATAAAATACTGAAAGTTAATATAAGAATATAAGAAACAAAACATTATTATTAACTGATGGTTGTATTTTATTTTACCTTTATCTGTAGAGCCCTCCCCATGCCACACTTTGCTATATGGCCTCCTGCAGCTGCAAAAGAGTATAGTAGATTAGAACATGAACATTTCTTTTGGATAAAGCAGTAAACACCAACACACAGTTTAAGTGGCAATAACTTATTAGACTAAAATAAATACTGGAACGGCAAAAAGAAATTAAACTTTTAAACTTTTAAACAATAGAAATATTTAAGGTAAGCTTAAACATCAAAAACACTTCAAATCATTCCTTGTTTACATGTTTACAGTATATGCTCCTTTAAATGATCACAAAAATATGTCTGTAAATGTTTTAATTGATATTTTGCATCAGCATCATCAGCATCTTCTCCAGGTGTCTAGATCCTGCATGCATGATGCCAGGCTCTTTTCAGAACATCTGGGGTACACAGTGGGTACAAAAAATAACTGAATAAACTTAATAGAATAACAAACTTAATAGAAACTTAATAGAAATAATACTGATATCTACATACTGTACATAAATGTGTAAAGTGTTTTTGCAATGGAAAATTATCAAACAATTCTACAATCCAAAATCACCAGTGATCACATACTTGTCTTCTGAGTGTTTATGTGTAATGTTTATACAGGAAAACTAATTGTAAAACCTGAGAAGAATCTAAGTGTTCACAGCAACGAGGCAGGCAGGCATCCATGACTGTGTTTTCTTTATTTAAGCAAAACATAAACAGAAACTTGGCTCGATGGCCGATACATGAGAAACAGGGCTGTGACTCTAAACGAGGCAATGGACCGACACTGAGGACCACATAAACTGAACTTAAATACATGACGTGACACAGACAGAAACCAATCAGTAACCAAAATCACATAACTAAACACAAGACACCTGAAACTGTGAAACAAGAAACAAAACATGCACAAAATACCAAATAAAAGCGCCCTAAACAAAACCAAAACAGTGGCCCCTACCGGCCACTGGCCGAGCCGTGACACTAAGGTAACTTTTAAAGGTGTCAACAGATTTGGCTCTGGTCACCAGCACTGTGATTCAATGTCAAATAAGCTTGAATGATTAACACGAAAGTTTATTAACCAGCTTAAGAATGTTTTATATATTTGTGCAATTATTAATGTATTAATTGTATTATTGTACACGCCTTTACAAGTATCTCCCACATTTTTCCATTTTTGGATTATTATTATTATTATTATTATTATTTTCATTATTATTTTATTTACCTTATTTTATTTACTTTATTTAATTGATTGATTGAATACTGAATACTGGTTTACCACTAGTAATACAACTGTAGACTCCTTAAATGATAATGTTCAAAATTAATATGTAAAATCCATATGGCAACCATACAGAAAACCATACAGAATTGTGTTATGATACACATCTGTGTGAGGAGCACCAAGCATAATATAATAATTATGGGCATGCCTGCCTGTCTTACCTACTACAGAGGGGTGGGGGTAGATAGTGTGTGGTACTGGAGCTAGGTGCAATCTGACTGTGGGTTAAGGCTTGATGAAGGGTCCATGGTGTGGGGAAGTTATCCTGAAGGGCCCCAGAATCAGACAGGTCCACTGAGGGGGTTTTAGTGGTGGGACTATTGACTGGGGTCCCTGGGACTGGAGGGGAGTGGCATGGGGAGACCATTGGCGAGATGCTGAAGAGAGGGTGGCCTGTAATAAACACAGATAACATTCATAAGGTTATTATTATTCAGTTACATTCAGCAAAATGAAAATAACTGATTTAAACCACATAATGATGAATATTTCAAATTCTTCTACTGATCTTTCGTACAATAAGAAAACAAAGCCCCATCCATGTATGTGAATGTTTGAGCATCTCTGGTGAAATTAAACATTGTTGTTTTTCTTAACTTCTGAATTTGACAATGCTAAGCTATATGTGCTCATCATTGTTCATTATAAGGTTTTCTTAAAAAAATTAAACCAATGAGTAAAATGCATTAGTAAAAGAAATTATATAATAAGTACAGTTACAACTGATATATTACCTCGCCTGCCTTTGCTGTAGAGGTAGTTGGGGGCCGAGTAGGCAGACCTGGATATACAGATAACAAGTAAGAGGTGTTAAGAGTCACCATTTTAATTTACCTGCCTCCAATCCCCAAGATATTAATGTCTTTGAACTTATCCATATCTTGATTGTCTCTTTTTCCAAATATATCCAAAAAGACTTTGATATATAATGTAAATAACATTAAAGTTTAAAAAGTTTGATTCACTACCAAAGTGTAGTGAATAGAACTGCAAAGAACACAAAACATTACATACATCCACCAATACATTCATACATGGATTCATCAGTCAAACCCAAACCATTTACGCTGAAGTCATATGGAGTTAATCGTATAAAATTGTAGTGCAATATTATCAGTGTAGAATGTGCTTTACTTAATAATAAATGTAAGCTGTTTGGGGCACTGTGGCCACCGGAGGTCCTCCCAACACAGTAACACATCTAGGTGTTCAACTGAAAATTGTCACTTAATCACCTGTGGGCCACATTCTGCCAATATGAGTGAAGAGCCAATTAAGCAAGCTTGGAGAATGTGTGTGGCCAATAAGTGTTTGTGTTTACTACCATTTGACACTCAACCTTTTTGATGAACATTTTACACCAGTTCTGACAATAATAATCCCAAGGAGACAATGCCATATTGCTGATTTTACAAGTATCCAGCTAGACTTCAGACTTAAAAAGCTAAATAGAATATTGTATCACAAGAGTAGTGTACTGTGTGTAGAACCTGGTGGAGGGACTGTCATGGACGGGTTTCATGCTGGCACTGTGGTCTCGCCTCATAGGGCCAGGCTCAATGGTTGGAAGCCCTGTGGCAGAGGTGGTTGTTGTCCATGAAGAAGAGATGCGTCGCAGAAGCCCAGGAGGCAAACTCCGCCGTAAGCGCTGTTGTAAGAGAATCACTTCAAGCTTTTGTCAAAAACACATTTTTATTTCTTGTTGTCACAGATGCCAGCTGCATACCATTTAGGTATAAGGGCCTTTGGCAAAATGGTTGTTGTAACTATAACACAATTTACAGAAATTGTTTGTTTGTTTATTTATTAGAATAAACAAGTGATCAACAAGAACAAATACAAGTTACTATCAGACATAATTTGTAAGAACACAGAGAACAAGGAAACCATAGCCTAACTAATTGCTCCAATTATTATTAATCACGTCGTATTCAACCAGTTTCACAGTTCAAAAGGCCCACAAAGACATCAAATAAATAAACAATTTGCAATATCACAGCTAAAAAAATAATTTGCAATATCACATCTGTGATAAGAAGTGCAGCTCTCAGTGTTCTGAAGGAGCTTAATCAGGCAAAAAGGATAAACTAAAGTTTCTGATCAGATGATTATTTTGCAATGATATACAGGGTATACTAATTGTAAAGTGCACATAATGAATAAAAGGGTATTGAATTTTAGATACAGTATACCTTTTGTATAAATATTTGTGTTTAGGCAAGTGCACCCATTGATTAGAACTAAACCCACTGCAAAAATGACTACTAGCTTGATATTACAGGCAATACAGTAAATAACATAACTGTGGTAATTAAATGTGCTTAAAACATTTTTGTATTCTGTAATCTGTTTATGTTCATAGTTTATCTTCCAATTATCATGGAATACAGTATTCCACCAGTTTTATGCGGATCAGGAGTCTCGGATTCAGTCACGCGCAATTTTTTTTAAAGAACCAAACTCATTATTTTACGCGGAAAACCCACAATAATGCGGACACTGCACTTTTTTTTGAGAACCGAACTGTATTACCGCCACCAGCCCAACGGTGGCAGTAATACACTGAAATGCTGTCAGCCACCATAAAAAGAAGAAGAAGAAGAAGCCTGCGCGCCTGCTCTGTGTCTTGTCCTTCTATTTTAGTGTTTTAAACCCCCACTCCCCATTTGTTCAAGTTCTCAGTTTATTAAGTATTAGTAAGCTGTGCCCTGTCTAAACATAGAGAGAGTAGAGAGAGTAGAAATGTTAGTCTTAGCATTAACAGTTAGCATTAGCATCATGCAACAGTGTTTCTCTCCCACTCACTCACTCACAAACACACACACACACACACACACACACACACACACACACACACAAATAAAACAATATTTCCTACCTTGCCCCTGACTCAACTTAGCATCAGCACAGCTGTCTTGTTCTTTTGTATACGAGTCTTTGCACATTGTTAATGCTAACTGCTAATGCTAACATTTGAGCAATATTTTCTGATTGTGATTATTTATTTACCCTTACATTTTCTTTATGAAATGAAAATGTAATTGAAATGAAAGTGTTCTGGGAGCAGATTTAGGGGCATAGTTAGGGTTTACATTATAAAAATAGGCATTTTTTTAACCAAATCAAATGTACGCGGGTGCTCTTGGGACATAACCCCAAGAGCAGAAGATTACTGTATATGTATATATGAATTATTTCTAAATGTCGATAACAGATATCTAAAATGCATTTATTTCATAATCCACAGGATGGCACTATTTCTTTACGAGAAGAACAAGCGTTCTGCCAGTTGAGTTGAGACAGGTCTGATATGTAGTGAATTAAACATTTCTCTAGCAGCGTTTGCAGGAATAGTCAAACAATGTGTCTAGGCATTCAATAAAGTATAAATTGACTGACAAGCATATTTAATGTAATAGCACTAAAAAGGATTATGCAGAAACCTGGTGTTTATATACATGTACACACCAACCAGAAACAACAATAAACCACTTACAGATTAAATTAATAATACTGAATATGTCTTTACAATGGCAGCTTTTAAGGGTTAGATGCCATAGGGGAAGATAGCCCGCCCCGACTCCAGCCGTAGAGCCCCCGCAGAAGAGCAATTGGGTGACGATTTGGCAGCATAGTCGAGCTTCCCCACACGAGCACCACTCTCCTCCTCCTATTCACATGTCAGTCAGGTTTGGCCTCCTTGGTGAAGTGCCAGCTGAGAAGCCTGTTCAAAGTGCTATGGTTATAGGTGATTAATATATTGAAGTTCCTTAAGTATTAGAAAGGTAATTGAACCTAAGTTCCTGTCCTTTGAAACTTTGTTCCCTAATATAACTAATCTTGATACAAATAAAATATATATCTCCCTAATTACTGTCTATAGGCCACCAGGGCCATATACAGAGTTCTTACAAGATTTCAGTTGTTTAATAGCAAACTTAGCTGTTCGCTGAAATAAACTTATAATTATTGGAGATTAATAGTCACTTTGAAAACAAACAGGATCTTCTAAAATCTGCATTTACTTCAATTCAAGCTGGAGGTGACCCTGGTCGAGGGCCTCCGCTGCTTTGAGGTCAGCGGGACTGGACTCGCGACAGAGTCGACGGGAGGTCGGTATCTGGGGGGCGAGTTGCGCTGCAGCAGAGTGTCGGACCACGCGCAGGTCCATCGTCCGCCCGGTCGGGCGCTGGTCAGTGAAGCCGGGGACTCCCACGCGTCGCCACTTTTCCGGCTCGCCCCCGATCCGCCTCTCAGAACTCCTCAGAGGAAGGTCCCGAGCGCCTTTTGCCCAGCCCACGAGGACCGGGTCACCACAACCCACATCTCCTTGCTGCCCTGGAGGGTAGCGCTTCTTCCACCACCGCGGAAAGCCTCCAGGAGGCCACCCCGCCTCTTCCCGCGGCCAAGAGGCGGAGACGGAGGCGACGCGGAGCTTCCGCGTCTTCCCCAACACCGAACCCCACTGTGGCTTCTCCAGAGCGGCCGGAGAAAAAGACTGGCACGGAGCAGCCGCACTGCGCAGCCAACTCAGGGTGTATCGGGGACGCCTGGGGGGAGCACTTCCTGACGCTCTCCCCCTTCGACCAACTCCAGCAACACCAAGATCAGCTGGAGCTCCTCGCGGAAGTCCTCCGCGAGCTGCAGGAGCATTCCCCGGACCCGAGCTCTCTAGCTGGGGTCTCCTTCCTCCAACAGCTCCTGGTCTACAAAGAACAGCTGGAGCAGCTCGCTAACAAACACCCCAGCTAACAAACCCCTGTCCATAGCCAGCCACAGTAAGTCCCCAACCTGTAGCCATAGCTTCCAGGCTAACGTTAGCCACCCGGCTAACGGGCTTAGAGAGGCAGTAAGTGAGAGTAAGCAGCCCCTGAGAGTAACGCAGCCCCTGAGAGTAACGCAGCCCCTGAGAGTAACGCAGCCCCTGAGAATAACGTAGCCTCGGTCTCTGAGTGTGTGGTTGCCGTCTCTGAGTGTGTGGTTGCCGTCTCTGAGTGTGTGGCTGTTGTCTCTGAGCGAGTGGCTGTTGTCTCTGAGCGTGAGGCTGTCATCCCTGAGTATGTGACGGCCGCAAATGAGAGTGCTGTGCACGAGAGTGCTGTGCACGTGAGTGCAGTGCATGAGAGTGCAGTGCATGAGAGTGCAGCGCATGAGAGAGCCGTGAGTCTGTGTGTCGTGACTGAAAATGCTGTGAATGTGAGCAAGTGTGTGGCTGAAGGAGTGTGTGTGGCTGAAGGAGTGTGTGTGGCTGAAGGAGTGTGTGTGGCTGAATCTGTCTGTTCAGCTCCTGTCTGTTCGGCCCCTATCTGTTCGGCCCCTGCCTGTCCAGCCCCTGACGGTTCAGCCCCTGCCTGTCCAGCCCCGGCCTGTTCAGTCCCAGCCTGATCAGCCCTGAGCAGCTCCTGGAGGCCCCGGTTTGTCCTGTTTCCCCTGCCTTAGCCTGGGTCCTGGGGTTTCTAGGGGAAGTCACCAGGGCGATAGAAGGGGGAGATGGGCTAGAATCAGGGTCCCCAGGCTCGTGTAGCGAGCCTGTGAGCGATAGCTCCCCGCCTAGCCTAGCTCCCTGTCTCTTCGGCTCGTATAGCGAGCATGTTATTGCCCCAACTGGGCTAGAGTTAGGGTCC
>JBBPDE010000001.1:32426806-32439609 GCA_037974605.1 Nannopetersius ansorgii
GTAGTCTTAGCAGCAGTAACAGTAGTAGTAGTAGTAGCAGTAACAGTCGTAGAAGTAGTAACAGTAGTAGCAGTAGTAGTAGCAGTAACAGTAGTAGTAGTAGCAGTAACAGTAGTAGAAGTAGCAGTAGTAGCAGTAACAGTAGTAACAGTAGTAGTAGCAGTAGTAGTAGCAGTAACAGAAGTAGTAGTAGCAGTAGCAGTAATAGTAGCAGTAACAGTAGTAGTAGTAGCAGTAGTAGCAGTAAAAGTAGTAGCAGTAGTAGTAGCAGTAGCAGTAGTAGTAGCAGTAGTAGTAGTAGAAGTAGCAGTAGTCGTAGCAGCAGTAGTAGCAGTAGTAGCAGCAGTAGCAGAAACAATACTAGTAGCAGTAGTAGCAGCAGTAGCAGTAACAGTAGTAGTAGCAGTAGTAGTAGCAGCAGTAGCAGTAACAGTAGTAGTAGTAGTAGCAGTAGCAGTAACAGTAGTAGTAGTAGCAGTAGTAGCAGTAGCAGTAACACTAGCAGTAGCAGTAGTAGTAGTAGTAGTAATAGCAGTAGTAGCAGTAACAGTAGTAGTAGTAGCAGTAGTAGCAGTAGCAGTAACACTAGCAGTAGCAGCAGTAGTAGTAGTAGTAATAGCAGTAGTAGCAGTAGCAGTAGTAGTAGCAGTAACAGTAATAGTAGCAGTAGTAGTAGCAGTAGCAGTAATGGTAGCAGTAACAGTAGTAGTAGCAGTAAAAGTAGTAGTAGCAGTAATAGTAGCAGTAACAGTAATAGTAGCAGTAACAGTAATAGTAGCAGTAGCAGTAATAGTAGCAGTAACAGTAATGGTAGCAGTAACAGTAGTAGTAATAGTAGCAGTAACAGTAGTAGTAGCAATAGTAGTAGCAGTAGCAGTAGTCGTAGCAGCAGTAGTAGCAGTAGTAGCAGCAGTAACAGTAGTAGCAGTAGTAGTAGTAATTTACAGTTAACATATGGGACTCTTGCTATGAATACCTGGTCATGCAATCATTGTGAGTGAAGCCTTAATAGTTCTAATTATGAATTATGCATTTATTCTAATTAAGCAATTCTGATATTTATAATTCAGTGTTCTAAGCAATTTGATATAATTATTTTCATTTGCATGCCGTATCTACTATAAATCTAATAACTATCAGTTAGTTTGATTAGAATAAAAGCCTAATTTATTCAGGTATAAGGATAATATTAGTTTAATTCAAACTAACAAAACTTTTGCTCTAAGCCCATTTTGATGTTGTTCAGGTCATGTTTAATGTTAAGCCGTTTTGAAGACTTTGGACTACTCCAAATCACTCTGATTACTGGATCACTCTCCATTATTCTGTTTATCCTGCTCTTTTCATTTAAATAAAAACACCCTTCTCGTTGTTCCTTGCACGATTCAATTAAAGTAAACTGAATTTATATTTTGATATACACCTGCTATGTAACTGTATTCTAAATCCGTTTTGGGGGACCTTGTGTGTCCTCGATTATTCAGAGTAGCATAGCAGAGGCATAGCAGAGGCTCAACCTCCTCATCATGTGAAAAGGCTCAGAGATAATCTGGATGCAGATTTAGACTAAAAACTGAACATTTTCAAACACAGCAGCCATCTCCATGACAGTCAAAGCTATTCATTCAGCAAAAGCAATATTTTTTTCAGCAGTATGCTTTATTTTAGATTTATTCGCATTCACTGTGCTTTTTCACACTGTGTGTGAACTATTTCCATTAAAATTGACGTCTCAGTAAATTAAAAAAAAAACATACATATTAAAACACAGCTGTAGCAAGTTAGCTACGAATGTAAATAAATAAATACATAAATAAATAAATGCATGACATGCAGAATGACAAGGGAATAATGCTCGCCACATCTCACCACCCCATGAATGATCCAGGAGAGCGCTGCAGTCCAGTAAAAGTGCTCGATGCCTCGGAAGACCTGGGAAACGTGGAAGCCTTGGTAGACCTGGAAGATTTGGAAGACGTGGGAAATTTGGTAGACTCTGTAATGGCATATTTACAGTTGTTGGAGTGCGACTAAAGCAGTGCTGCGGACGCTCTTAGTCTCTTTTTTCTACGATAGGGTCGAAGCGCACAAGCATAACTGTTAACTTTCATCCAGGGCAGACCCGGCCCACTTCGGCATCTCTACTCGGCCATCCCTTCCCATTTCTGCTTTCCCGGCATGACTGTGGTAATACATTATATGGGTGTAAATTGTGTATTATTTAAGACTTGTTTCAATTAATGACGGAATTATTTTTATTGTATTTCATTTTATTTCTGTTTTATTTTATTTTCGATTTTGTCGAATGTGTTGCCTTCAATGCTTGCGAGTGTTTGGCTGCTGTTGCTATAGGAACGCCTATGGGTGGTATGGCTATGTTCGGTTCGATTAGTGTTCTTGTTTTAGCCTTTACTGTTGAAGATTTTGCAGGTGTTTTACAAATTACGCACCCTCTTGTAGCCATAGTAGTGTTTGGCAGGAATACTTTACTAACAGGAAAGCGACGTTTCTCATGAAAGGGATGAATCTGTTGAGCCAAATCTTAGAATCAAAACATGTTAGCTAGCTAATCATTTTTTTATGATTTGGTCGCTGCCACAGTACCAGAAAACGTCCTCGGTTATAAGTGGAAAAGATATATAGGTTTCATATCGTTAGAGTCACCGACAAGAACATGCAGTAGACGTTCTTAAGCGAGGTTGAGCGAAATGGCTTTCATTGTGTTAGCTAAACGCTGCCATTGCTCTCACCTCTGTACAGCCAGCTAGCTAAGTTCCTATAGTTAGCCTGTGGCTAACTGTTAGTAACAGGTAACGGTTCTAGCGGCTAGTTTAGTCAGTGAGTCCTTGCAAGTGTGTTACTGAAAATGGACACGAATGTGCAGAAAAGAAGAGAAAATAAAAAGTCGCTGCGAGTTAAGGTAATCAGCCTCGGGAATGCAGAGGTCGGGAAGGTTGGTGCTATACAAATCTTATCTTTCCATCTTATTTACCTTACTTGAGTATTTCCTTTCTTAACCAACACCGCTACGATGCTTTATGTGATCTATCTGTCTATCTACCTACCAATTCATCAGGAACTGTAATCATTTAGTAATCATTTATTTCAGTAAACAATTCTGCATTACACTAACCACTATTACATTTATCTTTCAGAGTTGCATCATTAAACGGTACTGTGAGAAACGATTTGTGCCAAAATATCTGGCAACAATTGGGATAGATTATGGTGTGACGAAGTGAGTAACGGGCACTATCTGCTAATGTGCTCTTTTTAGCTTCTTGATCTCCGTTTTTCTTTTTTATACAATAAAAACTGATATCTGAGAATTATGTCTTTGTTAGATTTCCTACAATCATCTGTTTGCCAACAATGGAAAATATAAATAATTTTCTCTAAGATCTGATTCATTAAATGGAGCAATGGATCTTTAAGGCATCAGCTTTTTACTTTGCTAAAATAAATAATGTAATGGGAGTGTATGAGTAACACGAGTATTTATTTTAACGGACAAGAACAATAATAAATCAAACGTTGTCTTTTGGAATAGTCTGGATTTGAGTGTTTTTATGCTTTTTGCTTTCTCTTTTTCTCCTCAAGGGTTCAAGTGCGGGACAGGGAAATAAAAGTGAACATATTTGACATGGCAGGACATCCCTTCTTCTATGAGGTATCCGCTTGCTGTTTCTTAAAAAAAGTTCTGAAATATATTAGTATGGTTGCTCTCACATGTTCATGTCAATATCAGAATGTTACAGAATGCAGCGTAGTAAAATTGTTGTTACCATGACACTAAGAACTGGTCTTACTGTACGTTTTCAGCAGTGTTCAGCACTTAATTCAAACCATTTCATTGTCTTACTTGGATTTGATAGTCGTTTCTTTAACTGAAGCTCATTATGTCACAGATAATCTAACATTGAATAGAGTGTCATGTGGCTCTTGATAATGGTGCGTTGTGGTTTTCCAGGTGCGTAATGAGTTCTATAAGGATTCACAGGGGGTGATCCTTGTGTATGATGTCGGACTGAGGGAGAGCTTTGATGCCCTGGACAGCTGGCTCACAGAGATGAAGCAAGAGATGGGCTCACAAGCAAACATGGAGAGCATTGTTTTTGTTGTATGTGCAAACAAGGTCAGCTTCTACTTTCCAACAAGTTCTAAATTATTTTTTTATGGCAGGTGTGTCAAACTCCAGTCCTGGAGGGTTTTCCTCCTCAAACACTTTCACTAAACCTGACAATGAACTGCTGAGGTGAACCAGGTGTTTCTGAGCAGGGAAATCACCAAAACATGCTGGACCACAGCCCTCCAGCACTGGAGTTCCACACCACTGTTTTATAGTGAGGTGCATCATACGCAAATGTTTGGTAACTGAAAATCCATTTCCTTTATGATGGTCCTTGTACATTGGCTGCCCTTCCTGACTTGAAGCAGGGAAATACTCCAGGGTTGGAAATGCTTTAGGGATTTTTATGGTATGGATGGAGCTTTCTAACATGTAGTCGTTCTCTATTGCAGGTTGATTTGACTAAAAGACGTGTGGTGGATGAAAGTGAGGGCAGACTGTGGGCTGAAAGCAGAGGGTTTCACTACTTTGAGACTTCTGCTCAGAGTGGTGAAGGCATCAGTGAAATGTTCCAGGTTTGTATTGCATTTTGTTTAAGCTCTTCAACCGAATTAGAGTGAATATTACAAATTATTGCAGCATTTGTGTTGTCTCTGTCCATAGATTTCTTGCTGTAAGTATTCTGAGTTATACCAATCCCATTATGTTATTATGGCACATGCTATGTGCAGGTCATCATTGTTCAGCATAGTTATGGACATAAACATAGTTAGATATACAAGAATGGTAAAAGCACAGCATATCCACTTGTGCTGTCCGTACACAAAAGTCCACTGATCGCAACACAACACAAAGGATCCTTTTTGTTATCGGTTATTTCTATCAGCAGGTTTAGTACTTGTAATGGTTATTAGCAGAATGAGGAATTCATATCCATGAATAATATCTTTGAAATACAAAAAGACAATAAATACATCTTCTAGTTGGCTACTGAATTATCCACTCTTACTTTTAATGCAGTTATTAAGTTTTTTTGATCATTGTTCAACAGGCCTTTTTCTCCTCTATAACTGATATGTGTGAGAATGGGGGGAAGAAGCCAGCCCCAGAGGTTAGCATAGGTTTCACCAAAGAGCAGGCTGACACTATTCGACGTATACGCAACAGCAAAGACAGCTGGGATATGCTGGGCGTTAAGCCTGGGGCAACAAGGTAAGAGAAAAGAATTTTTTTTTTTCTTTCAATATAGCTGTTAGCTCAGTGGCTTTTTCGGGGGGCGGGGGGGGATGTGTTTGGAGAGGTGTTTGCGATTTCAATTACATTCTTTCTTATTCCTGATGTGCATATTTAAACGTTATACTCTGGTTGGATGATTGCTAAAAATCCAGATTATTGTCCTGCACACTGTATGCCATTTGCGATGACTTATTATTTCAATGTACCCCCTTATAAGGTCAATAATTTATACTATTGTGTACATTATCTGTATTATTAAACTTTGTTTGCAATACCAGGTAACAAACAGAATTTGCCTTATTGATCAGGTTGTGTTGAATAATTGAGCTGTTGGTATTGAGTTATTCAGTTGTTGTAGTTACTTAAGGTTTTTTTTTTTGCTCTTATATCCTCTAAAACTGACCAGAGCCAATTATTGCTTGAATATTGTTCATATTTCTCATATTATCTTCCTGAGCTATGTTCTGCCATAAAAAAGACCAAAAGGCTACTTCACTGATGGTGAATAACAATGAATTAAAATCCCTTATGGCTGAAATCCAGTATATATTTTCAGTAATGTTCATTCATCTCCTCTAGAAGCCGGCAAGGTATAAATCTTGTATGTTTGGTCAGTGGGAGAAAAAAACTACAGTCGACTTGTCATTCACAGGAAAGCCTGTCTGCACATTCACATATCATTTACAGACAGCTCTCATGTCTACATTCTTTTCAGAGACTTCCAGTACTGTTCAGAAGTTTGTTGGTTGGTTCCAATTTTGTATCTAATTGTACATCCTGTGGCATTTATTTGTTCTCTCCACTAACAGAGAGGAAGTCAATAAGGCATACCGGAAGCTGGCTGTACTGCTGCACCCAGACAAGTGCGTGGCACCAGGAAGTGAAGATGCGTTTAAAGCAGTGGTCAATGCACGGACATCATTGCTCAAGAATATAAAGTAGTAGAGTGTGTGCCAACCAACAAATATACAGTGAGGCATCAGTTAATCTCCCATTGGCTTTACCAAAAGCAAAGCCATACCTGAGAACCGTGCCATACACTTATTTTAGTACCTTTAGTTTCCTTCAGGATTTTTACTTTTTATAATATATCTATAATTACTAAACTAGAATCGAAGGCACACTTTAATTAAACCATAAGAACCTCTGCATCGAGGAACACTTTTATCAATGATGAGAAATATTAAAGAATAATGGTTAACAGATATCCGTTCTTCATTTAATTGCACATGTATGAGATTCTTTTTGCGATAAGTTGATCATCACATTGCTGCTATAACTATTAAATATAATCAGTGTGAATTACACTCTGTATGAACACGCCTCTCTATATCAGTCATTCCACAAAGAAAATGTTACTTATTCTCGTGAATTTATCTCTTGACAATTTTTTTATTTCACGTGATAAAATTAAAGACCACCATAATTTCTGCTTTGTCAGACACACTTAAGTTTCAGCCCACTGTACTCTTGACATTTCAGTCTAGATAATAATCATATTCATAGAAACACAATCAGCCTTTCTGTCACAGCATCACAGCATGGGGCACTGAGTTCGTAAGCTTTTATAAAACAGTAAATAATTGACACTTTGTTTTTGTACAAAAAGTAATTTAGGCTTTTATTACACTCATAAGTCATCTTTCTGTAAGGTTTACATGTAATAGGACAGCTGGTTAAACAAATAAATAAAGATTCTTAATGTAATTGTATAATGACACTTGTTCAAACCACTAGCTTGTTAGAAATGGTCATATTTGATCACATGTGTTTTCATCTCAGCCATTGTACTGAAAAAAGGTTTACACGTGCATGGAACATGATAAATTACATATACAATCAATATGTTCAACAAATTAATTTATTTTTTGTAAGTTGAGGTTGCTGATGAGGTTGAAAAATTGTTTTTTATCCATGTATTTATTCAAGAAATATGTGTTCCACTCATTGTAGACATTAATAATCTGCTTATTTATATAAACTAATGTTGCTTAATTTACTTAAACTGGGTTTGACTGGGAGGACATGCAGTTTTCGGCTTTGCAGTGAGAGAGACGTCCAGAAATGTTTGTAGGTGTGCCAACACTGCTTACACCTTACGACTCTTAAACAATTGTGCATCATATCTTGCATGAAAGAACTTGTATTTTTATATAAATTGTGACATACATGAACTATACTCTTTTGATGTGAGTGTTTGTGTGCAATATAACCATAACTTATATTTTTACAATGTATAGTTACTCATACCTGCCATATCATTCAATATTGGTTTGTTATAAGTGTATATAGCTTTTCGTGGACATTGAATATTGGGTTGCCTTGTTTCCTCAGTTGGCGTATTTGTGTTTGGTTTCATTTAGTATATGTAACATTTTCACATTGAAGTGTTGGTAATTACAATTGTTTTATTATAATTTTGTAGAAACACAATATAGTTTATGAGCCGAATTTGATCAACAAATATTGTTTGTAAAAAAAAAAATGTTTATATATATATATATATATATAGGCCTTTTCTTCACCACTCTCGTTTGCCAATTGATTAGTAAGAACATTGTAATGAATGAATAGCATGGGAGGTCCGCATGCCTAATCAAATGTATTTGTTCATGCAATACTGGATGTACTGTAAAAGATGCTCTGTTTGTGTCACTGCCGCGGGAGAAGGGTTTCAAATCTTAAGCATCACAGTCACCGTTTACCATTTGGGTTTTTTTTTCCAAACCATAATAAAAGACCATCACAAAGCATTTGGATGTTTCCTTTTGGTGAGAAATCAATGTCATTCAGGACTATTAGGACAATTCATAGGAAGTTAAATGATTTTTGGCTTTAGATTACTGCATGACTGATGAAGCAGTTTGTTCATAACATCACTTGAGGTGGATATTCCATGGTATCAGAAAATCCCTCCCATTAAATTCAGACGATTAGTCTGATGAGAGGAAAGCTGTTCACTTCTGAGGAATTGCTGGTTTTATGCTCATGTCACTGTCGTCAGAAAGACAGGCTAATGTTTACCACCTGCCAAGTTCTGTGGGTTTGCCGTGCAGGCTAAGCTAATCAATTCAAAGACAGCCTTGTGGTTACATTAAGGTGGGATATGTGACAACTTTGCGAAAATAGATTTTTTTTGCCGAACTATTATAGATATATATTGGTTATCAAAATGTTTGACTTCTTAAAATTAGTATCAGTATCAATATTTCTTTGGATTTTCGACCAAACCTTTATCAGGGATAACCCACTTCAAACACTTCCTGTGTTTTCACTTAAAAAAATGAGCAAGGCTGTGTTTGAATGCTGTAGAGGTGGCACAGTTGGATTCTGACCTGGTTCACATTATTGGTAATTGACAAGATCAGTGAGAAGCACTTTATCCAGCTTACACCCCATATTCCTGGATCAGCCGCCCAGCCTTGCACAGTCACAGCCCGGGGCAGAGTTCAGCCAATCGCATCAGGCCAGCATTTCCCTCCCTCTGTATTTGTGTACCAACATTAAGTTAAATTCGCTGTTTTATATCAGAACTTTACCTCACTTAGCACGCATGCATGTTTGATAGTGCTTGTTTAAAGTTTTTCAGTTTGTTTCCATATGCTTGTACAACGACCCACTACTACCTACAGTACCTACAGTATGCTAATATTAGTAAGTAGCTATGTACTTAATTTCACTCTCAGCTCACATTCAAATCTAACTTAATAGCAAGCCACATTTTCTGCTTAAATACCATTCTTTTTTCTTTTTTTTTTTAAAGTCTGGTTAGGACACACGGGATAATCTCTAGCAGATTGCTACAATCAGAATAGGTGAAGAGGCCTTTCCGGACCATATGGTCAAGGGCTGACTTCATTACCTGAGGACACGTACCGCTGCTTAATACCAATCCGTCACACTGAAGAACCACTGCAGACTGAAGACGCAGGCTTCACTTTTTATTCTTGTGGCTAGAAGCGGTTTGAGCTGGCTAATCATTGCTATGGTGATATTTCTGGCTGTGAAGACCAACGAAAAGGGAGGCTTTTACTATGAGCATAAATTAATGTTATTCTTTTCTGTCCATGGATGAGGACATGCACTTTTCTTTCATGTATTTACCAGAGCTGCCACACTACATCAAAGGCAAGTTTTCCCTTCTTCTGTTTTCATACATGGCACTACCTATACAAGTTAAACCCATTACCTGACTTGTTATAGCATTTCACATGTATAGGTACTGCCATGTTCATGTCAAATGCTAAAACTATACAAGTTAAACCCATTACCTGACTTGTAATAGCATTTGACATTGTTTCACTTTTTACATTTTTATAGGACTTATAGAACTAACTTGCTAGGCTATACATACAGTTACATTGCATTTAGTAAAGATTGCACTGTGTTCCATTGTAAATAAATGCTGATATGTTATTACATCGTTATTTTAATATTTCAAAGGTGAGGTTTCATGAAGTGGTGACTTGTGAGAGGTCAAGGGTGCTGGATCGTGGGCCTATGTCAGCATGGCTGTTTTCGAAGACATCTGTAGCACCAAAGATGTCCGACTGCAGCCACCAACTGACCCCTCCGGTGCCAACCAGAAACGGAAGCAGCTCATGTGGCAGAATGCAGTGCGACACATCATAGACCAACGAGAGACTCATCAAGATGTCCCAAATGCTTCCACTCACAAAATAATTATCACTGATGCCTGCATCGATGACATCAATAGGCAGATTCGCAGCAAGGCTTTGCGGGGAAATGGGCAACACAAGCGCCGCTCGTCTGGCGCACGTGTTCACCCCCTCCGGGAGCGCGGACTGGCAGCCACAGAGAAATCCACCGACTCCATAAGTGATGGTGACTTCTTCATCAGCTGGGGTACCACAGTCCGAGGGGTCTTCCTTCCTACCCTCCACCACACGTTTAAATCCCTGGACTTGGAGCGTCTGTACCAGCAGCATTCCTTGACCCGGCGCCGCACCTCCTTGGTGGTCACCAACGTCATTGACATACTGACCAAGCTTCATATCCTCTGTATTTACCTGGCCTTGGCTCCTGAGATGGTGGACTTGCTGCGTGGATGGCTGGCTGGGCTTTTCATGGCCGTTGGTGCACTTTTGTGTATCCTGGTCCTCACTTGTAAGGGTGCCATGTCCCCAGAGTACCTCCATTATGCAGGTTTGGCCAGTTGGTTGTCTCAAACTGTGCAGGTGCTGGGAGGACTGGTCTATGGACTTGAGAAGGACCAGTCTTGGTATGTACTCTTCACACTCTTTGCCACTTACACATTGCTACCTCTGCCTCTGCTGTGGTCCATCTGCACTGGCTTTTTCACAGCAGCCCTTCACCTGCTGGTTGAGGCCCTCAGGAACTACAACGAATCTGCCCTCGTCAGAAGGGTAATGAGACCTTATTTCATTCCCATCTTACACCCAGAAACATTCCATATCCAGAAAATGTTTCCAAAAGATAAAGTAAGGTAATTAAAAAGTTAAATGGGGTTGCTGGTAACCTAGTGGTTGGGCGTTCGCCCTGCAATCAAGGAGTCATGGGTTGATTTCCAAGATTGTTAAGCTCCTCTGAGGTACCCTTGAGGTACCGTCCCTACACACTGCTCCCAAGGTGCTGTGTTTCTGGCTGCCCACTGCTTCACTTTGTGTATCAGTTAAATGCAGACGACAGAATGGACAGTTCACGCCACTTAAAGAACCTTTTTTGATTGTGTAGAGCTGTTTTCTTTGCAATGACCTACGTTTTTATCTAAAAATCCTGTGCCAAAGATAATAACTACTGCAGATTCTTAATTTTTAAGAATATGGAAGTCTTTATTTAAATAGTTTAGTGATCAGTACAATAGTTAGATCATGCATCACTAACCCTGTATACATGTGGATGGCTCTGCTTTCTTAGTCATTTAAGCACTGGGCTCCACGCCAGAAAGCAAGAAACCCCCACTTGCAGCTTGTATCCTAATCTCTTTACCTTTTAGATCTATGGCTAAGAGGATGTAGATCCAATACATCTGATGAGCAATAAGCTTTTACTGTCCTATATATTTACGCATGTATTTCTTTAGCAAAGCCTTACTTCAAACATTTTCAAGTTCTGTTTATCACCGTGTACAGCTTTAATCCTATATTATCAGAAGGTAGACATGCAGTTTCAGCCATATATATCAAGGTCAACTAGCAAAAATAACAGCTTTAAGATAGTATTCAATTCTCAGGCCCCAAGGGTAGCTCACTGACATTAATATATATTGTGTATGCATAGATATAAGGTATAATCTGTAAATAAATAGGTCCTAGAACACTAAATAGTAGTGGATGCCATTGATTGATGCGGCAGAGGAGGTATCGGAACAAATTAATGCATCATGCATGAGGCTTCCCCGTATGATCTTAGGACCACCAAGTGTTTCTTAACCCTCATGTTATGTTCGAATTTACTAAAATCCTTTATGTTTGAGGTCAGTTTAACCACAGCAATTTAGACCTCCTGAATGTTTGCAACGAAAGTTTCTACCCCAGTTCATGTGTCGGTAATCTTTGCTGATGACCTACATAGTGTAAATTGTGTGTGTGTGTGTGTGTGTGTGTGTGTGTGTGTGTGATTTCTCTTTCCCTGGCACTATATTGGCCCTGCGTCCTAATACTTTTGTCCACTCTAGATAGACGTATTAGGACGTAACGCTGTACAACTCTAAGGTCGAGTGTCCCAATACTTTTGTCTCCGCTCCCTATCATACAGGAAATAAACTCTCGTCTCGTTTTAGTCAACGAAAATGAAGATGTAGTTTTAATTTTGTAAACCTCATTTAATCTCGTTCTTATTTGTTAACAATATTACGTTATATAATCACATGACCAGCATTTACGTTGCGTCTCGTCTCTTTTTAGTCACGTGATAAAATCGTTGACGAAGATATTTAGTCATAATTTCCGTTGGATGGAAAATGTTTCCCTCCCCAATGTTATGTGAACCATCAGTGGTTCTTACACTGGTTATGTTCAGTTATGGCTCTAAAGAAGAGGGACGTTTTTGGAAGACGGTAAAATTGCATCCCAGTGCCCTCAATTTTTTCTGAAACCACCAAAACAAATGTGTGTAAAACATTTATATGTCTTTTACATTTTAAAAAGCTAAACATGCCAGGGTTTGTCCAAACCCTGAACACTAGCACACACAAAATGTCTACAGAATGATGAAAACATGTTTATTTTGTATACTGTACCTAATTTGTCCCCATTCAGTTAGAAAAATTTATTTAAGATGAAGTAAGAAAAAGGCAGTAATGTATTTAGAGATATGAAAAGTTGAATATAATAGGAGGGATAAGCATTGAGCAGTCGTTCATATGTGGATTTCCCAAAACTAAACAAATAGAGTCTAATGTGTGAGCCGTTGATAAATTTACCTCCGCAGGGTGGAGATAGCTCAGTGGGTAGGATACTTGCCTCCAGACCAAGAGGTCATTGGTTCGAATCCTACCTTCAGCACCACCACTGGG
>JBBPDE010000001.1:32459378-32472386 GCA_037974605.1 Nannopetersius ansorgii
CCATTATTATATTTTTAAAATATCCCCATTTTTATGCGTATCATTTATTTGTATAAATACGTATATTTATCTGCCACGCCTTAAAGGCCGGGCCGTGAAAATCGTTTCTGATATTAAACTGGTCCGTGACCAAGTAAAGGTTGGGGACCACTGCTTTAGTACTAACAAGTTTTCTCCTACAGAAGTGAAGGCTAGAGTTAGAGAGCTTGTTTTGAACTCTTTCTTTCCAGTGTTCTATTAGCGTGACTGTAGTGTCTGTTGTTGAGGATGAAAGATTAAATGAGCTTACATGATGATATGTTGGTTGTGTAGGGAAGGTGCATGGTGCAGATGACTTCCTGCCTGTACTGATGTACGTTCTAGCCCGCTGCAATATGGCTGCACTATTGCTGGACGTAGAGTACATGATGGAACTAATGGACCCTGCTCTTCAGCTAGGAGAGGGTGAGGACACACACACACACACACACATTGGATACATATATTAACAGAGAAACAATTCTAATTGCTTGCACAAAATCAGGGGAAAAACAAAAGGAAAAGGGAGGGTCTGCAAAACATCTGTGTTTTGGGAGCATTTTATTTTTCTTAATCATTTTAGCATGAATTCAATTACATATTTATATTCACAGGCTCATACTATCTCACCACCACATATGGAGCTCTGGAGCACATTAAAAACTATGACAAGCAAGCTGTGATCAGGCAACTAAGTCTGGAAATCCAGGACTCTATTCATCGATGGGAGCGTCGCCGCACTCTCAATAAAGCCCGTGCGTCACGCTCCTCTGTACAGGTAGGGTGTGACATCTTATTCAGCGAAATGCAACATGTGACCCTTATAAACAAAAATGCATTATCTGGATTTCCTTACGACCATGGGTTGAGCTATACTACACCGTCCATATAATATTTTTAGTTAATTGTTAGTAGTGGGACTGCACAATATGGACAACATCCCTATAGTGTGAAACTATTGTGTGCATAAACATTTTTTGTTAGATCCTTTCTGTTTAACACCCTCAGAAACACTAATCCAGAATTGTGCTTGATCAAGATGCTCAGAAGCATGGCCACAGGATCTTTTCAGAATAACTGATCCTAAAAAAAACTTTTAATGATCATTTCATTTACTGAAGGAAGAAAGTAACCCTTATCTCACCTGGAGGAGGGCTTAGTTACAAGGACGGCGACAGGCTCCCAGCTGAGGGGCATCCCGGAGGAGGCCTTAGTTATAAAGACAGTGATAGGCCCCCAACTGAGGGGCTTTCCGGAGGAGGCCTTGAGTACAAGGATAGTGATAGGCTCTCTGCTGAGGGGCTCCCTGGAGGGGTCTTGCCCAGGAGGACAGTGAGGGGTTCCTGGTAGGGGGCTCTACCCCTGAGGACATTGAGGAGCTCCCTGGTGGGGGCTCCATCCTAGAGGAGAGTGAAGGGCTGCTGGTAGAGAGTTCTGCCCTCGAGGACATTGAGGGTCTTACGTTAAAGAGCTCCCAGTAGGGGGCTCCACAGGCAAGGACTTGGACTCTCAAAGGAGAGCGTCCCATGGGACCCACCCGTGCCACTCTGGCTACGCGGAGCGCTGGGCAGGATGTAGTCTTGAGAGAGAAGCCGATTACTCCTCCTCTACCCTTGTGATGGTGTGATGGTCTGTAGGCGCCCCGGTGGTGCGCCCTAGTACGTGCGCCCTACTGTCACATCGCATTAACATCTGCAAGAGGCCACATTTTGAAATGTGATGGATTTTCGTATTTATGAGTCACAGCTAGGTGTTGTTTTAATGTTGAGTTAAGTGTTTGTGTTATGGGATTTGGTGTTTTTTTGCATTTCAGGGGTTGGTGATTCACTGTTTATTGCTCGTCCACCATTATATTATGTTGGATTGTGTTTTCCATGTTCACCCATTTATGACATTCAGGCCCTCGTGCCATTTGCTTTAAGTTTTTGAGTTTATTTAATGAAGAACCACAGATGGAAGTCTGCAACTCATGGGCAGTCATGACAGGCATCAGAATATTATATCTTAAACCTGGAGAGCTGAAACTTTTAGGACATTTGGCTAACATATTTCTACCTTGTATGCTGTCGTTTTACACTGGCATTTTTGCCTGTTAGATAACATTATTTGCTGACTGTTTTACTGCAATACCATATTTTGGAAATGGTCTAGTTACTGAAAAGTGCATAGCTTTTGTATTTTTGCATTACTTTGTCGGTCGATAAGGAACAGTACACATTAAGATCCAAGTTCATATGTGCTACCAAAAAGCCTCGCCCTTTAGAATCAGAATGAGAAAACTTTATTGATCTCGGAGGAAATTGCTTATGTTACGATTGCACAGACATACAGGGACACAGAGACAAGAACAATGTAATATATGAAGTCAAAATGAAAATCAAATAAAACCTCTTCCAGAAAATACTCTAAAGGAAAATACACTGTTATATACACAAAATGCTGGTGTAGTAATTCTATATATAAATAACTTTAAGTGACTTCCTAGTTAACACAAATAGTGGTTTGGAGAAGTTCTCTATACCAGCGGTTCCCTACCATTTTTCCTTGAAGCCCCCCTTGCCTGTGTCCAAGACAAGCCAAGTCCCCCAACACCTTCCCGCGTAGATGCACAAAAAGAATGAAGTGATTAATTACAAACTTTTCCTGCAAATAATAAACAGTGGTTGTAGGTTTTTGCTCTTATAATCTTATACACACATACTTGTTTCTCTCTTTATGAATTTAATGTGTACAATTATAATTTTGGTAAATTCAATGCAGACAAAACTCTGCGCACCCCCTGTGATTTCTAGCCCCCCGCTAAGGGGGACCCGGACGCCAGGTTGGGAACCACTGCTCTATACCGAGTTATTGCATATAATAAAGATAAGTTGTGGATAAGCATGGGTATGCATGCAAGTATGATTGTCTCGCCATACAAATCTGATTTTGCCTTGCATTGTGAAACACAAATATAAAAATCCAAATAAAAAAAAATAAAGTCTACTTCTTAGAAGATTAATCACATTCCAATTAGCTTGACCTGAGCTTTTACAAATGGCTGTGTAACTTTTTGTAGACTGATACATTCAAATATCTTTCTCAGGTTGTTTACTCAGGTTGTCTAATGAATTCTGTTGAAACAAGTGTTACAAAAATGCAGAAATGGAGAAAAACAGGATGGAGCAAAAGCTTTGTCACGGCTCTATATGCACATGCTACTGGCCTAAATCTACGTTCTGCAAAAAGTCATCATCACTCTGTTCTTTGCAGGATTTCATCAACGTGTCTTTCCTAGAGGCTGGTTCTAACACCAAGACTCTAGGGGTGCGCCCAAACACCACAGCTCAGGACCTGTCAGTGCAGTGTGCTGAGAAATTTGAGGTTCTAGATCCAGACTCCTACTGTTTGAGCGTGTTAGTGGATGGACACTACCAACATCTCACCCCTGAGGAGTTCCCACTGAATATCAAATCCATCCTGCACCACAGTGAGCCACGCAAGGAGTACTACTTTGTGTACCGCCACGGACGCTGGCCAGCAAGGGAGCAGGACAGCCAGACACTGTCCACCCCTGAACACTCAGCTCAGATGGACAGTTTGATCTGAGACATTTACAAAAGGAAATAGGAGGGAAAAAGTAATAGTAGTTTATACAAACAACATTGAGCTGCTGGAAAAAAAAAAACAACATTAGGATGTCAGTGAGGACAAAAGACCGATGGAACGACTCTACTCTTTATTCTCTGTTTGTATTCGAAGGCTACAAATCAACCCTTATTTTGACTTCATGAAGAAAACCCTGCTTTGAAAAATACTTCCTCTATAGACGGCCACTTCTGCTTCTCAGCTGCTTCATTACAAAACTTAATATTTGCATGTAACACTGGTTTGTCTAGTAAAGATAAATATGTATACGGAAACCCCCAAATCCATTGCGGTGCTGATTTTTTAAAAATGTTTTATACTAAATGCAATACATTTTTCTAGATTATGCTATTTGTTAGATATAGTACAGACAGCAGTAGCTCATCATTGATCCTCTTAAGACAAAGACTAGGTCTACTATGTTGAAAATCCCTCTGCCTTTATCTATTCTGTGTTATCTTGGATTGTATCTCAGTGTATGTCAGATTACATTTAATTATGTTAGTGTGACTCAAATAGCACAAGTAACATGTTCCTTTATGACAAAAGAAGAAGTATCTATCTGTGTGCACAGTTTAAATACAACCAAAATGACTTTATTGTTTGGCTGTATGTGGTTATCCAAGTCTGTAAGTCTTCACCTTTTTAATTTTATATGTACTTCATGTGTGATTATGGTTTAACTACTAAAGTAATAGTCAAATCCATTTACGCTTCCTTTTTTTTTTGCACTTCTAGAGAAAGACGTGATTGAAGTGACATGAATATGCAGGAAATCATAACCGAAAACAGTTTTATCTCCACTACGTTTTACAGCCACTATGTTCAAATCTTTTTTCGGAAGACAAGAAATAATATTAGACCGATGTTATCAGAGAATGTGATTATTTTATTTTTTTTTTTTACAACTTCTGTAGGGCCACTGGCTGCACTCTGCTCCGAGTCAACAGGGATTGCACTGATGCATTAGGAATTTGGTAATGAGTGCTTTGCATAAAGGCATGACATAACTCACTATAATCGTGTTTTAAAATCCTGAATATTCATTCACTCTGCACACAGGTGCAAAATCCAAATTATCTTAGATCTTTGTGATGTAGGCCACTTTTAGTATGCACCATTATACCTGTTTGCGTTGGACTTCGTGACCCAAGTGTGCATCTACTCAAGTATAGATGACACAAGTACAGGCAAGATAAGAATATGAGAAAAGTGGAAGAGTGAGCAAAAAAGAAAAACGAGAGTGTAAAAATGCAACTAACTCACAGCCATGGATGAGATAACAATCACAATTCTGAGGGATCACAAGCAAGATAAGGGCTCAAGCAAAAATCCTCTGTGCAGCCATGGCCTCATTTGTCTCTTATTCCTTTTTCTTCCCTTTTTTTGCCTTTGTTCTATCCTTCTGCTTCATCTTTGGCCTTGCCAGACCATGTCACTTCCTCACTCCATAATGAATGTTAGGATCCTCTTGTCGTATGCTTGTGCACTCCACCACTGGCCATTATTTTAAATGAGGACCAAATTAAGATTGTCTGTCTTAACGAGGCATCCCTGGGCTGTGTGCAAGCAAACACTATGCCCTTAAGGGGATGGATGCTGCCTTTAACAAGAGAAACAATGAGTTTGTCATTGTCTTCTCTCTCTCTTCAGCTTCTTACGCTGTCATTTAAAGCAGCAGCCATAGCTGAAACAGCTTTTGGTGGCATTATAAGACATGGAGTTAAAGAAGTCCTGCTACGTTCCTTAAACTGATCACAATGTACAGAATCTGTAACATATGGTTGACTACTACAGACTTAGAGCCATCCTGTAGAACAAAATCCCATTTATAAAGATAACATGACCCACTGAGAAATTGTTTAATTTGCTAAAGACGCGACAGATTCTGGAGTATTCCTTTAAACAGCTTTTTGTTAATGAACATGAACTAATTTGTCTCTTTTCTCAAGCGTTTAACATTATGTGACTAACAAAAACATGTTCTTTCATATATAGTTATTTTAAGCACTTGAGTCATTGTTGACACCTCACCAAGAAGTGGTGAACATGGCCATAGCTGTGCCGGTATGGTTGTGTTAACACAATTGGTGGTGGGCGATTTGCTGCACCTGACAGCAGCCTTAAAAGACCTATCAAATTTAACGAGAACGATATTCTACATGGCCTAGAACCTGTGCGTAGGCTGCCGGAAGACATTAAAGAAATGGAAATTGGAATCTAGATCCTTGTTACCTGCCTAAAACTGCATCACACATGACCCTACAGGTTATGGCCCTTCAGCGATCTCTGGAAGGTTAGAAGTCAACAGAGGTCAATAGGCATCAGTTCCACATAGCAACAAGAAAAAGAAGCGTCGTGTTTTGATCATCTGACGTCGTGGGCGCTCGTATCTTCCACTCGTACTTTTTTTTTTCAGACATCATTAAACTCTATGACGTCAAAACAGATTCCATCTATCCTGTGTTTTCTCTCTCTATTTTAAGACTCCAGCCGAACAGGACACCTTGAGGTGTGTGATACGTGGCCTTTCATCGTTTCTCCATCTCCCTACACGTTCTGACAGACGAAGGCTCTATATAAGCCCTTGTAACCATAAGGCACATTCATTCTAGCACTTGCGGTAAAAGAGTGCTACAGATCAACTTGCAATCACACCTCAGGTTGAACTGTGCAGTCGCACAGGTTATCACTGAACTCAGATCCAGACAACAGCGGGACAAAACAGCAACTGGAGGGGCATCTGTACCATCAACAAATTGCATGGAAAAACTTCTAATTTGGACTCAACAGACCAAAGCTTTGGGTTCTTCTTCAACACCAAACTCTGGAGGCAGTGTGCTGCAGCAAAGCAGCAAATATTGCCAAAGATCCACAATCCTACAAAGGTGAGAGTATCATCTATTTAACAGTTGTATGCAAAAGTCTGAACAGCCCTGGCCAAAGTACATGTTTTGTTGATTTTATATGAAGATAAGCAAGTATTCTCCATACAGAACAAAATTGGCCAATGGGAATACAGCATTTTTGGAGAAATTGCACATGCTACATGTTTTGCTTTCTTCACTGATTGATTAAACACAAACAGTTATTGTGCATTTAAATATGCAGACAGGTGATCTCTATATGTACTTACTTTCACTTTGAAAATAGAGCACATATAACTAGATTTGCAAGACCAGCGGTACCCAAACTTTGCATAAAATTGAGTACAACACATAAAATACAACGTTGCTTTGGCGAGAAACATTTGAAACCTGAGTATCTCTACACTCTTGTGTCAAATATAGTAACAGACTGAACTTAAAAAATATTCTGAATCGATTTGCTTTTAATTGTGAATGTGCTGATTTTTTTAATGTTTATATCTCTGGCCACTGTTTTAGTCTTGAGTGACTGTTGTGGCATTTCACTTTTTTCCTTATTCAACAGTCATTAGTCTGCAGCAGGCATTAATGTCTGGCATGAAAAATGTTTGGAGATATTACAGGAAAAGTGAAAATTTCTTAAATGATTTGAGGTCCATTGAATTAACACTTTAAAGATGAACACAATCCAATCCAAGACAAATCCTAAGCGTGTCCTCCTCAAAATTACTTTTTTACATAGAATCTCGTTGTGGAGTACTAAACAAAACTCATTTTAATCCTCAGTCAAGAACAGATTATGACTAATTACATTCTATCACATGACAAATCAGTAATACACAGTATTCATTATTATTTATGTAACTACAGTGATTTCTTGTACTTATGATATAAAAGTGCAGTTATATTATGATACACTTACTTTAATTGCAGCTGAAATTGATGTTTTAAAGCCTGACATGACTGAACGAATCTCTGCTGAGACTGAATTAGTTGATTTTTAAATTACTTCTACCTGTTTCTGGCTCTGAAACAAGAACTATGGATTACCTTTTGTACGCATTTGCTGCAGATGGTGACTTTCAAGTTCCCTCCTCGTACTGCACTGTCGCTCATTGTCCTAATGAGTATACTCCTGGTGACTTCTCCCTTCCCACAACCCCACTATCAACCCCTGCCAAGGTAAGGTCACCTTGATGCCTTTAGAACACATTTCGGTAAAAACAGAAACAGACAAAAATAAAAGCATACACTCTTTTACCTCGGCTACAGAAACTCCCCTCCAGTCATTCAAGATGATTTCAAACAGGACCAATGGGAGGTCCTTTATCCTTCTATCTCACTTCGTGACTGGAGCATCCAGATGTTATCTGCCCCAGACTTTGGTGGAATCAAGCCCAGGACAAAGCAGCTGGGGGTGGATCAGTGGAGTCCACTGAGCCAGTCACAGGTGGAAGAGGACCTGGTGAAGGGATGGCCAACGGACTGGCAGGAGAGAATGGGGAACCAGGAAAAGAGAAATATTGTGGTGGCTGACGATGCAGCATTCAGGGAGAAGAGTAAGCTTCTTACAGCAATGGAGAGACAGAAATGGCTGAATTCCTACATGCAGAAATTGCTGGTGGTTAACTCAAAGTGAATTCATTGTGTGTTCAAGGATGTACATGTATTAATAAAGCTATATGTTAATTGTGTGTCAGTGCAGAAAGTAATTTCTGTAACAGACAATGAAATACCAATATAAAGCAACTATATATTTCACGATAACACGTTTGTAAAGTCTAAGTAACGTTTATCATTCATTTAAATGTGGAGAAGACTTTGTGACAAAGTAGTTATCCTCTTTGGCTTCATTTCCACAGAATTTGGTAAAAAAAAAAAATGCAGCCGTTTCAACACAGCACAGATGTTAAGTCCTGTCCAAGTTTCCTTAGAGGTGTCCAAGTTGTAGCATCAGAATTACAAAAATACAACCTGTACTCTAAAAGTATATCACTTCTAAAAATATTTCAGTGCAAAAAGCTAGGCACTTCCGAATGTTTCATTTGTGTCCATTTCTATTGTTGTGCCCCCTCTGGTGGCGTGGTATCTATTACACAAACAAACAAACAAACAAATAAATAAAAGTCTAGTATTTAGTAGAGAAAATATCAAGAATGTGACACATTTCCAGTTCGTCTGGGAGATAGCTTGGGTAATAGTGAGGATGTGGAATGGGTGTGGAAATTAAACATGCATAATGACAGCCTACATTACCTCTCAGCTAAAGCCTATGGCTGCTGCATGGTGGCTTCCCATAAAACTCCCTTCCTCTGGACAACGGTCTATTGGGGTCATTTACACAATTGTGTGTGTGTGTGTGTGTGTGTGTGTGTGTGTGTGTCTGCTGGTTTGACTGAGGAAATATGAGAGCTGCCCATATTTGCTGGATACATTTCACATTCAAAAATCATGTGGTCTCAAAACAAAAACCAGATGTTATTATGCATTTAATAGCAACTTTTAAAATGTCATAGCAGAAGAGTAACATAAATAATTAGAAATGTAAACATGGGGTAATAATAATAGGAAGAATAAGAATAATAAAGTAATATTTTAAATGTTGTATTAAATGTAACATGTTTACAGATAGTCTTCAGATAGCCTTACATTCCTCTCTCTCTTGCACACTCGTACAAATCATCACATATTTACACTGTAACATCCCAGTGTACATTTAATACTGTGTTTGCATTGTGTTCACCTAAACTCACTGTATAGTATTATTTCCTACTAGACCTGTAGGAAGGCATTCGGTACTTTGATTTTACTGTAGTTGTAGACAAAACCATTTTGAATATTCCTTGAATGAAGATGAGGCCCCCTCTTTCAGTCTGTTATTTGGTGTATAACAGAAAAGCACATAAACCCCATCATTTAGATGCCATTCTGACAATTTTTTGGTCCTTTTGAATGCATACTACATTGGTGGATGATGTTCAGAAATTTCATTTTATATCTTTAAAAATGACCTGCAACCATTGTGGCTTCCACAGACCTTGTGTAAAAAAGTGAAGGTCACACAAAGATGTCTTCATAAAGAATATATGGTCATGTTATCATTGCGATGTTGTGGCTCCTATAAAGAACTGTTTGTTCTACAAAGACAAGATTGATGACGCAAAAAATGTTTACCATGTTTAAATACCCAGAACCCCACAAAGCCCTCTGGAATGTTTGTTGACATGCATCTTCACAACTGACTGTTTAGTTATAGCTGTTTCACTTAACAGTCTTTGATCTGTTTGTTTCTTTCACCTTCTCACCTGCCACTGTGTCCCAAATCAGTGCTGCAGGACTCATCTTACATGAAAAGGACAGATTCCCCCACATATCTCTACATTTCACATCAGTTTAGCTGTTTTTTTTGCCACTATGCATTATTGGCAGGATTCTAAATGTACAGCAGATACTTATAAAAGGAATTTTAGTTCAAGCTAGTCTCGTCCAGCTAGGATGAATATTCCTTAGCCTGACCTGAACTGCGATAGCCAGTAAACGTTTGTTTCTTTCCCCCAAAGGCAAATTCATTTCCAGTCTGAAGTATTTAACTCATGCCAGCTTTGGTCACGTGTCAATGACATCACGAGGTGGTGATGGCTCTTCTGGCAGGCTTGTAGTCGCATTAGGCAGAGTTTGGTTATGTGGAACTGAGTTCTGCTGTATCTCCATAGCAATGCCTGTAGGATCTTGTGGTGGGAACTCTTTAACCTGTCTGCGGTACTCGAGAAACGTGCAGACTTTGGTGGCTATAGCCACTATGTTCTTGCCAATAAAGATGGTCGAGACTCGACTGTCCTGGAACAGCACCATGTTGACCCCACGAATAAGAATGGTGACAATGTTAATAGTGACGAGGCTGAGCACAGGGTACAGCATCATCTTTTGTGGGGACACATGCTCACCCTGCACACTGATCTCACTTAGAGACACACATGGTAGAATCAGCAGCAGGATGTAACAATAGAAAAACATAAGCCCTTCAGCCCAGATGGGCAGCCCAGTTCGCTGTGGCTCCCACAAGTTGGCCTGAATGTCCAGTACATCCAGGAGGTCCAGTGCCACCCAGAATAATCGACCTCGCATGTCTTCCTTCTTCCGAAAGGTCCTCACATACTCCATGCTGTCCAGGGCAACCAGAACAAGATACAATCCTGGAACACAAACTGAAAGCAACAGAGTCAAGGTTTTCCGAGCAACAGTCTCCAGACTATTTCGGTCAGCCTTATAGTTCTGGAACACGAAATACAGCTTGATTTCCAGAACGAAGATGTAAAGGAACCAGAGGATCATGGCATAGCCACGCTTTGCAGTCCTAACCTCAGCCCCCACCCACACAGCAACATAGCGCAAAACTATAAGGAAACAGATATCCCCCACTAGGACAATGATGCAAACCCCAATTTTACGCGGGCCCTGGTTTTGCTCCACCAAGTAGGTATCCATGAAAGCCATGCTGGTCATGATAACGATGGTGGTAAGACACACATGCCGCTTGTCAGGGGGCGGCAGAACCATGATGAGCGTCCCTCTGCTCTGTCCTCTGAATCCGTCAAGTCACGAAGATGACAATAACCCTTTATTCCTGATGAAGCCTAGAAGCAACTGAAGGATTATTTCATGTTCAGAAAAATATCAATGCTGGTGGGAGTGTGCATGTACACTGGTGGTTATGAAGAATGCAAATGCCTTGTTGATGCAATAAAAGCTTTTGCACACTTTCAGCGGAGTTCCATGGAGTCCAGCGTGTGCAGTGTTTTTATGGCTTCATGCAGCCCTGAGCCTCCATGGCTGAGCCTTTCGCATCAGTCAGCTCCTCTGAGGTACTGGAATATCTGCACACATGAATCTTCAACTGCGCTATCTGCCTGACCCACGTCTGGTAGACATAGATCCACTCGTCTGTGTCAGCTGACCCAGGTAAACAGCATGGCTGAGCCGGTGGGCCCCAGGGCTATTCTGGGACAGTTCGAATTGATGGTCAGTGGAGTACTATTTGCACTGTAGACTGAGCTTGTTTCAGTTCATCTGCTACTGATCCAAGCTGACAACCTTCAAGGGGTCCTGTATGTTCTTCTGCTTTGACCAGGTGCCACAGGTTCTCTTTTGGATTTGCTGGTTCAGAAGGCCTGTGAAAGACAGAGGGTGAAATTAGTCAGATGCACTGACCCCTGAGAATATGTATGGCCTGATGCCGTCAGGTGCACTTTCACCGCTGAACAATAGGGGTCACTAGTGTAATGTGGTTTAATCAAGCACAGTGGAATACAGAACACATTTCCTTCAAATTGTCTTTAACCTGTAAAGTTTGATGAATGTTTTGATGATATTATTCAAGTATTTTCTAAGTAGCAAACAATATGACTGTTGCAAGTGGCTAGCAGCTACTGTTTGGGTTTGCCCTTATAGAACATCAAAGCCATGTACAGTGAACTAGAAACAGTTCTGAGACTCCCTGTCCACTGGCATCAACATCAGATATACAGTACTTTGGAATATGCTGGAAGATTCTGTTTACTTATATGTCTGACCTAATGATTGATTTTTATTACTGGAAGATAAGCACATGGATAACTAACACAATATAGACTTCAGTTCTTTCCTCTTCTCTCTGTGTCTCTGTCTCTCACTAATATAAGCCAAATAATATATAGACACACACACACACACACACACACACACACACACACACACACACACACACGCATTCATACACTTCCCCCACTCCACTATACTCTGTAGAGAGGGCTGTCAAGGATAGACATTAAATCAAGAGTTTAATTAAAATGGCAAAACCCACAGGGACCAGTGTGTATCCACACTAGAGTGGTACAAAGGGAGCTCATCATGTCCATCAATGCACACAAAGCACATATCCCTCCCTGTATAAATGTAATGACAGAACTCCGTCTTGTGCTTCATAAATATTCTTTCCAGCTTAATCAGAACATTAATAGAAGCAGTGCAACACACCTTGTGTCAACAAACTTGTAGATCCAAACTATTGGTTATACTGTGTTTTTGGCTGTAATAGAGCATTGCAAAAATCCTGTCTTTTAGAGTATGTCTATTATCACTTAAAAACATTGATTGTTCTTGTACAAGCAGCTTTTTAAAATACATTGAGTCTAGGATATTGTTAAATATGGCTTAACCATCAGATTGCAGTTCACCGTCCTTTACAGACACTTGATAATGTTCAACAGCAATAAAATAAACTCAAGTTCAGTTTTCCTTTATTATTAGTGAGTCAGCAATCCGTCACGTGGGCTGAGGGGAAAGACCCAGCAGCCGGCAACATATTGTTTCTTGAGAGGATTTCTTTAGTAGATTCTTTCACAGATCACAGTCCAGGCTCACAATACACAAACTCGAAGCTCAAGATTCAAGATTCAAGATTCAAGATACTTTAATTGTCACATGCAGTCATACAAGTACAACACACAGTGAAATGTAT
>JBBPDE010000001.1:32565826-32578228 GCA_037974605.1 Nannopetersius ansorgii
TTTGGATGGTTGGTTATGTATATCGAAATATCGGAAATGTGTTTAAAAATCATATCACCGTTATTGAAAAAAATTCTGTCGCGATATATATTGATATTGAATTATTGTCCAGCCCTATTTAGAAGCAAAACAAGACTGACCCCTTTTTAGAGTCTCACTCCACGTATTTGCTGCATGCAAGAGTTTGAATTGCAGCATTTTTATTAGTTCTGACAACCTGCACTAATAGAACATTCACACAGTAACACCCTTAGTGTATTCTGTTTACAGAGCTAATCAGTGACTAAAATTAGACCACAAGTCAAGGGTATTTTATGTTAACAAATTAAAACTAATAGAGAAGATCCGATGTTAAAAATGAACACTATTCACTGCTTTATTGCAGTATGTGAAACTTGGCTCTGAGCTGACATTCCTTATGCCAATAGCACATTTACTGGAACAATGGCAGCCTTATGTAATGACCCACAACTGAGTAAAAATAAAGTTTTGAGGATCATCATTATTTACAGTGATGGCCACTATTCTAGGTAAAACCAATTTGGGTGGATTATCAGTATATCAACCAAGATGCCTCTACACTGGGAGCATTTTTCTGTACTGATATTTTTACATAAATGTCTGGTCTTTAATCTGTGGTGTTTGTTTTGAGCTAAAGATAAAAGCAAAGTACAGAGGATATGAAGCTCATAACTGCTTGACTCTGAGCCTGAGCACTAATTAAATGGGATTGTGGGAGAAGGCCCTTTATCTTGGAGTCAGCGTTCTGTGAAGTGTTAATGAGAGGCGAATATGCTTGCTGCTGTTGTTGCTCTCCTTTCTTCTCCTTGTGGACAATAACAGGCACAGAGCAGCTCTGTGCTGAGCCTTCATTAGGGTCCAAACCCACTGACCTGAACTGGCCTTTCACAATGCAGTCTCTCTCTTTCTCTCTCTGGGCCAAGATAGCCACAGCAAAAAGACTGGAGTGTGCTGGAGTGCAGATTTCCACATAGAGGGGCGCTAGTGTGCACAACTGATGCCTTTAGGCTTTTTTTTTTATATATTGAAAACACAACCACAGTCCTGTTTGTGTAGCATCCTATGTTCTTTAGTCTGGCCTGACCTTCCTTGGAAGTGCAGGTTACCACCTCCTTCTGCTTTTGGCTCCGATTAGGGCTAGCTATAGCAGATCAACCTTTTCCTGTTTGTCCAACAAAACAAAATCGCTTGCAATTTTTTAATAACTGAGGCAAAATAATTTTTATCTTTAACTGGGATAAACATTTTCATCGATGAGTAGCTGTTTCAGTGGTTGGTGTGGTAGTTTAAATGGTAGCAACATCTAGCGATGAATAGAAATGTTATGTACATACAGTGGAATTTACATTTACGGCATTTATCAGACGCTTTTATCCAAAGCGACTTCCGTTTAAAATTCGCTCCAATTATCGTAAGAATGAACAATGGGCGGCAGTTTGCCCAAGTCTAAACTAACTAGTGTAAACAGTCATATGCAAAAAATTATAGTAGTAGTACAACAACTCCAATCAAATTACATACAGTTCATTTTCAGCTTAAGCAAAATAAATAAATGTGTGGAAAGTATGGTATTTTTCTGCTAATTTGATATGCAAGTGGTTATAAAATCAACAAAAGAATATGATCAGGGTGCTCAAACCTTTGCAGACTGTTTAGGAAGTGACAAATCAGTTGCAGATTTAGTTTATTTATTTATTTTTTTAGTTATTTATTTATTATTATTGACCCCAGACGAAATTGCATGAGTCTTCTACATTCCTCCCATTCACCCAAATTAAGCCGTGGCCAGTTGACCGTGGCGCCCAGAAAGCACTATACCTTGCTCAGTAGTGCCATAACCTTCTGATCATGGGGCAACTCCCTGGACACCATTAAAACTCTTCATGCTTTTAGAAGTTTTAGGTTCCAGCCTTTTCTCTTGAACAATTTTTTTTTCTGTGTTCTCTATATTAGGTCCAGACCATGCTACACAGTAGTACACAGAAGGAGGGACTGGAGCTCAACAATCTGCTGAAAAGCCCTCACATGCAGGTCAGTGACCACTTTGACTGCTCTGCGTTTCTTTGGTAGAAATGATCTGCCGTCAACAGTCTTGGTCATCACCCAGTGCTCACTCATGTATTTATCACAGGGGTGATTTATCAGGATATCAAAATGTGATGTACCTTCTTTGTTAACCACCTGCTCTTTAAGCGCTCTTTTTATTTATATCATCTCTCTGTAGGCACTCATGCTGGCTCACGATAGCGTGGCAGAGCAGGAGATGCAACCAGAGTCCGTCAGTCCTCTCGATGGACCCTGTGAGACGCTCACACAGTGGGGAGGCGAGACTGTGAAGATAGTACGCATAGAGAAGGCCAAGGACGTTCCTCTGGTGAGGATACGTGCGCTTCTCAGTGTCAATTTAGTTCTTTCTCAATTTGAAAAGAAGGTATAACAGGAATGTGTGCATGTGTGTAGGGAGCCACTGTGAGGAACGACATGGACAGTGTAATCATCAGCCGCATTGTGAAAGGAGGAGCAGCAGAGCGGAGTGGACTGCTCCATGAAGGGGACGAGATCCTGGAGATCAATGGGGTTGAGATCCGCGGCAAGGATGTCAATGAAGTTTTTGATATTCTGGTAAGGGAAGGCTGTTCTTAAGATTGGTGTTATGAAGAAAATCATGTGTGGTGATAGATAAAAACTTCACAGGGCACTGGTACGCTGCTACAAAAAAGGTCTGATCAAACATAGATTTTCTTTGAAACTTTTTGTTTTTCTTCTGTTAAAATTACATTTGTCTTCAAAGTAGCGAAAACATTACCAAAGCAGAAATGTGCATAAAAGAGATTTACTGTTTCTTTTGTTTTTGTAAGGGTGTAAACTCAGAAGTGATCTGGAATACCCAGCAAACTGCATGAATAAAAAAAATATCACAACATTTGTTCAAGCCTATTATAAGAATGCTCATACAGACCCATGTGTGATCTACGTTTGTCCTATGCCCCCTCAGGCGGAGATGCATGGCATATTGACCTTTATTCTAATCCCAAGCCCACAGACGAAACCACCTCCCATTAAAGAGACTGTGGTGAGTCCTGCATACTATACACAGATCATTCGAAACTGAAACAACTCTTCCAAAGGCCCTTTAGTTCCACATTTCTTTTCTCACTACTCACATTTCTAAACCCAGGTTCATGTGAAGGCGCATTTTGACTATGACCCGTCTGATGACCCCTATGTACCGTGCCGAGAGCTAGGTCTGTGCTTCCAAAAGGGGGATATTCTCCATATCATAAGCCAGGATGACCCCAACTGGTGGCAGGCCTACAGAGATGGAGATGAGGACAACCAGCCTCTGGCCGGCCTGGTACCTGGTAAGAAAGGATGCATGTATTCATTGTGTCTTTTGAATCCATCTGCTGCAAAACATGAAATAAATAGGTAAAAAAAAAACATAAAATGTTTTATGCAAGGTATAAATATGAAACATATGTATTTCTGTATTTCTAATGTATTTGATCTTTTTTTTATATATATTACTTAGGCAAGAGCTTCCAGCAGCAAAGAGAAGCCATGAAACAAACAATAGAGGAGGACAAAGAGCCTGAGAAATCAGGTTAGCACTGCCATATGCACACACTCTACAATGGTTTTGTTTCCCTGAACACTTCTAATTTCAGTTACTGTTTGACCATCAAATTTTTAGGTAAGCTGTGGTGTGCAAAAAAGAACAAGAAGAAGCGGAAGAAACTGCTGTATAATGCAAACAAAAATGATGGTGAGTCCGCTATGATTTCTACTCTCGTTACTTTCAATTCTTAATCAATGAGTGCGATGGCTTTTCTTAATGCTTTTTGTTGTAGTTCAGCTTTAATTTCTGATACTGTTAAATGCGTTGTCCAGGTCCACAACAGAACGGTCTAAGTGTTAGGTGTAAGATCCAGCCACTGTGAGATTCTGTGTTCTGTTAGTATTAAACCAGTAAATGTTAATTTGCTAAACTAAGTAAACTGGTTGCTGGCTAAATATTATTGTACAGTAATTGTGCATGTTCTTTTTCTAAGCCATTCATTAAAAAGGACTCTCTCAAATGTCAGTTAACGAATCAACAAACTGAAATCTGTGATAACCTCTCCCTGTACCTCTCAGACTATGACAATGAGGAGATTCTGACCTATGAAGAGATGGCACTGTACCACCAGCCAGCCAATCGCAAGCGCCCCATTGTTCTGATTGGCCCTTCAAACTGTGGACAGAATGATCTGAGACAAAGACTCCTGTCTAATGAACCTGAACGGTTTGGAGGAGCTGTTCCTCGTGAGTATTGGCCATATATGGTTGGGGGGGGTTCCATTTAATGTCACAATTTTGCCGTCAGCGACAGGTTCTTGGGGTCTATGAGAACCTGCCTTGTCAGCAAATCGTTGCAAATGCCCATCGTGGCTACTCATCTAACAGAAGGAGCTGAGAAACAAATTTTTCCCTTTGAGCGCACTTGTAATATTTTCTCAGGAATATTTTTATCAAGTTTTAGACAAAAAAAAATGTGCACACATGATTGTAAAGTTTACAGTGAGTCGGTTGGTTACATGCGAATAACAGTTTAAGGTTGTGCACAGGGCCCATACGTGTAAAGCCAAATTATCCCTTATATACTGAGATGCTGGCTTTCGAGCCATGATCTATACAGGGGTTTTTATGCCTCAAAGACGCCCAAAGAAGGTGTTGGTGTTTCCGGGCCATGGTGTACATTTATAGTGTGCGTGCGTGCGTGCGTGCGCGTCGCGTGTGTGCTTGTGTGTGTGTGTGTGTGTTTGTGCTTGTGTGTGTTTGCTTTCCAAGAACTTAACTTTTGAAAAGTAATTTCTGCACCTTTATTGATATCCTCAGTAATAGACAACTTTCTCCACAGACACCACGCGGAACCGAAGGGATGGAGAGGTGAATGGTCGTGATTATCACTTCGTGTCTCGCCAGGCTTTTGAAATGGATGCTGCAGCCGGGAAGTTTATTGAATCCGGCGAGTTTGAAAAAAACCTCTATGGCACTTGCACAGACTCAGTGCGGCAGCTCATCAATAGTGGCAAAATCTGTCTCCTGTGTTTGCACACTCAGGTAAGAGAAAAAGGACAGAGATACTTAACTGTCATAATGTAACCTTAACTCTTTAATGACTGTCTGTCATCTCTCCAGTCTCTGAAGGTACTGCGCAACTCAGACCTCAAGCCTTACATTATCTTCATTGCGCCGCCTTCCCAGGAAAGACTGCGTGCCCTCTTAGCTAAAGATAATAAGAACCCAAAGGTAAACAAAGGAATTTTGCCTTATTCCATATGTCCACAGTTTTGAAAAAAATGGTGATAAAAAAAGTGTTCTTTGGAGCAATATCATATTTTCTTTAAAAAGATAGTTAGTTATTTATTTATTTATTTATTTATTTATTTATTTATTTATTTGCACTGTGCATTTTTGTGTTTTCCTTGTTTTACACAACTGATCCAGCCCATGCACGTTTGTTTTTGAGCTGAGTCAGGTGTGTTAGATGACGATCTAACACAAAAATGTTTGGAGTCTCTGGGACTGGGATTGTGCAGCAGCTGACCTTTCAGTAAATGGTTCTTATACATGAACTGAAGGTTTTTGCTTAAATTAAATGGCCAGACCTTAAACCACTTTTAATATGAAGTGTAACATCAAGGAAGGGCATGAACATCATCACTGAGGGCCTTTTTTGTCATCTATCCTAGTCACATGAAAATTGATTTTATATTACACTGTAGGAATCCACTATAGACTCACTGTAATGTTTCTTCTCTTTTACTTCATAAAGCCTGAGGAGCTGAGGGACATCATCGAAAAGGCCAGGGAAATGGAGCAGAACTTTGGCCACTTATTCGATGCCGCCATAGTGAACACTGATCAGGACAAGGCCTACCAGGAGCTGCTGCGCCTTATTAATAAACTGGACACTGAGCCTCAGTGGGTTCCTTCTTCCTGGCTGCGCTGAGTTGAGTCTTCATAGACACATAAATGTACACAAAACAGTGCTGTGTGGTTTAGTGGACTGCAAGACTCAACGTCTGATTGTTCGCCCTTTTGGGACACCACATATCTACACTTAATTACAATATAAACACTAAAATCCTTGTAAATGCTGGACAGACCTTCTATCTCTAATCTGTAGGCACACTACTCTGGGGATCTTTCTGTTCGCTGTCTTTTTTCCCCTCTGATCACGACGTCAGAAGAAATGTACTGCCCACATTCCAGAGCAATGTAAGAAAATGACCAGCACTTGGTAGCAGCAATAGAGTTTTACTCTTTCTTTACTGCTTTGATGACTATTTATAATTGTAAATATGCCTGATATATTTTTAAACAGTGTTGAGGGAAGACTGTCTTTTCTGAACTGTGGAATAGGGAGAATTTTAGAATATTCCTGAAGACTAGTTTGCAGTTAACTGGGGAAATGGCTTAGAGCTGCAAGAGTATCTGCCTGTCTACTGAAAACAGAACAGGTTTTGATTTGTGCTTGTTTTTAAGGCATAGACACTGTCATAACCAGTCTACCACAGAATCTACATTGAATGGCTTCCCATCGTAAATCTTCCAAAAGGCGTTTTGTTCGTTTCCCCCTCCCATCTGTGTTCACTGTCATTCCACTGGCTCCTCGTCTCACTTGCATTATTACGTTTTTGTCCTATAATTGCTTCCCAGTTGGCTTAGTCTTACAATGCACTGCAAAGCTGCAACAAGCATGCTGTTCTTTAATGGAGATATCATTTATGTGCCTGAATATGAATCATCTGCAGACGGTCTGAGGCTTGGTACTTGAAACTCTGTGGTCAACAGCCTATTTTTGAAGAACAACGTTATGATTTGAGCCATCTCTGAAATTATCAGTAGATGAAGAAGAGGAGCCTGTGTATCACAAGTTCTCAAATCTCTCAGATGATGCTCCGAATCGGTCGACACTGGCTTCATCTCCCCGAAGAACACGGACTCTGAAGCTTACATGCCACGGAAAACTACAAACATGGAACCCCAACACCTCCACCATCCCGAGGGGCTCAGCATTGTGTTCCCATGGCGACCAACACTGTGATAACAAACGTTTTGCGTGATTAGTAAACATCAGGTTGAAGGTGTTTTAATGCTTTTTCTTTTTGCATGTTTGTGTGTTTTTGTGTATATAAGTCTATGCTTTCTGTCTCAGTATTCACACGCACTTCCAAGACTCAGGAGTGTGACCAGTATTGTAAACAGTATTTCAGAGCAATACAGTGAGGTTCACCTACTGAGTATAACCCACATCGTCTCTTCTTTTAGATTTAAATCATGTCTGTTCGCTTTGGTTAATTGCATCGCTGTGAGTCCCAGGCTGGATATCAATCTGGATGTCTTTGTTACGAGCAGGATTCCTATGTTTTTACCTGTAACAAGTCGGGGCTAAGAAACTTGTACTTCCTCATAACAATCAAACAAAAACTCAAAGCTCTAGTGCTGTGTGGAGTAAGAATCAATGATTCAAATGTATGTGCGTGTGTTTGCCCTGTGTGTCTTTTTGTGTAGAGTTCCTGAGAGCACGTTCTGGAGATTCTGTAACTCGATTATGATCAACAGAATATTGATTGTTAATATTTCTAAGTGAGTTCTAAGTGAAGCCTGTATGAAGGAAAGGCGCTGAAAATGTAGAATGGATGCAAGTGTTATTTTCTGTGACTTAAGCACACACTGGAAACAGCTTTATTGACATTTGTTTAAGAAAAAACTATTAATCATTCTGTATTTCAAAAACAACATATATTTTTATGTATAAAATAGATAATCCACAGAAAGTACCCAGTTTAGCCTAGCTTTACTCCCCGATATCGGGCCACGTTGAGCTCTGGTTCTGGCCGGACTGCAGCCAGTCGACATGCTGTTTAGTTACATGCCAATTAACTGGAGGTAGAACTAATGAATGTAAAAGAAGAATCACTTTTCTGTTTGAGAAACTTTTTGTATGAATTATACATGTGAATTATTAAAAATCAGATTGATAGAGCTTTAGTGTTGTTTTTGTGTGTTGGGAACTTTTATTAGTTCTGAAGCTTTTCCGGCTAGACAGGAATTATTACAGTAAACCCCTGATAATTCAGAATTTGCAGGTTTTTCTTAATACCAAACTAGTCATTGACCGCAGCTCAGTGTACACTGTACAGAATGGATGGGTTTACCTTTACATTTTTATGGGTAATTTAAAATGGGGGCGTATTTAGTGTATACACTATAAAAATAGGCATTTTTAGACTTTTTTTTTACCACATCCCTAATTTGCAGGTGGTTTTGGAACATAAGTCTGAATTTTGGGGCTTTGTTGTATTTACTGTACTGTATCTGGCCACAACTGCGAAGGCAGCATACGATTAGACTGGTCGCAGCTTCATGCAGTCGTTATTTAAAGGGGAATCTCATAAGTTTTTCCAGTTTTCTGCACATTTCACTTAAGACACAAGTCAGTCATTCATAAGGGTTTGAAAGTGATCATTCAGTCATACGTGAACACACCACAGCACACAGTGTGAACAGCACACATTTAACCCATTCACCAAGTGAAGCAGGGGGCAGCCAGGAACACAGCGCCCGGGGAGCAGTGCGTAGGGACGATACCTTGCTCAGGGTACCTCAGCGGTGCCTAGCGGTCTTGTGGATCGAACCCGGATGCCTTAACCACTAGGCAATCCAACTGATGTGAACCACTGCATCCTAGACAAACTTAAACATGAGAAGTACATGCAAGGGGAGGTTAATGCAAAAACATTTTCCAGAGAAAACATTGTTCAACTTTATTACATAGAAATGCTCATAACCCATGTGTGTTCACTGGGCAGTTTGGATAGTATTAAAAGTGTCTACAACGAACTATTTCACATGAAACACTATCATTATTGTTTCTCAATTGAAATGTGCTGCATTTTCAAAAACTGATGCAATTATGGAAATGGAATAACACTATCTGCAGGTGTCATATGCTGTCCTGAGATAAATGTATTTGTAAAATGTAAAAAAACAAACAAATAAAACACATTTTGGAACATGGTGCTGCACAGTATTGTTTTGTAGCTACATTGAACTGTTGAAGAACAAGCATAACAGGAATGCAAACTGGGGGTCAAATCACAGCCTGACTGAAAACCTAGGAAGTGGCCTGAAGATAACGCATAGCTTCAACATAGTAAATATAGGCTTTTTGGAATTTTTGATGCATTATTTGATTGTGGCCTGTTAAAGTTGTGTATTCCTCAGAGTTTGTTTTGGAACTTACTAGAGTGTTTTGTCAGAAATCAGTGCCTGACCTCAAATGAATTGCCACAAATTCCCACAAAAACACTCCACTCTTGTGAAAAGCCTTAACAGAGGAGTGGAAGCTGTTATACCTGCAAAGGGGGGACCAACAACGTATTAATTTTGATGTATTTGAATACAATGGCATAAAAAGGTTCTGTTGGTGTATAGTCAGGCATCCCAATACCATTTCATTTTTGGGGGCATTTTTGTCCAGTTTATTCTCAGAAAGGATTCCGCATGATTACGTTAAATGAAATCAATACTTCATGTCAAGAAACTTACAAATGGCAGCCTTTATTTACTTATTTATGGTTGTCTATATATCCGTATGTCTGTGTTTGCATGTATGTTTTTCATGTAAAGTTATAAGAAAAGTAAATGAATTACCGACGGACATTGCAAGTGGTGGTGGCCTAGTGGGTAGGATGCTTGGCTCTTGCCTCTGGACCAAGAGATCATGGGTTCGAATCTTACCAACAGCACACCCCCCGAGTAAGAAACTTAAACCCAACTTGCTGTTGGGACACTGCCCCCTGCCGCTAGAGAATGGAAGTCGCTTTGGATAACTGTGTCTGCTAAATGCAGTAAATGTGAGTTAGCGAGAGTTTCTAGCCCACACAAAAAAGTAATGCGCTTCTAAAACACACATATTGGCAGTTGTACGAAAAACACATTTTGTGAATAGATAATACCTCATTTAATAAAATTTAAAACGGATATAATTATCTGGTCTCAGATGAATTCTTATTCTGGCGGCACCACCAGCTCTAAGAGACTTTAGGGGCGCTGTTCATGCCGGTGCAGCAGGTGGCGCTCATCGCCGTTGGATGCCCAGCAGCCTTCCTTTCCGGTTGAGGTTCTCCCACGCTACCGACTCGGAGTGTAGTGGAGCCGTTATGGTTTAGGTTTTTTTCTTCTTTCTGATTCAGTTTATCACCCAGAGTGAGGAGAGGACATTACTCTGAGACTGTAGTAGCTTATTGTCTACATCTGCATCTATACCGTAAGTAAAAATGAGCGCGTATTTGGTTTGTAGTCGAATGACTGTCGTGATAGGAGCCCGGGCCGGAGAGTGGATCTGAATTAGCCAAACACACACCGGCCAGCAGCCTGAACACTTTCACTCTCAGCCTGAACCGCCTTGACCGCTGGCTTTGTAACGTAGGACAGGTTCTAGATAAATGAATATAAATGATGTACGCCATACGTGAACACAGCACACCACACAGAGGAACTTCTTCCTCTGTATTTAACCCATTAACCCAAGAGAAGCAGCGGGCAGCCAGCAACACGGGCCCTAAGGGCCAGAGTGTGGGGACGGTACCTTACTTAAAGGTACCTCAGGGGTGCCACTAGCAGTCCTGGGATTCAAGCCCACTACCTTTTGATCGCAGGGGCATCTCTAACCACTAGATCACCAACTGCCCCTCACATTTTCTTGCTGTTTGCTACACTCTCAGCAGTTTCGTGTGTAAAGGACCAGTTTAGGTTTTTTCATTTTAGATTGTTTTGTGTCCAAGAATGATATGAAATATTAAAGTTTTTACCTTTCCATATGTAAACAGATTACGTTGGCTACAAAAGCCATAGAAAGTGAGAAACGTCTTGAAATGGTGTATGAAGATGATTGAAACTGTGTTTTTGGTCTTTCTTTAGTTTCCTCTGTTTCTTCTGTTCACTGGCAGAGTGAAGATGCCTGGCCTCAGCTGTAGGTTCTACCAGCACAGGTTTCCCGAGGTGGAGGATGTGGTGATGGTGAACGTTCGCTCCATCGCTGAGATGGGCGCCTATGTGAGCCTGCTGGAGTACAACAACATTGAGGGCATGATTCTGCTTAGTGAGCTCTCCAGGCGTCGTATTCGCTCTATCAACAAGCTCATCCGCATCGGCCGCAACGAGTGTGTCGTGGTCATCCGAGTGGACAAGGAGAAAGGTGGGTGGCATTCACATTCTTAGGTTTATATTTAAGTCTGTCCCTCATGTTTGTGTTGAGTGTGTGGTATGGTATTCCGTGTCACTGTGTACTATATATATAAATTGCTGAGATGATAAAGGATAAAGCTCGACTTTTGTAAACCCTACCTGAATTTCTGTTAATATTTGTTACAAAATTAGTGAATATTTTTCTTAATATTTTAGCACTGAAATGCATGAAATCATATATTGCCACAAAAAAGCTGTGACATCTGGACTTTGTCTGCCACGCCCACTAAGCGCCGCAACCAAGCATAAACAACCCATCACAAAGGTGAAGGGTTGTGGCCCAGAGGTCACAAACACAAAAGAGGGGGAGGGGGTGGGGGGTTTCCTGGATATTTTCACACCTTGTCGCAGTGTCCCAATACTTTTGGTCCGTGACCTTCCGGGTTGCTTGTCCACGGGGAATTTATGTTCGAATACGGGTTTACCTTTACATTTTCTTGAAGGGTAATGCATTACACAGAGTTTAAAATTATATTAAAGTGTTCTGAGACCATATTATGGGTTTACCCCTTTTTTTTTTTAACCAAAACACAATACGGGACACTCGCATAACTCATGAAATGGGCACCTCATCCCTTCAGTCCCTTCCAGACTTGTGACTGTTGGCTTTGTCACACTGCTGCATTTTTTTTTCTGCTTGTTGTTGGTGTGCTGTTGTGACGCAGTTTAATATAACATCCCTGACTGTAGGATGCATTAGTGTTTCGCTTTAAGAAAGCTGTGGTCAGAACCTCTGCAAGCTGTTTGTGTTCTCCACAATCCTCTTGCGATCCGATTTTCCAAGATGTATTTTAAAACATGGGGTAAACTCAGTGTGTCATCTCTAGTTAATTGTATTCCTTCTTTTCCCCTTTAGGTTACATTGATTTATCCAAAAGAAGAGTGTCCCCAGAAGAGGCTATAAAGTGTGAGGACAAGTTCACGAAATCTAAGACTGTAAGTACACCTCAAACTTTTTTGCAGGGATAAGTTGTTTGCCCTTAAAGACCTTCGCCATTAAGTGAAGTGAAAGTGACCATTTGTCATACGTGAACACACCACTGCACACAGTGTGAACAGCACAAAATTCTTCCTCTGCAT
>JBBPDE010000001.1:32583119-32593421 GCA_037974605.1 Nannopetersius ansorgii
CCACAAACAGGAAGTTAATATCACCAACCATTCCCATTTTATTAAGGTGTATCCATATAAATGGCCCACCCTGTAGATTAAATACAGTAAATATGTATGTAATTTAGAGAACGGGGGTTACAGTATATACATTTCTTATATATATATTTCTCTATCTATTTAGATTTTTATTTATTTGGTGTTATATATATTTAGAGAATTTAATTCATTATCTGGCATCCTAAGTACTAATCTGATGTTGGTGACAGTGACCTCATTACAACTTACAATTATAATCATGGCTTCTTACATAACAATTTTATTTAACTGTTCCAAAAAATAACATACTGAGCACTGTGATAACAATGAATACAGGTACAATTAAGCAATATCATTTTTAAAAGTGCCCCATTCCCATATCATCAAATATCTTCATAGTAAAAAACTAATGTCATTGCCAGTAGGAATAATGTACAGTGCATGGCATCATCTAAACTGTCATCCAGTGCCCCCTACTCCTAAAATAATGAATTATATTCTTCTGTAAACTGGACTGTAAACTGTATTTTGGGCGTGAACAGATAACAAATAACAATTGTGAGCACTGTGGCAAACATTTAATAAGAAGTTCGATTAGTAAGAGGCTATCATCAATACCCCTTAATAATCATCATAAGTAAAAATGAAATCATTACTAGTTGCAATAAGATAGAATTCACCACTGTCTTGTATTGCCTCCCATTCATAATAATATAGATCATATTTGTCACGCTTCAGTCCAGATAAGAAGGAGTAGAAAGAGGCACAGACGCAGACTGTCATACTGAAGGTGATTGACTGAGCTGGACTGGACTGAGCTGAGTTGGACTGACCTGGGCTGAGTTGAATTGGGCAGAGCTGACAGCCGAAGTCTTGGGTGAAGATGATCTGATAGCTGCTACTCGAGCTGCCACTATCAGTGCATTACTATCAGTGCGTTATGCAGATGCTGGAGAAGAGGAATGGAGGCTTGAAGTCATCCTGGGGGCCACCATCTTGGCTCTGCCACGTCCAGCGTGTGTCAGAGACGCTGCAGTAGCCGAACAGTGGGTTGAATGGCGCGCCGGAGATGCTGACAGTGATGGACAGCGAGCCCCAGTGGCTAAGGGGGCCGCCATTTTGGATCCAGCCCGGGATCCTCTCCTCCTGGGGTCTTCCAGTCAAACTGGAGATGGGAAGATCCTTCGGTCGGCCACTCCAGCCACTCCTCCTACTCTGAATTAACGTACCACAAGGACTACCCCAAGGGTTAAATTGACTCGGTCCGGTCGACTCCCTTACCACACGCTTCCTGTGCTTACCACACCCCGAGTCCCCTGGATGCATGGTCCAGTCTGCTGTACCACGGGGATGAGAGCATTCTGTCATGCTGTGGCCTTGTCCGGATAAGAAGGAGTAAAAAGAGGCACAGGCACAGGTGGCCAAACACTAAGAATATACAATATAAGGATAATGACACAGACAGAAACATAAGTAAAAGTATGCTCTCATAACTAAAACTAAGGATTAACCAACTAATAGTGGACAGAATATTAAAGGGGAAAGCTCTATGATTAGGAGGAGGATTGTTCACAGTCCTACAGTGACCTCTAGCGGTCACTGACTGCTATCATGACAATATTCTCTGGTAAACTAGACTATAAACTGTATACTGGACAGTATTTTCCACTGATGGCTGCTGCCTGGTCTTAACTTTTTAAAATACATGAAGCAAAGTTGAGTTTAATGACTATGAAATTGGGAGAAATGTTGTGAATGTTAGATTTGGTTAAATGTTGTCACGTCATTTTAATTTGGCTTTAGTAATTAGAGATGCATAACCCTCAAGGAATATTGTATTCTATGTGCTATGTAGTAGGTGCACTATGTACATCCCAAATGACGTAAGCCAAATGAGCATGGCATAATAGTGAATGGGGAAACAAAGGGGAAGGTACACCTCATCCCCTAGGGTTGGATGATATGGAAGAAAAATAGGGGCAATTACAAAAAATAAAAGTACAAAAGAAGTCAATGAAACATCACAGGTCATATTGGTATTTATTGTGATCAACAATTATATTCTAGTGCCTGTTGAGGACCACTTGGAGGCTTTTGTCACCACTTTCAGATTTTCTGAACAAGTTTAAGAGAAAATAGCAAATTTACAGGAGCTTGAGTGATCTGACAGTCTGCAGTAGATTTGAACATTGTGTCCTCAGGAATGTAGTTGACTTTATAGTTGCCTGATTTTATTGTTTTTTATAAATATCTGATGGTGGTGAAGAATGTGTGGGACACATTTTGAGTAATCACAAAGTAATAGTAAATATTGTTCAAAACTTTGTATTTTGTAATACATATTATAATGTACTTTTTCATGTGGTAACAATGTTTTTGAATTCAATTATTACTTTTTTTTCCCCAAGGACAACTGATTTTGTAGGCAGTGGTCCAGCATATAATCATTAAATTAATAAAAAATATTTTTATTCATAAAAATGTTTTTCATTTCCAACAGAATGAGCACTTTTCTTAGTGGGACATGTTTTTGCCATGATGTGAATCAGTTTTGTGATTAATATTTATATATATGATATATAATAAAGATACCAATAATCAAGTAATAACCAGTAACAGTTACCTGTTTACTACTTGAAACTCCAAATAATATCTGACTATCAATGTCATTCTCTCAGCTGCCCACTGACTTTCAAGAGAGGGTGAGTTCTCACATACAGAAGTATGGACATGCAAAGAGCAAAGGCCTGTGCCACTCCTCCTACTCTGATGTGGTTCCCACTGCAGTCATTGCCAAGGTACTAGAGAAACCTGAGTCAGGTAGTAGCTGCCCAGTCACACGTGTACCCAGCCCACAGAGACAAGATGCGCACATACTGCCAGACAGTAAAATGGCCATTGCGGACACCCTCCGCCACCATGTTTACAAGTCCTCAGACATATACTGCAGTGACACAGCACTATATTGTCCCATGGATGAAAGACGACAAGACCGTTGGCAGGAACGTCGGCAAAGTGTGGAACTTCATGGTCTGGAACCTACCATTGTCCAAGCCCAGTACTCCAGTGACAGCAATCCAGAAGACTACCAAAACAGCTTCTCCCAGAATGATGTCGCATTCCATGACTTTGCAGCCAGATCTGTTCCGGCCTCCAGCTCCAACTCCAACTTTAGTGTGGCCTCAGATGAAAAGAGTCATGCTCACAGTAGCAGCTTTTTCTCCTCTAACGTGAAAGGATATATGGACTGGCGAGAGGGTGATTATGTGCAAAAAACATCCTCATATGAGAAGGAAAGCCCTGGGTTTGCTAAGTCACAAGGCATCCACCACAAGGCCCAAAGTCCACAAAAGGGTAACTACCCAAATTATACTGAAAGATTATCATCCTACAGTGAACCCTACCACTCACCACAGCGCACATCCTGCCACAACATGGGTTCCTCCAGTGTTACAAGACAGAACTCAAGCAGCACACACATCCCTGATGTAAAGACTGGGGTTTGGAGGCAGATAAGCGTGAAAGATGGCAACACCTTCCCCTACTACAGCCTTGGCTGTGTTTCTCCATACAACTTTGCAATGGATCCAGCCAAGATCAAACAGGGACCCATATATAGCAATCTCCAAGAGGGAGATGATGTCTTTCACAACCATATGTACGATGCCTGCCCCATCACCTCACCTGGCAACAGCCCAGCAGCAAAAAACAAGCGTAGTCTGGATATATATAATACTGATAAAGGACCAATGAACCGATCAAAGGACAACATTAAGGAGTCCAATAAGACCATTAAGACCAGCCTCTTTCTTCTCGGAACCTCAAAAGACAAGGAAAACAAGGCAGGAAATGTTAACAAAGAATACACAGATGTAAGTCCCAACAATTCAGACAAACCATTAAACAAACATTTCTTGGATATGTCCAATGTACCGCACTACCAACTGCTAGGGTCACAGAGGAAGATTTCTATGCAGCCCCAAAAATTTGGAACCACAGGACTCAGTAGAAAGGACAGTCTCACTAAGGCACAACTGTATGGGACATTGCTTAATTGAGATTATATTGGTAGTAACACATTTATGGCAGTTTGTGAATGAGAGGGGTTTATGATGAAATGTTTGAAAGACGTTTAGCTGTTTAAAATCCATGTTTTATTTGTTGTGTGTCAGCCATATTTGCATGTGAGAGCAATACTCAGTTCAAAAGTCAACATACTGAATAATTTGCAATATTTAGACTACACTTATTACAATATGTCATATTTTTGTATTGACGCTCACTGTCCATTTTATCAGCATCTCTTACCATTTAGGTGGGCACTCAGTAGTTTATAATTATTCACCCTCTAGTCTCCATCTGTGGTCAGGATACAGCTTACCTGGATATTTATCAGAGGACACAGGATGCTGTTGGTTGGATTTGTTTGGTTGCTGTGCTATCCTCAGCCCAGCAGTGACACCAAGCTGCTTAAAAACTCCAGCAACACTACTGTGTGAGATCCACACACTCATAGGAACATCAGCATTCCACTACCTTGTAAGTGGCTGTGCTGAGAATGATCACTTAAATAACACCTGCTCACTGGTGGTGTTGTGAGAGTCCTGACTAATTAAATGATGCTCTGACTGCAGCATCTTGGTTAAATAGTTGACTCGGATTTAAGCTGTTTTTCAGGTAAGAAACAGTTGTGGACTTCTTAAGCACTGATGTACGTCGCTCAGGATAAGAGCGTCAGCTAAATGCCGTAAATGTAAATGTAACTGGTCAAAGGTTAACAAATGATGCAGAGAAACAGATGGACTACAGCATGTAATTGTAAAGTATATTGTGTAATTGTGGTTAGTGATTATGATCAAATGTGAGTGTAGAGACAAAGGTTAATGTATCGAATGAAACGCATAACTGATGTATACATACTTTGTATATTGCCCTTTTTTGCTGTCAGAAGTTTAGAAATTCAACACATTTGAGTTTGTCTATTGCCTGTTGTACTTCAAACATTTTGTTGTATTCTGTCTCCAAGCATCCCCTGACAGGTTATTTGTAGTTATAGAACATTTTGGACCTAAATAAAAGTTAAAAGCTCTGAAAGCTTTAGAGGTCCTTATGGCACAGTTAATAGCATTTGGTTTATGAATGAGGATAGAAAGATTTGCATGCATGATAGTTCTGTGACAAGAATTGCATTAATTTGTATTTTAGCATGACCTACTTTGGGGGCCTCTTCATTTCTTGTCAGGGATTGGACATGAAAATCATTTTTGCTTTAGATCTTTGGCACTGCTGATTAATGGGCACTGTCCTTAACAAATATATTATAAATGCATAAGGTACAGCAGTTGAAAAGACAAGGATATCAGATTAGTCATTAGAGCTGTGCAGCAATTTATAACTGATTTCAGGAGTAGTGGAAGAGGAACAGGAACAAGTCTGTCAAGAACTTTCACAGATATTTTTGAAAATGCATGAAAGAGGGCGCTCAAAGGGAGAAATAAATATATAGGGAGCAATAAAAGCATAAGCACTGATGGTACAAAAATAAAATAATTAAAAATAGTTTAAATACAATATATAGAAAATATGAGGAGTGCAAAAGCTGGATATGGGAGCAGACTAGGGACAAAATTAAACAGATTAGGTTAGTTTGAAAGAGAATCATTGCTGTGGATATCTTAAAGGAGGGCCTTCCAGAGATGGGGGGCAGCATAGGCATAGATCTGAGAGTATGGGAGGGTGCGTAAATGTGTAAGAGGTCAGAAAGGCACAAAGATGGCAGGTTATTTTGTGCCAATAATTCTGCTAATTAAAGTTCTTTGGCCCACTCATGTTCGATTTTGGGGTGTCTATATAACCCATTACCCAAGGTAAGCTCAAAAATGGAAGTTTGATTCAGGCAACAGCTTAAAACATTAGCCTAAGACAGAACAGCTCAGCATGATTTAGGCAAACACTTAGCTTGGATTCAAAAGTGTTTGACACTACTGTTATTTTATTGTAAACCAGCTTAAAACCCTTCAAGTGTTGATTAAACTAACAGAACAAAAATAATCAAATATTGGTCTACTGTATTGTGCTTACCTAGGTCTGGTGTGTGAAGGTTAGTAGTATTACCCACTGTTATACCAAGTGCATGCATGCATGATTATAAATGAGGGAATTGTTGCTGTTAATGCATTTTCCTACTGTAACCCTTTAAACCAGTGGTCCCCAACCCCCGGGCCTCGGACCGGTACCGGGCCGTGGGCCATGTGGTACCGGTCCCTGTGCTGCACAGAAAAAAATTGTGTTGTCGGCTCATTGTTATGAAAATGCTGTTAATAAAGCAGTGAGTACACATTGGATTTACATTTATTATTATATTTTAAAGATACCCCTTTATTATATTTTTATAATATCCCCATTTTATGCGTATAATTTATTTTTATTGTGACGAGCGGCAAAATCAGGCGACACATAAGCGGATGGATCCATTTCTTTCTCTTTTATTTTTCTAATAGCAAGCAACACACCACACTCCAACTCTACCAACTCTCCAACTCAGTGCTAGGCACCGCCCCTCCCCTTATATACACCCCCCAAAAACCCGCGGGTTGCTATGGTGATGGCCACGTGTGGGCCATCACCCCCCAATTCACCCCAACCTACCCTCTAAACCCACACGGACCCCCCGCACAGGTCACGTGGCACTCCTGCTCGCCACAGTATAAATGTATATACGTATATTTATCTGCCACTCTGCCACAAAGGCCAGGCCGTGAAAATAGTTTCTGATATTAAACTGGACGAAATAAAGGTTGGGGACCACTGCTTTAAACCATCACCAGCTCCAGCCTGAAGCCCAGCTGCTCGCTAATTGTATATGACAGACTCCGTAATTGTAGGTCTCAGTTGCGGAAACACCTAACAAAAAAGTTTTTCAACATTCTGGCAATATAGTAATATAGTGCAGCTATAACAAAATGCATTGCTTTTTAAGAAATGCAACAAACGAAATACACTACTCACAATAAGTTAGGGATATTGAATTTAATGAAATAAGTAAAAGTTCCCTTTGATATTATTAATAATGTATGGGCAAAAACACCATTTTCTTTAGTTTAATATCTATTACCCCAAAAATTTAGACAATAACAGGGACAGCCCCAAATAACAAAAATGGACAATGTCAGTAGAGGGTGTTTCCACCATTTGCCGCAATGACAGCTTGACAGTGATGTCTCATGCCCCTCACTAGCCTCATGATGATGTTCTGAGGCAATGCGTTCCACTCTTCCACAAGTGCTACACGCAGTTCTGCCAGGTCATGTGGGGGTGGGGTATGATCATCCAGTCTCTGCTTCAACTGATCCCAGACGTGCTCTGGTACAGGTACTGGTCATCGTTGCAGTCTGTATCTCATGGGGCTCCACTCCTGGGTCTCTCATGAACTCTACCAGTAGTTCTGTGTCTTGATGCATGACATTTTGAGACACACCAAGTTCACAAGCAACATCTGACCGCCTGCCACCGACTCGAAGGCGCGCCATGGCCAGGTGGAGCTGCTCGTCCATTAAGTGACGTTGTGTGTTCATGGCTGTTTGAATGATGAACTTGGAATGACTTACTGACAACACCAGCTTTTTATACCCACAGAATGTTGAAATTGATGCCACATTAAAGAACGTTGTCTTTTATTATTGGCCCCAATATAAGGCACACCTGTACACAATGAGACCATTACATGGAAAGTACAAAATGAGAAGTGTATCACCTCAATACAATCGCTTCCCTATCCCAAAAATGTCTGAAGTGAAACAAACACCGTATGTGTGACAGTCACTAAGTCTCTCACGATATCTCTTACTTATTGTGAGTAGTGTAAAACAGAGAATCTCTCAATGGAAATGATCAACATTGTTCTTTATTTGACAATTTCAAAAAGTTGAACTGGGATGTAAATATGTGCAAGATTTCTTTGTCACTGTCTTGGTAACATTTTTGGTAATTATTTGCATGTTTGGTAACATTTTTAAATATCTTATTTACAAGCCTGTTATTTTTCTTATTATCCTAGATGTTTCTCTATTCACTGTTAAAACTTCTGGTCCTTTTCTACCTCAGACTTCTGAATGTTTCCATTGCTTGCATATTTTATAATTCTACTGTATGTTCCTTTAACAAATAAATATGAATAACAAACTCATTTAAAAAGCCTCTGTCCATACATGATAACAGCACAGACATAATGCCATATAGAAATGCACATTAATAGTAAAAACAGCATCAAACACTCCCCTGTCAGCGCTGTCCAAGAAGCTGAAAAGGACAACACCAGCTTTCGGCAAGACTACATTGCCCCTTCAGAACATTTGTTTTGGACCGTCAGGAAGACGGGTGCGATGATGAGACGGGTACACCAGCAGCTGATCAGCAGCTCCCTTCAAGGAGGAGCAAGCGCCCTGTATTTGTTCATGCTCACGCCAGAACACCACAACCTCTTCTTACCTTAACAGGTTCGAGCTTTGAGGTATGACCCTGCTCCAGACCCAGATGCCAGCAGCCTCCAGGGCCACCTGTTGCACCAAGAGCATCTCTACCCCGAGCACAGCTGAGCCCTAACCAACCTTAACTGCACCCCTTCACAACACAGTAATTCAATAAATTTGCATCACTCCCTCACTTGGGTGGTTGGAAGCCTTACATCTACTCTGTGCATTTCTAGGTGGCGCTACAGTAGTTAATAACAAATATGGATACAACTCCAGAGATGGGGGGGGGGGATCTTGCTGTGCAATAAACTTCATAGTAAAATAAAATACTGAACAAAATTTCTTCATAACATTTATTTTGAACTTCAAGATATTTATTACCATGTTAAACAACTTCTAAGTGTTTTGTGGCACACTCAATGTACAGGTATATCAAATCATTATTGTAACTATTGAACTACATTACAGGTACATTAGAAGTATATTAAAAGGTTTGTGGTAATTAACAAAGTAGTTTAATACAATGCTTTATAAACAGCAACATTGTACAGTTTATTGAAAGTTGACAAATTGAAGCAAACACTTACTTTTGAAATAATCTTAGAACTGTCCTCTAAAAAACTAATATAAGATACTGAAAGTCAGTTCCAAATTTTGATTTCTCCTCCCCAATCGCATGTGGCAACCACAGCAGGAAGTAGAGGGTGAAACGACACACACACACAGGCCTGCTGATGAGCCTGGAGTCTGAGAGCGTTCTGTGCACTCTGAAAATCATAAAAGTGCATGTAGCCAGTAGAACTACCTGAAGCTAGCATGGTTCCATCTGGAGACAACTCGCACTGTATGGCATAACCTTCCACCTAGAACACAGAAACATGAAGGGTCAATATTCTCATCTGCATCCTTGTCTAACTGAAATTAATCACTTTTCTTGTTTCATAGATCAGTTAACACGGTGCACTCTGACTTGGAGACACAAAGCATTAAACTCCCTTACTTTGTGTCCTTCAAATCTCTTCCTCTTGTTCATCTGGTAGGGCTTTTGGGCTGAGAATATCGCAACATAGTTTCCATTGGTTTGAGCAACAAAGCAGTCCTCCTGTGGGTGCAGAGCCAGGCTGGGACACGTGTATCTCTCCTGTTTCAATCCCAACAATACAGTGTCATTTTAAAAAATTATTTGTACATTTTTCAGACTCAAAACTCTATATTTTCAGGGTCTTTAACAATCTATGAGAAACAATGTATTTCCCTTTACTGCAATTTGTACATATTGGCTACAAGATAGATAAAACCTCCAGTCATGTTTTTCTAGCAGTTTTCCATTAGTTCAAAATAAAATTTTACAACAGTTCCTGATTTAAACAGATCATTCATCACAATCATTTTAAAGATATTTGATACATTTGCTGCAATGTCTACTATGTCCATTATGCGTCTAAACCTGAGTATTTCAAATCCAGCTATCTAACAAAAGCTTTTAATACTGTTAAAAAGTACTAAGCCAATAAAAGAAAAAGTACTCTAAACAAGGCAGCCGTGACTTTGGTTACATGTTTTTACTTGTTGCTGTGGTTACTGTATTTTTCCAGTTATATACTGTATCATCTGACTGCTAGGGGGGGCACCTAAGTAGTGCACAAAAGCAAAACTTTGTCTTCAAAGGGACTGTCATTTGCAGGAAAAGAAAAATGGGTTCGCCTTTCCCAATTCATCAAAACCGTGACTTATCTCTGAAAATACAGTACCACCAGAAGGTATTCACACCATTCAGTTCTTCTGCATTTTGTTACGTTACATGCTTGGTCTA
>JBBPDE010000001.1:32593521-32607633 GCA_037974605.1 Nannopetersius ansorgii
CTGAAAATACAGTACCACCAGAAGGTATTCACACCATTCAGTTCTTCTGCATTTTGTTACGTTACATGCTTGGTCTAAAATAGATTTGAGTATAGTTCTCAAAGATCTACACGAAGTGCCCCATGATGACAAGGTGCCTAGGCACAGTGGCACAGCGGACAGCACCCCAGAGATGTAGCCAAGCCCTACCTCCAGGCCCGCAAGCCAGCTCCCCCTGCCCACGTCAAGAAGCGGAGCATTTTTATGTGTACTTATATTTGCTTTTCCTGGGAAAGAAAAAAAATACATACACACAAAAAGTGAGGAAATAATGATTTGATCCCCTGCTAAATTTGTAAGTTTGCTGACTTACAAAGAAATGAACAGTCTAACTTATGGAGACAGAATACCAACCAAAAATCAAGAAAAAACAGGCCACTCTATGACCTTAATGTGCTTATTTTTTAGCCACTTCTTTGCTACCTTGGCAGTATGTTTTGGGTCATTGTCATGCTGCAAGAGAAAGGAGACATTTTTCGTGTTCTGGCTGACAGAAGGAGGTTCTTGTCCAAGATTCATGGCCCCATTAATTGGTCCCTCAATGCGGTGAATCCTGTCATCCTGTACCCATAGAAGAAAAACATCCAGAACCTCCATGCTTGACTGTGGGGATGGTGTTCTTCGGGTCACGCTTAGCATTTCTCTTCCTCCTAACATGGCAGGTCGAGTCGATGCCAAATGTCTCATCCGGCCACAGCACTTTCTTCCAAGCCTTATCTTACTTATTTTGGTGTTCACTGCAAAGCTTAAGATTGGCTGTACATGTGCCTTCTTGAGCATGAGGACCTTGCAGACACTGGAAGATTTCAATCCATTATGATGTCCAGTCCAACTTTATTTGTTAAGCGCTTTTTGTAAACACAAAGGACCAAAGTGCTGTACATGATAAAATATAAATAGCATACAATATAAAAACAAAAATAAATAAATAAACATAAAACTCACGTTACATCAAATGTTACATAAAAATCAGCATCTCACAAAATGTTGAAGGCCAAGGAAAAAAAGGGGGTTCTTTAAAAGACAATTAAAATCAGTAACAGAGGAAGCCTGTCTGATGTGCAAAGGCAACCCATTCCAAATTTTCAGGGCGGCTACAGCAAGGGCATGATCCCCTCTGACTTTCCGTTTGGTTTTTGGCACGCTCAACGAGGTAGGGGGGAGCAAGACCATTTAAGGCTTTAAAAGTAACTAAAAGGATCTTAAAATCTATCCTAAAATGTAGGGGGCAGCCAGTGCAATGAAGCTAAAATGGGGGAAATATGCTCATGTTTTCGTGAGCCCGCTAAGAGACGTGCTGTTGCATTCTGTACCATCTTAAGATGAGAGATGAAGGACATTCTGGGCTGATCACTCACCTTTCTCATCATCATCCTCACCCCATGAGGCAAGATACTGCATGGAGTTGCAGACTGAGGGCAACTGATGGTCATTTCTCACCAAGCTTCTTGCTGATGGTCTTGTAACCCATTCCAGCCTTGTGCAGGTCTACAATCATGTCCCTGACCTCCTCTGACAGCTCGTTGGTCTTGCCCATGGTGGTGGAGAGGTTGAAATGGAAGAAACTGATTCTGTGGATAGGTGTTCTTTATACACACAATCAGTTAAGTTCAGGAGTATCTGTAACTAACAGATTAATTGTTATCTGTGTGTAACATGGGCACACAGCCAATTTGTGGTAGCCAGACGTCTGGTTTGGTTGTAGGTGATCAAATACTTATTTCACTCAATGACATGCAAATCAATGTATAACTTTTATGTAACTTTTTTTCTTGATTTTTAGTTGATATTTTGTCTTTCTCTCCATAAAAATGAAACTACCTCATAAATAAGAGAATGTTCTTTTTTGGAAGTTATCAAACTTACAAACAAAACAATCATTATTTCCCCTCTGTACATACATATATTCCACATAGAGGGGCGGCGGGTGACCAGGAAGTGGCTGGAGCCTCATCTGTGCGTGGCCTCTTCAATGTGCCAGGCATACACAGACAGACACCCACCCTCATGAGAAAAGGTGGCCTGAGGCTGAGATCCACCGCCCACTATATATCCCTCCCCCTGCTAACTTTCATCCCAACCCTAACAGTGTTGTTCCTCCAGGTTCCCAGCAAGTGCTGGGCTCACACGCAAAATTTCTCTATATTTGGCTGCTGTCATCTCTATGCAGACTAGTATGCAGTTTAATTGGGTCTGAAAACATGTTTCACTTTGCCATTATAGACCATTTTGTGTAGATTTTCTAATAGAAAAATATATTCAAATCTGTTTTATAAGTCAGTAACATAAAATGCGGAAGAAGGGATGCGAATACTTTTTGGTGGCACTGTATGCGGACATGGCAGGTAAATGAAACAAGATTCTGCACAATTTTTAGGTCATTGTTAAATTGAAAAAGCTGACTATATTAACATTAACTGGATTTTTTACTTTTATCTCTTCCATCGAAGCACATGTTCTGACAGCTCCCAGGGAGATTTGATCTGCTCTTAAGTCTTTTACACAAACATATTAAATATATACTAGAGAAACTAAGCTAGAACACATTTGATGAGCTAATTTGAAGACAAAACAATTTTGTTTTTGTTCACTGCATAGGTACCACCATGGCAATCTGAATGAATGACTGGATGACTGACTTTAAAATACACATTTTTAGAAGCACATGCATATTTGGCATTTATTTACAACTACCTCCAGCTGAAATGCACTGAAATAGGCTAACAAAGAGGGTACGAATAGCCAGTCATTTTGACAGAGTTTATAAGCAGAAGTTCTTACATGGAATATTTGATTGGAAATTTTGGCAGCAGTTATAAAGTCCCAAGCAATAAGTGTCCGATCTGCAGAGTCTCGACTGACCACATCACTGCTTGTTACAAATTCTTTCCCTTCACCCAGAAATAAGATATCCAGAGACTGCTGAATCCCAGCCCTGTATACTCTCACCACCTGAAATAAGAAAATTTAAGGACAATAAATCTGGATACTAATTCCAAATATACAGTGAAACTTACTTGATCACCAGATGTCCTCTACACCAGTGGTCCCCAGCCTTTATTTCGTCACGGACCGGTTTAATATCAGAAATTATTTTCACAGCCCGGCCTTTAAGGAGTGGCCGATAAATATACATATATTATACAAATAAATGAAACGCATAAAAATGGGGATATTTTAAAAATATAATAATGGGGTATCTTTAAAATATAATAATAAACGTAAATCCAGTGTGTACTCGCAGCTTTATTAACAGCTAACAACAAGCCAATAACAAAACACAGGTAACATCCACAAGGTTTTTTTTTTTTCTGTGCAGCCCGCGGACCGGTGCCACATGACCCACAACTTGGTACCAGTCCGCGGCCCGGGGGTTGGGGACTACTGCTCTATACTTCTCTAATAAAAGGTGTCTATTTTACCTCTTTAGTAGTATTACTGAGAAGATTATCAGACTTTACAGCAATTTGCAGATTTTTTTCCCCTATACATGCATGTACAACAAGAGACAAATACATTCTAAAATGTTGTGACTTGAAAAAAAAACACTATGCTAAACACAATTGCAAATCATAAATTCTTTTGCGTTTATAATTATAAATATTATATATATTTTTCCATATCCAATCCAAAGCTAATATTAAGTCCCTACACTTGAAACAAAAAACTGACCTTGGATGAACGGGAATCCCATGCCTTGATCTCAGTGCTGAAGCCTCCACATAGGAAAACACTAGGATCCGAGGGCTGAAAGGCAATACAAGTCACCTTAAATTGGTTCTCCACCTTGACAATGACCTGACCTGGGAAGAGGACAAATCCAACAGGTTACTCACAATAAACATTTGACACTAATGATCAGAGCCAAACCAGGGAGAAAGCTTTCCAAAGTGAAAATATGAACAGAGCACAAAGTAAAGCATCATTTCAGAAGCCAATTCTTGTAAACGTTTACATCATCATATTAAATATTTGATTTAAACTTTGAATTTTATCATATAATGTACTCTTATCCAACGTTGAAAAATGATAGCTGATGTGAACAAATGTGAAATTAAATAAAATTATATGCTGAATTGTGGTCTCTAAATGTTTGGAAGTTTTAGCTACTTTTCTAAATAAAACAAAAGTCAAATAAAAGTACACCAACTTTAACACTGTCACCATACAGACTCAAAATTCGTATAGAAACAGCATTTTTAAAATCATTTTTCAAAGACCTTTCTTTAAAGAATTTTTAAAACAGATGGCATCACCAATTAGCTATGCCATTAAAACCACTTACAGGTGAAATAAATAACATTGAGCAATATCATCTGTTAACAGTTATATTAGGCAGCCACTGAAGTGTTCTTAAACTTTGTTGTGTTGGAAACCAAAAAAACACCAAATGTAAACATCTGAGTGAGTATGACAAGGGATAAATTGTGGTGGCTAGACGACTGGTAATATACCCAGTAACTTGCCGTATGACTGAGGGAGCACACTTACGGCAGACGCTTTTTGATCCATTCCCTAACTACAGGGGACAGTCTCCCTGGAGCAACTTCGGGCTAAGGGTCTTGCTCAGGAACCCAGTGGTGGCAGAGGCAAGTATCCTACCCACTAGGCTACCATCTCATATATATTTATAAATATATGTGTATATATCAGGAGTATCCGTAATTAATAGATTGATTGTAATCTGTGTGCAACATGGGCACACAGGTAGTCTGTGGGAGCCAGAAATCTGGCTGATTTGTCGTGGATCAGAAACTTATTCCACTCAATGACATGCAAATCAATTTATAACTTTTATGTAACATGTTTTTTCTTGATTTTTGGTTGATATATACAGATATATATATATATACATAAATATTCTGTATCGTATCAGTCCGATCCTGACCTAAATTATCAGAAATTGGGAAGGAATAAAAATTGTAAATCAATTTCCGGTAAAAATTACGGAAATGAATTACAGTATGTATAACGTGATTTGCGATGTGCATAACGCAAGAAGACGCATCATGTGATAAGACTTTGTGTGTGAGACTTGCCAACATGTTAGCAGTTTGGAGTTACATCAGACTCAAAAAAAAAAAAGGCAAGACTGACGAATGTATTGAGACACCTCGCCCAGGTGTCCCAATACTTTAGGCCCCCACGAACATGCTCGTGGCTTTTCTAGGTGCAGCAACTATCAATCTCTGTGAAACTTCACAGTTAGATAGGGCTCAATAAGACCTTTCCAAAGACCTTTCGTTTGCTGCTGGAGATTAAGAGTCATTTGCCGAAAAACGTTCACCTCGTCCAGGTGTCCCATTACTTTTGTCAGCGATGAGCGGTTTTCGGCTAATAACTCCAAATCTCCGGGAGCTATTATGGCGAACAAGGGGTCATTGGAAAGGGGTCACCGAGCCCTATCTAACTGTGAAGTTTTACATTTAGAATTCTAGATATATATTTTCATATTTATCATTTAGATTTAAATCCTCCATGTTGGTGAGAGGATATCACAGCAGTCCAGCCCCCTGCTAAGTAACAGCCAATTGTAATTATATGGGGCATGGCAAATTAGCATATCTCGTCGTTTGTAAAAATGCTACATCCACAGCCTCAATGTCCAGAGCCTGGATGTTCAGTGGTTGCAGTGAAGGACGTCAGAACCGTTCCCTGTTGGGGCCCAGTACTGCTCGACGCACAGCCCTGAGTTCTCACATACTGTGGTCGGTTAGTGAGGCAGTCCAGCATCCATGTGCTGAGGTGATGGTCTATTCCTGTGTACTCCAGCTTGTCCCTCAGGATTGTGGGAAGGATTGTGTTGAGGAAGGAAACGACGTAGGAGGTGGATGACAGCATTATCCACTCCAATGCCAGGCTGGTAGGCAAACTGAAGTGGGTCCAGTGATGAGGTCACCAGGGGTTAAGCAAGGACTAGCTGCTCCAAGGTCTTCATCAGGTGGGATGTCCGAGCCACCGGCTAGTAGCTGTTGAGCTCCTTGATACCACACAAGAGGTTTTCCAGAACCGTGGTACTCTCCCCAGCTTCAGGCTCAGGTTGAAGATGAGCTCCATCACCCCACAACTTTGAGCTGATGCCATCTGGAGCCGCTGCTTTCCTGGCTTCAGGAAACATCTTTTCCGAAGTGTTCTAGACCTCAGACTGGGGCAAAGGTTTACATCCCAACCGAAGAACGACCTAAAGGACACCAGCAAGACAATAAAGGAATGGCTTCAGGAAAAATCTGTGAATATCCTGGAGTAGACCAGCCAGAATCTGGACCTGAACCAAAGCCTCCGATGCTTCTCATCCAACCTGGTCTGAAAGATCCTGTAAAAGGTCTGAAAATCTTAGTTAAATGATTCAATACATAACTGTGTGAGTGAGTGATGGAGAGAAAGGCAAGCACCAGCCTGCTGGATTCCCTGAAAAGGATCTGCAATGTTATTTAGTAATGTATTTATTTGGTCAAGTATATTTAAAAACTACACCTTCAACCCCTACAGTAACATAAGGAATGCTCATGTTCGGTTTCACAAGGGAACTAGAAAAGAGATTTTGCTTCATTGGTTGTTACATAAAAAACATAACGTGTCAAAAATGACTAAAATTAAAAAATAATAATAATTAAAGATCTACTTCCACATAAAGATGCAAATAATGGATGTGCAGTTAGGGAATTCCCTGGTGGTTGCTATGTGTAACTGTCTTGCCTGCAACACCCTGGTCAGCGCCCACTAGAGGCCGTCTGACCTGTCGTGACTTTTTGGTATCGTGTGTGTACACCGGGTTTCTGACTTGGTTTCATTGTTTTCAGCTGTCTGGTTTTTCACATTATGTTATGTTCTGTTCCTATTTGTTCCTGGTTTAGTCTGTATATTTAGGTTTTCCCTGGGTCATCTAACCGTCCTATGGTAGAGTTAATGTGTTATTTTTCAGTTTGATTTGTGTTTTGCCCCTTGTGCCTCTTGTGTTTATAAATGAAGCTCAGATGGAAATCCACGCCAGCACCTCCCTCGCTCACTGGAGCCATGCTTACATGACATTGCCCAATCATGTCTCTCTCCTTTCTGTCACTCCTCCTCCACGCCCTGTCATTGTATACATTTAACATGTTTTCGTTCTGAGCCCTCCCCTTGTCCTGCCTGCCGATTAGCAAGTTCACCTGTGTGTCTGAAACCTCACCAGTCACAGCTGTACCCTGTTTACTTTTGTGTATTTATACACCTGTTCGTGCATCTGTTTTTCTAACTGGTGTATTTGTTTCCAGTGTTTAGTCCTTCGTGTCCTTGGTTTATGATGTTAATAACATAGTTGTTACTATGGTACTGCAGGTAGTTGCTATTACATTGCTAAGGCTATGGTTTTCAATATGCTTGCAACAGTGTTAAGTAGTTCTTTATGGTATGCTGAGTGACTGAGAAAGTTTTGCTAGCAAATTTGTCTCTCCATTTAATAGGAGGGTTTCTATGGGGTTCTAGGTTGTTGCTAGATGGTTATTTTAGTACTGAGATGGCTGGAAAGCTGCTGACAGCTGATTGTTATAGTATGTCTTGTGGTGGCTAGTGTGCTGCTATGTGATTGTAAAGATATCCTGGGTGGCTGATAAGGTGTTTTTAGCCCATTTGTATCATGGAAATGTAAGTGGGGTGCACAAACTTTTGCCACCTACTAATTAATTCCTAGGGGAACACTTTTAAAAAGATTGCTACACAGAAACCACATGTCCAAACAAAAACAGGAATAGCATCGATATTTAACAAGTAACTACAAATCTGCATGTCAGTTAGGAACTAGCAATCATTAAAAGTCTATTAAAAAGTCTATAAGTCTATTAAAATACGTAAGAATATAAATCAGAAACAAAAAGAGAGAACATTCTCCCACTAACTATTTTTACTTTCAATACTTGCTCGCTAAAAAGTTGTCAGAACCACTCTCATCAAGACAGTCTGGGCATGCAAAAAAAATACGTATGGTATACACATTAATTAGGACTCTGACCAGCAAACTGTCTCACTTTTGACTGATTAGAGGGAATACTCTGATTGTCAAGTAGTTTGAGTCCCAATCTTTAAATATTACCTAAAAAAAACTTGACTGTGTTTCTTTCTCTGTTGAGTACTGAGCATTATTTTTGCATAAGCAGTTATACAGTGACTATTAAGTTACAATCATCAGTGCCAGGGAATGATGAAACAATTCAGATAGACACAATACATACCTGTCTCCACATCTGTCACAGCGGCTGTGTTGTCAAAAGAGCCCGATAAGAGGCGCCGTCCACATGGTAACCAACATGCATCTCGAACAGCCTCACAATGAACAGAGCAAGTCTGAAGGCATTGCCCACTGGCTGCACCATCCCAAACCTTCCAACATAGAAACACTTCATAAGTAGTCAAGTAGGTTTTTATTTTCTTTTTGACCATTTACACAGTGAAACAAAACAACCTGCCTCCATGACCATGGGGTAACACCACAAGACCATAAGTGTGCAAGAAAAACACAAGAACTACAGTGGAACTGGACCAAACCACAGTATCTACAGCCTGGATGAATACAGTAATTTGACAGGTACTGTATTCAAGCAGCAGAGATTGAGTCCTAAATTGCGAAGAAGCAAAAAATGCAGAACAGCGTTTAACAGCAATATGACAATGCAAGTACAGTAGGGCAGAGAATGTGCACTGTAATAAATAGGAGGTAAATTAAGTATGGGGGGTGGGGGGGGTTAAGGTTGTGTGTGTGTTATGGAGCCGGTAGGGGTACAGTAAAATGTTTCTGGTTGCATAGTATGGGGTGGCGGTAGCTCAGTGGGTAGGATACTTGCCTCCGGACCAAGAGGTCACAGGTTCGAATCCTACCTCCAGCATACCACCACTGGGCAAGACCCTTACCCCAAGTTGCTCCAGGGAGACTGCCCCCTGTAGTTACGGAATGGAAGTCGCTTTGGATGAAAGCGTCTGCTAAATGCCATAAATGTAAATGTAGTATGATAGCCTGTTCCCCATTCTGGCAACGGAGGCGCATCTGTGGAAACTTTTGTCAAACATTCATGTTACACTTGTTCGTGAATACTGTCTCAGTTACTGTATTTTCACTGACTGAATATTTGCATTGGGCTGCTGCTGATCATCTGCACGAATACATTCTGCTTGTTTGCTTTCCACGTCACTGCTGATGCAACATCTGTACTATTGTTTGATGTTAAAAAATGACCCTGTACTAAGTTGCATACAGTGAGGAACGTAAGTATTCTCCCACTTATAAATCATGGAGGGGCCTGAAATTCACATTGTAGGTGCATTCCCACTGTGAGAGACAGAATGTAAAAAAAAAAGGAAATCACATTGTATGATTTGTAAAGAATTTATTTGTATCTGAACACCTGGCAATCAGCAAGAATTCTGGCTCTCAAAGACGTGTTTCTCTGCCTTTAAGAAGGTCACCTCTACTCCACTTAGTAATCCTAATTAGTAGCACCTGTCTGAGCTCTTTGAAGACACCTGTCCACCCCACAGTCAGTCAGACTCGAACTACTACAATGGGCAAAACCAAAAAGCTGTACAAATACACCAGAGACAAAATTGTGGACCTCCACAAGGCTGAAAAGGGCTACGGGGCAATTGCCAAGCAGCTTGGTGAGCAATTGGAGCAATTATCAGAAAACGGAAGAGGCTAAAAATGACTGTCAGTCTCCCTCAGACTGGGGCTCCATGCAAGATCTCACTTCGTGGGGTATAACTGATAAGAAAGGCGAGGAATCAGCCCAGAACTACACGGGAGGAGCTGGTCAATGACCATATGATCCAGAGGAGGCATGGGAGAAAGTCATGTGGTCAGATGAGACCAAAATAAAACTTTTTGGTCTAAACTTCCCACAAAAAAAAGGAGGTGTTGCATCCAAAGAACACCATCCCTACTGTGAAGCATGAGGGAGGACGACTGCACTGTATTAAGCAGAGGATGAATGGGGCCATGTATTATGAGATTTTGAGCAACAACCTCCTTCCCTCAGAGCACTGAAGATGGTTTGTGGCTGGGTCTTTCAACATGACAATAACCCGAAGCACACAGCCAGGAGAACCAAGGAGTGGCTCCGTAAGAAGCGTATCAAGGTTCTGGAGTGGCCTAGCTAGTCTCCACACCAATCAAAAATCTTTGGAGGGAGCTGAAACTCCGTGTTGCTCAGCGCTAGCCCCGGAACAAGACAGATCTAGAGGAGATCTGTGTGGAGGAGTAGACGAAAAACCTGTTGCTGTGTGTGCAAAACAAAGTACAATGTTGTTGATTATATAAATATTGTCTATAAATCCATTTTAATAGTTTTTTGAAAAAATTTACTTAAATTATTTCTACTGAAACAATGTGCAGTAACCCATACAGCATATCACACTGTACAGAAATCCCCTAGTTTTACATGGATCTTTTTTGTGGCAATAAATATATGTCCTCTGGATGTTTTCACACAAGGGGACTAAGGGCAGGCGGTACCCGACCTGGAAGCACTTTTTTCGAATTTCACACCAGGTTTGAGCCCCACGCTCCAAGTGTGATTTCTCTGAGGTGCAAGCACTCAGACACTTTAAACTCCACAGTTCAATTGATCTCCAAGAGACCTTTCCAACAAGCCCTCATTTGTATTAGCCCCAGTTTGTCTCGTGACCTTCCGAGTTGCATATCTTGGTGGGGAAAGCACTCAGACACTTCAAATTGATCCCCAGGAGTGTAGATTAGGCCATGTGCTGTATCTAAATACAGAAAAACTTGTCTCTCTTTCTGTCTGAGCTTCTAGCAGAGCCAGCTGAGAACAGGTGAAGAGGTGATCTTAGGTCAGAAGGTCATGCAGCATGAACCTGAGGTAGCTAGTTGAGGGTTTTTTAGGTTACCTTATGAGGAAGAGTAGTGCTCAGTAAATAATATCTGATCTATTGGAGAAATCTTTAAAAAAGAGGAGACTTTGAAGCAGAGGTGGAGTTTTGAATGTTTAAAAAAGTATGCTTATTGGCAGGGAGCCAAGAGTGGGTGTTGCCTAGAAAATAGTGGGTATGATCTGGAAACGTCTATAAATTCCTGTATTTTGGGTGCTGTCTCCAGAGTGAGATTGGCCACTTGCTCTCACGACCCTGATTCTGTATTTAATAAAAAAGCATTGCCTCAGCATTCTGACTGCCTTTGATTTTTGGGTTAAAAGGACTTTAATTTCTGCGTTAATTCTCTACATCTCCTGCGACCTTCCGAGTTGCATATCTCGTAGGGGAATTTAAATTAAAAGAGGCTAATACAGGTTTAGCTTTACATGTTTAAGGATAATGCATTAAACTGAGTTTTAAATTGAATTAAAGTGTTCTGGGAGCATATTTATATTTGTTGTGTTATATTTTTCTACATGTCTGCATTGAAGGAGTTGCTTTAAATCTCATTGTGCATGCATATAGTGACAATGAAAGGCATGCTATCCTATTCTATTTACCCAGACCCACACATTTTGCAAATATATATTGTATCCTGTTTAGTTTGTTAGCTTAGTCTGAACATAATAACAATAATTGTCAATGTTGTAGATCCATCCATCCATGCATTATCTACCCCTTATTCCTGCATTAAGGGTCGGGGGGGGGGCCTGGAGCCTATCCCAGCTGCAGTGGGCGAAGGCGGGGTACACCCTGGACAGTCGCAGGGCCACATATAGGGACAGACAACCATTCACACCTATGGGCAATTTAGAGTGCTCAGTTCACCTATTCCCCAAAGCACGCATGTTTTTGGTGGTGGGAGGAAACCGGAGTCCCCGGAGGAAACCCACGCGGTCACGGGGAGAACATGCAAACTCCACACAGAAAGACCCTGCACCCAACCCGGGACTCGAACCCAGGACTTTCTTGCTGTGCGGCAACAGTGCTAACCCCTGCGCCACCGTGCCGCCCATTGTTATAGATCATATAAATATTTTTTTTTCAAAATGCTACAAATCCATGTCTTTCTTTTTGAGGCAAGAGAACATGCCGTAATAAACAGCTAATAAATAAATAAAATAACCCAAAATACATTCATTAACGTTAAATCTAAACAAATAGCTTAATTAAAAAAAATGACATACATACAAAAAGCCACATCTCAAATTCAGAACCATTCAAAGCACCAATCTCTATTTGACAAATAGATCCAATTGCTTTTTGTATGTACAATATTTATAAACTTCTATTTGCAGCAAAACATGTTTCTCTGGCTTTCGCATCGGAGAGTTAGCAGCCAGAAATCAAAAACTGCTCTCTTCAGGAAACCACCATGCTGGATAGTTTAGACCACAAAATGGTAGGCCACGTAAACTGACGGAGCGAGGTCAGCGGATGCTGAGACGCATAGTGTGAAGGTGTCACCGACTTTCTGTAAAGTCTTTCACTACAGACCTCCAAACTTCATGTGGCCTTCGGATTAGCTCAAGAACGGTGCATAGAGAGCTTCATGGAATGGGTTTCCATGGCCAAGCAGCTGCATCCAAGCCATACATCACCAAGTGTAATGCAAAGAGTTGGATGCAGTGGTGTAAAGCACGCCACCACTGGACTCTAGATCAGTGGAGGCGCGTTCTCTGGAGTGATGAATCACACTTCTCCATCTGGCAGTGTGATGGACGAATCTGGGTTTGGCGGCTGTCTGACTGCAAGTGTGAAGTTTGGTGGAGGGGGATTATGGTGTGGGGTTGTTTTTCAGGAGCTGGACTTGGCCCCTTAGTTCCATTGAAAGGAACTCTGAATGTTACAGCATACCAAGAGATTTTGGACAATTTTATGCTCCCAACTTTGGGGATGGCCCCTTCCTGTTCCAACAAGGCTGTGCACCAGTGCACAAAGCAAGGTCCGTAAAGACATGGATGAGTGAATTTGATGTGGTAGAACATGACTGGCCTACAACCCATTAGAACACCTTTGCAAGGCTCCAGACAAAATAAAAACCTTAAGAGCCATTGGCTCCTAAACACAAAATTTTTAAGAGCCAAATATTTTTTTAGGAGACAAAATCTCAAAAATAATTTAAAAAATCTTATCATAGCACATTTTGTGTCCAGTCTTATCCCATGTTAAGAGTTTTAAAAAGAAACAAGAATTACTAGAATTACTAGACTGACCACAGACATAGAATATTACTAGACTAGATCAGAGACAGAATATTACTAGACTGACCACAGTCACCCCCCTGCCTAACTAAACACAACTACAGAGTAACAACACATGGAAAAGCTGTGCAAGACAGTTGTTTCAAGGATTATAGATCCTGTCCTGTATATCTTTCAAAACTAAGCTACTATATTGATATCACAGTAACCACATTGCGTGTGTGAAAGAGAAAATTTCAAAAAAGTAAAAAACTGTGTTAATGTGCGATAAAATAATTGTTAGCGTTAAATAATGCATTCATGCAATAATGCGTTGTTCGTGGGTTTACTCTCATGGGTTTCAGTAAATATATCAGTTTTGCCAATGAAGTACTAATGTTTCTACTCAGTTTTACTCGTCTTGCCTATTTGGTAGCATTTCCAGACTGCTTGGAAGTTAATACACTAAAATAATACACTAATATCAAATTTGTGATGTAAGAGCAGTTTGAGGTGACTGGAGAGAGAGAGTGTCTGAAGTTTGGTCCAGCCTAGTTGTGGTGTTTTTTGTTGTTGTTCTTCTTCATTTAGCTGCTTTTGAATCTCTGCCTTGCATGCTGGTCTCTGTGCGTGTCCCAAGGTGTGTGGGTTTCCCAGCCCTGTCTGGGATTCCACAGAACACTGCACAGCCAGCTGATGTTCTGGACAGAGCCACATTGATGTTGCCTGGCACCCAACTAGCTCAGGAAAGTACCACACTTCCATTGGCACACAGTGTAGTGTAGGTACCTATGCTGTCCAACACGTGGCAACGCCACCAGAAAGGCAAAAACAACCACTGGGGTAAGGTCTGCTCATCTTTCATGAGCTTAACTAAAGTTTAGCTTTGATGTCTAATCAATGTTGCAACAAGCAATCAACAAAGTCAAGCTCGCAACAAGCATTTCTGTGGTCTTGCAAGTGTGATGGGACCAAGTCTGTCATTTGAAAA
>JBBPDE010000001.1:32635309-32649134 GCA_037974605.1 Nannopetersius ansorgii
AAGTTGTAAATGAATTTTGGTTGCAGTTTGGTTTAATGTGATACAGCCCCATGGGAAAACAAGTTTGAGGATGCTGTAGGCTTTTTCAGTCTCTAATGTTATTGTGCTGAGTCAAACATGGGCCTCGTCCAAAGAATTTTGTAAATCGAATCACTAGAATTTTAGCATTTTTTCCTCTTGACATTGTTATTGCTGTTTAATTCCATGTCCTGTGTCATTTTGCCAGAAATGGAGTATATCTTGAAAGTGACCATTCTGTCATACGTCAACACTTCACAGCACACAGTGTAGCACGAAATTCTTCCTCTGCAATTTACCCATTCACCAAGTGAAGCAGCGGGCAGCCAGGAACACAGCGCCCGGGGAGCAGTGTGGGGACAGTACCTAGCTGCCCAAATGATTGTAGATAATGCTTTAATTAATAACCTAATAAAAATATCTTGCTTGAGTGTCTTGTCAAAGCTGATTGACATGCAGTGATATCGGGAGTAAAAATTGCACTTGCTTGTTAGTGGTAGGTCAGTAGTGTAAATATCAGGTGGTGCAGAATACATTAGTGGAAGTTATAACCCATCACTATCTTTATTGAAATTGGAAATTTATACAAGAATGAAATCCTGTCACTTGCCAGATTTTGGTCAGTCTATTTTGAGTCTGTATATAGCTTCCCTCGCTCTTACGAAAGGAGCAGTCCTGCGTTTTTAAGTTAATCCTGAACGGTCATGTACTTGCCTTTATGCTTGGCTCAGCTTGACTGGCAGACCACTCTGTTTATACATAGAAAGGTAGAAGACACTGTTTTCCTTTTATAACTGTTTTTCTCATTTTCCTTCAAGGTAAAGACTTCATGAACCTACAGGAGGACCAGTGACTGCCACCATTCTTCTCTCTCATATTACTGGCGGATGCTCTGACTGTTGGGTGGGCAGGGTAGCGGCACGTCATGGCGGACGTGGACCCCGACACGCTGCTGGAGTGGCTGCAAATGGGACAGGGTGATGAGCGTGATATGCAGCTCATTGCCCTGGAGCAGCTCTGCATGCTACTACTCATGTCAGATAATGTTGATCGATGCTTTGAAACGTGAGTCTAAATGAATGTCTTGAGTGTGATGTGTTTGTATATTAGTAGCGAATTAAAGGTGGATTTCCCATCCCACCCACTGTAGATAATTGGCATTATTTGCTCAGTTTGTCATTAGACTTTGTGGATAACTGTGTTCATCTGTGTCTCTCATTTTCATTCTCATTTATGCTGTGTCTCCAGGTGTCCTCCAAGGACGTTTCTCCCAGCTCTGTGTAAGATTTTCTTGGATGAAAGTGCCCCCGATAATGTTCTGGAGGTGACAGCCAGAGCCATCACCTATTACTTGGATGTGTCTGCTGAGTGCACACGCAGGATAGTTGGGGTAGATGGGGCCATCAAGGCCCTGTGTAACAGATTGGTGGTAGTGGAACTCAACAACAGGACCAGCAGAGATCTGGCTGAACAGTGTGTAAAGGTACTACTCTCTGAACCTAAGCTTTTTTTCCCCATTGAATTGTCTAACTGTAAATCTAAATGTTAAATATGAAAAATATCACATTCTTAAATGTGAAACTTCAATCATTTAAGGGAAATCCTCCATGTTGCTGAGGGGATATCACAGCATGCAGTCCAGCCCCCTGTAATCACGGGGCATGGCCAGTTAGCATCTCTTGCCGTTTGTAAAAGTGCAGCATTTAAAATCTCACATTTAGAGTCTCCTTTTGTAAAACTGCAGCATTGATTTAGAGAACAGCATTTAGGTTTATAAGTCATTTAGCTCTAAACGTGTGAAAATTGTGCTAATTTCTCCCTTATTGTGATTTTTGTGTGAAGGTATACATTGTTTTTTAATGGCATTATTTGTTTTCTGTTTAAAAAAAGACCCAGCGAGTATCGGATTTGTATCGTTTCGACAGTATGCCATGCTTTAGAGTTCAAAATCTTTGAAGGGAGAATAAGTTTGTTCCAGCATCGGGACTGTTTACAGTAATGTCTCAACATTCAGATTTTTTAATCTGTCAATGTCCAGGCCAAATGAAAGCGTGGAAAATGTGAGCAAGTATAGCCAATCTTACTGCTCTACTGTTCTACACTAAAAAGGACCATGTCTATATTTTTCCCATGGTACATTTCATGTAAACCGCAGATATTTTTGTTTCCCTGGGAGAGTATTCTGCTTTAGGTTCTGTAAGAGCACACTGGCTATATAGGCACACATTTTTTAACCAAAAAAACTTCAATGTTCTCAGGTGCTTGAGCTGATTTGTACACGGGAGTCTGGAGCTGTGTTTGAGGCTGGAGGGCTGAACTGTGTGCTAAGCTTCATTAGGGACAGTGGTCACCTGGTACATAAGGACACGCTGCATTCTGCCATGGCAGTGGTTTCTCGGCTGTGCAGTAAGATGGAGCCGCAGGACTCCTCCCTAGAGACTTGCGTGGAGTCCCTGTCCAGTCTACTTAAGCATGAGGACCACCAGGTAACACCTGCCATTGTTGAAAAGAATGTTCTTCAGACCAAAGCTCAGTATATGAGCAAGTGAAATTAATGTTTTTATGATATTGTTTGTAATACAATTGTGATATAAATGTATAAAGGTAGTGCTAATACAGTGTAGAAGTCTTTGGCACTTTTGTAAATTAACTCTACATATTAATGGTGGGCCTCACTGAAGCTGTAGTGAAAACATGTGATTTCTTTTTCTCCAAGTTACTAAAAAAATAAATGTGATGTGAGAATCTGAAACTGTGTGTATTGTTTCAGTTTTTTTTATATATAAACCTGAATGGTACTGTGATGTTAAAGGTTTCCGATGGAGCCCTGCGGTGCTTCGCATCGCTGGCAGATCGCTTCACCAGACGTGGGGTGGACCCTGCTCCACTGGCAAAGCACGGGCTCACTGAGGAGCTGTTGTCCCGGATGGCTGCAGCAGGTGGCACAGTTGCTGGACCATCCTCCACTTGCAAACCAGGCAGAACCTCCACTGGTGCCACCCCCTCCAGTGCGGACTCCAAGCTCAGCAACCAAGTGTCCACTATTGTTAGCCTGCTCTCCACACTGTGCAGGGGCTCGCCACTGGTAACACATGTAAGCAACGCTGGGCAGCCTCGTCAGACTACGTTTACATTTAGCAGGTGCTCTTATCCAGAGCAACGTACATCGGCGCTTAAGTAGTCTACATCTGTTCATACCTGTGAAACTATACTAAAATCAACACCTGCTTTTAACTAAGTTACTGCCAGCTTAACAAGCCCTGCCAAAAAAGTAACTGGACTAGGAGGAAGTTAATTGATTGTGGATAGTTTCATTTTCTTGAATTATACCAACGTAATTAATTGCTCTGCCTGTGTATGGACAATGCTTCTGCTAGACATTTTAGCTAGTACTCTAAGTATCATAGCTACATAAATAGGGAAAATAGTGCAGAGTCCTCTTTGCTGATAAAACTATATTTATTTATTTATTTATTTGTTTATTTATTTATTTATACTTTTTTTTTTCTTTTTTTTCCCCCCAGGACTTGCTGCGCTCAGAGCTTCCTGACTCGATGGAGAGTGCCCTGCAAGGTGACGAGCGCTGTGTGCTGGACACTATGCGGCTAGTTGACCTGCTCCTGGTGCTGCTGTTTGAGGGTCGGAAGGCACTGCCTAAGTCTACTGCCGGTTCCACTGGCCGCATACCAGGCCTGAGGCGCCTTGACAGCTCTGGGGAACGCTCTCACCGACAGCTTATAGACTGTATCCGCAGCAAAGACACAGACGCCCTCATTGATGCTATTGACACGGGAGGTTAGTGTGTACACTGCTGTTTGAGGGTTGAACTGAAATGTGATTGCCAGAGCATTACACCAAAAAATCTGTGTATATATTTAAAATGTATGTTCTATCTGTATTTCTCAGCATTTGAAGTGAATTTTATGGATGATGTAGGCCAAACACTTCTAAACTGGGCATCTGCGTTTGGCACCCAAGAAATGGTGAGTGTTTTAATATTTGAAGTCACGTCTAATATATAATGCATTCTTTTTTTTTTATTTTAGGTATTAAAGTATAATATATTGCACATACATTTTGCATATTTCAGTGCAAAGTATGAATACTTTTGGTGTAATATCTGTTCTTAAGTCACCAAGAAACTAACTGCATTCAAATGAAAAGAGTAAAATAAATGCATTGCCACAAACAAAACTAGGTTATCACCCATTATAAAGCTTTATGCAATCTGAATTCATGACCTGTTTAGTGTAATGATGACTTGTACAGGTCAGTGGAATAGAAGGCAGGAGATTCATGTTATTTGGTAAATGGTATGCTTGCTTTAGGTGGAGTTTCTGTGTGAGCGAGGTGCTGATGTCAACAGAGGCCAGAGGTCTTCCTCCTTGCATTATGCTGCCTGTTTTGGACGGCCACAAGTTGCCAAGGTAACTGGGCTATAGTTATGTTACTCACTGCATACATCATTGGGTGCGTAATTTAAATTTTTTTTATTGATGAACTCCTCCCATCTAGACTTTACTGCGCCATGGAGCCAACCCTGACTTGAGGGACGAAGATGGCAAAACACCGCTGGACAAAGCCAGGGAAAGAGGACACAGTGAGGTTGTTGCAATCCTCCAATCTCCTGGTAAGTTTCACTACTTTTTGCACAGCTTTGTAAAGCTAAGTCTCTCTGCAAAAGAATGTTTTATGCCCCTTTACATTTGTGGTGCATCTTATTTTGCTGTATATTTCAAATAGATTTAATCTTTTATTACAGGAGATTGGATGTGTCCTGTAAATAAGGGGGATGACAAGAAAAAGAAGGATGTAAATAAGGAAGAGGAGGAGAGTAGCGAGCCTAAAGGAGACCCTGAGATGGCTCCTATCTATCTGAAGAGACTGCTTCCAGTATTTGCACAAACCTTTCAGCAAACCATGCTGCCTTCAATAAGGTTCATTGTGAAAACTGCTGTTTGTTGCACTGTAGCAGACTTATAATCAGACTTATAATTTATTAATGCAAGATCTTGCGTCACTGTGCTTGACACATTTTGGCGCTGGGTTGTGGCAGGTTGCTTTAGCAGTAATTATGGTTTTATTTGTTGTGCACATGCTTTCATAAAACTATCTCTTTTTTCTAAATATAGTTTGTACTAGTGTGGTTAAAATAGAAAAACTGTGTCTACATTGCAGGAAAGCTAGTCTAGCTCTGATCAGGAAAATGGTGCACTACAGTTCTGAAGTGTTGCTTAAGGAAGTGTGTGACTCAGATGCTGGACACAACCTACCCACTGTCCTAGTAGAGATCACTGCAACTGTGCTGGATCAGGAGGTCGGTGCTTTTTATGATTTCTAATCTCATCCTGTTTTGATTTTGGCTCTGGGGGTAAAAAGTTTCTTCATACCATCTAAAGTTCACAACACAAGTGGGCTGTGGTTATATGTTCTTGGACAATGCCTTCAAGATGTGAATTAGTTCATGCTTTTCTTCACAGGATGATGATGATGGTCACTTGCTGGCACTGCAGATCATCAGGGATCTGGTTGACAAGGGGGGAGATGTATTCTTGGACCAGCTTGCCAGACTGGGTGTAATCAATAAAGTGTCCACTCTGGCTGGACCCACCTCAGATGATGAGAACGAAGAAGAAGCCAAGCCTGAGAAGGTCCAAACCCACAATGAATCATGTGCATAATATAATAACTGACAGCACAATGAATCATTGACCAAATGAAACTATTGACCAAAACAGTTTATAATTGTGATAAGTTGTTTTGAATAGAAACTGTGTCTGGTTTTCTAAATTATATGCACAATATTTCAGGAGGATGAATCCCAGGAGGATGCGAAAGAGGTACAGCAGGGCAAGCCCTACCATTGGCGTGACTGGTCCATCATCAGGGGCAGGGACTGTCTGTATATCTGGAGTGATGCTGCTGCGCTTGAGCTATCCAATGGCAGCAACGGCTGGTTTCGTTTCATCTTGGATGGCAAACTGGCCACCATGTACTCCAGTGGTAGCCCAGAGGGAGGGTCTGACAGTTCAGGTAGGTTCTCATTTTATTTAGCACACTTTTGTGACGTCATTGTTGCTATTAGCTTCTGAAGGTTTAGTACTTAGTCTGTGCATGTCAAAGTTGCATTGAAAACAATGGGTTTGCAACCGTTATTCTCTTATTGACCCCCCCCCCCCAAAGTAATTAGTGTAGTTGATTTTTGGTTTGTTTTTTAATACATGTGGTCTCTACTTCCATCAGAGAGCAGAAGTGAGTTTCTTGAGAAGCTACAGCGTGCCAGGAGTCAGGTTAAGCCAGTCACAGCTAGCCAACCCATCCTGTCTACATTAGGGCCCACTAAACTCACAGTGGGAAACTGGTCCCTTACCTGCCTGAAAGAGGGTGAGATTGCCATCCACAATTCAGACGGACAGCAGGCCACCATCCTGAAAGAGGATTTGCCAGGCTTTGTGTTTGAATCCAACCGTGGCACCAAGCACTCTTTCACTGCTGAAACATCCTTAGGTGAGTTTATGAAATGTAGAATGTGAGATTAGGTCCTGTCCTGTGTTATTAATAATGGTGTGTCGGTGGGTTTAAGTGGTTGATTTGTGACTTACTTATGTGATTCAGGGTCCGAGTTTGTTACTGGCTGGACTGGAAAACGAGGAAGGAAGCTCAAATCCAAATTGGAAAAAACAAAACAAAAGGTGGTTGGCCATTACTTGCTTGTATTGCATATTCTTGACTCCAACTCTTTTTTGTGCTTGTTTTGTTCTTACCTAAATAGATATAGTATAGTCTGGTACAGTCTGATTAGTTTAATCCTTGCTAGTGGTAAGGTGATGCTTTGTTTTCTCACTTTAATTCTCACACTCATGCTCTTTAGGTGAAAACTATGGCTAGGGATTTGTATGATGACCATTTTAAAGCTGTGGAAAGTATGCCTAGGGGTGTAGTTGTCACCCTGAGAAACATTGCCACTCAGCTGGAGTCTGCCTGGGAACTACATACCAACAGACAGGTATTATGATCGTCCCATGCTGCACAGGAACCATCTTTTGAATTATAAGTAGTTTTACTTTGATGAAACTTTGCAAGTATTTGATTTGTGACTATTATGTACTTCCCTTTCTACGGTTGCAGTGTATAGAAGGAGAAAACACATGGCGAGACCTCATGAAAACAGCTTTAGAAAATTTAATTGTGGTTCTCAAGGATGAGAATACCATCTCTCCCTATGAAATGTGCAGTAGTGGCCTTGTACAGGCACTTTTTACTGTCCTTAATAATGTGAGTCTCTCAAATTATAGTAATACATGACTTAACTACAGTTAAATTTAATTTGTATTTTAATGTTTCTAACTACCTTCTTTCTTAACAGAGTGTGGAACTGGACATGAAACATGATTGTAAGCCATTGATGGAAAGAATAAATGTGTTTAAGTCTGCTTTCAGTGAAAATGAAGATGATGAAAGGTAAGAGATACTACAGTAACCCATCTCTTTTCGTGGGAGTTACGTACCTAGCGCACCCGCATATTGTGAGAACACACTGTTGTGGAGGTAAAAAATGCCTATTTTCATAGTGTAAACTAGGGATGTACCGAATATTCGGCCACAGATAATTTTCAGCACAAAAATGGCACAAAAAAAAGGCATTTTCTGTTTCAAATTTTTCGCGGCTGAAACAATGATGATGCATTCAATGACCGCAACCTGCACGCACCAGATTGGATTAGAGTCAACCTGTCTGCCGTGTGGGCGCATTTCGATATATCAAAGAAAGACACGCGGAAAGCAGTTTGTAAAGCACTATGCCGACATTTCTTTGCATCCACAAAGTTTCTCAATGTTGGGATTAATATATCATATAAAATCAAAACATCCCAATCGAGCATGAGGCAAGACCCTAGGAGCACACCCACTCCATGTCTGTGTTTTCCAGTGATTACAGTCAATATATGGGCTATGCCAGTCTGTTTTAATACACTATTTTGTTAACTTTTAACAGTTTTTAAAGCAATTGCTCTGAAAGCACTATGTTCATGCACTTCCTTCAGAATATTTAAATGCACTTGAAGTCTCTAGTTTTATGAGATGCTTAATTGTATAATATTTCAGCTATCTTGCTTTTAGGGTATTGATGAGTGGGGCCAAATAAAATATTTTATTTCAAATTGTATATTGTCCATTGTTTGTTAAATTATTAAAAAGAATAAATCTGTTACAAAACTATGAAAATATTTAGCATTCAATTTCTTTCTGCTTGGCCAAGTGTTGCCTCATTTTCATTTTCGGTTTCAGCCCAAAAAAAAGAATCATTTTGCTGCATCCCTGGTGTAAACCCTGAATATGGGTTTTAAGAAGAACAAAAAGAAAAACGCGAGAACACTGGAGATTCTTTCAAACCTCCCGCAGCAACGAGAAACTGTGACGTCTGGGCCTTGTCCGACACGCCCCCGCGTCCTTGTGCAGGGTTTATGTGAGGGTGCGGTGCTTAGCAACCCAGCAAGAGGACGAGGGGGCGTGGCGGACGAGACCTGGACATCACAAAAGTAAAAAAAAAAAATAGGATATCTGCATTTTCCACACATGCTGGAGGTTCCCCATGAGGCCTAAATCGCCAATGCTGATTTGCGCACAAGTGGGGGCTGCTGTTTAATTTTAGATCGCCTTAACTTTTTTTTTCCTTGATCTCTTTTATACATGTTTTATTTTTCAGTCGACCTGCAGTTGCCTTAATTCGAAAACTCATTGCGGTCCTGGAGTCTATAGAACGGCTACCTCTTCACTTGTATGACACACCTGGCTCAACGTACAACTTACAGGTTAACCTCCTTGCAAGTTTTTGATTTATTTGCACAGTAACATACTTAAACAGTTTGTACAGAAATATTTATTTGTATATGATTTCTCAAGTTTAATTGCCTTGTCAGATTCTGACCAGAAGACTGCGTTTCCGGTTAGAACGTGCTCCAGGTGAGACGGCTCTGATTGATCGGACTGGCAGGATGCTGAAGATGGAACCTCTTGCTACTGTTGAGTCACTGGAGCAGTATTTACTTAAAATGGTGAGAGGTGGTTGTCTATTCATCTGGTTTCAGCCATATGTGATTTAAAGACGCACTTCTTTGGTTTTCATCAAAATGTATTTAATTTAAAATGAATTAAAATGAGAAGTGATTAAATGCTGAGTGATGAGTTATTAAATGATTGATTATTAAAGTGATAAAATTTTATAATAAAAAAAAAATACTTCAGTTTTGCAAATAAACAGCATTTTCATTCCACCTTGAATTGTCTGTGCAACTTGCACAATGTCTGTTAAAAAGTTTGCAAAACAGTATACAAGAACTGAATGTCAGACTTGTGTTTTGGTGAGGGATGTTCGATAAGCAGTTTGTATTTAGTGTCGAGGTATGATAAAGCCCAAAGATTCTTCAATACAGATATGATTCTTCTGGATAATCAGCATTTTCTGGTATCTGTAGCCTCTGTACAAATCATTTTACAGTGCTACATTTCTGTTTCAGGTTAGAATTTCAGTGCATTACTCATTTAGAAGTTTGTCCATATTTCATTTTTGATTCATGTTTCATGTCTCATCCCCCCAGGTGGCGAAGCAGTGGTATGACTTCGACAGGGCCTCTTTTATTTTTGTAAGGAAGCTGCGTGAAGGTCAAAGCTTCTCCTTCCGACACCAGCATGACTTTGATGAGAATGGTATTGTTTACTGGATTGGCACAAATGCAAAGTGAGCCTCTCTTCCTAACATTTTCTCAGCTAACTTTTATAACGTCTTGTGATGTACTCGTTCAGTTCCTTCAGTCTAATGATTGTGCTGTATGTGTAGTTACAAGGAGTAATTGGTCCATTTTGTTTTCTGTACTTCTGAAATGTCCCCAGGACTGCATACGAATGGGTCAACCCGGCGGCTTATGGCCTTGTGGTGGTTACCTCGTCAGAAGGCAGGAATCTGCCCTACGGCCGATTAGAGGACATCCTGAGCAGAGATAGCTCGGCCCTCAACTGCCACACCAATGATGACAAAAATGCCTGGTTTGCAGTGGACCTGGGCCTGTGGGTCATCCCCTCAGCCTATACACTGCGCCATGCTCGTGGCTATGGCCGCTCTGCCCTCCGCAACTGGGTATTTCAAGTGTCCAAAGATGGCCAAAATTGGATGACCCTCTATACACACGTGGATGATGGCAGCCTTAACGAACCTGGGTAGGCCTCCTGTTCTATAGTCTTGGCCAAGGTCTCCCTGCTGAGTAGAACAGTTATAGTGTGTGTTTTGTGTTTTTCCTAGTAAGTTGTGTTCTTCAAAGCTCTCCTTTTTAATTTTGCCTGTACTCCTCACACTAAAAACTGTGAGGTTGATCATTTCCCACATTTGTAAAAGGATCCCTTGCAGACAATCCCATCAGACTTTCTGATGATATGGCTGAACATGCCTGTACCATGTGCCATAATTACCTCTCTGCTCTATATGGCCCCTTGAAAAATATCTGACTAGTGGTGCTCTCTTTTCATTGATGCCTGGAACTAAGGATGAGTGAAAAATTGTGCGAAAGTTAGGCTGCTGTAAATTACATGCCTGCTAAGTGTATTTGTGTGGTAGGTGTATTGTCTGTGCAGGCATTGACAAGCATGTTTTATTCTTTAGGTCTACTGCTACGTGGCCCTTAGACCCACCCAAAGATGAGAAGCAAGGTTGGAGACACATTCGGATAAAACAGATGGGAAAGAATGCCAGTGGGCAAACGCACTACCTCTCACTGTCTGGACTGGAGATTTATGGCACTGTTAGTGGTGTGTGTGAAGACCAGCTAGGTAAGGCAGGACTGTCTACTACACTCAGTGTTCACTTTCTCCCTGCCCCAACTATTCAACCGTAGTAAAATATTTAGAGACCTGGTAAGGGCTCGTTTTTGTTTTAATCTATATCTAGTATGCTAAATAACTGCTCTGTGTACTCAGGTAAAGCAGTGAAAGAGGCAGAGGCCAATCTGCGCAGGCAACGCAGACTGTTCCGTTCTCAGGTGATGAAGTACATAGTTCCAGGGGCCCGGGTGGTGCGTGGCATCGACTGGAAGTGGCGGGACCAGGATGGAAACCCTCCTGGAGAGGGCACTGTGACTGGAGAAGCCCACAATGGTGAGTGAGACTGCCTTGTTGGTGCATCCGAATGTGTGTAGCTTTCATAGAAATCTTTTTAGTAAACCTTGCCCAGATGTTCTTGTCTTCTGTTATATAAAGCACATTTTTATAAACACATGTCAAATTGCTTGCACTTGGCTTTGTCAGAGTATTTTGGAGGAAAAACTTAACACTGAAGTGTTCGTACAGGTGTGTGTTATTGTTTATTTGTTGTGGAGTCAATGGTACTATTGTTTAAAGAAAACAAATTGTGAACATCAAGTGCATTTGCATGTGTTGTGGAGCTTTGAGTAAAATACATTAAACATGGGGAGGGAGTGGGGTTCTGTAGTTGTGTTTACTGACTATTCATTTTTGTGATTCAGTTACATTCAGTGTAGATTACCTGAAGCTAAGACAGCGGCAGTATCTGAAGTTTTCCAGCCTGGCCAAGAGGAGGCCTTTCTTTATGCCTGTCCTACTTTCTTAAACTGTCCTAAAATACCTTACAACCAAATGTGATATGGCAGAAGCTGGGACAGATTGGAGAGGGCTGTTTCTTTCTGTTACTGAGTTCTGTGGTGCTTTCTTGCTTCTGTCCCATATTAATAACCCATATTCACACTTTTTTTTTTTTCTGCTTTCTTAAGATCTCTGAAAAAAGACTTCTCTTCCTTTCTTAAAACTGTCCTTGCATACTGTGTTTATTTTTTATTAATTTTTTTATTAGTTTGCTATTTTGAAGTGCAGCCTCCCCCCCTCCCCCCCAACTTAACAGGTAACATTTCTTTATGCTACTTGTATAAGCATCTACTTTGTTGCTGTTGAATCATTTGGACAGCCATGTTTCAATGTGTAAAATTCCCTTTAACCTGACTGTCTCCATCAATGAAGCCAAGCGCATGTTGATGTCACAATTTGCAAGCTATCAGTGGACTCCATTGCAAGTGTATTTTTACATTTGTTAAAAATGTTCTTTAGTTTCTTTCCTGAAGTAGCATGTTAGCTCGGCATTTGCAAAAATCTATTGCTTTTTTGTGCCTCATATTCCTACTCCAATGCTTCACCTGGACCAGATTTGTTTTATTTTTTGTATTCTTTTGGAATGAGACATTTTCAGCATTACATTTCAGTGTGTATCAATTTTTTTCTTTTGCACTGTAACCAAAAGTGGCAAAACCAATTTGTATTGTGTCCCTGGTCCAGCGTTGAGCAATGCTGCTGTCTTTTACTTGCTGCTGTCTTTTTCCGCTCTCTTGCTGGGTCTCACTCGTTTATATCCCTCCTTCCTTCCCCTCCTCTTCCAGGCTGGATTGATGTAACCTGGGATGCCGGTGGTTCAAACTCGTACCGTATGGGTGCAGAAGGAAAGTTTGACCTCAAGCTTGCGCCAGGGTACGACCCTGAATCAGCGCCGTCACCCAAACCTGTTTCATCCACTGTTACAGGCACGCCGCAGTCCTGGAGCAGTCTGGTGAAAAATAACTGTCCGGACAAGGGTGGCTCATCCTCGGCAGCGGGGGCCAGCTCCTCCAGCCGGAAGGGTAGTAGCAGCTCGGTGTGTAGTGTGGCCAGCAGCAGTGATATCAGCCTGAGCTCTGCACGTGTGGAGCGCAGGGTGGAAGGCCTTTTGGAGCATGGCGTTGTCGTCGGTGGAGGAGCACTGGTGGCTGATGGCCAAGAGCCAGTGGTGGTGCTTTCGTCAGCAGAGGGTGGCTCTGGCTCCAGCAGTAGTACACTCACGGCTGATGCTGGAAGCGATAGTGCAGAGCGTAAAACACCAGCACCTGACGGGACCTTGCGACAGTCGGCTGAGTCAGCCGCCATGTCTATGGGATTGGTCAGTGTCAGCTCACCTGATGTCAGCTCCGTGTCGGAGTCGTCCAGCAAGGATGCAGCATCCCAGAGGCCCCTGTGCTCAGCTACCAGTGCCCGGCTCTCAGTCAGCTCTCTTTTGGCGGCTGGCGCTCCCATGAGTTCGAGTGCTAGTGTGCCCAACCTGTCATCGCGTGAGGCTAGCCTGATGGAGTCATTTGTGCGCAGGGCACCCAACATGTCCCGGACCAATGCTACCAACAACATGAACCTGAGCCGTAGCAGTAGCGACAATAATACCAACACACTGGGCCGCAACGTTATGGGAACTGCCAGTGAGTATCTGTACCTCCCTGGTCTAATGGAGGAAATATGTTAAGCTTGAGTAATGCAAAATATTTGGTATTTCAGTGACGGAACTGATATGCAGTAGTTTTGTCTATATAATTGACAGTAGAACATCTTAATGTTCTTTGGGAGTATTTAATTAGAAGTTGCATCTGCTGTTTTCTTAAAGATGAATACAAGGAAAGCTTGCTTCACTCTGGGCAGTTAAGTCTAACTTGAATGTGATTTTTGTCTCTGCAGCTTTTACATTATTAGTTTTGCCAAACTTAACTGTATGATTCAATGACCTGTACTTTTAACACTTAGTAGTGATGCTCCGATGATCGGCTGCCGATCATGATAGCCGATATTGGCTAAAAATAGCTTGATCGGCGAACCCCAAAAGCGCCGATCAAAAAAAACGATCACTTGACGTAAATTACTCGCACGACTTTTTCACCCGTGCAGCACGGCGCACAGGTAAACAGCAGCAGAGCGGAGCTTACCAGTGGCAACATGAGTTCTCCTGTCTGGAAGT
>JBBPDE010000001.1:32649234-32660730 GCA_037974605.1 Nannopetersius ansorgii
ATGCTAACGTACATATATAGATAAAAGATTCCCATTCCCCTGCCATTCTGTGATCGGCAATCGGCAGATCATGATCTCGGTGATCGGCCCCAAAAATGCTGATCGGAGCATCTCTAACACTTAGTCACGCATGAACACCCCACTACTGCTAGTGACATTGCAAATACACCGCTCAGTTAATTGCTTTAGTTAAGTCATACACCTGGTGAGGAAAATATACATTGTTCTTCATTTGTTCCATAGGGTTAAAAGAAAATATTAACTTGAGTTTTGTTTACTTGATAAACAGTTCTAAGTTAATTATGAATATTTTTAATACAGCTCAACTGAAACATTAACACCCAAAGAACCAAAGCATTTTCTTCAAGTACTTTTTGCCTTTTACATACACTGATGAGCCATAGCATTAAAATCACATTTGTTTTAGGGCATCCTAAACATCATTGTAAGAACTTCACAAGACCTGCTGTGGTATCTTGTACTGAGATGTTAGCAATAGATCTTGTATGGTTCTTTTTATGGGGCAGCATGATGTAAAATAATGTTTCATTACATTTCCAAGAGCACCTGCTCATAGTGGAAAAAACACTTTTTTTTTTTGCTTCCAAAACTTTAATTTAATTTTAAACTTCGTTTAATACAGTGAGTAACGGCGTTAACGCCAAGATTACAATGAGATTAACGGTGTTAAAAAAATCAATCTATGCCCACCTCTAGTATGTAATAATTACTGTATAAAATGGGGTATGGACAAAAGAGACCCATCACATTTTTCTTGAACAATATTGCGGTTTTGATTTTAATCACGATTTTGACACACACAGTTTTACAGTGTGATAAAGATCTAATTGTTTTCCTTTGGAAAATGTTTCATATTCAAAGACCTGTAACATGTCTCTAAAACGGGCAAAAAAACGAAATCACCTAGTAAAAAACTTAGAGAAATCGTCTAGTAAAAATAACTCTAGAACAGACCTATGGCCAAAAAAGCAACCCAGACCACAGTCTCCCACATAAAAACAATTAAACGATATTAGAACTATATGGCAGAATGCAATAGCACTGGAGGGAATGTGGAGACATGCCAAACACCCCCTCATATGGTGAGCTTGTAGCTGGAATGCACAGATTTTTGTGCTAGCCTGTTCAATCTTGGGAAGGCCATGATGTTTTCACCATAAAAGAGGATCTTCCTCACTGTCGATAAAGGATGAAAGGATCTAAGACGGGGCTTTCTGTTCCAAAATCCACTCAAGTTCTTCATGGGCTTCATTTAATGTCACCTTTTTTCTTCGAGCTATGGGGAAAATGTCCAACCAACTTTATGCACAGACCTGTTGCTTGGGAAATGAGTCATCTTTAACTGCATTTTCTAAAAGAAATAAATAAGACAAAGGTCATGTAAATTTAAAGAATTGTCATTGAAATGAAAACCTTTTAAATAAGAGAACTGCAAGTTGCAAATTTGAATTTACATAAACCATATTTTTAAAAAATCTTAACTTTTGCTGTTAATTAATGGTGTGATTTGAAAGGTACTAATTCTGATTACATTATTAATGATTGCCGCCAATAGCAGTCTGCACAGCGTAGTTGCTATTTCAGTAACACAATTACAATTTTAAACGCTATTACACTTAATAAAAAATTCTAATAATTATATACGAGAATGTGCTGAAACTGTCCTATCCAGGATTCCGTAATCAGGAAGTAAGTTGTTACAGTAGCACTCAGCATGCAGTATATTCTACTTTTAATGGATCTAAATGGGTATTACGCACGGCAAGGAGCTGCTTTTTGCTTTCGGATTGAATGCTTTATTGTTCAAGGTTAATTAATTGCAATTTCATACTGTTACGGAAACTGTAAAGGTAAAGAAACTTACTGATTGCAAGATGCAGTCAATGCCCGAAGCATTGTAATCTTGTCCATTTATTTAGAGCGACAGCCTTCACAATGTTTGATCCATTGTCTGTGGTGATTGACACTGGAAACCGGAGCATCTTTCAAACCTTGAGACAGATTTTCTCCCATGTGATCATCGGAAAAATATGCTTTTTGCAGGCGTCGGATTTTGATTTCAAACTCAATGATAAAGTGCACCGTCAAACTCAAGGCAGGCTCCGATGTTCTGCTTGACCACATATCTAAAGTAGTTGCACAGTATTTCGTGTCTTTTAACTGCAACTCGACACTGGCTTTGCATTTGGAATACATTTCAGGGACGGCGATGGCAGTTGGTATCAAGATGATCATTTTTTGAAAGCCGGCTTCACTGATGACATTTGCGGGCATCGTATCTTAGCATAAATCATAGGTGACTGCTTTGGTAATTTGTTTGCAGGCATTTGTGAGCTGCACACCATTCAAAAAGGCACAATGTAGATTTTTGATCACCTGGTTCCAAACTTGTTTGGGGTGTACTTTTCTCCGTGTCTAGATTAAAAAAAAAATTTTATTAAGTCAAAGACCTCTTTGTGACGCTGCCTCAGGTGGTTTGTTGTGTTAACATGTTTCGCTGCCTTGACAGACTGACAGGTCTTACAAATTGCCTGGCTCTGTGATACCTTATCTTTCCTGTATCCAAAGTAATCCCACACCACAGATGTTGACCTTTTTTTAGGCACCAAGTCCTCCTGTGCTGAACTCATCCCTGTTTCTGCAGCCTATTTGTCGTTAAGCTCAGTCTCCTGTTCTCGTGCTCTGTTTAGGCACACTGCGTTGTGATTGGTTCAAATAGCATACAGCGGGAAAAGTCAGAAGTGCACAAAAAATCGTGCTGTAAAGCGATTTAGAAATTGCGCATATTCATGTCGCGATTTCGATACGATTTCAGTTAATCCATCACTGAATGTACTGTGGGGTATATGTTCAGTGAATGGATCACTCGATGAGCCCCATTTGTCGAGTAGACCAGTTAAATAGCACACAATAAGAGAGGACACTTAAAAATTTCATGATTTATAAAGTTGCTGTGTTGCCTTGACAAACATGTTTGTAAAAATAAACTCCAACACTTCAGTCTCCCCGGCCCGGAAACCCTGAACTGAACTGAAACCTGAACCGTTCAGCCGTGTATCAAGTCAGTCAGACTCGCAGGCTCCTCCCGGCAAGCATTGAATACATCTTTTTGAACTGATTCTAGTGATTCAGTACATCTATAAGAACAGCCATGTCCATCACTACACCCCACCCCCCCCAAAAAAAAAAAATTTAAATTACGACCCGAATCGTGGGTCAAAAAACTTGATACCAACCGAATCGTAGGTCTTGTGTACAGCGCTAGTCTCCCGCAGTGCTACAATGTAAATACCGACGTTACCGCTGTATAGACTGTACTGTGATTCATGCACAGGGTTTTTCTTTGGTATAAGCATGTATATACAGTAAGAAATTTGTGTGTGTGTAATGATAAATACAGTACAATGTATGGGTAGTCACATTGTAGTGCCCCAATGGTTAAAGCAGACGCTGGACAACTCAACAGCCTCTTTTAATTTATTGTAATAAAATGACCGGGCTTTAAGAAGAACAAAATGAAAAACTTGAGAGCTCCACAGGGGAAATTCTGGTCTGCAGCTGCCACAGGTGCATCAAACGGTAGCAGCCAATCAGCAGCAAGGGGAAATAAATAACATTCTTCAAGACGGGCTACTTTCAACCCTCCCGCCTCTGATTGCAACAGTATTTAACCATCCCAAGATGCGCTCCCTGGGCAGTACAAAAACATTTATACAGTTATTTTATATGAAAATGGAGCTGAATGTAATATTTGTTGCAAAATTAGTAAATATTTTCTTAATTTATAACAAACGCATTTAAAATAACGTTGCAATGAAATAAACAAAAAGGGAATATTTGCAGTGTCTGTTAATTGTATGCGGAAATCCCCGCAATTGCGCAGTTAGGTTCTCCAAAAAAAAATCTGTTAGACTGATTCCGTGGTTCCTGATCCACGTAAAAGCAGGGGGTTACTGTATATCAGATCAGCCTTTTCCATTGTTCCTTTGTCCAGTTTTAATGCTCATGTGCCCGTTGTATGCACTTTCAGCTGTTCATAAACGTTAGTGTGTACTAAGGGTGGAGGTAGGTCAGTGGGTAGGATACTTGCCTCCAGACTAGGTCATGGGTTTGAATCCTACCTTCAGCAAACCACCCCTGGGTCCCTGAGCAAGACGCTTCACCCCAAGTTGCTCCAGGGAGAATGTCGTTCCTGTAGTTGGGGAATGGAAGTTGCTTTGGATAAAAGCGTCTGTTAAATGCCATAAATGTACTCTGAAAAGTCAGCAGATATGTCAACACATAGTCTTGCTGCTTGGAGGGTTGCATATTTGTGTAACTGCTAGTATGAACTCTTTCAGCAATTTGTGCTACCCCTGCTTTGGGATTGGACCTGATCAGTCACTAGTCTTTGCACTAGTGCCAGGTCCCCCAATTGTCTTCCTTGGAAACCTACTGGAAGTGACTAAGCACTGCACACTGGGACCTGGGCCTTCAGGACCCGCTGTTATCCGTGATTATCTGACTGATTGTGACAAAGGCCAAATTGTGATGGCTAGATGACTGGGTCAGAGATTGTATGCTGCCAATAAATTAACCTAAAAAAATAACTTCACTTGCTGTCTGATAGATTGCATATATTGATGGGTAGAGTTGTTTCAGTAATATTTATTATTCATGTCTGTGTTTTTATGTTTGGGTTGATCGACGTAAATGAAAACGAAACCAGAATAACTGATTACCATAATTTCGTTCTGTGACCAGTGAGCTGCTGTAAAAAAAAAAAATATATAAAAGCATTAGCTCTTTCATACAAATGCTGTAACCTAGTAATCCTTTGAGGACCACAGTGGGTGACGCATGCTTTGGTTTTATCTGTCGAGGATGATAAACTTTACTGTACTGTGAATGCTGTGGTGCTGAGTGTTTTGCTTTAACCCAGAATTTACTTCTAGCTTTCCATGTAGAAGGGATTCAAATAGTGTTTGGTCCAGAAAATATCTGCTGAACTTCTATCTGCGGTCCTTGATGGGTTTAACTGTGGACACACAACTTAAGCAGTGCAGTTTGTAATGCCTTTGTAGTTTCAGTGGAAATAAAATTAAAACGAACGTAAATATGGGTCTGGGAAAGTATGTCTGTTTAACCACTAGATATACAAGAAGGCACTAGAAATACAAGAAAGTATTTAAGTATATCTAGTGTTTAGAGAGAGGTTTTAACTAGTTTTATTCATTTACCTTTTTCTTAAACGAATTGCTTTTTAAAATGTTTTATTTTATTTTTTGCAGCATCTCCACTCATGGGTGCGCAGAGCTTTCCTAACCTTACAACTACTGGTACCACCTCAACTGTTACAATGTCCACCTCTATAGTAACAAGCAGCAATAATGTAGCCACGGCAACAACAGGTTTGTCTGTCGGCCAGTTGCTCAGTAATACGCTGACGACAAGCCTGACCTCAACGTCTAGCGAGAGCGACACGGGTCAGGAGGCTGAATTTTCCCTCTATGGTAGGCCATGCTAAATTTATTCATCCACTGAAACTTCTCTCTTCCCCATAGTCTACACTAAACCCCCTTGCCTGTTAATCTCCATTTTAACTCCTCTTGTTCTGTGGTCTAGTTTTCCATAGTCCTCTCTTTTGAATGTCAAGTGCTTTCCTGTTTTCTTTCTTTTCTTTTTTTGTTTTTATTTTATTTTATTTGCTTAATTTTTTAGATTTTTTGGATAGCTGTCGGGCAAACACATTGCTCGCTGAATTGGATGATGAGGAAGACTTGCCTGAACCAGATGACGATGATGATGAGAACGAGGATGACAATCAGGAGGACCAGGAGTATGAGGAAGTTCTGGTACGGTCCAGGGTCAACCTTGGTTACCACGTTCATATTCACAGGGTAAAACCTGTTGTAGTTTCAATAATAGTACAGTGCAACTCCTTAATTGTTGCTTTAGTTTTTTTTCCCCCCTTTTGTGGTAATCGAAGCTTTTAAATATTTGTATTTTCTACCCCTAAATTTAAATATATATTTCTGTGTTAAATCTTATTTCTGTTAGCATGGTGTCCCATGAAAAGCATGTTTGTGGTGAGGCAAGAGGCTATATTGCGTGTCTGTGCACTGAAGTATAACACAGTACATAAATACAGTTATATTTGATGATTGATTGCCTGTCAGGAAGAAGAGGAGTACGAAACCAAAGGTGGCCGACGCAGAACTTGGGATGATGACTTTGTGCTGAAACGGCAGTTTTCTGCTCTAGTGCCTGCATTTGACCCCAGACCAGGGCGAACCAATGTTCAGCAAACCACTGACCTGGAGATCCCTACACCAGGTTCTCCACTTTCCACATCTTTTAAGTTTATTTATTTAAAAAAAATACTTTTACTATTAATAGATTACTTATGTTGAGCATGTTCTTCCCAGAATTGCATTGACTTTTTCTACTATTGAAAACAGCAAGAGAACACTACACAAAATGATTCATAATGACACAAATCTTCACTGGTGCAGTCATTACGAATCATTTGAATCTTACAGGTACCCCTCGTTCAGAAGTGCAGGAGGAAGTGGAATGCGCACCCTCCCCTCACTTGGCTCTCATGCTGAAGGTGGCAGGGCTGGGAACCACGCGGGAAGTAGAACTACCTCTCTCTAACTACAAATCCACAATCTTCTATTATGTCCAAAAACTGCTTCAGCTTTCTTGTAATGGCAGCATCAAATCTGACAAGCTTAGACGCATTTGGGAGCCAACATACACGTGAGATTTATTTATATATATGACTTTTTTTATTTATTAGTTTGCTTTATACTGTGAAATAGACCTCCTATACTCAACCATGTGTTTTATTTTAATAGGATCATGTACAGAGAGTTGAAGGACTCTGACAAAGAGAAAGAAAGCAGAAAGATGGTAATAAGCTTTTACTTGTTACCCTCTTCTTCCTCACCCACTCTCTTCCAGCACATTAAAATCCTGCCTGTGATTTATTTCTTTGGCTGTTTCCAATGTGTAAATGCAGATTCAGTCTCAGCCTTCACTAACCTTAAAGCTACCAGCCTGTGTGTATTGGTGGGGGGTGGGTGGGGGGTTGGAGGGGATCTGCCTAGTGGTTAATCTTGGTTATTGCACGAACCTCTTATTAGTTAATCCTATTGTAATGCATGTGTATTGCGTGAGACTTTACAATCAGGAAAGACCAACATTTGGTTCTTCCTGTTGTAGGGTTGCTGGTCTGTAGAGCATGTGGAACAGTACCTTGGCACAGATGAATTACCAAAGAATGACTTGATAACCTACATGCAGAAGAATGCAGACTCAACTTTCCTGCGCCACTGGAAATTAACCGGCACTAATAAAAGTATTAGGAAAAACAGAAATTGTTCGCAGCTCATAGCTGCATACAAGGTATAGAATGGTATTGGATGTGCGCGCACACACACAAGCGCACACACACACACATGTATGTATGTGTATACAGTAATCCCCCAGGTTTATGCGGATCGGGACTTGCGGATTCAGTCACGCATTTTTTTTTGTTTTTTTAGAATGAAACTGCAGATTCTGCATTGTTTTGGAGACTTCTGCGTAAAACGATCAAATATTGTTTTTTTTATATATATATTTTTTTTAACTCATTTTAGTTCTTCTGGCTCGTTCGTGACTTTGCTGTATTTAAACCTTGGGTATATCTTTACATTTTCGTTAAGGGTAATGCATTAAACTGAATTTAAAATTAAAGTGTTCTGGGAGCAGATTTAGGGGCATATTTAGGGTTTACATTATACAATTTTAGGTTTTACACTATACATGGGTGCTCTAGTAACGTAACCCCCGCGACAACAGGGGATTACTGTATATATATATATGTATGTATGTGTATATACACACTCTTGCGTCTTTAATTTTTCCTGTCACTCTGTCAAGTTTTTTTTTTTCTGTTTGCTTGTCACTTGTGTTCACCTGTTTGTTTCAATGCCCTGTGTGTAAATGTTTTGAACCACAAAAAATTCTTGACGTTATTGTGAGGTGCCATTTATTTATTTCGCTTTTTTTTTTGTTTGTTTTTGTCACGACAAACCATATTTTTTCTTTTTTGTGAGATTGGAGTAGCAGTAGCCTGATATCCCTACTGTAGTGTGTGTGGTGTTGAAGGATATTAAGCTGAGGAGTTAGAGCATGAGTTGCACCTTAACTCTGCACACATTTGGTTTTTACAGGATTTCTGTGAGCGGGGCTGCAGGTCATTGGGACTCGGCTCAGGCTCTCTGTCAGCCACACAGAGCTGCGACATCCTGAGCAGTGCACGGGAGCAGGCCCAGGCTAAGGCTGGGTCAGGTCAAAGTGCTTGTGGTGTGGAGGATGTGCTTCAACTCCTGCGCATCCTCTTCATCATTGGTGGAGAACCGTCGGCCGGTCGCACATTGCAAGAAGGTGGACTACCTAAATTCTTCAAAAGCATAGTATTTTAAAACCAACATTTTGCATATATATATATATATCTCGAATATATTTTTTTTTCTAAAGAGCTTTTTTATTTTTTTAAAGATGTGGATGATCTACAGTTCAAAGCGTCACCCGAAGAGTTTACCAGCAAAAAAATTACAACCAAAATTCTGCAGCAAATTGAGGTTTGTATCACCCTTATTTCATTGCAGTACCCCTTACCTCTTGAAGCCAAATTTCTAAACTTCGAATCTCCTGGCTATTCAACTTTGCCTCACAAACCTTAATGGTCCCCTCCCACCACATATACCCTATGCAGTATATTTCATGAAACATAATTGTTTGTGGCATTGACCAATTATTATTGTTTTCTCATTTAGGAGCCTCTGGCCTTGGCTAGTGGGGCTCTTCCAGACTGGTGTGAGCAGTTAACCAGCAAGTGTCCTTTCCTCATCCCTTTTGAAACCCGACAGCTCTTCTTTACATGCACTGCATTTGGAGCCTCCAGGTCAGTGCTTTGTCTTTTATTGAACTGACAGTTGGTTAAAACATGAAAGGGAGGTTATGTCATGAGGAATTGCCCAAAAAACATGATCGTCAGCGAACACTTGTGAAGTGCACGTTTAAAAGTGCCTCTGATCATCTAGGCTGATTTTTTTTTTTTTATTTAATTCCAGCATAAATCTTTGCTGAATGATATTAAATTTCAAGCATTTCTGTAATCTGCTGCCGATGCTGTGTGTCTCCAGGGCGATAGTCTGGCTCCAGAACCGGAGAGAGGCCACTATGGAGCGATCACGGCCATCCACCACGGTGCGGCGGGATGATCCCGGTGAGTTCCGAGTGGGGCGGCTCAAACATGAGCGTGTCAAAGTGCCGCGTGGAGAGAGCATGATGGAGTGGGCTGAGAATGTCATGCAGATCCATGCCGACAGAAAGTCTGTACTGGAGGTAAAAAATTACAAACTCTTTGCTCTTATATAAAAATATAACCCTTTTATTTACAGGTATATTTCAGCACCTGTAAAACACATTTTCTTTAAAACCTAGAATTTAATGGACATGAAATGAATATTTTTTCAAAGCCAAGAACAGAATGTTTCCTGTAAAATAACCAAACATTGGTATAGTTCTAACTGAAGCAATATCAAAACATTGCTGTGGTGCTTGTCTGCAGGTCGAGTTTCAGGGAGAAGAAGGCACTGGTCTGGGCCCCACGCTGGAATTCTATGCCCTTGTGGCTGCTGAGTTTCAGAGGACCTTGTTGGGCATCTGGCTCTGTGATGATGACTTCCCAGATGATGAGTCACGTCAGGTAAGAGCATTTTCCATTTTTACATTCAGCTTGTATAATGACTTTACAATGTTTTAGGTACTGATTTCCTCAAGATTATCATCAGCTACTTTTAAGTATATATTTGATTTTCCATGGATAGTCATGCTGACCTTTATAATACATGGTGATCATTGTGTACTTGTGAAAATGAATTAGGTGGATCTGGGAGGTGGCCTGAAACCACCAGGCTATTACGTACAGCGCTCTTGCGGCCTTTTCCCAGCCCCATTCCCTCAGGACAGTGACGAACTGGAGCGCATCATCAAGCTGTTCCTATTTCTTGGCATTTTCCTGGCCAAGTGCATCCAGGACAACCGGCTTGTAGACCTGCCCATCTCTCAGCCCTTCTTTAAGCTGCTGTGTATGGGAGACATTAAGAGTAACATGAGCAAACTCCTGTACCAAACTCGTGGGGACTCAGACCACCGCTTCTCCGAGATTCAATCGGAGGCCTCCACTGAGGAGGGGCAGGACACGTACTCTATGGGCAGTTTTGATGAGGACTCGAAATCTGAATTTATCTTGGATCCACCAAAGCCCAAACCCCCTGCCTGGTACCACGGCATCCTGACATGGGAAGACTTTGAACTTGTAAACCCTCACAGAGCAAGGTTTCTGAAAGAGATGAAAGATTTGGCAGTAAGAAGACGGCAAATCCTAAGCAATAAGAGCCTGTCGGAGGATGAGAAGAACACTCGGCTGCAGGATCTCATGCTGAAGAACCCTATGGGCTCTGGCCCACCACTGAGCGTAGAAGATCTGGGGTAGGTTATGAATTTTTGAAAATATACTGAGGCACATATGAACATTTATTTTGTGAAGTATTTATCAACTCATTAAATGGTGGGTTTTTTTGTGTTTGTAGATTAAATTTCCAGTTCTGTCCCTCCTCTAAAGTGCATGGTTTTTCAGCTGTGGACCTTAAACCTAATGGAGAGGATGAGGTAAGTCATTGAATTAGAAGAGCTTTGGGTTTATTTTTAATAGTGATGCTTCGATTGATCGGCCTATATTGGCTAAAAATAGCTTGATCGGCGAACCCCAAAAGCGCCGATCAGAAAAGCCGATCACTTGACGTAAATTACTTGCGCGACTTTTTCACAAATGCATGCACGGCGCACAGGTAAACAGAGCAGAGCTTACCAGTGGCAACATGAGTTCTCCTGTCTGGAAGTTCTTCAAAGTGTCCGATAAAGACGTAAAGAAATCCCTCGAGGTGGAAGCAAGCAACGGCATTTTAACACCACTAACATGATTAGGCGTCTTGGAACACGCCATACAATTAAATATGAAACTGAAACTAAACCAGCCGAAGCCAAGAACCTCCCCAAATAGCAGACTGAGTGATGCATTTAAACGACGTGAACCATACAGCAGGGATAGTACGAGGTAGAAAGACATCACGTTCAGAATTATGGAATTCATGGGGATGAAATCAGAGGGGTTTTATTTCTTGGTTTATTTCTTGGTTTGTGCCACAAAACTGAGTCAATTGGTTTACCAGACAAGGCTTAAAGAAGCAACGTTATAGTTCGTTAGCATTAATGCTAAAGCTAGTGTTAATGCTAACGTTCAGATTTTAGATACAGAAAAGTAAAAAAGCGAGTAAAAAATCCTTTTGGTGCATCACTGGTAATCAGTGTATTAAGAGGCTACATCCCATTAAGCTGATCTGATGTGTGTTGGTCTGCCTGACCCCTCTTTGTTTG
>JBBPDE010000001.1:32678509-32715005 GCA_037974605.1 Nannopetersius ansorgii
AGAGAAACTTGGCCTTGGGCACCAGTGGACATTTCAGCATGACAATGACCCAAAACACACAGCAAAAGTGGTGAAGACATGGTTAGCAGACATCTTTTTGGAGACACCTATGTTGTTTCCCATCAAAAAATAACTTGCTGGTTGAATAATCGTAGCCTTATGTCAAAATTTGCCAGGGGTATGATTAATTATGGGCTTGACTGTATATACACAAACACACACATGCAGGGGTGCAACTACCCACTTTATGGGGGGTATGCAACAACATATATTGCATACCCCATTTTTGCGCCACTGTAATTGACTAGTTTGATGATGTCATCTCACACGCAGAGGAGGAACACAGGTGTCCAACAGGGTGTCCGCGGGGTTTTAAAAAGTATTAAAAAGTGATGAATCAAAATTGCCAAATTTAAGGTCATTGAAAGTGTTAAATTAGCGGTATGATTTTTTCAGACTATGAGGTTTCCTATTTTGAGTGAACAACCTACAGGCTACAAGCTGCGTCCCGACAGATTTTTTTTTTTTGCTTTAATGCGTAAGTCCAAACTTTGTACGCTATGTTTGATGCTGACGTCATATTCAGTGGTGGTTCGACAACTGGGTAGTCAACTGGCTTATGTTGGAAAAAACACGACGTTAAACTAGTCGATTTTCTCTTAATGTAACTTGTGTATACAATATATATATATATATAATATTCTGTACGCAATGCGAGAGAGAAACTGTCTTTCTGTGAAAAAGTTGTTCGGTAACATTTTTTTCTCCACAGTGGGCCTGTGCTTTCTGTGGCTATTACTGCAAGCGGGGAGCAGTGCTTTAGCGGTGGAATTGACTCAACGATACAATGGTGGAATATCCCCAGCTCCAGTGTAGACCCCTATGACACATATGGTGAGGACTTGTACTGGACCCTCTTGATTTTCTGTTATTATCTTTTTATGAAATTACTTGCTTACAGACACAGCTGCATGCCAAACATTTGGGCACTCCTGGTCAAATAACGCATTTTCTTCATTTTCTGAGTGAAAATAAGCATACATCTGTTATATTACAATGCACGAATACCATTAATTTGCTATTTGCTGTATATAGCATATGGGAAGAATTAATGTATGGTGTGTAAAAGTCCCATTTTTCCCAGGAAGTTGAACGTAAATTAAGGTTGTTCCCTGGAAAGGACATGTTAACTTAGTTTCATAAAGATTAATGTGTAATTTGCAATGTAAATTAAAACACAACAGTTGCAGTACAGCTACACCCAAAGATAGTTCTATGTCTCGTTAGAATTGAGTAATCAGAATGACTAAATTCTGGTGCGAACTGGCAGTGTTGGACCCTAATTGTGCCTGTTTTTCTCAGATCCCAGTGTTTTGGCTGGCTCATTTCTGGGGCACACTGATGCTGTTTGGGGACTGGCCTACAGTGGAATTAAAAACCGACTGTTGTCTTGTTCTGCCGATGGAACTGTCAAGCTGTGGGATCCTCAGGAGAAGTTGCCTTGTCTCTGCACATTTAACTCAGAGAGAGGTGAGAAGTCTTGTACTGACCAAATTATCTCTTTCTTGTATGTTTAGGCCAGAACCATCAAACCCTGTGTGAATTTAACCAGACATAGCACAGGTTTAGGCTGGTATTTATTTGGTGATTTTTCAATCTAGGTTCATAGAAGTTGTGCCTGATGTTGTGCTTTTGAGGGACGGTTGGGATTGTAATTTGTTGGACAGTATAAAAAGTGTAATACAGAAATAATATAGTCTAGACTTGGTTGCAGATTAATTGTGATTCATTTTGTAATTGTATTTATTTTTGCAGAACATGGCATTCCCACAGCAGTAGATTTTAATGGTTGTGATCCAGCATACGTGGTGGCCTCTTACAACACAGGCACTGCTGTGATCTATGATCTGGAGACTTCTCAGTCTGTTGTGGAGTTCTCAGCACAGAGAGAGAGCAGTAAGACCTCCTTCTTTGTCCACAAAATCTCTTAAGGCCGCTGTAACATGACTATTGTGCCGCACTTCGCTACTTTTGTTTGATGTCTTCTGTTTACTTGTAGCTCTTCCAGCTGGAAATCACATTAATAAAGTAGTAAGTCATCCCACCCTGCCAGTCACAATCACAGCTCATGAGGACAGACACATCAAGTTCTTTGACAATAAATCAGGTAGGCTTTGGCCTAATCCTTTATTATCTCCTTTATTATCTGACAAGTCTCCTCTCAAAATTAAAGATTATTGTATGGTTTTGGCAGACGCTTTGCTTTTGTAATTTAAATTACCTTTGTTTTAAAAAGTGACCTGGATTTACTTGTTCCCTTTAGGTAAAGTTATCCATGCAATGATGGCTCACTTGGATGCTGTCACAAGTCTGGCAGTGGATCCTAATGGCATCTACCTGATGTCAGGAAGTAAGTGTTGATGGTGCTCTTTACCTGGCTAGCCCACCATGTTTTTTTATTTTAATAATGGCCTAGTAACTGCTCACACTACTTTCAAATACAGTAAACCCGCAGTTTTACGCGGATCGGTACTCGCGGATCCAGTCAGTACTGGATTTTTTTTGAGAACGAAACCGATCGTTTTACACAAATATTCAAAACAACGTAGAACCTGCAAATAATGTCCGGCTTTTTTTGTTTTGTTTTGCTTTTTCATGCCAAAGTTTTTTTTAAAACTCATTTTAGTTCTTCTGGCTCCTCGTGCATGGACTTTAAACTTCTCTCGCTCTCTCTCTGTGTCTCTCTCTCTCTCTGTCTCTGTCTCTTGTTCGTGACTTTTCCGTATTGAAACCTCGGGTTTATCTTTACATTTTCGTAAAGGGTAATGTATTAAACTGTTTAAAATGAAATTAAAGTGTTCTGGGAGCACATCTGGGGGCATATTTAGGGTTTGCACGATAAATATAGGCATTTTTAGGCATTTTTTGACAAACACAACGCGGTTTTTCATTATACGCGGGTGCTCGTGTAACATAACCCCCGCGAATAACGGGGGCTTACTGTACTGCTGTGACAGCATTGACGTGCATAATTAAGCATACTAAAAAGGTATAAAAGGCCAAAATCTTTTAACCATTTAGGCTGTAAATTTCAGCTCAAGTTTCTGCAAGCTTGTTTGAACCTATACTTTTTAATGGTTGCTTTCTGGAAAACAGTGGTGGGAGCATTTGTGCTCTATATTCATCTCAGAAATTATACAGAGAAGTTTATACCCAACTGCAAACACTGAGAGTAGAGGTGTTGTCCCTTTTATCCATCTTTCACAGGTCATGACTGTTCCATTCGGCTGTGGAACTTGGACACCAAGACGTGTGTACAGGAAGTCACTGCTCACAGAAAGAAGTCTGACGAGTCCATATATGACGTTGCCTTCCACCCATCTAAGGCATACATAGGGAGTGCTGGGGCTGATGCCTTGGCCAAAGTGTTTGTATAGAACACATCCCTGTTAAAGCCACAAATTCACTTTCGCAATCAGACAGCAAGAGAAGGATTGGACTGGTTCACTGCCTTGTATAACGAGAGTAGCATTTTTTTTTACACTACATTGAAGTGGCATCTGCCATGCACCCTTACAATGAGCGCATGCACGATGACCCCAGGTGCCAAGCGGTGAACTGTTGGTTTTGCGAGACCTGGGTGGAGTGCCTATCTAGTTTTAATCTTTGCGTTTCTTCAAAACGAAAACCAGAACAAAAGTGTTTAACTGTTCTTTATGGTGAGTCAGAACTGGAGTTATGCCAATGTGGTTTGAACTGAGCTGATAACATGTACTGTAGGTATGTTTCAGTGACAGTGAATTAAACGTGCTTGTCAGTAGGTCTCCGGTGACCACAGTGTCGGCAAGCTGCATCAGAGGAATTAACCCCTCCCACACCACCAGGCCGTGGGCCAATGGTTTTTGTTTCAGAAATTGCCCTCTGTAGCGCTATTAGAATATAAAAACAGACTATAAAAAAAAGATGCAGCTCAAATTCTCTTCATACCTTAGCATTAGTGTCATGATGTTTTGTGAAAAAAAAGGTATAGTTTTTATAATCCTTTTTATATAATTGAAGACTGTCGTAACAGCGCTGAAGACATTTTTAAAAAACAAAAAAAAAGGAAAAAAAGGGAGTTTGAAGATCAAATCCTCCATCTCAACCCTTTCTGACCCTTCACATCTGACCCCGCATCACTAGAAAGCCCTTGACGAGTCCTACCCTTACGAATGCTACTGTCTGATGTCGCTGTAATGTTTCATCACATCATGGAAATACTAAATGATCGTAGAAGCACAGTCCGTTTTTGCCTTGAGAGCTCTAGGTTATCGACAAATAAACTGCAGCATCCTATCACTATGTGATGTTTTTGTACATCTTACTGTAACTGGGTTTATTTATCAAAGGTTAGGCAACTGAATGCTATTGGGTTATTTATTTCACTGTTTCAGGGTAGTCTTATCCTCTTTTGTAAAATGTGTGCAGCCCAAGAATAATGGTAAGATTGGGCTCTTAAGAAAATGGAGCCATGATCCTAAAAGGGGTTTTTTTTTGTTAATTTTTTTTTTTGTTGGGTTTTTTTTCCCCCTCTCTTTTTAAGATTTCATCCTAGACTGAAAATGGGGTTGACATTTACCTCGTAGTTTGGCAGAACATTGCTTTGAAGCATGGGGAGATTTTTTTTTCTTTTTTTTTTCCTTTATTCCATTTTATAAGTGAAGGGATCCGGATAGCTAGTCTGGCGAATCGCAGTTGTTCTGTCCCTACATTTTATCTCGTAAAACCATTTTATTTTCAAACACAATTTATGGTGTAACTAAAGACCTTTTGTTTTGTGTAATGCATGAATAATACATAAAGTATTTTTTCTAGTCTTCCCCAAAAAAGAAGAAAAAAAAAACCCTGATCAGTTTGAAGAGTTTTGTAAGTTTTTTTTTTTTTCCTTTGATTTACAAACTATGGATTAGCAGATTTTAAAGATTGTACCACATAGCAAAATACAGTTGTTGAAATGTATATAAAATGTCTATAATAAATATTAAATGGTGTACCTGTATATGCAACCTGTCCCATGTCTTACTAGGGTGCACACTTTGGTGGGTGGCAATAACAAAGGCCCAAACAATAAGTGGATGACATACTTGGTCTGCCTTTGATTACTGTACCACACTGAGGAAACAAAACTTGTGCTTAGTGAACATTGTGTACCTTGATGTTTCATTTTGTGGTCATTTAACACGACCCTCCATTTTTCAAATGCACTACCAGTTTAATAAGCAACAGTGGATCATGTAAAAATACCTTGTCCTTTATTGAGAAGTAATAAATTAAATAGAAATATACAGTCACTCTAAAGCCCCCCCTCCCTTGTCAGTTTGCAAATCAGTTAAGCATGCATATATGGGTATACAAGAAACAAATACGTAAAAGCATAATTTAAGCTAAAGAATGTATATAATGTGATTGAAATGCTCCCAAACGTAACGATATTAACCTATTATGAAAAGATGAAACTGAAGAAGAAGCTGTATGTACGTCAGTGCATGAGTAGTTTGGCCCACTTTGGTACAGAGCTCTTTGTTACGCAACACACTGACTATCTGTACTACATGGGCCGTGCACAAGAGGGCGCTCTAATGACAGCTTTCCAAGCGTAGCTCTGTTTTGGTTACTAGTCCAGATCTCTCCTGTGCAACCTGGTCCTAGAGTAATCAATTCTATCTTGTAATTGACAGTCTAACCATGTGCATACATTGGCTTATTTTAATACAGGTTTAATACAGTAGAAAAAATGCTTGTGTTCGTTTTGACATCAACCTTAGAAAAGAAGCAAAAATGACAAAGATGTATGTTTCCTACAATACAAGGACAAGGCCACATCTCAGGGAATTACACTTTCCAGGGTCAAGATTGTTAGGTTATACAGATCCTTTGCATCAAGCACACCTTTGAAGCATACAACCATGCAGACTCTTTCCTCAACCAAACAGTAGGGCTGTCCCTGCTCAGAAAAGATAACTAGTTTTGTGGAAAAAAAAACTTTTATTCTAGTATGTGTAGAAATAGTTTCCTTCTTGTCTTTCTCTGTATCTTTGTGTCGTTCCAAATCTTTGTTTTTTCTTTTTTCTTTTTTTTATTGCTGTGTTTCTGTCTCCCACCTACCCAGGAACGTTCAGCCCCTATGCAAACAAGCTTCTAATTGAACTCGGTGAAGTCCCTGCAGATCCCCCGTATGATTGGCTGCTCAAACTGCTCAAGGCCGCTGAACTCACGGGTAAAGAAAGTGTGGGTGTCTTTGGGCTCGGATGCCATGGCCCTCAGATCCTCCATTGGAGCCCAGGCCACGCCCACAGAGAACACTGTAATCCCTGTAACAGGACAAGATTAAGAGGTCCCAATATCACTGTTCTAGGAAGAGCATTCAGCATTACAACATATATGTTACAACAAAGAGAAAGAGCCATTGTTAAAGAATTTATGGCTTAAAGCAGGGGAAAAAAATGTAAGGCTTAGTGTTCAATAGGCTGTTTTTATTGAGGGAATGGTACAAATCCACAGGGAAGCATCTAGTGAACTAAATGTTAAAAAAAAAAAGAATCTTTATCTATTATTTTAAAATAATCCTATTGCTTTGTCTCTGAAAGCTATTTGTTTTTTCAGACGTTAAAGCTGAAAACCCACTGTTGTGGATAGAAAACCATAGATGGTCAATGTTTGTGTTTTTGGTCACATCGTGTCTCATTTTGAGAGAAATCTCAGTAACATTATTCTCACCTGCCCTTTGAGCGGCGATTGCTGGCCCTCTGACATCATCATAGGACTGGCCGTCTGTGACAATGATAAGAAACTTCTTGCCCATGCCCATAGAACGAGGCTGGAAGAGATTCTCCACAGCGTAGGTGATGGCATCTCCAGTGGCTGTACCGCCGCTCATGTACGGGATATTCTGGATGGCCCTCAAGGCATCGTCTTTCATTACATGCTCATTGAACCCAAACTCCATCCTTTGGTCATAGGTAAACTGGATGGCTCCGACACGTGATCCAATGTCTGAGATGTCAAAGTTGCGAGCAATAGAGCTTAAGAGGTTTAGCACGAGTCTGAAGTTTGCATCGCCCACACTGCTGGAACCATCAATCAGGAAGCCCAGGTTGACTGAGTTATAGCACGTCTTGCTGCAAAGTAGCTGGTCAATAGAGCAGAGCTTTTGAGCCAACGGCTTTACGAACTTGTTCGTACTGAACCAACTGGGCATAGTCAATGTGAAGAACCCATTGTCTTTGCAAACTGCCTATAAGACACACACAAAAACACAAAAGTGGTCACTCGGTGACTATTCTCTTTAAAAGTAGAAAAGCGTTCTTGCTCAGATGAGAAACTTACTTTCTTCATGTAGTCCTGATCCCGGACCACTCCCATCTCTTCAGGGATAGGTTTGGCCACAGACACTACAAACACATTAATACCAGATTCTCTAGCCATCACTGCTGCATCCTCCAGGTTGTCAGAGGGCCATCCATCAACAAAGGCCACTATAATCCTGGGATGACCTCTTCGCACCCCGTGATCAGGATTAAAAAAATTCCTCACGGTGTGTAATATGCCCTTGCCTGTGTAAAGAAGTTTAAAAAGGTGGCACGATTAGGAATAGTTCACCCCACCCCAGATGTAGTTGATCAATCAAGACATGCTAGAGTGAATCATTCTTTAGTACTGGAGCAATGATGCTATTTTTTCTCACAAACACTAGAAATCTATATTTTCTATAAACATTACATTTCTCAACGGCTCAAACCTCATCCAGCTCTGTTAGGGTGTTGCAGACTTGTTGATATGGCTTAAAACACAGTATGGCACAGTATGCAATGTGTAAAATGAGCAAAACACCACTCCAGGCAGCAATTGAGGAAAACCCTACTGCTGGAGAGGACTGATCCTCGGTCTTAGCCACAAAGACTGAATCTAAATCATTGACGTTCATTTTAATGCTTACAAGAAATCTTATCTTAACATGTACAGCTTTTGTTTGCTATAATATTCTTTTAAAAGGAGTCATGCACCTGTATTGGTGTTTCCTCCTATGTAAGATGTCTCTTTCAAGGCAAAAATCACATCTTTAGGCATACTGTAGTTCCCCAGGTAGAATTCAGTCCGAGGCGTTTCACTGAAAAGAAAAATATGAAAAAGGTTTAAAATGCTGATTGTTGCACAGAACATGTCCTTATAAAAAAGGGTACACACCTGGCTTGCACCACCCCCACGCGTGGTCCATCTGGTCCAACTTTTAGCATGGCAGCAAGTCTACCAATGAAGTTTTTCTGCAGGTTGAAGCGCCGTTGCCCTATGTTGTAGCTACTGTCCAGCAACAGAGCGATATCCACTTGGCAGTCTGGTGCAAAATGAAAGGTACTTCAAAAGACAGGACAAGGAGGCCCTTTTCAAAATGGACGTCATACCTGTAGGATACACACCTCTGTTTTCTGCTACTGGGGGTTTCTTCAGAGTTTTCTTGACCGTTTTCTTCACTGGAAGGAAAGACCAAACAAATGGGTATCCATTACTACAGACCCTCAAGTGTGGACAGTGTTTACAGTTGAAGTAAGCCTTGGTTACCTGTTCCAGGCGCTGGGATGGCAGAGCTGCTTGTTTGACTGGACACTTCCATAGGTGAGCTGATAGTTCCTGACGGTGGTAAATGTGAATGTATTATTTCACAGCAGTATCACTGAGTATGACATGTGTAACCTACAAGAATTTATTTACATTGATTGGATTTTCGTACACCTATATCCAGAGCGACGACCCTCCTGGACAACAGGAGGCGAAAAGTGGAAGAGACAAAACGTATGATTGTTTCACCCACTAAGCTTTTTTCGTTTCCTGAGTGCGCTAAATGTTAGAGTAACTGAACCGTTACCCTCTGCACCCTTCTGTAATGCTATTGGAAAGAGCGTCACCTACTGGCCACAGTGAAAGATGCAGTCCATCGGGACAGAGCTTGAGACTGGATGCCGTGTGCGTAAGAGCTGAGGTAGTTGGTTCTGCCCGGCAGCTTCTGGATCTCCAGCGCCCCGCCCGACACTCCTATGACCCCTCTGAAACAATCATAAATAACTAGTAAGTGAGAAGGCTAAAATATAACACCACATACTGTAGCGACCAAGAGTGCGCACAGTGTGAGCGAGTTTCTCAGAGTTTCTATGAGGTTCGCCCTTCTATCACATTGGAAACCGCGTCGCTAAGACCTTTATAGGTCCCACAATATATTGATAATGTTAGTAATAGTGTGCAATCATTCGGAAACATTTTGCCGTGTTTATAAAGTATTATCCAGTAGATCCGCGCCGAGTCTATTAGCAATCCGTGTAAATAAGTTGAAGTGTAAATAAGATCAGTGCCCTGCAGGGGTGTGTCAAGATTTCCAAAGGTGGGGGTGTTCTGGGATGGGAAAGCCAAATTAAATATATAATCTGACCCATATAGCATTGTTTTAATCTGACAGAGGTGAGGGTGCGGGGGTGGGGGGTGGGGGGTGGAATCGCAATTTAGCAAAAGTGGACGTTGCCTCCCTCCGTGTGCTACGTCAGATCATTTCTCCTGCTCCAGCGCCATCGTCTGATATAAACCTTTTCATGAAGACCCCTGAATTAGTCAGGGATATTTAACAGCAGAATCCAGCAGTACATTGGAGAACGGATCGTAACTAACCTAACCTCTTTTTCACAGCTGTGGAAAATTCCGACTGGAAACCAAAGTGGCTAAGTAACTTTTTCTCTACTTTTTCTCCCTCTGATTTCGAATCCTCCACTTTCTGCTGATATCAGCTCGATATGGCCCCTAAAGGAATCGCCCCGTCTCTATTATCATTGCTTAATCATTTTTAATATATTTCTTAAACTGTTCAAGCATTTAAACAACATAAACACACTGGTTATATACATGCGTTGCATGCTTTAAGGGCACGGGACATTTTAGCCCAAATGAAATATTCATCCAACTTCACTATTTTTTTCTTAGTGTTTAATCGTTTCTTTACCTGTGCACTCCCGCGCCGCACACGCTGGAGATCGTGGCGTAGACCCCCGAGCCGAACACGGACAGTCTCCACAGGGTACAGTTGGCTGGACACAGGGCCAGCTGGACGGTGTCCGGCAGGTCCGCCGCACGCGTCCCGCACGAGATGGACTCTGGAACTGAGCGAGCATCACACCAGACAGCAGATTTATTTACTGATTTATTTTTAAACATCCATTCTCTGTTACCGCTGAATCCTCCCTAGTGTCACCGGGAGCCGGGGCCTATCCCGGGACCAAAGGGCGCGAGGCAGGGATTCAGGCGATCACAGAGCTCTTTACAAACATGTATAAGTAATATTTGTTGTTTACATCAAAATATTAATATATGTTTATATAAACAACATTGTAAACTAACACGTTGAGTTTACTTTCAAAAAGGGGAAAACTTTTTTTTGACTATGTATATGATACAAATTGCATGTTTTGATAGCCTGAACAGGTGATTGCTACAGCTTTATTATTAAAATAATATAAAATTACATTTTGAATTAAGAAGATCTCATATCTCTGGGTAACACCAGTCAATCAAACAACTTGCACACAAAATAGGATAAAAAAAAACGACACGTGTGAGTATTTGAATTCTTATTTCATTGTTTTCCTGAAAGGTAGCTGACAAAAATGGACAAAGACAGACCACCTAATTCAGATTCCAAACTGCTGCAGGTCAGAGACAGAACGCCTGTGTCAAAAGAGACAGTGAGTAAATAAATGCACACATTAAATAGTTCTTTCATATTTAAGCTTATGATGTTTCTCAGTGCAAAGAGGTGAAAAATGTACTAATGACCCCCAGCCTACCTAAGACATGAAGAACTGTGAGCCGTGCTGACATGGTAAATGAAGACATCTGCAGAGACACACAGTAGGACATTCATCATGCTCGAGTAATCAGAGCTCAGAAAGCAGCTGAGCAAAAAAAAACCCTTTGCTTCACTTAAATCCATGTAATATTACCGTTATTCTTTTACTAAGGAGAACTTATGCCTTTGGTCTTAAAGGCATGCTTGCTCAACAAATGTTGGTTTAAATTTGCTTTTAATATTTGCTTTTCAAACGGCAATGAAATTAGATAGTAGAGGAGGGGAAAATATGTAATCCCCAGACACATCCATCACAAGAAGCTACTTTAGAAGTGCATTCTTCAGTTAATCCCCACAGAGAGAGAGAGAGAGAGAGAGAGAGAGAGGGAGAGAGAGAGAGAGAGAGAGAGAGAGAGAGAGGGAGAGAGAGAGAGGGAGGGAACAAAAAAGCCACAGATCTTACAATATTATTCAGTACTAATATGCACTAAACAAGCAAATATTATGTTAGAATTAAAGCCAGCTTACAGGGACGATATAGAACGTTTTTTTCCCTGGGCCTCCAGGTTCAGAAGCTTTAGTGAGAGGGCAAAAATAAGTAATTCCTTTGAAGGTGATAGTCCAGGTCTGTCTGAAAACGGAGGGTAAGGCAGGGCCTTTAAATACGGTCCCTGAAAACCTTTGTAATTCTTCTGGTGACGTCACAAGAGGAGGCCCTCCCAGCTTGGCTACCTGGGAATGGGTGCAGGATACTTGGAAAACTGTGTTACGCTCAAATGTAGCAGACCTTTTTAAGCAGAATTCCTACAGTTCACAGTTCCTCAGTGGATAGATAGATAAATGGATAGATACTTTATTCATCCCCATGAGGAAATTACAAGAGTTGCAGCCAGTTTTTCACGGTCCATTTCAAGTGGACTTTCCTTAGTGAAGAGTATATAACTGAAATGAATCCTTAAGTGTTTGACCCAGTAACATGAGGGTACCACACTCAGTTATACTTTAGTACCTTTTTCTGATGGTAAGATTGACTATATTTTGTTTTTATTTGATTATAAAAAAATATATGTAAAATTTTCTATTGTCTATTCTGTTGTATTCTATTATTGGATAAAATATAAAAGACATTACAGGAGAAAAAAACACCTTTCTAACTTGAAAGTTGATGGTACAAGATATTTTTCAATCCTAAGTAATTTTGGAACATTTCTATTTCACAGTGAGACCACAACACAAAATCCCAACACAACAAATATATATATATATTGTAATAAAAGACAAAAATCAAAATATAACGTTTCGTTCTGACAGTGACAGTGTGTATGTGCACTTGTTGTGTGAAGAGATTTGTGTCAGACCAAAATGAAAATGTTCTTAGAGCCTGCAAGGACTGAACCAGTATGTCTGTGTTGGTTAAATTGTTCAACAGTTGAAGAAACAGATAAAAGAATGATTAAGCAACAATAATAGAGATGGAGTGTTTACTATACTAGGTAACTGTATCAGGCTGATATCAGCATATAAGGCTGGATTAGAAATTGATGGGAGAAAAAAAAATAGACTGAAGCAAATAGACTGAAATAGCACATTGTTATCTCTGTATTTCTTCCTGGTTTTTTTTAAACATGGCAGTCTGCTTTTAGGTACTTATCTGAAGTGCTTCAATTAATTTAAAAACTGATTTTAAAGCTTTTTTTTTAATTAAAAGAGTATTAAATTGATATTCGCTGATATTCATTTTCAGTATTGAAATCATCTGATACTCAATTTCAGTAACAGAATCGGAAAAGAAAAAGTGGTGTTGTGTCTCTCTGTTATACACAAACCTGCAGGAAGTGTGTGTGGACACAGAGTCAGCAGCGTTAATGATGAGGCTTAAAATAAGAAATATGAAGCATGGATGGGCTGTGCGAAGGACATGGAAGAAGGCCAGACAGTTAATGGCTGTGGGATCAAAACTTTACCTTGGTGGTATTCTTGCAGTGGAAATAACCTTGCTGCTGCAGCAAAACTAAATGTTATCCCTCGATAAAGCCAGTTAAGTCTGTAAGATTTAGAACGCTGCAGTGGTCTGACATGGCAGTCCAGTTCTCTTGTTTACTGCATAGTGAGCATTAAAGATAAGCAAAAAGCATTTTTTCCTCAATTCTTATTCTTCAACACTATTTGAATTCAGCAGCTGTCATTTACATTGTGGGAAACTTTCAACGGGCCAATAGAAATGGCCCAAAATGACTTTGAAGAAAATGTTTTTGTATGAATTTACATTCCAAACAGACAAGTTTTTTAGCCTTCCCTTGTGGGGTTACTATTTTAGAAATACTTGGATATACTTGGGTTTTTTTGGATAGTGAACAAATGCAAGAGCAGATATAAGCAGAATGGTGCTGCTGGAAGCTTTGAATTACTGCTACAGCAGAAAAAAAAAGGGATTTATTGTGGCTAACCATAACCATAACATCTGTCATCAGATTAAAGTGGACACCCATTCCCCTTGCAGGGACAGATATCAGATGAAGGGACGTTTTATTTAATTTTTTTAATACGTTTCTACAATCACTTTGCATCGAGATTAGATATGGATGAGGTGATATTTGAAGGTCTTATTAAGTGGAAATTTACAGGTGTAAGTTCCAGCAAGAGTAAAGTGATAGGCTGCTGTTTACCGTGACATCTCCTAGCTTGCTGGCACGTACCGATGCAGTGCGGAGGAAGTTTGTATGGAAATGTGGCATGCGACAAGGTTCTTATTCAGAGAGATAGATGAAGAGCACTCAAAGAGCGATACCTGATCCATCTGTTATGGTCTGCATGGAACAACTGCTCATTGTGACAACTGGGAAGCCTCCCAGGTTCTCAATTAATGAGCATTTCACAGCACAGAAATTCTGAGGCTAAAGTGGCAACCAAATTCTTCGGAAGGGTGCTTTGGAAGGGTGTGACGACAGCAGGTCGCTCAAGCCTTTAGACTGTGTGTGGTACACTGATCATATGAAATCCTTAGATGATTCTTGATTATGCACACAACCTTTTACTCGAAAGCTACTTAATCACAGAGTTAATTGAGTGCAAAAGTCTTACAAAACTTTGGCCTAGCACAGGGTGGGCTGGCACATGTCTTGGGGTGGTCTTTTATACTGCTACTGTGGCCAATACTGTTTCAGGAAAGGGACCAGTTTGGCACGTTTTTGAGAGTTCAATTAGAGCATCATTAGAGTACAGACAGAAAGTCCTGCAGTGCTGTCAGATTCTAGTCCTGTTAAATATTTTCTAAATATCCAGATATCTTTCCTTCGTACTAATGACAACATTCAAAACAGTTTGCATGATTGAGCTCTGGGTGATGCAGTTCTGAGGTCTAGTCTTAAAATGATTTATACTATCATGTTGTCACCTCATTCAGAACCAAAAGTCCAAGTTTTTACATTTTTAAACATCTTCTGCATTTGTAACATTTCATTCTGAGAGATTTTACAGAAAGATTAAAGCTCATTTTGGTGTGTATTCTTGATTTTGAAATTGTTCACAATAGGATTTTTTTCTTGACTAACCAATAAAATGAGATTTCTGCCTCATTGGTTTTGTAAAATCCTTTCTCTGGAGAAGATCTGTGAGGTTTTTTAATTTGCAAATGTGTGCAAATGTTAATATGGTCTCATTTACATATATAGAGTATTTAATTTTACAAAAACGAAACAAAATTGAATGAAGGTAGCTGACTAAGGAAAAATCTATCATGTTAAAATTGTTTTATTTGTCATTACAATTAGAGAGAAGCAGTAAATCTTTTGAAAATGATATATCAATTTCGGTAATTACAAGAAATGCTGAAGTAAAATAAGGGCTTTATCAATTTCTAACTGATTTCCTAATAGACTGAATTTCATCATAATGTCCCAGGAAGAGAATCTAATCCCAGGTATTTTGGTTTTATGTAATTGGGTTTTATGAAGTGTTTGTTCCCACTGAGGTGGATGACGGTCATATGGAGAAATTGGCTTAAGGCTGAAGCCTGTGAGCTGTGTGTTTGGCCAGACGAAAGGCTGAGTTTAAGGAGATGTGACACACTTGTTTCTGCCCAGGCCAAGGTTGCACTGTCACATGCTGCACAATGTGAGACTTCATGGGAGATCCACTGCTTTTTGCAAAGGAATGCAGCAGCTACTACTCCACTCCATATAAATAGCGCCTGCTGTCCAACACTGTGATGGATGTCTCATTTAGGCAACCATCTTCACCTATACAAATATTAGCGCTGGCTAATGCAATATAGGTCGGAGCCCAGATTTGTCTGCGAGGATGAGAAATCTGTTTTCCCAAAATAAAACTTACATTTCACTCTATATGTCAAAAACATTAGCCAGGATGTATTTCACCATTAACATAAAAGAGTTTAGATACTGTGTCTCCTTTCTGGATGAAGGTGCTCCATATGCCATGTTCCACATGCAGGAAGCCACAGGACAAGAAATATGAAACTGTCTTAATTTGGGAGGACAGATGTGTCTGAAACGTCTTTAAAAACCTTGGCTCCATTCAGGATCTGGAGAACCTTGCTGTGGTAATTCGCAGGCACTCCATGTGTTTGTGTACTCACGTCAGTTTGTCACCAGCGGAGGCCTCTTAATTTGTTGCTGTGCGCCTGTCCTCCTTCATCATGGCTGCTGCATATTTGTGACAGACACTCCAGTTAAAACTGATATGCAATGCTATTTTGTAGTACTGCGTTACACAACCACCTCTGAACAATAACATCAAAGTGGAGGTAATGACTCAACACTGAAGAGAGTGCAAAGAAGGACTGAGAGTCACATCAACACCCCCCACTTAATGTCTTAAAGGATTATTCACACATGAAACATTTCTTCCATTCTGAACCAGAAGGTGGTTCTGGTTCCACTCTGGGGGGCCTGAGCCAGTCCCCACTCCTGATCCTCTCCATCTGCTTCAAACCATCCTGGATCACAACCACTGAAGTTAGAATATAACAGATATGGTTGATTTCTGTTTTCTGTTAACTCCATAACAGTTCTCTGATAGTTGCCTTCTCTAATACTGTACATTGTACGGAGCCACTTCAGTAAAATGGACGATCTGTGGGCTGAGTTTGAATGCTTCCAGCAGTGTAATTTCCCACAATGCTCAGTGTAGGGCAAAGTAAGAACATTTCCCACATTAGCAGGAGCAGGTCACGGAGGGCTCTGTCCGTACAGCATGCCCTCTCATTAACGCTGCTGTCAGAATTACACTACACTACAAAAGGCTCTAAAAAGCCTTCATCCATAAACTACTGTGCATGCCATTTATATACTGCACAATATACGGTTTGTCGCTCTGGATAAGAGCGTCAGCGAAATGCCGTAAATATAAATGTTTGTTCAAATAAATGTCTTTGCTATAATGATAAAAGCGCTTTAACAGATATTTTGCTATTAAACATTTTAAGTTACAGCTGCAGGTGAAGGTCTACAGTTGTTTGTTTAAAAAAAAGCATATTTAATACACCGCACTGTGCTATTGCTATTTCAGTATGTGTTATTATAATGGCAACACTCATTTCGGCCAGAATATGCAGCCTTTTCATTTGTGATTGATAAATGAAATGCCTGTATGCTTTAAAAAGATGGATGAAGCATGGTGTCATAATTGCTGAACTGTTCCAACATTTATGTTCATTAGCTCATCAAAGTTGAAAAGTTCTCAAAACTTTCTTCACATTAACAACAATTAAACCACTTGAGATTTTTCTGTTGACAAAAATGAAAAGTTGTATGCTAACGTTTGGGCACCTCTGGCTCAGTGGCATGTTTTGATCTGTAAACTTCCTCTACAGAAAAACGTACCTTTTAATCAACGCATACAGTGCTGACGTTTACACACTGGTAAAAGAAGTAAAACATAGCTTGTGCATAAGTTATTTGGTATTTTACGGGTTTCAGATGTCTTAAAGTTAGTACAAAACATGCCATTTTTAAGTTTGTTAATAAAGAACAAACATGTAACTTGACCGGGGTGTTCTATTCTTTATTTATTTATTTATTTTTGCATACAGCTTGCCACGGTTTGTTGAAATTTCACAGCCCCTCTGCACCATTGCATGTGAGGCTTACTATCTTATGACAGGATCTAAAGCAAAACAGGCAGAGATCCAGGTTATACACACCTGCTAAGGTTTATATGTCTGGGGGCCATTCATTTAATAAGGCTCAAATGACTACAAAGGACAGCACAGATTGTTTAACTAGCACCATCTTTGGACAGCTGAACAGCAGACACCTACTGTTAACGTCTGTCAAAGCCAGTGTGGGATTTTGTGTCCTTGGATCATTGAGTAGACTTAAAGACATTTTATCACCCCACCCCCCCCACCCCCCATTTCTTACATGGACATTATCTCATTCATTAAGACAATATGTACAAACATAAATATGAGACATAGTACATAATAGACCCATGACTTTCAGAATTACTTCTCATGGAATAACTAAAGCTCACAATCTTCCAGAGTCACTGAGCTTCCTCAAGAATGCTTGAGAAGGGCCACTTGGCTCCATTAAGGGGTTACTTTTGGTGTACACTTCAGATGGGATCTCCTGGCTCTCCTTTTGAGCACTGTTGCTCGCACTTTCATTGCGGCCCATCTCTACCCCAGAGTCAGAATTCTTTTCTTCCTCCTTGCAGTCGTCCAAATGAAGCTGCACATCATTAGGCTGGGCCACCAGCGAGACTCGTGGGGTGGCGCTCTGAGCTGCACTGTGTTTTAGGAAAGGGAACAGAGCCTGCAGATCCTTCCGGAACTTGGAGCTCATGCCAACGTAAATGAAAGGATTGTAGAAACTTGCTGACTTGGCAAAGAGACTAGCCAGGATTCCGTTGAGCGAGGGTACTTGGTAGCCCCAGGCGGACCACATCGAGATAACTGCATATGGGGACCAAGCCAACAGGAAGGCTGCACACAGAATGAGGGACACCTACAGGAGAGGAATAAATCCAAGGAAGTGGATGGATGGATGGATGGATGGATGGATGGAAAAAAACAGTAAAACCTTTACATGGTAAACATGTAAAGAACATTAACAAAAACATGGACATTAATATCTGCAGAAAAATGACATACAGGTATCTTGTAGAGGCTAAGTTAACTTCTTTTCATTTAGAAAATGAACCAAACATGCAATTTGACTGGGGATGTGGAATTTTTACATATAAGTATGTATTTTACCTGTGTTATGTTGCGCTCTATCTTCCGTTGCCTCTCACTTATGTCTCCTCCTCGGCTGGTCTTGTGGCTGGAGTTGACCGTGCGGATGATGGATACATATGTAAACACTATGACCGAGATTGGTACAAAGAAGTTGAAGAAGAAAATGCAGATGACGTAAACCTTGACCAGCATGGAGAAGCTGGCCTGCGTCCAATCAATTTCACATGTCCCGTACCTGCGGGCTGCACAAAGACAATGACTTCACTGATCTCGGATTCTTAGACATTCTCTCTCCTCTACTTCAGCATACCTTTTTGTGGAGATAAACAAGATTTTATCATTGGATACCTCTAAAACGGCCCCAGCCCAGGAGTGGTGCACCAGCCCAGAACAACGAGAACAACCAGACTGCAGCTATGACGAGGCCAACTCTACGTTTGTTGATGTGATGAGCTGAAGGACAAGAGGAAACACTTGCATCAGTACAGTTACACTCCAGTCTGTGCTGATTTATCTACCATTTGTACAGCCAAATAAGATCTGATATTTCTAACACGAGACTGAAAAATCTATTGATTTATCAGAGACTTAGCGCATGCAGTGTTATTTTTTTAAAGGTCAAGAATACTCAGCAGTCTAATAGTTGACCACAAAAGGAAATATGATCCGAAAAGAAGGTTTAAGCAAAATGAACTGGCAAGACAAAAAGCCAGAGTAGGGAGGCAGGACAAAGGAATGAAAGGGGTGTGTGCAATAGACCTGGGTGGGACAGTCAAAAAGGGCTGGGTTTTAACATAGCCCTTGTTGACCCCAGCTGCCCTGAGCACCTGGACTCAAGTGGTGGGAACTCAAAGTTGTACATTTTTTTTTTGGCTTGGCAGTGCCGGGGCATACCGTGCTGAGGCTGGCATCCTTTGATGTAGCGGATGACGCTGATGGCCGTCAATGTGTTGATGCTGATGAGGCCGAAGAGCAGGATCAAAAATCCATCCACCTGGCCAAAATACAATATCTCAGGCTGTGCAAAGATATGACTTTTCTCTGCCAGCACAGGGCTGTAATTGCTCGAACATGTCTCATCACCCACTAACCAGTTCCCTGAGAAGCAAGCCAGCAAGATTAGAGGACAACTGTGCACATGCCTGTATGTTGGAAGTTCAAATGATACAGCTTCCCCTTTATACTAGCACCAGTCATGTAACACATATGACATACTTTTAAAGTGCTTATGATGTACATAAGCACTTCAAAAGTATCTCATATGCTAGGAAGATACTTTCAAATACTAATAAAATATACCATACCATATTTTGATTTTTATAAAGAACTAATAAGTTTGGGCACACTTTCAGTCAGTATTTTGTAAGATCTCATCTCAGAGATTCTAAAAATGTACTTTTTCATTTTCATAGACAAAAAACTTCCAAATTTAGTTTATTCATGACAGTAATACATTAGGCAAGTAGCATCAGTTACTTACCTTGCATGTCCAAAATGTCCGTATGATATATCCCTCATCTTTAAACACATCAAAAATCTCCAGAATTCCACGAGAATACCCAAAAATCGCAATGCTTGCATCAGACACAGCAAGGTTAAGTGTTAGGAAATCCTGTGGTTCAAGAGATTTCCTTTGTTTGGTCAAAAGTATTATTACAACTCCATTTCCAATCCAAGAGAGCCATCCTATCAAATGATAAAAAATAAATAAATTTTAAAAAACCCCAAAATTTTCATGAATAATTTCAACAAAATAACCACAAAAGAAATCATAAAACCTTGTCAGCTTTTCTACTAACTATCCTAAACGATCATGTCAAGTTAGACCTTTTCCCCAAGGGATATATATTCAAACACGTCAGAAACTATAATTAAGTGAATTGCATTATTACCTAGTATCACCAAATACACACCGATGGCTGTCTCTCCTCCTTTAGAAACACGGTACACTGTAATATTTGGGAAATCATAAGAATCCATTTTTCATTAAAAAAAAAAGGAACAAGGTGAAATCTGAACTTGTCAAACTGGACTCATCTCAGGATAAAGTCTTCAAAGTGCTGCCTTTGCCTTGGACTCTCCACACGATAGTCAGATCCACCTCAGTCACACTGCTCTTAAAAGTTGAGCTAAAGCTGCCCGAATTGTAATGGAGCATCATGCTGCACTTCGGACTACAGTGTGCTAATTTCTTAATCCTGTAAAGGATTGAGATCGTCTGGGGCAGTGTTAAGTCTCTGCTGCCAATTAACTTAAGACGTTTGCAGCTGCTCACTGACCCATCAGATGTCAACAAGCCTGTTTGCTACCTAGAGGTACATATGTTGCTTGGTACAGGACCCTTTCTCAAGCTAGTTAACTTTTTTAAAGAAAAATGATACATGAACAATTTTTGAACCATGCTTCCATGTGTATGTGCTCTTTCTATTTGTAAGATAAACTTGAAAACTTGAATCTTAGCTTTATTTAATTTGGTGCTACATTGCTTAATTTAGCCAACTACAAGAGACCAGGAGGAGCAAGGAATCTACAGAGACAAGGATGCCATCTGTGTGAGACTGTTGAACTTTATTGTTAAGAGAGTTAAGTGAGCAATTTCATTAAATAACAGTAGACTAAACATCATTAAGTACACAGAGTGTCAACAATTGTATTTTTATAAGAACAAATGTGTATGAATGGACTATTTTTGATTGCAGATCTGAATGCTGGGAAAAACAGGATCCAGGGCAGTATCTCAGGAGGACAGAAGTTGATCCTACTTCTGGCCCAGCTGGGAGAGCTATGGAGAATTGGGGGGTAAAGTCAGTGAATAAAGTGAAAATCTATTTTTTAAAAAAAACAAAAACAGGCAAACAAATAAGCAAACGATATTAATAACTGTGATATATTTGGTCGTATGTTTTGCCTACACTCTCCTTAGCTTTGCATTACTAAGGAACATGATAAAGAGGGAGAGATATTATTTACTAATGCAGAAAGTGGGAGATATATTTACCAGAAATGCAGGTGAGGACAAAACTAGGCAAAAGCATCTGAAAATATTTACTGAAGGACCGACATGTTATGGCTTGATGTCAACTCTGTTAAGGGAAAGTGCACTAAGGAAGATTTGCTTCAGGGAGCAAAAAGCATTCCAGTGCACTCAAGGCAGTGTCATCTCAGTACTCTCCTTTAGGAACATTAATTGTATGCTTTTAGCATATTAACGTGAAATATTCTTGTAACCTGTCATTCTCTGGTCAACTGTGACGCAAACTGTGCATAAGGCGTCCATACATCTGATTGAAATCGATGTTGTCTCATCAACAGATTTTCCTGGTTTGTATTTTGTGACTGTGGTGTGGTCTTGTACAGGCTAATAGGAATATACCTGTTGCATGAACTGTGGTGCATTAAACAGCTCACTGCAGCCATACATCACTCTTTTCCCCTGTTTGGCCTGCAAAAAAAACCAGGACATGATTATGTGTCATCAACAGCAATTAAACAGCAATATTCCTCCAGACGATCAACATACCTTTGTGTAGTCAACAAGATTTTGATACTCTATGTAATTTCCCCCACCAACAACAAAGACAATCGCCTATAAAATAACACAGAGATCAGAGGCCACATCAACATTCAAAGAAAGAAAAAAACCAACTTTGTGACATTGATATTAAATTGGAGTCTGCTCTTCATTAGCTGCTGAGCACCAGGCCTAAACTAGAGGGCAGGGCAGAAAGCAGAACGCCTGTCAGAGCCTGCAGGATATTATATGTCATGTCCTAAATTGCTCATACATAGCACCTTTTTACGATTACGATTTATTTTGTTAAACAACTTGATTCGCTATTGTTTTGATCCAAGTATAGCGACTAACTATACATCAGTGTGCACCTTTACAAATAAAACATAACCTCAACCTCAACACGCTGCCATTCTATATAACAGTAATTTGTTAGCAATTGTTCAAGCCTACCTCCTGGAATGGATTCTTGTTCCTTGGAATTGAGCTGCAAAGGTCAAAGGAAAATAATGAATTAATCATTTCTTTCTGGTGGTGCGTGAATGCAGCTAATAAAGTAATAAAAATAAACGATCTGTTATGCTCTAAATATTCTGAGCTGATAGATGTAAGTTCTGGTGAATCAAATACAAATGACAGACTTAACTCCATAATTCCAACCACAGTCAACTAGTTGTCAAAATATCAGAATAAAGCTGGATAAAATAAATGTACAGATACAGCTTTACAAAACTGAACTGGTTCTGAAAGCTACTCCCAAAGTACAGGATTTTACCTTTCACTGCCGCGAAGCATCTTTGGATCGAAGTACCTGTAGTCATCCGTCTCCTGCGAAAACACAGTGTAAATTAGGTTACACGACACATGAACAAATGAACGGCTACAAAAACCCCACCGTCATCAGTCTGTATTAAACTCTTATCAAGATCCTAATGCTTCCCGGCAACCATTTGTCCAGGGGTGATGACCCTCGAATAGCAGAAAGACTTAGACGTTACTGTCCCGTTTATTTCAGCAAAATTAGAGAGAGTTGACTCTGGAGACCGTGGTCGATGGCTTTGGTCCTCCTCACTCATCCTCCCTACTGGCTGAGGCCAAGCTTGTCTCCTCTCCCACAGGACCTCAGTCAGCCTGGCCTGCCGCTCCCGCACATACTTCACCTCAAGAAAAAATACTTTGCCGTCAGCTTGCTGAAAGAGGAGCACCATGGGCGCTTCCAAGGGGCTAAATGCTCCAGATTTTTCTGCTATCAGTTTACCCCATTGCTGGGTAATGGCTAACACTAATAACAAGTCAGAAACACAGCTCTTAGAGGCCGGTACTATTGTTTTCATGGACACACCAGGTCGATTACATGTGTCTGTGTGAGGACCATCTGATGAGGGAGCAGAGGCGGTAAGATCTGGATACTTCACTGCCTCTGCTTTTTTCCAACAAGAGCTGTATTGTACATGGCTCTGTAACTCCAGTAGCTGAGAAAATGATAATATTGTTATGTCCTATTCAAATGTATGGTCAAGGGGATGCCGGGTTTGGGCAGAAGCACTTCCAGTCTGTAATGAGATCTGGTAATCTGTCCGCCAGCGCTTATTGAAAGAGTGAGGAGCAGCAGAAAGCAGAGGGTGAATCAAGAGAAAATAAGTTCTTTGTGTTAGAGAGGGAGAAAGGAAACGGCTTGCAGGATAGTGGTATAAAAATAACATTCTACAATATAAAGGCATAAGCAAGGTGATAAATATCCAGCATTAAACCAGAACAGGGTGAGGGCACCACATTTGCGGTGAAAGTGTCTAGGGAGTACCACGCTTCTTGAGTGCATTCTCTAGAAATCTCATTTCCAGGAGTCTTATTATTGGAAGGGTGTCGAAGATTTGCCACATCATATCCTCTCTGCACAGTTCCACATTTATAAAAGATCAGCATTAATCATTCCCTCGCACAACCTCGGCAGTTTTAGAGACATTTTCAAAGGCGGACTTTCCCTTTAAAACGGTCCAACAACAACTTGAAACAAACCGATGCACTTAAAGGGGAATTTCTCACACAAGGCGTATGAGGTACATGGGGACCAAGTGGCCAAGTCCAATCAGTTTAAAATGATTCACTTTTGTTGCATATTTTCTTTCTCTCTCTCTCTCTTTTTTTTTTTAAAGAAAAGAGTTCAGTGTGGTGTGTAAACATGTACTCTTGTATGAACTCACCCTACATCAGTTCAGTCCTATACATTCATGCAAATGTTTTAAGGAGTGTGTCAGGCCAGACTGCTTTCTGACTGAGGCACATTGGAGGCCAACCAGTAATGAGTAATGAGTTTTGGTAAGAGATAGAGAAATGTAAAAATGATATGTAAATGGCATATAAACCCACACACACATCATGGAGGGAAAATAAAATGTGTGAAAACATACAATACGGGCCCGTCAACAGATAATTTGCTATTTCTTCCAAATGCAAGCGTAGAACAGTTGATATGTGTACAATTCTCCACTTCAATTAATTTTGGCAGTTCATGGTTTAAACTCTCTGTCTATTCTTCCTCCACTTCTCTTCTCCTCCTCCTCCTAAACTCTTTCTCTCTCGCTTTCTCTGCAGGTGTTCCCCCAGATGAGGCAGTGTATATTAACAGTGCAGATCAGATAGCCTAGTCTGAGCCCTTTTTGAGGACTGAAAGAGTCTCTTCATTGTTCTGAGTAGTGCAAATTCACTGGTGCAAAGCACTACACACCATACTCGCTAACACAACTGGGCAGTAGAGTAATATGAAACACCAGGCTACTTACAACCTAGAAAGGCAGAGACTGGTCAAATTCTGCTTTTCTTTTGGTAATTCACAAGTGTAGCCACAAGGAGGCAGTATGATAGGTATACAATTCATTATTGTAATGAAATTGGGTGTCTTACACACTACCAACAGGAAGGTCTAAAACAAAGCAAAGAAAGAAAGCTCACCGGATTTGATTTGACGTCCATCAAGTTGTCCAAGATTCGAGTTACGGGCAAATTCTATGTAAGGGAAAAAGAAGACATTCACAATCAATTAACTGAAAGTCATAGTGGAAGAGATCCCATTAAAAACATATTGTAACTAATTTATCTATAAGTACGCTATACTTATACTGTTTCTTCTTTAATATGCACATTTCTGGGAGCTTTTGTCCTACGGAGATTGCATGAACTTTTTACAGTGGGGAAAAACTACTGAAACTGTCACCACTCTCTAAAAAGAATCAAATATAAACTACAGGTGTAAAAAATGAACATTGTCAATGCAGATAAGATGTGCAAATAAACATTAAATGTCTAAATGAACTACCAAGCATCATAACACAAAGACATCCTACATTATTCTTGTATTCATTGTCCCACTAATGTCCATCTGTGTGGGTTTACGGTTAACCCCCAGTTTTACGCAGATCAGGAGTCGCGGATGCAGGTTAACGCAGATTTTTTTTTAGAACCGAACTCATAGTTTTATGAGGAAATTCCCACGATAGCACAGAAATTGCAAATATCCTCTGCCTTTTTGTGGGTTTTTTTGTGGCAATAAATATATTTTTTCTGGACAAGGGAACTCAGGGCAAGGTGTATCTGACCAGGAAGCATTTTTTTTCGAATTCAACACCAGGGCTCAGCCCCCGCACTCCAAGCATGATTTCTCCGCTGTGCACTCCAGGAGACCTTTCCAACAAGCCTTTATTTGTATTTTTAGTCCGAGTAGATCAGGGGTTATTCCCAAAAAAACGTTCACCTCACCGCCATGTCCCAATACTTTTGGCCAGCGACCTTCAGAGTTGCATATCTCGGCAGGGAATTTAAATTAAAAGAGGCGAATACAGGTTTACCTTTACATTTTCTTCAAGGGTAATGCATTAGTTTAAGAGGAAAGGAACGTTTTCTGGGTGCATTTTTGGGGGCATATTTAGGGTTTAGACTAAGAGGGATGCACCAAATTTGTTTTGTCCAAAACCGATAACCAAAAATGAGGAAACACTTGGACAAAAAATCGATTTAAACCTTTCTCAATCTCTCTCAACTTTTTCGTTAAGGGTAATGTCTTAAGCTGAATTTAAAATGAAATTAAATTCAGTTATTCTGTCTTAGAACCAAACTAATAATTTTGGCAAAAACCACAGCAAATTAGCAGAAACATTTTAAGGTATGTTTATGACAAAAACACAACGCATTTTTTTCACTATAGGTGGGTGCTCTTTTTTTTGGGGTTACTGTCCATAATAAAAAAAAAATTGAATGCTGCTGTAAATCCAGTTCCAAGCTGAAATCCTTATAACTGCAGCCTGAATAAATAACTTTTTTTAATGTTACTAGGAGCACTCCATACCAGCTGACTAATACTGGGAGCCACAGTGTTTACTATGTTTCATAAAATATTTAAAATGTAAAATTTGGACAAATACTCAATTTAAGAACAACTCTGTCTTGACTGAGAGAGGAATTCTGTCGATGTAAAACTGCCAAACCACAGATTAAATAAGAGAAATAAGAAATAAGAATAATAAATTGTTTAGCTACTCCCATTTTAGATGTAAAAGAAATCTCTCACATAAGTAATATTACTAGAATACCCATTCTTTATTTTCAAAATACTGTTAAGCTTAAAAATGCACTTCATGATAAAAACAAGTTCATAACTTTGCCAACATCAGTTCAATTTTATCAAGAATACATTAGCTCCCAGCAAAATTCTGTATTGATTAAAAATGTTAAATAGACATATGCAGTTCTAAAGAGCCTCATTCCTCATCATTTTACAGAAAAAAACAGTATACATTTTTTGGTTAAGATAGAGAATGGAAGTAAACTGGAATGTTGGGGCTGTTGTGCCACTATTCTCATGTGGATACTTACCTTTGCTAATGATCTAGTGGGTGCTTTTGGTAGGCAACACGTCTCTGGCAGAATTCAGTTTGGATATTTGACCACTATTCTAGGCAGAATCAGTAGAGTTCAACCAAATCTGAGGGGTGTCTGGCATGAATCATTAAACATAGTCTACAAATATTCAATAGTGTTAACAGCAGGTCATTCCAAACCAGAATCAGTATGTGTTTAAGGGTATTTGTCTTAATGGAACACCCAGGTGTGCTCCACGATTTAGCCTTCTAGCTAATATGTTGAAAAACTCAAGACTTCTATTTTTTGCTTTTTTTATATTATTCTGTATACTATGTTTAATTAACTAGTAACTAGTTCCACTGCCAGCAAAACAACCCCATAGCATGATGCTACCACCACCTTGCTTAATATCTGGTATGGTGTTCTTGGGATCACGAGCTTTTCTCCTCCAAACATACCCCTCAATATTAGGGTCAAATAGCATATTTGTCTTTGGACCATTATACTTTCCTCCAGAGGACCTTGTCTTTGTGATGAGTTAGAAACTTCAATCTTGCTTCATTTTATGTAATGTAAATTCAAACAAAACTAACTCTGTTTTGTTCTTAACAACAGGTCATTCTGACAGTATGATTTGAGTATGTCTATGCTAAATATATTCTGATTTTCAGCACCACTTAATAGCACATACATGTCTTTGGTCTTCATGTTGACAGCCAACCACAACAGACTGAATACAAATATAACATCACGCATCAATAGAACTTTGGCTTTCTCTTGCACATATGTTTATGAGGCCACATTAAAGGGCTTCTCAACGAGTAATTGAGTAATTACTTCTATGGTGAATCTCTAGTACATCTCTAGCAACTTGGGGTCAAGGGTCTTGCTCAGGAACCCAGTGGTGGTATGCCAAAGGTAGGATTCAGACCCATGACCTCTTTTTCCAGAAGCAAGTATCGTACCCACTAGGCCACCACCCCATTCCTTTGATAAACATATTGAAGTATAAATGTTTTCTGTTAAATGACTGAGTCAGTATTATTATGTTTAAACATTTGTCAGAATTATTAGGAGAGACAGTAATAAACATCAGATTTTTATAGACTAGTATTTTTCTTTATGCAAGTCTGGAATCATGGTGCTGAAATACGACTAAGAACTTTTGGTGTAAACAATGCCACCTACAGCATAAGTCAATAAAGCCAATCCACACATGTATTGTCATCTTTCGCAAGGCACTGAGAGCTACTTGGGAAAGCATGCAAATTTGAGGGATTGCCTCCTTGAGAACCCTTCAGCCGTACCAGTGGGTTTATACTCACATGTTGTTTCAAGACCAGATTCTTCACTCCTTCCATAACAAATTGTGAGCCGGTATTCATCACCCTGGAGAAAAGGCTAAGAAACAAAAGAGGTCACTTTAAATCTTTGCATCCGCAACAAGTGCATTACCAACAAAATGATTCATTTTCTGAAAATGAAACTTGGTGTAGCCTCATACCCCATTGGTTTCACTCCACTCTGGCTGTAATTGGCTGGCGCGGCAGCCATCTTTGCGAAAGCTCTGGAAAATTAACTATATTAGTTGAAAAGCCACTGTTGTTATTATTTTCTGCTTAATTTACTGCTGTTACTATGAAATTGTGATGGTATGTTATGAAGTGTTTGTTGACACTGGCCAGAACTCACTTCCACTGCTTTATGTAGTTCAGGGGGAAGAGGTCACAGCCAGCATCAATCAGAGCCTTTTTATATTGCTCCAGATCTCCCTGCAAATAACAAAATGTCTGAGGTTCAAATAAATATATTCCTTCAACATTCTTATTAAAGAAAAAAAAACATCTGAGAGGCACACTATTTGCCTAACTACATAATGGTGGATTTGAGACAGATCACTAGCTATTAGGGTTCCATCAGCACCCTTCTATATGAAGGATGATGATAAACCCTGTGTCCTCTTAGCAAAACTGGAGTCTGCACCACATTAATGTGGAGGCCATTTTGATTTCACCAACATCATTACTGACTCAGAAAACAAATAACAAAATGGCTGAGTTTGAGCAAAGGACTAGCCAACAATAATCTGCCAAGGGCCAGAAGGACACAGATGAAAGGAAGGACGCCACAAGTAGTGGAAAAAGATTTCCTGTTCAACCTCAACTGTCAGCCCTCTAAACACACAACCCCTTTTTGAAGATGACATGCTTCAACAGCCTGCACTGATCAACATGATAGTCATGAGACAGCAGGGTCCTCTACCCACAGCACTCATCACAGCCCCTCCTCTGCTGAGAATAACTTAGACTTCAGGGGTAATCAGTGGTCACTGTTGCAGAGGCAGCATCACCCAGCCACTGGCCACACAGGGGTCATGCACATCCCAGCTTGGTCCCTTGGCTCTGTTATCCTACCACTGAAGAGCAGAGACAACTCACACGGTCATACTTGCGGTCGGTTAAGTCTCGTCCAAGAGGAAAGACCTTGCCATGAGCCGAACAATCCTGCATTATCTGGCTACAAGAGTAATAATGCTTGGCCATGGCATCAAAGGGTGTCAGTGTTCCTCAAATCTGCGCCACATGTGTCCCATAGAACAAGAGGGCTTTTGAGAACGTTCGGAAAGTACGATTTAAGAGGACAGACAGAATATCGCAGGAGCAGTCATGCTGTGTTTGGCTTGGTGCTGCTCTACACATTGAAATCCATGTGTCCACCGCTAATTAGAATAAACCACTACATTACTGAAAGTGCACACCAGGACAGTGTACCACAAGGCATCTCTGGAAACTTTAAGTTGCTAAGAGCCCAGATGATCTGAAAAGAGTGTTATATAGTGTCCATAGTGATAGCTACTAACAGAAGAAGAGATCTTTAATGTTGAATGGTAGCAAAAGTATGGGATCTTACCTCAGATGGAGGCTGCTGGGAGGTGATGTAATAGATTAGGAAGAGTCTCATCTTATCCTCTGGGGTCCCGGCTACAAACCAAAAGAGAGTAGATCAATAAAGTTTCTTGTCCGGTAACAATTCACATGGTTTATTTTAAGAGCAGAGTGAACTCCACTGTGAGAACACACAAGTGTTTATGCTCTTAAAAATACAGGGTCCACAGAACAATGAAACTCTGTATAGATTAAAAACTTGGAAAGCTATTGTTAATTATTATTGTAGTTAATGTCTGTGTATATCAGCTTGTGTACTCATCAGGAACCTATGAACCTAAAGAGCCTGGGGAGTTCAAGACATGAAAGTCTTCAAAAAAAAAAATTAAAAAAACCCACACCCCCCCCCACCCCACCCCACAATGTTGGCGAGAGAGAAAACGCATTCTGTCCTCTGCAAGCATCACAGACTGTCTTTAAAGCTGACCGCCTCTCTCCAGGGACAAGATGTATTTCAGGAGGCTAATTTTGGGGAAGAAAACTGGATGAGGAAGAAGGTGGAACGAATTCCTAGTATGGAACTGGGGCATAAGTTATTCAAACATTTCGTTTCATTCGATCTCTTGTGACCAAACAGTTCGTACTTCAACATCGTGTACAACAATCTAGATCAATTACATTAGAGTGTTAATGCAGGCTACTGTTTATTGGGTTGTAATTATACTGTTAATGACATTTTTCAGTTTCAGTACAGAGCAGAGCCAAGAGGAAACATTAGAAGCCTATGCTGTTTTATGTAATCGAGCCTTACCGTCAGGATCACTGATAACGTCCAGAAGGGACTTGTCTACTGTGGACTTGCTCATTAGCTTCTCCTCATACTCAAAGTAAACATCCAGCTTGCGAGACTGTGGACAGACCATACAGGTCAGGGAACAATAGACAGTGGGCTTTGAGGAAATGGTGTTACATGCTGAGACAATGTAATCCAAGAGATTAATAACATTTTGTTATGTAGAGAACTCACCTTGATGTGGTCCAAAACCGCTGTGGCGACGTTGGTATGGAGGTCAATCAATCTCTTCTTCTCTAGGAGCTCAGGAAGAGAACTGTTTGGAGAAAGAAAATACATTCAGGAGGTCAGACAGTAGTTGAAGTAAAATGTTTGAACTCCTGTCATACCTATACTAGGCATGTTACTGCAAAAGAGCACATTTCTATTTATTTGCTAAATTTGACATATTGGGAAAAAAAACTTGTGCACTAATGTGTTCTCTGAAGAGGATTTGTACTTATTTTTACAACATGTCATTTGAACATGGGCATGCAAACGTTTGTTCCCTGCTGTACTTATGCTACAGAGAAGTTTAAGCCAGCTTACTCTGAAATAATAATACCTGTAATTAGGAAGACAAGTTGTGTATGTTTTTTCATGCTATCCATCAGAGTTTTTGGTGCCATGCCTCACACAATCTTACCTTACAGCTGAGGTTAGCTTGGCAGTGTTATCTGACAACATGCTAATGGCTCCTTCATCTTCTCCTTCCAATCCCTTTGGTTTTGGAGAAAAACAAAATGTCAGAAATGCAACAGTACATTTACAAACCATCCAGTGTTAGTCCATCCTCAGAGGCGCTAAACTCCAGTGCTGGAGGGATGTGGTCAAGCACGTTTAAACGATTTCCCTGCTCAGAAACACCTGGTTCACCTCACCACTTAATTGTCAGTGTAAGTGAATGTGTTTGAGTAAGAAAACCATCAAACTGTGCTGGACACCGGCCCTCCTGGACCAGAGTTTGGCACCTCTGGCTTACCTGGTGTAATAGGAAATGAAATGGCGATGTTCTTCTTACCATGATGCTTTTAAGACGTTTGACTTCGTCTTCTTGGGCCCTGTATGTATCCAGCTCCTCCTGCACTGATTCTGCAACCTCAGGGAATGGGCTGAAAAATGTGAAAATAGTGAATTTTAAGTAATGCTTTAGTAAAAAAAAAACGTGCTAAAGTAGATACCACTAAATAAACAGAAACCAGCAAGTGTGGTGTGATCCCCAAAAAGTAGCAGATCAACAGTAACCACAGAAAAACTGGGAGATTTGCCAAACTAAACAAATAATGGGCACTATGAGCTTGATTTAAGGTCTTCTTGCAATTCATTTATCTTGGCTAGGACATTTATTTCCGTTCTTATAATAAAAGAAACAAACACTGAAGTGATGATTTGGGCTCTGTCTAGTCATGTTTTTTTCCCCTCAAATTTATCTAAATCACAATTCATTACACCATGCAGAGAAACGAGCATTAAAAAGCCTTCACATCATTCCGGCTACCCTCTTCAAGTGTCCTTCCAGTCAAATGATTCAGGGCAAATGACTTTGTGCTTACGTAAATTATTATAAGATCAATTACTGAAGTGTCATTTTTTTCAGGAGTACACACAGCCTATCAGCAAATCAGTCTATGAGGAGAGCCCACCTTCCTTTGTGCTTCTGCCAAAACTTGTCAGCAGCAGTGAGATCATAGCTTTTCTTATTCTTCTTTTTGGGTCGAGCTCCTGCTGGACTTGCTTCTGACCCTGGAGACTCCTCCAAACTGACCCTGTTTAGGCTGAGGTCCTGATACACATGCACACACAAACACAAAGGGACTTGTACATTACATGGTATATATTGCACAAGCTACAATTTACAATATTACATGCTGCACAACAGGGTATAATTAAAATGGGCCTAATACTGTGCTGGTTCTGCATGTGCCGCGAGACCACTGCCATTTTAGGTGCTTTCTGAACTGGACAGGGTCTGGGGCTCCGCAGTCTGTGGCTGCAGCCAAATACACGGCAAGCTGCCATGCATTGTTTGTTCTGATACCTTTCTATCATAGAATGGAGTGTCAATGTGAGATTATACAGGAGTAAAAACCCCTGTAATTAACAATGGCACATTCAAATAGCACTCAACTCAAGTGAGTCACAAGGTTGTAGACAGATGTGTGTATTTAATTTTGAAAATCAACATGGGGTTAACTTAAGGCAGGGTGTTTTATGATCTGTGTGTTTTTGTTATTATAATAATGGAGTTTTTAGTTTGTTCTACACAACAGTAAGAACAATAAGGTAAAATGTTATCAGATTAAGTACTGAGATAATGATCTAAACAGCCACATCTATGTTTGTTTGACAGAAATGCATCTTTTCTAAAGTATTCGATTATCGCTCTCTGGGATACAGCCTATTGGAACCTGTGAGTTTGCGCTATTGTCAGATACAGTGCCCATTGATTGCAATCTTGATTAAATTTATTTTCTGAACCATTTGGGGGTTTTGAGGTGTATTCGGTCACATTTATAAACATATCTTTTGGTGTTTATGTAACCTTGGCTTGTATGTAGACCGAAATAGAAAGTTTGTGTGCCCTCTGATATCTGATTCACTGATTAAGGAATTTCCCCATTGTGGGATTAATAAAGTCAATCTAATCTAATCTAATCTAATTAGTCTACTTTAATATGTCATGGTGCTAGATCATCGTTAGTGTTTCATTATTATACATATTTTTACTGTAATTAAAAGAAATGAATTTGTGTATTTGATAAGTAGCTTAAAAGAAAGCTCTGTAATTCAGCAGTGCAAGTAGCCTCACCATAAGGAGCCCAATCCATCACAATAACACCACCAGGAACTGATAGAAAACCAGCAAAGCTTATTAGCGGGCTAATGTAACATCAGGCCTACTTGACTTTTTTTCCCTTTTGGATTACAAGGCCTCTGTGGAATCCACTTGGGACATTGTGGGGGTGAAGGATGAAGATGGTGACTCTGTAGATGGCTTTTGAATGGACAGCTACAAGAAGTGGAGTCATGTGACAACACCAGGTCCAACTGATGGAGAGCTGTTGTAGTGATGGAAAACTTTAATCCCTGCCTACTCCTATTTCGTCGGTCTCACCCTTGCTTCATTTTATCCTGGAAAAATCTATGATGTATTCACAACAATGGTTGTCATTGGGAAGACAAAATAGTGGGACAAAAGAAGCCTTCCAACTTCACAGTAATTTCAACAGCCCTGTAGAGACCCGGAGGTTTGCTTTATTAGGGCAGAATTATATTCCGACAGATTCTGGAAAAATAAATATTAATGTTCATTGGCACACACCATCTACTCGGTGCATACATTCCACACTTCTGTCATTCATATGATAAGCGCAATTATTTCATCTTCCATATGCTGCAACTTGGAGGAATTTCATGCAGAAAAGTTGGGACTTATTTCACTATAAACAAATGCTTGGACAACTAACTCGAGAGTCTTTCAGCTCTCCTTACCAGGACGTCATGAATGAGGGCTTGGTAGGTCCACGTGTGATGGAGTGGGGTGGCAAGATCCAGGTTGCGGTCGGCAAGAACAAATAGCGGCCTCTGGAAACTATGATAGACAGAGAGAAAGAAGGAGAGAGAGAAGGAGAGAGAGAGAAAAAGCACAACAGATGATTAATCTCCCCCCCCCTGGGCTTTCAGCTCCAGCAATGAAACCAATCTCCACTTCTGGATCTTTCCCCGAGCTTCCCAGGGTTGGGAGCTGGGTACTGAGGGAGGACGGACTAGAAGGCCAGCAGGGGAAAAGATTTCTTTGTAATTTAAGTTGAAGCTCCAATGAGCACAGAGTGTACATGGGGAAAAAGAAAAGCTAGTGAGGCTTGTGGAGTTTCTGAAAGGCTTATGTCCTGGATATTAAATTCCTGTACATAAAAGCAATGGAATGAATACTTACTGAAGATTTATTAACTTAAGCTGAAGTGAATGTTAATCTCGTCAAATGTCTGTGAGTATGTTCATCTCGTTTGCGTCTGTGAGTATGTGTGTATCACCTGAACTGGCCAGTGCCCATTGTGTCTCCGGTGAACAGGCTGTTGCGGGCATCTCGTAAATTCTCTCTTAGTTTCTTGTCAAGTTTCTGTAGAGAACGAATGATCTGGAACTTTGAATTTTGCCATGAAAAAGTCCACAGAACTAAAGTGAATGCTTTTTACACACAAAACACCAAGAATTGTGGTTCTCTGTAAGCCTTTGCTCTGGGAAGTGAAGCGGACAATTCCACAGACTGGTTTTCATGGCATGACAGCATGACAGATGAGACTTACCACAGCGACCATTTCAGCTGCATTCCCTCTTGGACACCGGATTATTGGGACAGCACCTAAGAAAACAGGAAATGCCAGTTGCATGCCAAAAGAAGGGCACATCAGATTCTGTGCACATTATCCCTAGGTACACAAGAATGTGCCAAAAGCTCAATTGTTCTTATATTTCATCTACAATGGTAAAATTTGAAGAAAAAAATAATCAAGTCTAAATGAAAAATATTTCATTTAGCCATGTTAGTTTCCAACGTTCCTTTAGTCTATTTATAAAGCAGCCTTCCACTAGATTGTGCACTCATGCAGAAGTCTTTTTTTTGAATACGTAATAAAAAATGATTACATTAACCCCTTTTAACCTGAGTTCCAGAAATTGAGTACGTGTTAAATAGTACATCAGAAATAATAAAATATGTGCTATTTCCATTTCACACCTTTCTGAAACGCAAGCTGACAGCGTTTATTACAGAGAAATGCAAACGACTGATGAGAAATGCTGCCATCTAGTGAATACAAGTAGAAACGAGCAGAAACAAGCTTTCAGTGTCAGTGTTGATTTTTACCACCATATGCATAGCAGACACTGCAATGAATTCCTTACCAAGGGTGACAAAGAAACAAAAGAGACTGTCCACAACGGTGTCCATGATAGCCTCCATATCTGTGTCCATGATATCTGGTTTGTTGATCGCTGAAAGAGGAGGAAATGTTTTGTTAGCAACAAAAGCAAAAAATGTCATTTGCTTTGACACAGTATTGTGTAGAGCGTAGTGATAGTAGAGGACGCCAGATTTCACGGAAGGACGAGGCGACCTGATTCGAAGCGTCTGGGAATGAAGAGGACGGAATCCTTCCTTACGCATCTTAGCTCTGTCCTTTGACATTAACTGATTACAGACACTGTTTTGACAATTAACTAACTAAGGATGGCACATACTCATGGCTCACTGCTGTGTATATATTGCGGTACACACTTTCTGTATCTGAACAACTTCTCTGTAAGACCTAGGTATGACTGCTGTGACCAGTTCCCTGCAATAATAAAAGCACTTTTTGATTTTAACTCCATCTCATTGTGAGCATCCTTTCATTAGAGTTTATTAGAGTCCTTATTGGAATTTCTCCAGCAACGTCAACACTGCCTGATGTGTGAATGCTGTGCTATTCTCTAGTTACTGCACACTGCTGCAAGCTTGTGACTGTTATGCAGACCATTTTGTTTGCAGCGACAATTCACCACTGTGCTCATAGACGCAATGTACATCCCATCCAGTGCTGCTGGCTGACCTTAATGGGGCCAATAATGAGATTTTAATCATGCAAACCAATTCTCCCTAAATTCCGCAAGTATGTGGACTTTGCAATGAGGGTGGTCATATATGCTGCTTACTCAACATCACTGATACTATGCTGAGCAAAGGCACTGTTGACATTACGGTCTCTTGTATTCAGGTGCTGTGTTCTCCCCAGGTAAGCAATGTACATGCGTCCATATGATTTAAAGAAAACGTGAGCCATCAGACAATTTCAGGTTGTTCCATTGCTCCCTGATCCAGTTTTAATGCCCATAAGCCCTTTGGAATCACAGCAGACAGGTTTGCCTTCTCTCCCCACATGCATCTATGAGCCTTGGACACTAAGTTCACTAGATGTCCTTTTCACTATTGGTAGCTATTAACCACTACCAGAAACACTCCACAAGAGATGTCCTAGCCATCTAGCCTTCACAATTTGACTCATGTCAAAGTTCAGATCCTTACACCTGCCTCTTTTTCCTGCTTCAAACACATCAACTTCAAGAACTGACTGTTCAATTGCTGACTATTGAATTGCTGACCTTGCTACCTCTCATATGACCTGTCCCCCCAAAGTGTGAAGTTTGTGTATGTATGGTCAGAGGCAGCCAATTTCACAGCATGTAACTGTGTATGTGACAAATAAAGGCTAATGATGAGAATACAGCATAATCTAGGATAGTAGGCAGACCGCATAAAGTGAACAAAGCACAAGGCATTGGTTCATAAGAAAGCAAATCTAGATTTTAA
>JBBPDE010000001.1:32745699-32755699 GCA_037974605.1 Nannopetersius ansorgii
AGAGAAAGAGAGAGAGAGAGAGAGAGAGAGAGAGAGAGAGAGAGAGAGAGAGAGAGAGAGAGAGAGAGAGAGAAATGCAAGCAAGATAGAGCTTGGGTTTGTTATCTAAATATTGAAAGTCTAAAGCTCATGATGGAACTTTGGTAAATATTGGAAGTTTGTCAAATATCAAAGTTTTACTGAATACACTGCGATTCAGTTCACTGCAGTCAGCGGGGGACATTTTCAGCCCCTTTTATTGTGTTACATCATACAGAGATCATCTAAAACCCTTTATCTAGAACTGCACGCCACAACAAATCTCTAAACCTCCAAACTCCATCAAGGCCAGGGCAGTGTGTGGGAGCAAACAGCAACACTCAGTTTTTAGGACTTTTTATGTTGTGTCTATGTGGTGTCTTCAAGGAATTTTTACTCAGTGCGATCAAGACAGTGAGAAGCAAGATAACATGTTTTTCAGATTTGCACAGGTACATTTATAAGTGTATAATTATGTCTTTGTAAGGGTCAGGAAGCATTCCTAATTGAACAAGCCTAGAATGTTAACTTTAATCTATGAGTGTGAGATGTGGGATTAGGCTTTAGATTCTTCAGCACCCTGACAGCTGAGAGACGGATCAGTTGAAAGATAGGAAAGTCATCCTCCAGTCTCTCTTTCATTCGCCTTAAAACATGAGCCTGGGCAGCTTAGGCTCATCTCTTTTGTATGGCCCAGTGAGGTGAGAAGGATGCTCATCCTTTCCCTTTTCACTCTGGGTGGATAATACAAATGGAGATTCCCAGCTGTGGCAACGTGAGGCGTATTTATTTCTAATCTAATTCAAGGCAGCATTTAATTTGGTGTCTATACCGATATATATCCCGTGACTGGGGTACTGGTGTCACACCATATTACTGGTTTTCTGTTTCAGCAGTATTGTTAACAAGCATTAAACCCCCGCTAAAACTCTATTTTTTAAAACCTTACAGCCAAGCAGCTTGTTTTCAGGATTTAAACAAAACAATAACAAACGAAAACGCTCTTTATAATTTTTAAACCAAAAATGCTACACGTTTATTTTCTGTTTGCGAGGTTTCTGCCTGCTGTAACAGTGTGTAAGCTTTTCTTTCTTGAAATTTTACAAGAAAACAACGAAACAGTCTAATCAACACAAGCTAAGGCTATATCAAGTTTCTGAAATAATTTAGCATCGAGTAGCAGTACAGCAGTGTAGGTTTATTAATTTAAAATTAAATATCGTTCGATAACATGTTCAATTTTAGTGCCGAGATACTGAATTTCTTTTTAGTTTAAGATTGAAGGTCTGCCATTGGTTAAAAACTCATGTAGCTGGACCTTGGAGCTGCAGGACACAGACAGCTAACGTTATGTGATGGTGTTTACAAACTTCTATTAATCAGAAAAATACCACTTACCGTCTTAATTCACTCGAATTAGCCATGTTTACAATTAATAGCAAGAACAAGCCATTTTCAGTGTCTTTGAACTGGTCAAAAGGTGTGCTTACCCTCAGCAAAGTTGTTTACAGTCACACCTCTCATGTCTCCTCCGTCTCTGTCCGTTTTCATTTCGTCCAAAAGCTTGGCTTCTTATTTCAAAAAGGAAACAAAGAAAAGAAAAAATGACACAACTATCCGTCAGAGTTTCTCTCACGACATCCTCAGGACAGATACATTCTGGAAACAGACGAGTGAACGTGTGAAGTTGTGGTCAGTTCTGCAGCAGCGAGTGTCCCGCAGGTGCTCATGACAGCTCTTCGCTACGAACAGGCCCACCGGGATGTGTCACTCATGAACGAGTCCGTCCCTCTTCAACTGATCTTTTAAACTGGTCAGGAGTAACGGGTCATCTCTAATTAGTGTGCCCTTGGTCGCGCATGCGCACCATTCGTTTGTTCATCTGATGTTTGAGTTAAGCAACAGGCTTGTTCAGTTCAGTACATGTTGAAGGGGAGTATTAAAGCCTGATCACTGATATACACTCAAGTGCACTTTGTGAATATTCAAATTGTATGCTATTACTAATTTATATAAAATTGTTCTTTAAATTATGTAATTGTTATCCATATGTTCCTGCAACTACAGAAAAGACAATAGCTACAGCATAGCTATAATATTTTATTACATTTGCATATGGATTGTTGCCTATAGGAAACACTGCCCCCATAAAACTTTCAGCCAAGTGTGAGGCTAAATGTACTATATCAACAAAAGTATTGGGACGCACCTGTTTTCCAGCGTTTGAGACAGGCTCCTTAATTCCAGTGAAGGGCAATCTTAATGCTTCAGCATACCAAGACATTTTGGACCACACCATGCTTCCAACTTTGTGGACACAGTTTCTTTTCTATTCCAGCATGACTGTGCTCCAGTGCACAAAGCAAGCTCCATAAAGACATAATCCAACATCAGTGCCAGACCTCATAAATGCTCTACAGAATGAATGGGCACAAATTCCTCTGAAATTTTGTGGAAAGCATTCCAAGAAGAGTGGAGGATGTTATAGCTGCAAAGAGGGACTAACTTCATATTAAAGTCTATGCATTTGAATGCAATGTTTTTAAAGTCTTTATTGGTATGGTCAGACACTCCAATACTGTTGTCCATATAGTGTACATCAGTGGCCCCCAACCCCCGGGCCGCGGACCGGTACAGGGCTGCGGGTCATGTGGTACCGGTCCGCGGGCTGCACAGGAAAAAAAACTGCTGTTAATAAAGCTGCGAGTACACATTGAATTTACGTTTATTATTATATTTTTAAAATATCCCCATTTTTATGTGTATCATTCATTTGTATAAATACGTACGTATATTTATCTGGCACTCTTAAAGGCCGGGCCGTGAAAATAGTTTCTGATATTAAACCGGTCCGTGACCAAATAAAGGTTGGGGACCACTGGTGTATCAAATTTACAGACAGTGAATGGCAGAGCCCTAACCTGATGTGTTCGGCAGACTGACAGCTCTCCAGCCTGATGGCACTGAGTGAGATTAAAGCTTTGGTGCCTCCCTAACTTTCTGCCTATACCTTCAATAGATGTCCTGGTCCAGTTTGAATTCTTGTAATCACGTTATTGAAGGTCACATACACTACATGCTACCTGTGTCCACTGACTGCAGGACTTCTTTGAGGCTGTTGGTATGAAACTGTTTTTACTATCTAGTTCCTTGGGTTTAGCCACTCATAAGAATAAACAGCCTATGCAGAGATTGTGACATGTTTCTACTTAAAGTGTTCCAAAAACTCTCATTCAGTTCGCACATGTGCATTTTAAAGAGCAAAAGTTAATTAAATAAATTAATAAATGCTCGAGATTAGCTTATAGGTTACCTTATAGATATAATAAGTAACATCCCATTACATTTAGAGAGAAGTAATTAGTAACTTAAATTATTTTTTTGAGAATCTACCTCAACACTGAACATCACATATAACCAAATCACTGGCAAATGTAAAGAGAATATAGAAGTTAACTCTCTCCTTTCAAATGTTATCATTTAGCCCCTACAGCACATTTTGAATGTGCTTGAATGTGGAAGCATTCTTTAAGACAATCAGCAGCTACATTACAGATAGGAAACTGAATAGACAAGTGGCAAAACTACAGTGGATGCCAATGTTCATCTTTTGCTGCTGCCACTTCTAACCTTTCATAAAGTCTCAAGTCACTAATGGACCATAAAGCCATGGCACTATACTCACTTGGTTGCTGAGTATTTGATGAAAAAAGCTGAAGCTTTTTGTGAAGCTCATTAACACTATACCTCTCTCTCTCTCTCTGCCTCTCTCTCTGTCTCTCTGTCACTCTGTCTGTCTCTCTCTCACTCCTTGCCTCTCTCTCTCTCACTCTGTGTGTGTGTGTGTGTGTGTGTGGAGTGACAGACAGCTTGTTACCCTCAACCTGAGGCACCGCCTCGTTAACACAGCCCTTTGGAAAAATATGGACATAATGAAAGAACCTGGCAACACATCGCACTCACTCTATTAGCCTCTCAGTTTCCTCTCTGGGAAACTGCTCAGGGCCTCCATTCAGCAGCGGGCCTGAACAAAGGGCCTGATTCTTCTCGGCGGCAGACAGGGCCCATGGACAGCTGGGTAGGAAATGTCACACGGTGCGCAGAATGCCCATTATCAGACACCCTCATTTGTTCCCTGGGCCCTCCAACCCCTTGTCAATCTCGCTCGTTCCTCTCTTTCCCCTGCCGCCACACACACAACCTGATACCGAAATGACAAATTGAGCCCTGCGTCTGTGACAGAATATAATAAATTTGAGAAAAGGGGGCGGGTGGGATGGGGTTTGGGGGGTGCATCAGGTCTGCTCCATTCGGCCCAATCTAATTGGTCATGGCATCAAAGATGTCAGTCAACGCATGGGTCCCCTTTTTAGGCTGTTTCTCTCCATCTCTCTCATTATGCCAATGGTTCCCTTTATAGGAGCCATCAGTTCTACTGCACTGTGGGGTTGTGATGGAGGTCATAATTAGCGATTTCATTTGACAGAGCATTTCTGTCCCCATTTAACTCTTAACTCCCTCTAGCCATTCTTTGCACAAGTAGCTGTCTCAGACCTTACTGACTGCTGCACCTGGTCTCCGGTCCAGACTGTCACACTCTCTCTATTATCCTCAACATGCCATGTGTTCGTAGATGGCCTGAGGGGTCGTATAACAGTGTCAAAACTATTCATCTGTCCTGGCAAACAAAGCTTGCTATGTGACGGATACAATCAAGTTTTAATTACTAATCGTATATTACACAAATTGGTTTATTATGATGCTCAATTTGAGTATTACCCAGTAATATCAGTCTTTAGAGCAAAAGAAGTTAAAATATCCCTGCAGAGAGTTATATTAATACTTCTAAACCTGGATGAAACTCCAGGACTGAGTTTGGGAAGGGGTGAGATGCCCATGCTCACAGCTGTAATGGTACTTTTGGCTACATAATCTAGAAGTCAGTCAAGCTACAAAATCTAATCTTCTCGGTTACCTTCTTGTTGCTGTCTAGTGCATAGATATTTCATCAACAGTATGTCTTTCCAAAACAGTTGTCATAAAACCATCTAGCCACTAGCATATAACAGGGCTCTGCTTCTATAACATTTTGTGCCCAATGTTCCTTGGCAGGCAGCAAAAATCCATTCTGAACTCTAGAGATGTTCATTGAAAACCACCTTTGTGGACCAACAGTTTGAACAGAGTGCAGAACCTAGATTACTGCCACTCCTGTACTTTCACTTTCCATCATGTGCTGTGAATAGAAACAATAACATACCTATTAGCGACAGATTAAGCTATCATAAAAAGTGACTGCTGCTACATTATCCCTATAAAAATCTGCCTGATGCCTCAACTACACAATAGTACATATGTTTTCAGAACATTACATCTCAGCTATCCGACATGTATTTGAATGAAAGACTTCGCTGAGTACACCAACCTCTAGCACAAATCTCATCCTAACATGTTATGTTTCCTTGCTTGCTTTAATAGCCAGTCCCCAGACCTCATGGCTATAATACCTACAGTAAAGCTAATCTGGCCTGAAGCAAAAACAAACAACCAAATCAAGTCTCAAAGGTTAAAAGTAGTCTTCAAACTTCCTTCAGTTGCTCCTAGCAACAGCTCTATTAGACAAAGTTTACACACATAGAAAAGGTTACAATCACATAGTAGCATACAAACTTCCCCTACGTGTTATGCTTGTCATAGGGAAACAGGAATCGACTGGCAAGTCATGTGGCTTCGCTCAAATATGTCTCTGCTGTTAGAGTTGCCACCTGCTGTTGCTGCACTGCTCAAGCTCCTGCCTCATACAGCTAAGCATTCAGAGCAATGACGGAAAACATCAATAAATAAATAACCGAGACAAATAAATCCATAGAAACACTCATTTGACTGCTCAATGAAAGGCTTTGTGAAAGTAATGCGCTGTGGATGCATTTCAAATGTAAATTACGGTATTCTGACACATTCAGCTTTCCATCTTTTCCGTCTTCAATTAGCTGCTGGTTCTGCAGGCTCACAGCTGGACTTTTGTTCGCCTGCTATGTTCGCCCTCTTTTCCCCAGCTCTCGCTCCATTTTTTTCCTCTTTCCCCTCCCTGTTTTCGGTTTTCAGATGACATTAATGCGGCTGGCTGCGAGATAGCGAGACGTCGACCTTAAGGTTTTTGCTGCGGCGCTTCAGCCATGCAAAACGCTATGACATCAATTGGCTCAATCAAGTTTCCCTTCCATATTGGTCTTGTTTGTGTTCCTGGTTTGAGTGTGAGGGAGACATTGTCTGTTATATCAACTCATAATGCATTCCTTCCTGTGCGGTGTCAGCCTCAACCGGACATGGTCAAAAACCCTGGCTCTTTGAGGTTAATTCTCAAGTGCTGCTGATAACTATTCACTTTGTCCTGTTGCTTGAGTCACATCTGATTCAAAACCTTACATAGAGACCATAAAAGCAACTGTCAATGTATAGTCTGTGTTCTGTCATTGTATAGTCCGTGTTCGCAATACCAAGTATGTGGTAAAATTATTTGTTCTTTTGAAATCTGGTGGCCTAAAAATCCACTGAACCTGAAATACTAAGTTGACAGAAAAAAACAGATTATGCTGAACCCAAGCTGACTGGACAAAAGGGTAAATATTTTTTGTTAAAAAGGTAGAAGCCACTAGTCTAGCTCATTATAATGAAGCAATTCAGCAAGTTCTATAAGCAAACATTACAGAATGTATTCAGGGTGGGCCTATCACTAATTAAATACTGCATATATCTATTTTACATACCGGTAACCGTAATAATCCACAGTACAAAATAAGCATTACCACACAATTTAGCATTTAAATGTGACAAATGTTCTCGACTCAGATGTACTGCTTGCTCTGATCCCAGGCAAGACTTTTGCACTGCTAAGAACATAAGCTAATGAAAGGGTGTTCAGATATGCCTCTTAGAAATAATGCTTTAATGCCATTTTATCCAGTGGTCACAAGAACTGCTGGCTGACTGTTTTGCGAGACCTTTTGGACTCAAAAGGCTATTTAATCTGTGTTTACAAACTTCAAAATGTCATGTTCTGCTGCCAGCCCGATGTGTTGGGGGGGAAAGATTTAAAATAAAAATTACTTTTCTCAAACCAATCCACATAGGTCTAGGCATATGCATGATATGACAATATTAGTATAGGGGAGAACACCTTTACTACTTGGCTATATGTTTGGCCTGCGAGCTACAGCAGCAAGGAATGTGACTCTTGTCTTTGTACTATGACTCTCTCAGGGGAGCTCACAGCTACTGATATTGACCACTCAATGACCTGTTACTCAAGCTATGTTGCCAGTTTGACATGAAGAAGCTGTCATCCTGTGTCTCACTTCACACCAGTTCCTTAAGCCTGTTGCCCCAACAGTGCCCATCTGTGTGTCCCCTATGACTTCCAAGACAGGCCTTCTCCAAAACATGGCTCCTACAAGTCACACCCACTGTAAAAATGTTTAAGTGCTTATGGACAGTCCTTGTCCACTCATGAATCTCCAAATTTTATATACCTGTTGTTTCTATTGTTATCAGCAGCTGGTAAACTTAGGTCAATAATATGTCTATCCACAGGGATGAATCAATGCCAGGACTTATTGCATTTATTTGGTGTTCAGATGTATGAACTGGTCATAAACAAAAAAAAGTGAAATAATAAATAAATGATTAGAGATACAAGGTTTTTTCCAACAATGTCTAAATGTCAATGTTTGAAACGTTACATCCTTGCATAATGTTGCTGATCGATATTTTGCAATTCACTACTTTAAATTAACTGGAGCAATTTTAAATTAGCTTGAGCGTAACTTTTTGCTTGTTATTAACATCAGTCTAAGCAATATAAATCATCTGACCCCCACTGAATTAAAACATGCAGTGCCAATATGTTGAACAGGGTGTGTCCTTGAGGTGGGACTATTGATAGGTTCTTGTGGGTAAACTTTTATAGTGGGGGTGCCCTCTAATGGACATGGCATATAGTCTTGCAGCTGTATATAGACCTGTGTCAAAGCCTCAACAAAGACATACAACAAAAATATATAACCAAAAAAACAGCCCAACCTTGTCCAACAACATGCGTTGTTAGTTGTAGGCTATGGATTACAGCACAGGTTGGTAGCTAGTTGAATGGCATTAGGAGGTTCTCTCTCTTTGTCCTGATCCTGTCTCAGAAACAAACAAGTGAGGCCACACAAATCAGTGAGTCACTCTTTAAAATGGAAATGAATTACAGACAGTCTTGTCTAACTGGTTTCGGCAACATGGCATGTCGACTGGAAGCATTTGCAAGCTAATTAAAACTGCAGTAATTGTCCGTTAGTCTAATTTCCTTTTGGACAAGGGCTTGACCTTATATAAGATGTGTGAGCATGTGTGGGTGACTTTGTAATCACATAGCTTAATTAAGTGTTCCTTTTTCGAGCTTCCAGCCCCACATCCAGACTCTAGTCGAGAATTCTGTCAGAATAAAACTCAAAGGAGAGGACAATTTCAGTAAATTTAATAAGATTTTACACCAAGTGTTCACATTGTCTGTTTATTGTGATATGTAGTTTTTAAAAAACTTTAAAATAGAGATAGAATGTTTCGTCCCGGCAATTTGTTGCTTAAGGAAAAAGCATAATAATAATAAATCTAGGCTTTTCAGGTTGCTTTTTTCATTTATACAAAGAATATATATATATATATATATTCCTTTCCTTTCCTTTAATCAAAGCATTATCGTATGCTTATTTATTTACTAAAAATATTGGTGAGAAAAATAAACACTTTCTAGGAAGGATTTGGTAAATTGGTAAAAACAGTAACATAAGAGTACATTTTTCAGGGTCTGACTAAAAATGTGAAAATGTGTTTCTGGCTAGGGCAAGACATGGTGCACAGCACCCCCTAGGAGGCAGGCAGAACAATGCAGACAGTGAGCACAGAAGATCTACATCATCCTCAGCCATAAACTTGTACCCGCATTTTACACCTCGAAACGTAGTTTTCTCTTCAATAATTTTATTACGAATCATGTCGTGTCTTTTGGTCCCATTCACAGCCGCGCAAGGCTGTAGTGAAACAGCCTACATTGATGCGTCCTCCTCTTTGAGAGCATGGCAGCTGAAAGTGTGCTATGTTTCCTAACGCCTGTAGATGGTAGTGCTAAACAAAGATTCGCGAGACGCGCCTATTCCTCTGACACGGCCTGTGCCATCCCCAGTCTGGTATCCTTGCAAAAAAAACTAATTAAACAAAAATTCTTTTTGAAACCGTATCTCTTGACACATTAATGTATCATCAAAATATTTTTCTCTCATTAATCTGACTTGTTTGTGGTACTGCTTACTAATACCTTGTGTTGTTAATATGACTGGAAGAGAGGCGCTTTGAATTAAATGTGATATACAGGGGGTGGCGGCAAAACCAAACTGCATCCCATCATCTCCTCGCCTCCTTCTGTGTTTTTGGGCAGATAATAAGAAGTATAAAAGAGAAAAGCAGGAAAAAAAGCAAACATATTGGTAACTGCCAATTTTACACACGGCTAATCTCCTCATACGGGGCAAGGGGTCAAAATATAAGAGAGCGAGTGAAGAAGAAGCACGGGAGGGTGGTATCTTAAAGGAAACGAGGGTTGGGGACATAAATTAAAAGAGTAACATAAAGGCAACCTTTAGGGAAGGATACCCAGACTAGTCTAGAAGGAAACTCTCGGTTAGATGGATATGCTCTGCGTTTTGCCTGACGTTCAACTTGTCTGGCACACGCACATACACATACGTATTACGGCGAGTTACCCTTACACGGGAAGTGTTTCTTCTACGGTCTTAAAGGTGTATTTTTATTGATGGAGATGTTTACAGATAATTATGATCGTTACAGGCTCGGAGCTTAAGCCATAAGTCTTCTATTGTATGGCAGATGGACCATCACCATGGCAACATGGCACAACATCCTCTCCACTCACTGAGCAAGACTG